>JARHVA010001322.1:2762500-3397500 GCA_037957365.1 Torreya grandis | reverse complement strand
ATCATGTGAGTTCATAAATTTATGTAGAGTATATTGGAATCTTTGGGGGTGCATGTGAATTCCTAGTAAAACTTATTAAATGTTTAGTGAGGTTAATATGGGATGCTACACTAACCCACAAATGATGAATGGTAGAAAAAAAGTAACCATAGAATTATAGATGTCTATCCTTGATGACATTATGTGATGAAAGTTACTAAGATGATGTGCAAGCATAACACTTGTTTTGGAAACCATAGAAATATGGTTTATTATTGTTGATTTCATCTAGGATGAACAACAAAAATTATGTGTGAAACATAATTAAAAGTGGTGGAAATACCACATAACCATATGAATATTGTATTGATTAACATTATATAGTAAGTGATATAAAGTTATGCATAATACATAATAAAAAATGTTTTGTAAAATACCACCTACTCAAATATATAAATTTGTGGAAAATATAATGGATTGGACTATTACAACTATTGTAATAAAGAGTTTCAAATTTTTTTGATAATATCACCTCATATTAATAAGACTAACTAGTTGAAAAACTATTTTATTATTAAAATTATGGTTTTAAATTCATATCTAAACTAAAAATGTCTAAATGCCTTTGCCTTGTATGAGCTAACAACTGTAAACTATGCTTCTAAAATTACTAAAAGCTCTCTTGTTGGTAAATTTTAAAGTGAATTTATCATCATAACCTAGAATACATGTTTTTGTAAGCATTTGCTAATTACGTAACTATATAGGTGGCTAGAAAACAAGTGAAATTCACAAGTGCTACATTGAAAATAGTAGCTTGCCTATAAAATTTGCAAGGTAAAGGTAGGTTTGTGTTGGGAAGCTTATTGTAAAAACCATTATTGACTTCCTAATTAAAACAATAGCC
The DNA here is from genome assembly GCA_037957365.1 of Torreya grandis. Taxonomy (NCBI): domain Eukaryota; kingdom Viridiplantae; phylum Streptophyta; class Pinopsida; order Cupressales; family Taxaceae; genus Torreya; species Torreya grandis. The sequence continues at coordinate 3,396,614 of JARHVA010001322.1, read as the reverse complement.
TTATGACTCACAAAAATAGAAATTATTTATATAAGTTCAAATATATCAACTTGATAGCAAATAATAAAATTTATCAACTTTGTTGTTTCAATTTTATAACTTAATCATTATTGTTTTTATGTATGAAAAATTTTACAAAAAGAATGATAAAGTGTATTTTTAATGTAGTACTATTACTTAATATTATTTACTCACTTGGACAACTCATCTTTAAGGAGGGGAGGATGTTCTAACCCTAACAATTGGCATATTTTTATAATTATTAGATATAGTACATCATGTTTCATTGGGTTCTGAATAGTTTGATTGAGTATTATAGATTTTTCTCATGATTATGCATATTATGTTTTGGTATCTTGTTAATTATTTATGATTCAAATAATTATTGATATCAATGATTATGATGATTTAGTGATATCATGATTTTATTCTATTCAATTCATAATTTTATTATTATTTCTATTATGACTTATGCATATGCTACAAATGAATTGTTACGATAGATGCAGGAACCTAAACAATGAGCTAGGCTTGATGGGTTCTTTGGAGTAAACATAGTAATGTGTTTAACATGTAGTTATATATGTCTAAAATAGGTAAAGTAATTGAAATAGGGATCCTAAAGCCACTGGTTAGTTGAGTATTTTTATTATCATTAATATTTTGACTCCATTACTACTCTTTTGATCTTGTGTGTTATTTGTCTTTGGTTATTAATTCCTTATTATTGTTTTTTGATATTGTAATGTTGTCTTATGTTATGATAATTTTCATACCTTGTCCTTTTGGATTCAATGAATAATTTCCTCTCTTACTCTTTGATTGGTCATCTATGTTGTCATTTTATCATCATACTATTGGTTATCTTCTCCACCAACTCTTTTTCATGTCTTTGTATTCCTAAATGTAATCCTCATGAATATTAATCTCTTCATGTCTTCATGATAGTCTTGAATAACTTAGATGACAATTCAATATTGTTGGTGAATGGCACTCACTAAGACACATTATTATTAAGATTTATACCACAATGTATTTAATACACACACACACACACACACACACACACACACACACACACACACACACACACACACACACACACACACACACACACACACACACACACACACATTAAGTGGGGATTAGTTTTGTATTCAATTAAAATATTAAAGTGGTTTATATGTGTGTGTGTGTATTCACATGGGCCATAGTTTTGTATATGTTTAGAATTATAAGTGGTTTATATGAATAATAATTGAATATTGAAAGTATTAAAGATAAATATAAAGACACATACAGGTAAACAATAAGAAGTGGTAGTATTTTCCTCTAACTCACTCTAAACACAAATCATTAATAGAAATGCCTTAAAAGTTAAAGGCAAAGGTGATTGGAATACCAGCATTATTAAAAAAAAATTGAATGTGAATTTTTTAATTTTTAGGATAGGCATCTTTTTCCTTTGTCTATTTTTATTTTTCCTCCAAAATCCTAAAATTGGGATACCAAGTCACATGGAACCATTCAAGGGAGATGGATGGAAGGAGCTGAGATGAGTAAGGGGGACATGTGAAGGAGAACATAGGGAGGAGAGAGTTGAGAGAAGGTATAACGTGACATGGAGGGAGAGAGATGGGAAACAATAGAAACAAATATGAAGGGGAGAAAGAAAGAGCTTGATACAATAGAATAGAAGGTGATGGAGTTAGAGGGGAGAGAGGGAGGTGAGCTAGGCAATTTGGGGAGACACGTGGAGGAAAGGTGGATAAGAAAGGAGATGAGATGGAGGAAAATATAAGGGATGGATATATAGGGATGGATCAGAGTGAAGAACTCAATGTAGTAGGAGAGGAGGAAGGTAAAGGGTGGTGCCCAATTTTGGATAAAAGGAAAGAGAGTTGAGCTAGGAGATATACATCCAACACTCTATGGAAAAATAAAAAGCTTGCAAGATAAGGGACTTAAAATCCAAGAATACTTGATTTTGTTTTCCTCTCCTTTTAACTATAAATGAAATATTGGAAAACATAATGGGCACTACAGGGCCCTAATGAAGTAATGAGACATAATAATGGATTTAAATAAATTATAATTACTTTTTTTGTATTATAGTTTTATAAGCTTAGGGGGTTTTATTCATAAAATAATGAGAGTACATTGTTAAATAATTTAAGTTTTAGAGCAGAATAATTATTCTGGGAAATTTGTTTTGGTTAGTTTTTTTTCATTTGGGTGATGATAACAGTAATTTTGCTTCAAAACCTTGGAAGGTCAAACTAAATTTTCTTGTCCTTTTTATCTACTGTTAAATCAAACCCTACAAAAATTACTAATTGCATTGCATGGTCTTTAATTCACTCATCCTTGCTTGAAGGAATAGATGCACTATTTTAATTGTTATAAAACAATTATTGTTACTGGGAAAGTCATAAGACTTCATGAGAAACCCACAAATCTTAAATAATTTCTCTCTCTTCCACAAAAAAAAAACTCCAAAAATCTCCATTTGATTATCCAAATTCTTTATGACTTTGATTTTGGGGAGTTTTGTATGGTTTTTTGCTAACTATTTCTATCCAGTATAAAGATAAGTGTTCCATTTTAATTTGAAGGAAAACTATGGTAAACCTATTTTAAATGATTTTGGCTTTAAACATTGGAATACTTGTTCCCACTACTATTTGATTTTGGTTGCCATTGTTACATGTTGGATTCCTTGGATTACTTTATTAAATTAGCTATTCATTGGATATGTCATGGGTAATCTTTCATTTAATTTAGTGTTTTCATTATGTTCATTGAGATTTCCTTGAATGTTATGTGGAGTCATTTACTTTGGAATTAATGAGGGAATCATTTAAATGTTAATCAACTAAGATTAATAAGTTATACTAATTATAAATCATACTTACTTGCTAAAATTATCCTCTTCATACCACTGGACCATTTGGTTTGGTTATGATTATGCCCTTTTACAAGTTAGGGAATTGAATTGGCCTTTGATTTTTTTATACAAGTTTACCTAAAGGCATAGAGGATATCTTGATATTTTAGGAACCTTATGAGTTTCTTAAAATTATTTTGTGTCTATTGGGTTATGATTGCTTTGAATGCTTACTTGCTTAGTTGTTGTTGTGTGAGTTGTTTAGTGGATTAGTATCCTTGTTGAGTCCTCAACCTTCTTGATTACTCTATTGTCAAATCACCCATCTAGTTCATCGATGGGATGGTTAGTTTCAACATATTATTGGGCTCATTTGACTATGTATGTGGGTTTGACCTCATGTTTATTGTTGTGTTCATCTTTCTTGGATGTTGGTGCTGGTGATACTATTGTAGATGATTAAGTACTCTTGTTTCATTCTAAGTATGGGTTGTAAAAAAGTTTAATAATAATATTTTGGAAATACATATAGTATATTATTATTCTCATGTCATGATTTTTATGGTGGAATAACCTAAGGTGTATCATAGCTACTTACCATTGTTAAATTTAAATGGACTCACAAACATGTATCATAAGTTACTAAAAAGTGTGAAGGATATAATGAATGGACACCTATATCTATGTTATACGTTCCTTTTATACTAGTATGTGAATGAAAAGTCATGTACAACCATATAGTGTCTGTACAAATATTATATTATGATTTCATCCTTTAGAAATTGGTAATGTTATGATAAAATTGATCATATTGTAGTATGTGTTTCCTCTTGTAGCTAGTAATTATGTTATAAATGCATTTACACTATAAATTTTTTGGCCATATTGTTATGAATCTATTTTAATGAATTCATCCTCTTCATTAACTTACATGATATGCATGGGTACAACACATTATTGCATCCATAAACCATTTAAGTGTTTTCAAACATTACACATGTGACTATTATCATGGTTAACTTGAATAAAAAATCATATTGGTTCCCCTACTCATTATTTTACGGTGTATGTTTGGCATCTAAATGAGATAAATCATATTTGGGGATTGAATTGCATGGGTGTTACCTAACATCTTGACATTTCACTTAAAAATATATGGAGTTTTGAATATTGAATGTACATGATTTTGTTAGAAATATTTATGGTATTTCTTCATATGTTAAAAATAAGACAATTTATTAAAAGTTGTAGTAGTTAATCTTTGAATTCCCTTTAATGCATAAGAGAATACATGGATATATATAAGTCCCAATTTAGTCACCTTAAATCTTATGAGAATTATGTAAAATCAATTGGTATTTAATATCTTGATTTCATTAAGAAAATGAAACTAATTAAGGATAAATGGATGGGTCCAATTATATAGATAAGTTGAATGACCCATGTGTTATGGTTCTAATTACAATATTATTTTATGACTATTCACTTATCTCATAAAATTTAAAATATGGATTGGAAGGAAAGCATGGTTTGATGACCAAAGCTAAAGACCTAGTTATGAGAGTATTAGTAGGTAGCATACACTACACTTATTTTTTTAACCTTAGTATTAATTAAAGTGGGAATGTATTTACTTATGCATAAGTATCCTTTTAAATCATAATGTAATTTTGAATTATTGATAGACAAGCTTGTATAGAGATAAGACCAGTGACCCACAATGATCATTCTATGTTGATCCTTTAAATTGATTATTGACATATGATGAGATGGTGGTTCTAATTACATGCATGATTATCCATTAAAGCAGATATTGATTTATTTATTCAAATAAAGTCATGAGTGCTACACTTGTCTTTATGTCAAAATAGTTTGTCTTGGGTATAACATTATTAATCAAATTTATATCAGTTATCTCTAAACCTATGGTTGTGAATGGATAATAATTATGAAATAATGGAAAATATTGAAGGAGTGCAAGGATACTAATATAGTAATAAGGATATCTAATTCTAGTAAGTAGTACTATTTTTTCTCTACCTTAAAATGATTCACTTGAAGATTATAAGGAATGGTCTTATACTTATGAAATAACTGCCCATTTATAGATAATTAAATGACTTGTTATTGGCTGAAATTTTTTTATGGGAAGTTGTAATTATAGCTCTTATTTAAGCATGGGTTGACTAAAAATGTTAAGATTAGAGCATTAAGGTGTGAGGACCCAACCTGATATTTAGGTATGCAATCTCATTGGGTAGCACCTATCCAAAATCCTACTATACCTCTAGTTAAATTTGTTTCTATACGATATTCGCTTTTTACATTCAAAAGATAGAAGTAAGAAATTGAGAGATATTGTTTAAGGCTTGTATGTACCTAGATGAATTCCTGCGCACCGTTATCTAGACATCGTGAGAACTCCTCTTTGGTTGTGGAGGATGACACTTGCAAGAGAAATAAACTAAGACAAAGAAGGCGTTAGATGAGGAGATGGTGGGTTGTCAAGCAAAAGCTTGATCCCAGAAGTACAAAGACTTCCTTAAAGGATGTCAACCCACTAATTGATAAAAATAATGTCTAATAAAAGGCAGAATGATAAAAGACTAAAATGATTAAAAATTGAAATAGAAATAGAAGCAAATGCTTACCTGAATGCTGTTGGCAGTCTGATCACAGTCACCAGCGTTAGTGGTATTACCAGCATCAGTTGTTAATGTATGCCAACATCAGTTAGTCTACTGACATCAGTAGGGGCAATAGTCTCTACGGCCATCGTCGGTCAGGGCAATAGTTTTAGACAGGGTCAGGATGAGTTTGTGGTCTGTGGACAGGTCTTGAGTCATGCAGAGTGGTCTGAAAGGGGTCTGGGTCTGGTTGGGGGTAGTCTAAGAGTCTATGCAGAGATGCAAGGGAGTTAAATGGATAGAATATGAAATTGACAGAAGGGTAGAGGAGGTCTTCCAGCCTCTCTGAGAAGAGTAGGTCAGGTCTGTGGTCTAGTTGATAGTCTGGTCTAGGGTCTGGGAAGGGCAGGTCGAGTCTGTGGTCTAGATGATAGTCTGGTCTGGGGGAGATATTATTTAGAAGCAAATAATTGAGATCATAATGAAAACATAGGCAAAATACATACCCGTGTCTTGCTGAAAGAGTGCCTGCTGATGTTTATACCTATTGTTGGTGTAGAAGACTGATGGAAAATCCTTGCTATTGTTATAGCTTGCTGTGGGTGCCAGAGAGAGAATATCAGAGAGGTCTAATTCACGTTCAGGATCTTGGTTTGAAAGATTGATTGATGATGTTGGGCTAGCTAAGAGAGAGGATCCAATAACGAATAGAATATCGTTATGAAGAGAACTGACGCTGGCAATATCGCTGACGTCAGTCGATAGGTGATTGACGTCGGTGGTTGGAAGGTAGGAAAAAGGCTAAAAAGAGACTTTTATCCATTTTCCCAACTTCTAGGTTAAAGTGTTAGGGAGAAAAACGGTCGAAGGGAGTGTTTAAGGGCATGGGAGGAAGTGTTAGGGGTGTGTTTAGGTAATTAGGGTTTTAACAAGGGGTGAGGTGGCAAAAGGGGGTAATTAAATTAAATTAATTATTTTATTTAATAATGGAGGGGATGAGGGTTAGGAATGGACAAAGAGGACCAAGGGGGAGGACAACCAAATGAGTAGACAGGATTTTGGTGTCTACATTTGCCCCTTTTGTCTTGTTGGTTATTCTTGATGAACTGCAAGACAAAAACAAGAGTTGGTTGCCCCAGGTATGGGATGAGGTGTTCCCCCCTCAAAGTGGGAGTCGAGGGAAGGGAACCAAAGATCGAGTGTCGATTTGACAGAGAGAAGAGAGGGTCAAGAATTAGTGTGAATGCAACTAAGGGCAAGATTACACGTATACCACACCACATGGTAGGTAGGTCAAATTGTCATGGTTAATGGATCGAGGAGTGCTAGAATCAAAATAATTGGGCCCTAGCATGTAGTCATAGCTGATTGGGTCATTCGGTCCAAGTTGTAGCTCTAATGGGTTGTCATGTTCTAGGTATCCTAGGTGTAGGAAGTGCTCCTAGAAAACACGAAAAAAACACAAGCATGAGGGATCAACGTGCTCATGATCTGATACTCGTGAGGGTCAGGTGACAATTGGCCAACTAGGTGTGAGGTAGCAAAGGAAATCAAAACAACCAAGGTAGAGTTGTCTCGAAAGGGGTCAGAGGAGATAGTCATGATCTCCAAGGTCAGGCAGTCGATGGACGAAGGCAAAAGTGAACACAAGGGTGCCCCAGGGGGTGAAGATCAATTGGTCAGGAAAAATGACTGATGGGGGGTATGATTGGGGGTAATGGGATGAAAAAGAAGGTTTGAGTGCCACTGACGTCAGTTAGAAAACTGACGTCGATTACCAAAATGGATCGACGGTGGCAGAAATAGGCTAATGTTGGTGCCCTAAGGCACGCCGATGCCGACATCAGCGGCCTACCAAATCTGACAAAACTAGATTGGTGGCCCACCAAAAGTCATTTGTGATTACGCTAAAGTGAAAAAAGGAGCTATGGAGTGATTGGGTGAATAAGTCTTGAAGTTGACTGGTGCAGTAGTGTGAGGTGGCAGGGTGAGATTGGGTGAGAAAGGGAGTAAGTTGAAGTCAGATTGGAGGTTGTAAAAGCTGTTGTGGGCCAGTGGGGGTGTTGAGAGAAAGTGATGCAGAGGAGATGGTAAAGGGTAGTAGAGGACCCGCGGGAGGTCCAACACCACCAGCACCCATTGTGCCACCACGGCGGTGACGACGAGATGAGGTAGGAGATGCATTGAACTCATTTGGATTGGTTTTGAATTTGGTTTTATTTTTTGAATTTTTGTTGTTAGAGGCAAAAATAGAGGGGGGAGGGTAGCTAGGGGGAGGGGGATAGGTCTAGGAGAGGTTAGGAGGGTTTTAAGAGGAAAATGGGGGGTTGGGGAGGCCACAAAGGGGAAGCCCTAAATTTAGGGCATGCCCCGTTCGGCCCTCGAGCTGAACCAGTCACCAACATCAGCGGTTGTCTCTGATGTCAGCTGACCAGCAACCAGCATCAGTTGACCAGCAGCTGACATGGGTCACTCAACTATTGACATTGGTCACTAAATGATTGATGTTGGTTAGATGAGTGCCATCACCAGCACAAAAACTGATGTTGGTGGCTACCTGATCGAAAGAGGTGAGAAAAAGGGTCCAGTCAAGGGGTCAAAGCCATGCCAAGGGCTTCCCAGGGATCGGGGTAGGAGTAGTAGGTTAAATATGTTGGACAAAAAATGAGATTGATGTGGTTGTGATTACAGGTGAGGCAGACATTGATGCTAAGATCATCTCTCGATGCTGCTGACATGGATACGTGGAGGTGTGACCAGCAAGGAGTAGGGACACATGGCCATAATTGGGCTAGGCAGACTGAGACACTACTGCAGGGTGGTGAGGGATGTGAGCTTGATGGTGGCTCTGATCGAGCGGTGGGATCATGCCACCAACACCTTCCACTTGCTGACAAGAGAGATGACAGTGACGATCAAGGATGTGTACCAGATTTTGTGGTTGCCGATGTATGGAGCAAACATATATGTGTGCTTGTGAGAGCTGCATGACATTCACATGGTTATGCTATTTGGGGAGCATGTTGTAGAGATGATCTACCATTTAGTGAGTTTTGCATATGAGCCACTATACGTAGCGGATGAGGAGGCACATCGACTGGTAGTCCTGATGATGATCGAGATCATAGTATATGCACTACTGGATGCTGAGGGAGGTAGGTTCTCGATCGCCATGACTGGAGTTTTGATAAAGATGCTAGAGCAGGAGATGGTGTTCACTTGGGCACCTATATTTTTGGCCCAAGTTTACAGGGAGCTGTGGGGGATCAGCCAGTGGCGGTGGTATTGTCTGTGTGTTGGCCACCTACTACATTGTTGGGCTTACGAGCACATCATGGTCATGCATCCTCTCAGCCTTCTAGTAGCTATCTAGGCTAGTTTTAGGGTCAAATTCAGGCAATGGTGAGAGGTCATGGTGTAAACGTGAGTAGATGGGGTGGTCAGAGACATTGACCATTATAGAGGGGTACTGGAGGCCCTTATCTAAGCAGACATCATCTAGAGACCATACTTGGTCTATCTAGCATTCTGAGACTAGGCAGAGTAGATGGTCAGGGCTCAGAGCTTCAGATGGGTTTAAGGCAGATGAACCGGCGAGCTTGAGAGGATACCAGTAGAGCAAGTGTGGTGCCAGTGCAGGCTACTATAGGATGTACCTCCCACATTCTTGCAGTATAGGTAGAATGATATTGAGGTGTCGCTCCCACTGGCAGAGGAGATAGAGGGCCCAAATTTTGAGGAGTTGCCAACAGGACCTGGGGTGGCTGACCTAAGTTGTACAGAGGCCTACATGGCATGGTGGGTAGGGATTTACACAGGGGTTCAGGCGGATGTACAGGTAGGGGTACAGCCAGATCTACAGGCTGTTACTAGAGAGTAGGATATAGCCCGCAAGGAGAGGGACACAATGTGGCAAGAGAGGGACGTAGCACAAGATCAGGTGACCATTTAATAGGGCCAGGTCAAAATTTTGTAGGGGCAGTTGGCAGGGGCGATAGGTTAAGTCATAGAGATGACAGGCTGGGTGGCAGCACTGACAGGGCAAGTCGTAGTGCTACAGGGATAGTTGGTCACAGCCCAGGCACATGTAGTGATAGGACAAGATTTTGGGGGGTAGGGCCCACTGTAACAGCCAGCTCAATAGTAGCCAACATTTTCATAAGGGGTAGGACCATCGGCATTGATACAGCTGACATTGTCACAGCCGCAGGGGACAGGGTAGGGCATGGCAGTAGGTCTAATGGGGCCACCATAGACTGTGCCATATTCTAGGTACTGGACTGTAGTGGAGGAGATCGTATATTATGAGGGTGTCATCTTAGACTACCCTCAGATACAGTGATTCTCAGAGATGAGAGCTGAGCAGAGCCGATAGAGGTCTACATCATGAGCGATGACTTCAGGCACCCGCAGATGGCACAAATCTGAGAGTGGAGACGATATAGTGTCGTCCAAGCTGTCACCTCCACCACCATAGCCACAGCCATGAGGCCCAATTTTGAGATGATTTTGATTTATTATTTATTTTTGATGTATATACTCGCCTACAAGCTGAAGATGAGAGATGTATTATGAGAGAGAGAGACAGCCACATATTGTGTCTAATTGTATAAAAACTATTCTTGATATATATATGATGAGAGTTTTGACCATGGACATGACTAATGAGAAAATGTATGGATGTATTTATTGGCATTTTGATTTGATGGATGTGGATATTATGTTGTATGTTTATGATGTGTATGTGATGATGAATATGTTTATGAAATGGTTATATGATGATGTTTATTGATTGTTGATGATAGATTATATGAGGATGACTTTAGATTAGATGTTGATGGATGTGATATTTAATGTTTAACTTATAGATTAGGAAATGTGGATGTTTGATGAGTTATGATGGATGATATTTATGACTAATGACTTATGATGTTATGATGAAAACGAAAGTATGCTAATGATTATGAGAATTGGTGATTGACTGTGCTATGATTGACAGGTGATGAGTAAATGAGATGAGAGAAAGTGACGAAGAGGATGGCAGAGCTAACCCCAAAAGACCCCATGTCAACTAGGTGTTGCTTACATAGCCCTTGTCCTAAGGGCCTTAGGCCAATGTAGTTCTCCCAAAGAGGGAGGAAGAGTCAAAGTGGTTGATTGCTTGTGGTCTAGGTCAAGTCACAGGTTAGAAGAGGATAGGATTTGTCCATCAAGTAGATGAACAAATGAGGGTGGTCGAGCTAACCCCAGAAGACAGTTGTGTCATCTGAGTGTTGCCTACATAGGCCTGATTGAAAGGGGCCTCAGACCAATGTAGTTCAGGCTAGGAGACAAAGAGGTCGAGAGTTGGTCTTGGTCAGGAGAATAGTCTAACACGTCCATATGTCTGAGGGAACATGCTTGAAATGATGAAAAGAAGGCAAAGGTTGTTCACCCTTAGAAATTGTCCACATTAAGTGATGGACATATGCTAAAAATGAAGTGAGTCTATTTATGTGTCAGCAAGTAATGGTTTATACTGAACATATATTGAGTAGTCGAGAGTTTTCATGTACATTGGTTTACATAGAAACTAGTGTGAATAGGTTAGGTGAGTGGTTTGAGCTGAGTGTGATAAATGATATAATGTGACAAAAGTGTGAAAAAAGGTAAAAAGCATAATCACCCTTTCATTGACAAGGACCAGAATGGCAGCATAGATAAGGGTTGTTAGAACTAAGAGCCCCATTCATGCATTATGTCATTGACCAAATGTTGTGTTAGAATGGTAATCAAATCACTTTGACATTAATTTGAGCTCGAAGTCGCTTAAGCAGGTGTTAGGATAGGAGGAAATAGGGTAACCCATTTTAAGAGTAGAGATAACCTTGCCCCTTTTTATGGGAGACCCTGAGACAACAATAAGTCAAGTCCATGACTCATTTTTTTTTTGGCGCAGACTGATCAATGCGGGAAGCCTGTATAGAGATGTCATTGTGCTTGGTGGTCAGTTGTGAAGCTGATCGATGTGGGAAGTTTCTAAGATAGTGCTATTTCTTGCTAGATTAGTCATAGCCATCCTTCGAGGGAGTGGTCTAGATTTTTGCTTGATGTAAGGGCTTTTGAATAGCTGTCCTTTGAGGGAGCAGTCTATTAGCTATAGCAATGATAGTACAGCTATCCTTCGAGGGAGTAGTTTGCCTTTTTAATTTGATATTGATATGGTGACCGTGGATATTTGACATCTTGATTTATTTTTGACAAAAACTTGAGTCGTGGACAAGACTATGGAAGTTCAAAGGCCCCCTTTTATTAGGACAAAGCATCCATACTGTATAAAAGGGTTATAGAGGAATTGTTAAGAGGAATAGGGATGAAAGGAATTAGGACTAAGAGGATGGGGATTGCTCAAGGGATGAGCTCAAGTTAAATATCAAATGAATGAGTACTCGACTAGCAATATAATGGTCACAAATGCAACGCATTAAGAGGCTCAAGTTCTGGTCGTCCATCAAGAGAGGACAGATGATAAGTCCCTGATCCATACTTGTGTGTGATGATGAAAGGTCTGAGCCAATTAGGAGTAAACTTGCCTCATTTACTTCACTCCATATTAGTCACATGTTGATTCTCTTTGAGGATGAGGTCTCCGACATAGAAATTTCATTCTCATAGATTTTTGTCATAGGCTCGCTTGATGCAATTTTGATAGACATGGAGATGATTAAGGGCAGCAAGATGGTGCTCGTCAAGTAACTCAAGTTGAGCTAAGTGATCTTGATGAAAGTCATCATTGGAAAGGATGTCATGTAGAGAAATTTGGAGAGACGGGATCTGTACTTCGAGAGGTAGGACAGCCTCTATTTTGTACATGAGAGAGAAAGGGGTGGCACCCATAGAGGTTTAGATGCTAGTGCGGTAAGCCCACAAAGTGAAAGGAATGTGAATGTGCCAATCTCTTCCTATGTCATTGACGACCTTCATGAGAATTTTAGTGAGAATTTTGTTGGAAGCCTCATCCTGCCCATTTGCTTGTGGGTAGTAAGGTGAAGAGAAATTGAGCTTGATGCCAAATGAGTCGCATAGCTTTTAGATAGTTTTGTTTTTGAAGGACTTGCCATTGTCGGTGATGATCTTATGAGGGACACTGAAACAATAGATGATGTGGGTGCTGATGAAGTCGACGATCTTGTTAGCTTTTATGGAGATGAGAAGAATGTCTTCCACCCACTTGGTGAAATATTCAGTGGCTATGATGATTGATTGATGATGAAGATATGAGTGGGGGTTAATCTCACCGATGACATCTAAGCCCCACTAATAAAAAGGCTAGAAATCTTGAGCAATTTGTAAGGCATGGCTGGGGAGATGAAGTATGTTAGATTGTTGCTGACACTTGATGCAATGCCAGACATAGTTGCTATAGTCTTGATGAAGGGTAGGCCAATAATAGCCCAAATGAAGGATGCACTTGGCAACCGAATTCCCATTGAAATGTCTACCACAAATCCCATCATGGACTTGCTTAATGGCCTGAGATGCTTTAGTGGAGGTGAGATAGTGAAGAAGGAGGCCGTCGAAGCCTCACTTATAGAGAAGACCCCTTAGCATGGTATAGCGAGTGGTATGCTTGATAAAAGCTTGCCGCGCATTGCTAGAGAGGTTGGGAGGAATGACAAAAAAAGATAAGAAGTCCACAAGTTGCTTATACCAATCATCTCACAGGCTAGAGTCCATAGTGTTGACATGATTAATGTTAGGAGAGATATAGGAAGGCAACGGCACACGATGCACCATGACAAAAAGTCTGGATGAAGATGAGGAAGATGGGATATGCGAAGCGAGAGAAGCCATGGTGTCAACAAACTTATTCGTGGATCAAGGAATAGTCTGTAGGAGGTAATGGTCAAAAGATGCAAGGAGAATGTCAGTATAGTTTTTATACCTTTGCAAAATTTCATTTTTACAGAGGTATGAACCATTGACCTGATTGATGATGAGCTGCGAGTCACCGAAGATGTTGATGGACTTGATGCTGAGAGAGAGGGCGGTCTAAAGTCCCAAAATTAAGGCCTCATACTCGACCATATTATTGGTACAATCAAAGTCTAGCTTAAAAGATAAAGGCATGGGCTCCCCTTCAAGTCGGATGAGAATGACCCCAGCACCTCCATCGAGTTGACATTTGGAGCCATCGAAGAACATGGTCATCTAATAGATGGTGTCATTGGTGGAAAGCATGGTGATAGATTCATCAGGAAAATCACACTATGGAGGTTGATTGTTAGGAAGAGGGACATTTGCCAGTTGGTTAGTGATTGGTTTGCCCCTTGATAGATTTCTACTGGATGAATTTGAGGTCAAACTCAGCAAGCAGCATGAGCCACCGAGCCATACATTGATTCTGATATGGCTTGGAGTGCATATACTTGAGAGGGTCGGTGTGGGTGATGACAAAGGTCTTATGGTTAAGAAGATAATGGCAGAGCTTGGTAGTGGCAAAGACTAATGCCAAATAGAGTTTCTCGGTATGGGTGTACCAAGTTTCATTGTCGACTAATGTTCGGCTGATATAATAGACTGCTTGTTCACGGTGATGCTCATCTCTATGCGTGATCATGGCAACTAATGAATGATTAGTGGCTGAGATATAAAGGTAGAAGGGTTGGTCATATTTAGGTAGAATGAGGACTGGTGGAGAGACTAGATAGTGTTTAAGGGCTTCAAAAGCCTCTTGACAGTCCTTATCCCATGTAAAGGAGATGTCCTTTTTAAGGAGATGATGAAAAGGTTGGCAGCGATTAGAAAGCTATGAGATGAAATGGTGAATGGACTAGAGCTTCCCTTATAAACTACGAAGCTGCTTGAGATTGGTCAGGGGTGGCATTTTGAGGATAGCGTGAATCTTGGTGGGATCTATCTCGATGCCATGGAAAGAAATGATGAAGCCGAGAAGCTTACCAGAGAGGACCCCAAAGACACATTTCTTGGGGTTAAAGCAAACATTGTATTGAAGAAGATGAGAGAAGATGATCTTGAGAATGGTCAGATGGTCACGGTGAAGCTTGGACTTGCCTAGTAGGTCATCCACATAGTCCTCCATGATTTTGTGGAGGAGATCATGGAAAATGTAGGTCATGGCACATTGATAAGTGGCACCTGCATTCTTCAAGCCGAAAGGCATGACTCGATAGTAGAAAGTCCCCCATGGGGTAATGAAAGTGGTCTTGTGCTGATCTTTTAGAGCAATCAGGATTTGATTGTATCTTGAAAACCCATCCATGAGAGATAACATCTCATGGCCAGCCATGAGATCAACAAGCTGGTCAATGTTAGGAAGAGGAAAGTCATCTTTGGGATAGGCTAAGTTAAGGTCACAATAGTTCATGCAGATCTAGATCCCCCCAGTCGCCTTGGTGACTGGGATGATGTTAGAGACCCACTGTGGATAATCGATGGGCTGGATGAAGGAGACAAAAAGGAGGCACTGAAGCTCCTCTTTGACAAAGAGGATGCATCTTTTGAAGCTTTTGCCTGACAGGCTTAGCCTCTAGTTTGGTGACAATGTTATGGGTAGCGATGGTGGAATCGATGCCAGGCATGTCACTGTAAGTCCAGGCAAAGGCCTTGCTATGGTTAGAGAGGAACTAGGTATAGTCAAGCTACTCCTGAGCATCTAAAGATTGAACAATCTTTAAGACATAAGGAACATCAAAAGAAGGAAGGTTGATGTCAATGGTTGATTCATTTAACATAACCTGGGTCTCAGAAGGGAGGGAGTGCTGGATGAAAGAGTCATCGGCACCCATGTAAGAAAGAATGGCATCGTCGTCAACGTAGTGGACAGTGTGAATGGTCGCTGACTCATCTTCTATCATGCTGGAAAAAATGAGAGGGAGAGACCTAGACACCCCATTGAGCTGATAAGTCAGGGGTTCTAGGCAGATGGTGTTTATGTAAAAAAACTAGGAGGAATGGAAACCACTGACTCCGTAGGTGAAGGAGGAAGAATGGGTGAGCATGGAGGAGATTGGTCAATGGTTTGTTTGGGACAAAGGTCTATAGGGTCCTGAGTAGGGTCATGATATCCCAGGCCATATCGTTTCTTGGCATCATCATCATTGAGCGGCTCAATAGGCTGATGGGAGCCCTGTTCATAGCGTCCAAAACCAGAACCCTTCCATGCACACCTATAAAGGTAAGTGTGTGCAAAGGCGGGGTTTCTAAGAAATGAGAAGTCTGATGTGAAAGGTTGAGGTGAAGAAAGAGGATTTTCATTAGTAGGAGCTTGATCAAGCCCCCCATAGACAAGGTTGGTTCAGAGCTAAGGAGGACCATAAGGCACGATCATCCCGATCTGATGGTCGTAACTAGGGATGTGATGAAGGCACCCATACTCTTGTGGAGTTTGGAACATGTCTAAGGCTAGAAAGTGATACTCCCCCAATGAAAGTCTTTGGAAGATGTCTTCCATGGGGTCTGTGGTCATCACTTGAAGGGGAGGTGTGAGGGCGACCGCCTATTGTGAACTGGTTGAAGCTTCTGTGGATGGAGGCGATGCTGGGATTGATGGATTGATAGGAATGAGGATGTCATTTGGATGGTAGGTGGTGTTACAAGTTTTGAAGGGTGAAGGGTCAGTGGGAATGGTGTGGACTTGCCCATCATGCTCAAATTCCACACAATGGTGCAGGGTGGAGGGGACACAGGCCATAGCGCGGATCCAGGGTCAGCCCAACAACATGTTGTATTGAAACTCTCCTTTGATGATATAGAAGAGCTCTGAGACTATGCGTGGACTAACATGGATGTGAAGGATGACTGTGCCAATGGTCATGGCAATGGTGTCATTAAAGGAGCATAAGATTGTGTCAGTTTTGGAGACGCAATTCTTGGGAAGAGCTAACTGATCGAAGGCATGGGTGGAGATAATGTTGATGCTGGCACCTCTGTCAATCATAATGCATTTAATGTGTGTCTGATCAACATAGGTAGTGATGAAGAGGGTAGTGTCTTGATCTTTTGTGTTGGATGTGGGAATCTTAGAATCGCTAAATGTGATGGAGGCAACAGGGGCTAAAGAGTGGACAAGGGTAGCAAGTGGCTGGGGGGTCCTCGAGTTGGACCTCTGCTACCTGTAGGGCTCTGATGAGGGCTTGACAATGTTGAGGTGAGGTTTGGATGAAGTCATAGAGAGACATCTTCATAGGCATCTGGTGAAGTTGTTTCAACATGGAGTCATGGATTGGTCCAGAAGAAGAAGAAGAAGAAGAAGAGAAGGGTTAAGATGCACCAAGGATAGAAATTTTAGGCTTTGGCGCTAGAGGTGGATTGACAAAAGGGTAGGTCCAAGGAATGGTGGCTTTTTATTTTGCCTTGTCCTTTTGTGACCTAGTGGTTATGTGAATGGCATTGATTTCAAATATAGGAGGTGAAGGAGATAAAGGGTTTGTAACCTGTTGATGAGATGTTGATGGGTTTGAAGAGGTTAGAGGGTTATGAGAAGGAGTCAGGGGTTAGTCAAGAGTGTCCTCAAAGAGAAGAATGTCTTTCTCTAGATAGCGGTGAATGACAGCCTTGAGGGCACATCAAGTCTCAGTATTGTGTCCTAGCGTATGATGGTATAAGCAAATCTTCATGTCGTCAAACCAGGAGAGCTTAGACTCGAGGGGTTGGAAAGGCTTGATGGGTGGAAGGGTTATGCTAGAAGTCTACAAAAGTTGGTGTAATATCAGAGAGTATGAGCCCACTAAAGGGTCCGTGCTCAGTGATGTGTGCGATACTGGTGACTTTTTCTTGGACAGAGTCAGAGGAGGCTTCTGTACCACCTTTTGGGTTGACGGTGCGGTGACAAGGGGAGATGGCACTTTGTTCATGGGAGGTACCACCTTTTTGAGAGAGGGTAGACTGGAGGTAGGCAAAGGAAGCAAAGGAGGTAACTAGTTTTGATTAAAGGTCAGAGTGGGAAGGACTCTGGTCAGGGTCAAAGGATGGGGGCCCAAAATGGAGGGCAATGGTGACAGAGGAGGAGGCATTCACCTCTGTGGTTTAGCAGTCTTCTATGACTTGGGTTGAAGACTACTATTGGTTGAGGTCTGGTCTAGGTCCACCTTCACTTGCAGATGAGTGAGGGTAGAGACAGGGTGAAGGCCAAGTGACTTGATAGGTTTAGATGGGATAGATGCAGATTTTGGTTTTGATGGGGTTGGTTGAGGTTTAGAAATGGGAGTCTGGTTTTTGTTAAGGGTCTTGGGAGATTTTGCCATGGGAGGATTGGCTGCATGAGATGAGAGGTCACGAGCATGCTGAAGAGCTTTGAGATGATCCCACAATACCTAATGTTCCACTTTCCTTAAAGGGAGAAGTCTGATTTTCTCCACTAGTCAGGAAAATGGCTGAGAAGATGTTGAATGGGGTTTGGGTTCTTGAGAAGATGTTGACGGTTGTGGGACTGAAGGTGTGGTAGTCTCGGTCTTAAGGCATGATGAATTCATGATAGGTTCATCCTTGGTTGGAGATGAAGGAGTTGCAGGTTCTTCCCTAGGTGGAGAAGAAACTAGAGAATGAGGCTCCTCAAGTGGGTAAAGGGCAGGGATGATTGTGCCCTCCACTTGCGGTCGAGGAGTAGGAAGGGTTGGGTCCTCCATGGGCAGCAAGAAGGAGGATGGTGAAATTGGTGGTGTTGGTAAGGTCGAGGCATCCTCCAAGATGAGAGAGGTTGACAGAGAACTAACCAGAGAAAGAGGTTCATCCACATGTGATGGACTGATGGATGGACTCACCTCTTGAGGTTGGTTAGAAATGAAGGGTGAGATCGTATTAACTATTCGAATGTTGTGTTCATGAGTGTCATCAATCAAGGTCTGGACATTGTTTTGAGTTGGTGGATGATTGGGGAATGGTTGTTTGAAGATGTCCATACCCTGATTAGGTGGTGCATTGGGATTGTCTAGAATTAGGTCACCCTTTTCAAGCATGTCTTGGATTATGTTTTTAATGGTTTTGTAGTTTCCCATGTCATGTCCCTTAACACGGTGGTAGTTGCAGAAGTCATTTTCCCTATACCACACAGGGATGGTGCATGAGGGATCAAATTATGGAGGTGGTCAGATCTAGGGGAGATTGAGGACCCCCTATTTTACAAGTTTTCCCAGCACAAACGAGTATGATTCTCTAAGTGGAGTATATTGTTGTTGTACATATCTCTACTAGAATTGGCAGGTGGCACTCTAGGACGTGGATGGCTCAGGCTGGTTAGTTGAAGGGGAAGAGGAGGAAGATCTAACAACCACAGCATTTGTTGAAGCTTTAGATTTAGGATTGGATGAGGAAGGCTTAGAAGAGGGGTCATTGGTCTTGGAGTTGGGATTCTTGCTCTGCAACTTGACTTTATTCTCCTCGATGGCATGTAACTCAAGTTTGCGGGCCATCGTGAAGGCTTCGTCAAAAGTGTGAAAGGTCTGAACCCTTAAGGTGGAAGAAATATGTTTGGCATAGGCTTGGGATAAAAGTTCAACAAGTTCAGGTTGGGGTAAAGAAAAGGAGAGTTGATTGATGAGGCCCTTCCATCGAGTAATGAAATCAGCAATGGATTCATCCTCGAATTGCTGGATAGAATAGAGGTCTTTGATTGAGACCTTCTTAGTGATGTTGATAGAGAAATGATCAAGGAACAGCTGGGCCAACTGAGTGAATGTGAAGAGGGAATGGCTAGCAAGGGAGCTGTACCAGTCAAGCACAGCACCTGAGAGAGACATAAGAAATGTGTGTAAAATCAACGCATCGTCATGGGTGATAAGGTAATAGGCATGTCTGAATGCCCATAAGTGTTGTTGTGGGTCTTCCTTGCTTTAAAAATGAGAAAACTTAGGAAGTTCCCACTGGCTAGGATATGGCTTGATCGGGATAGAAGGATGAATGGGCTCATTACAAATTTGTTCATATGAGAGAGTATTGCGTGAGCCAGAAACAGAGGTCTCTAGGCTAGACATCTTGTCCATCAGCATTTTGATGATATCTACTGACGAATTGGTGGGTGGAGCGCCCCCTAATTGTAAAGTGCTTGAAAGAGGCTAGAAGAGGCATATGATGTAGTTGGTTGTACCAGTAAGGGTGCAACATACGAATGACTAGTCGTAGGGATAAAAGAGGAGACTAAGGATGGTTGGGTAGAAGGCATGGCTAGGCTCGATGTTGCCATGGGAGGTTGGTTAGTGGTAACATGGGCTAATGGATAGGTAGCCACCCTAGTGTTGATAGAAGCAAGGGTAGGTGGAATAGAGATGACCAGATTCTGAAAGGGGGTAGAGAGTGGTTGAGTGGGCTGAGGTTGATAGGGGGCCAAAACCCTGGTGGAAGTGGGCCTAAAGATGGAGGGAGAGGCCACACTTGGATGGTTGGTCAAAGGCTGGTCATTACTCAAGGCAATAGCCTGGGTGTCTAAAGGTTAAACTATGGATGTTGTTGATATGGCCATAGTCTCGAGAAGAGAGGTTGGCATTTCATAAATTGGATTGCCCAAGGAGTCTCGCATTTGGCTATTCACGAGATAGTGCTGCAAGGCTTTGACGTTGAGGTCCAAGAATCATGCAAAATCTTGGTCCCCTTTTGGGACAATAGGAGTCTGGTTCGGGGATTGTCTAGTAGGAGTTCTTTCAGTCTCTGAGTGGAACTCCATTATAGGACTGGTTATGGACGGGGTAGATGGAAGTGGGTGATGCCTTACATGATCGACTAGAGCCTTGGCTTGGCTATGAGTTAGAACCATTAAAGGCAAGAAATAACATCCTCACAAGGTCAAACAAGCAGATAAGAATAGAAAAGATGAAGAACACAACTAGATCTTAAAAAAAAACCCTAGGAGTAAATTATTAGGATTATAGTGGCTTATGCCTTAGAATATGTGTAGAGGAAGATTGGCTTTCGAGTCGGGTCCTAGAAGAAGTAGTCTATGGATGGTTTTGGGTTAGTTATGGTGCTCAAAAGTCTGTGTTAGGTTCCGTACTTGGCTTGGTGCTAAGGAGCAAGATCCCCTCACTTCACGAGTCCAGTGATAAGCTGGTCTCGCTTAGCCAAAATATACTTCCCCTAGAGATTAGACTCTGCCAGAGAACAGAGTGGGCTTTCCCCTTGGTGATGAAATCTAAGTAAGATCGCCGAGATGGGTAAGGTATCCGCTGGGTGATGAAATCCCAGTCGGGCCTTGTCTCAGGTAAGTTAAGATGTTTGTTTTGTGCAAGTGGTTTGGTCATGTAACATAAAGTGGACTAGATTAATTCATGATGCGATTATTAATTACTAGGTGTGGTCTAAGAAATGCAAGCAAGCAGAAGTGAAATGCAATGTGTTTAAGCCTAAGTCAAAATGTGAAGTTGGAATGAAAACAAGTTGAGAAAGGGTTGAAGAATATGACTTTTGACTAGTCTAGAAGTCCAAGAAAAGAAAGAAAAGTTCTTTTTAGTCCTGCTGATGGTGTCATTTAGAAGAGATGAAAGAGGTGAAAAGGGAGAAACCTAATGCACCTATATGAAAATAAAGAAAGAAAGAACCCAAGGAAGGCCCTAGGGTCCCACCGGGCGTGCCAGAATGTTTTTATATGATATTCGCTTTTTACATTCAAAAGATAGAAGTAAGAAATTTGAGAGATATGGTTTAAGGCTTGTATGTACTTGGATGAAGTCGTGTGCACCATTTTCCAGATGTCATGAGAACTCCTCTTTGGTTGTGGAGGATGACACTTGCAAGAGAAAGAAACTAAGACAAAGAAGGCATTAGATGAGGAGATGGTGGGTTGTCAAGCAAAAGCTTGATCCCAGAAGTACAAAGACTTCCTTAAAGGATGTCAACCCACTAATTGATAAAAATAATGTCTAATAAAAGGTAGAATGATAAAAGACTGAAATGATTAAAAATTGAAATAGAAATAGAAGCAAATGCTTACCTGAATGCTGCTGGCGGTCTGATCACAGTCTCTGACGTCGGTGGTATTACCGGCGTCGGTTGTTAATGTATGCCAACATCAGTTAGTCTACTGACATCGGTGGGGGCAATAGTCTCAATGGCCGTCGTCGGTCAGGGCAATAGTTTTAGATAGGGTCAGGACGAGTCTGTGGTCTGTGGACAGGTCTTGAGTCATGTAGAGTGGTCTGAAAGGGGTCTAGGTCTGGTTGGGGGTAGTCTAAGAGTCTATGTAGAGATGCAAGGGAGTTAAATGGATAGAATATTAAATTGACAGAAGGGTAGAGGAGGTCTTCTAGCCTCTCTGAGAAGAGTAGGTCAGGTCTGTGGTCTAGTTGATAGTCTGGTCTAGGGTCTGGGAAGGGCAGGTCGGGTCTGTGGTCTAGTTGATAGTCTGGTCTAGGGGAGATCTTATTCAGAAGCAAATAACTGAGAACATAATCAAAACACAGACAAAATACATACCTGTGTCTTGCTAAAGGAGTGCCTGCTAATGTTTGTACTTGTTATTGGTGTAGAAGACTGATGTAAAATCCTTGTTGTTGTTATAGCTTGTTGTGGGTGCCAGAGAGAGAATATCAGAGAGGTCTGATTCACATTCGGGTTCTTGGTTCGAAAGATTGATTGATGATTGATGATGTCAGGCTAGCTAAGAGAGAGGACCCAATAATAGATGGAATATCATTATGAAGGGAACCGATGCCGGTAATATCATTGACGTCGGTCGACAGGTGACCGACATCGGCAGCTAAAAGGTAGGAAAAAGGCTAAAAATAGCCTTTTATCCATTTTCCCAACTGCCAAGTTAAAGTGTTAGGGAGAAAAACAGTCGAAGGGAGTGTTTATGGGCATGGGAGGAAGTCTTAGGGGTGTGTTTAGGTAATTAGGGTTTTGACAAGGGGTGAGGTGGCAAAAGGGGGTAATTAAATTAAATTAATTGTTTTATTTAATAATGGAGGGGACGAGGGTTAGGAATGGACAAAGAGGACCAAGGGGGAGGACAACCAAATGTGTAGACACGATTTTGGTGTCTACAAAATTGACTATGAACACCTATTTTAATGCTTAGAAATCAATTCTTCTATGGTATCTAGTTATATGTTGATTATGGATATTCAACCTTGGTTAAGTAGACTTAGTATAACTCACATGGATTTAGATTTACACATGTGTATGTAAGAAATAGTCTATTATAGGTATCAACTTGATGTGAAGTGGGACTTTTGATGTGGTAGATTGCACCCATTGAAGGGAGGCTCAGCTCTCTTCATCCACATGAAACAATGGAGACACCCTTCCTACTATGGGTGGCGAATGTGAGGGATGAATCTCTAGATTAGGGGCTAGCTCCCCTTGATGCACCTTGAGGCCCTAGATTTCCTACTACTAACTACTTGGGGGGATGAAGAGGGAGAGAAAAATATTGAAATCAAACCCTAAACTATGTGGTGATGCTCAAAATGGATGGCCTACTTAGCTTTAACATACACTTTAAATCAAGACAAGCTAGCCTACACTTCACTTAAAATGAGACCTTTCTTGCAACAATGTTTCAATAAGAGGTCTTATGAGGAGATAAGAGAGGAAAAAACTAGCACAAAAGGTGTTTTGAGACACACTGTTGTGTAGCCTATTCACTTGCCTATACTTCTTTAAACACTTCCTGTGACCTACAAGAGAAGAAAACAAAAACACTAGACACTATTTGGGTTAGCAAATGAAGGTAGAGAAAGAGACCGCACTTTCACAAAACTAACACCCAAATGTATGCTCAGTGCAACACTCAAAATAAGGTAATCTTTATCTTAGATTCAAGGTATAATTTTGTAGGGCTTCAACATAGAAGCTACAAGATCCTCTCAAAATGAGAATTTACAATTATATAGATCAAGATGGTGACAAAATAAGTAAAAGAGACCCATGCTGGAGTAAAACAATTCGAAGACAAGAGACCACTAATACCATATTCTTTAAAATATGCATGGGAGAGCCATGTTTTAGATGTCTAGGTCACTTCCCTTGCTGTCCTAGGCTTACAAAACCATGGGATACTCCTAGCAATTGACAAATCCATCCTCAAGTTATTGTGTCCATACCATGCTCTCTTCAATGCTAGGTGTAACTGGTTGTGCATTAATGGTGGAGCATGAAAAACACAGGATGTTGATCTCTATAGTTTAAAAACTAATCTATTTATTGGTTTTTGATAAATACTATTCAACCAAAATGTATTAATGCCTTTTGTTGAGTGTGCTTATGTCACTTGTCTTGTCCGTATTGGTCCTTAATTTTACCCTTTGTCTTTGTTAGTAGCTGGAATAGTTCTAAGTTTTGTC
Organism: Torreya grandis; assembly: GCA_037957365.1. NCBI lineage: Eukaryota > Viridiplantae > Streptophyta > Pinopsida > Cupressales > Taxaceae > Torreya > Torreya grandis. The sequence goes on along the minus strand of JARHVA010001322.1, from coordinate 3,372,828 downwards.
TATTTTACTTTGTTTTTGCCTATGTTTTATCTCTTTCTTTTGATTTCTCTTTTGATTTGGTTTATTTTCTCTTTACTTATTGGGCCTTTGATCTCTTGATGATCTTTTACTCCTTCTTGGTCCTTGGTCTTTGTCTTGTCTTATTCCTTCCATGTTTACTCATGTTTTAGGTTCTTTGCCATCTTCTTTTTCTATAGGTTCCTTTTCAATTTGTTTCTTTTTATTTTCTTTCTACCTATCTTCTTTCTTTTCTATCTCTTCCTTACCTTCATGCTTTCTCACTTTCTTATTGTTTATGATGGGATTTTCCATTGACAAGTCATTTAGACATTTGTCTAAAGAAATTCCTTTGAATAAATTTTTTGAAGGATTTCCTTTGCTTCTTTGTGGCCTTCAAGCTTTCAACTTTTTTGTGAGCATCTATTTTATTTGGACAAATGTCTGAAGGAATTCCTTCAGACATTTGTATGAAGGAATTATTTCTTTGTGTTGGTCTTTTTCCTAAATGAAAAGTGTCTTTAGGCCTCTCTTTCCTTCAAAAAAATGTTTAAAGTAATTCCTTTGGACATTTTTCTGAAGGAAATCTCCTTTTGGCTTGTCTCTTTTCTTTAAGGGGAAGTGCCCTTCGGGTCTTTGCCTTTTGTCTTCCTCTTCAACTAGATGCCCTCCACAAGGGCCATTTATGCTTGGAAATACCCTTTGAATCTTTGGGAAAGATCCACTTGTTCATTGTTTTCCCCTCACAAGGGATCCTTAGCCTCCAAATTTCCCTTTGAGCTTTCTTCTTTGCATTATTGGCCTTTGGGATTTTTGTGACCCTTGAATTTCTTCAGAAAAAATGTCTCAAGGAATTTGAACTTGGTTTTCCTTCTTCAGTTTTCCTTCAAACAAAATTTTTGAAGGAAAACTCATTCTGCTTATCACTTTTCTCAAAGGGTAAGTTCCCTTTGGGCTTCTTGTATTTACCCCTTTGCTTTAATTAGCTACCCTCTACAAGGGAATTTCAAGCTAAAAGTACCCTTTGGGTTTATGGAAATGGTCCCTATATTTCTCAAAGTACCCTTTACAAGGGCATTTTGAGCCTCTAGTTTCCATTTAGAAATTTTTTATTGGTCCTCACATCGACAAAAAAATCCCCTACAAGGTCCATTCTACCTTCAAACATACCCTTCAAAAGTTTTGTAAAGGTTTGTTTCATCTTTGAAGTTCCCCCCACAAGGGCACGTACCCTTTGAGGAAATTGTAAATGACCTTATAGAAGGCCCAAGTTCATTTTATAGAAAAAAAACTTGCCTTAAGGAGTGTCTATGACAAAAATAGGATCTTCTAAAGGAATTACTCAAAAAACTTTGAAGTAAAGACATCTCAAAAACCCGATTGCTTCTTCTTTGACCATTTCAGGTTTATGAACTAGTTTTACTCATGAAAATTAGCAAGTAAAGTAATTTAAAAAACATGACTTGCATTGGAACTATCCATAGACCCTTTTAGGTTTGTCAAGTGATCGTAATTATTATTTTTAAATATTAAAAGTAATGTTTTTCTAAGAACTTGATTTGCTTTGTGAGTGCTGGAAAAGACCAGTGCTTGATGAGACAACACCTGCACCTACACAAAAATAACTTTTCCTTGATTTTTAAAGGGCTAAGATATGGTTTCAAGGTAAGAGGTCATGAAGAATAAGGTTTCAAGTCAAAAAAAGTGGGGGGGGTGCCAATTTTGGCATGCAAGATTCATAAAATGGTCAACAAATTGGTGACTCATTGGGGAAACATGTTTGCTATGCTTGAGAAGACTGGTGGCCTAAAATTCCATTGGGCATGGATTTAGGATGTAGCTTTAAAATTTGAAAATAACCTTGTAATAACTTATGAACTAGCAAATATTTATCTTAAATAACAAGTAATAACACACATACTAGGACAAAAAAAAATAAACTCATGTAATCAGCATTTAGGGAAAATAAAGACAATACAACTAAAAGTAAACTACTATGTAAAGCTAACTATGTATCCCTTTATCCCTCCTAGATCAAAGGGGAAACTTCTTAAGTCACTTTCAAGATGAGATGAAATAAATTTCCAAGTATGCTTCTCTTTGAATTGAACACTTTGTAGATTAGGCCTCTTCCTTGGCACTTCACTTGGTCTAGTCTCGAGGAGGTCATCTTTGAACAGGTCTCTAATGAAAACATATTCCTCTTACACACTTTCAAACATTTAATATTTATTCCTACTCTTTGTCTCATTTTCAACTTGTATCTCTTTAGTAGGCATGTCTCCAAGAGGATTTATTTCATGTTCCTTGTGTTCCTTAAAAGCTTTAGACCCACATGATTCTTCTTCATCCTTCCAGAGCTGATGGGTTCCTTCTAAAAGGTGATATCCCTCCTTGATGACTTCAAAAATATAATATTTATATTCACCAACCTCTTTAAAGGATAAATATAAAATATTTTTGCTCCTTTGCATGCCTATTTGAGTCCCAATGCTACCTTCTCCACCCTTAGCCAACTCATAGCCTCCTTGAAGAAGAGTGTAACCTACCCCAATGAATTCAAACAAATCATTCAAATAATGATCAAGAATATCTCCATGATCATACATGACATCTTTAAAAGTGAGAAAAGATTCAAAGATAATCTCTTCCTCATCAGAGATAGAGGCAAAATCTTGTGACTTGTCTTCTTATTCACCAAGGGGGTACCTATGGTGATCTCCTCCTCATCTGCACTCACGAAGTCTCCCTGATTAGTCATGAACTAAGCATATTACTCTTCACTTGGTTCCATAAATATGGATTCATCAACACAAGAGAAACAATCTTCATTTACCAAAAAAGGAGGTGGAACATGAGGATTGTCAAAATTGGGTTGGGAATGGAAAGTAGGGGATCTTTTTGAAAGCTCATGAGAAAATGGGGATAGACCTTAGGCCAAAATAACTTGATTTTCTTCTCTCCACTTAAACAAAACTTCAGAAATATCAAAATTATATTAAGGATTAGTATAATGGGTGTATTTTGGCTTAGGTTCTTCTTTGGGGTCTAAAACTTCCATCTCACTTTCACTAAGCATTCTCACCTTTTCCTCTAATTCCTTAATTTTCCTAGATAGATTTTATTAAAAGAGTCTTTCTTGGAGCTCATAGGAATCATCATGGAAATTGGGAGTGCATGAAGGCTATCATGGAGTATAAGAATATTCTTGAGGAAGGGTGTGAGGGACTTGAGAAGGACTATCCTCATTTTAGTCTTCACACTCTTGAACAATGCCCTTCTCCTTCTTACTACTCCATGACTCAACTATTTTACTCCATCTCATGATATTAGGATTGGAAATCTCCTTTGGGTGACGGGGTTGTAATTTGAGAGGGTAGTGAGGGCTTATATTCTACTTCCCTTGCTGCTAACATAGAATACTACATGTGAATATTGACAACTCAATCGACCTATCAAGATTGGCCTTAAACATAAGACTTTTTATTTGAAAACTATCCTCAACATGATTGGGGAAAGGAATTTGATAGGCTTGACTTGGCTCATGAGTAGGGGCTATGTATGGCTAATAAGAAACTTGGTGTAGTGGGTATGCAAGTTGATAGACTTGGTAAGGCTACCTCTCATGAATACTCAGCTTCTCTTCCAATGATGCAATCAAACCACTCACATATATCATCTCATTTGTAAGCCTTTCCCAATTGGCTCTTTTAATAAGAGTCCATTCACTATTGACTGGATCTAATACATTTCTCACTTGATTGATGAAATGATCAAGAATTTCTTGGCCACATCCCTTTCTAGTGTCGAGCTACACTACATACCTTTCATACCCGAACAATGCTTGTTTAAAGGTGGAGATGGACTAATTGGAAAAAGGATTAGGTTGACTAGGAGAAGTAACATGTTGAGAAGATTGTGCATAAGACTGATATAGCTCATGACAAGGCTGAAACTAGTCATATTAAACATGGTAAGGATCAACACAAGCTTGGTAAGGATCATAGCTAGGATGGCCAAGAACTTGCTCAAATTGAGGAGGAAGAGGCAAAGCCTGCAATGTTTCACCAACCTACAAAGGGAAAAACTAATAACTATATGTAACCATGAAACTTTATAAAGAAACATACTACTAAATCTCTTCAAAGGATCACTCAAGTTTCTCAACTAGATGATGTATCTTTGGAGTCACCATTGGTGTTGATTGAAAGCCTCCAAAGGTTTATTTATTGAAGAATACACTAAGAATTCTTCAACCTCTTAGATAAAATGTCCCACCAAGCATACCAAAAATTATTGACATGGTATATTGCACCCTCTAAAGGGAGATTCAACTCTCTTCATCCATGTGACACAATGGAGACACCCCTCTTACTATGGGTGGAAAATATGAGGGATGAATCTATAGATTAGGGGATAACTCCCCTTGATGCACCTTGAGGCCCTATATTTCCTACTACTAACTACTTGGGGGGATGAAAAGGGAGAGAAAGATACTAAAATTAGAATCTAAACTATGTGGTAATGCACCAAATGGATGGTCTAATTAGATTTGACATATACTTTAAATCAATACAAGCTAGCATAAAATTCACTCAAAATGAAACCTTTCTTGCAATAATGTTTTAGTAGGGGGTCTTGTGGAGAGATAAGAGAGGAAAAAACTAACACAAAAGGTGTACTGAGACACAACGCTACATAGCTATTCACTTTCTTATACTTATTCAGACACTTCCTATGACTTTCAAGAGAAGAAAACACAAACACTAGACACTATTGGGGTTGGCACATGAAGGTAGATAAAGAGACCACACTTTCACAAAACTAACACCCAAATGTATGCTTAGTGCAGCACTCAAAACAAGGTAAAATATTTGTCTTAGATTGAAGTTAAAATTTTGTAGGGCTTCACCATACAAGCTAAGATATCCTCTCAAAATGACAAGTTATAATTATATAGACCAAGATGATGATAGAACAAGGAAAGGAGACCCATGCTGAAGTCAAACACTTATGAGACAAGAGACCACTACTCTCATATTCTTCAAAATAGGTATGGGAGAGCCATGTTATAGATTTCCAAGCCAATACCCCTTGATATATTGGGCCTACAAAAGCATGGGATACTCCTAGAAACTAAAACATCTATTCCCAAGTTTTTGTGCCTAGACCATACTCTCTTTAATGTTGGGTGCAACTAGATTTGCATCAATGGTGAAGCATGGAAAACATAAGATGCTAATATTTATAGTTCTAAACTAAATCTATTTATTGGTTTTTAGTAGATACTATTCCACCAAAATGTATTAATTCCTTTTGATAAGTGTGCCTATACCACTTGTATTATTTTGAATGGTCCTTAATTCTTCCCTTTGTCTTTATCAGTAGTTGGATCAGTTTTGAGTTTTGTCCTTTTTGCTTTGTCTTTGCCCATGTTTTGTCTCTTTTTTTAAATTTCTCTTTTGTTTTGGTTCCTTTTTTATTTACCTATTGAGCCTTTAGGTTCTCAGAGATCTTCTAATCCTTCTCAATCCTTGGTATTTCTCTTGTATTCTTTGTCTCATGTTTACTCAGGTTTCAAGCTCTTTGTCATCTTCTTTTTTTGTGGGTTCCTTTTTGACTTGTTTCTTCTTGTTTTCTTCTCGCATTTTTTCTTTATTTTATGTCTCTTCCTACCTTTTTCCTTGGTTTCTTGCTCATTTTTTATGATGGTATGTTTTCTTGAAAAGTCCTTCAGAGATTTATCCAAAGGAATTCCTTTAGACAAAATGTCTGAAGGATTTCCTTCACTTCTTTGTGGCCTTCAAGATTTTATGCGAGCATCTATTTCCTTTAGATAAATTTCTGAAGGAATTACTTTAGACATTTGTCAAAAGGAATTATTTCTTTGCATTAGTATTTTTATTGAAGGGAAAGTGTCTTCAAGCCTCTCTTTCCATCAAAACAATGTCCAAAGGAATTCCTTTAGACATTTTTCAAATGAAATCACCTTTTGCCTTGTCTCTTTTCTTGAAGGGAAAGTTCCCTTCAGGCCTTTGCCTTTTGTCTTCCTCTTCAATTGGATACCCTCCGTAAAGGCCATTTATGCTAAAAAATACCCTTCAGAGCTTTGGGAATGGTCCACTTGCTCATCACTTTCCCCTTGCAAGGGCTCTTTAAGCTTTCTTCTTTTTGTTGTCATCCTTCAGGATTTCTTTGACCATTGAATTTCTTTAGACAAAATGTTTGAAGGAATTCCTTCAAACATTTTGTTTGATGGAATTTGATCTTGGCTTGCCTTCTTTGGTTTTCCTTTAGACAAAATGTTCAAAAGAATTCCTTAGGAGATTTTGTCTGAAAGAAAACTCCTTCCACTTGTCACTTTTCTTGAATAGCAAGTTCCCTTCGAGCTTCTTTTCTTTACCCCTTTGATTTAATCGATTGCACTCCAAAAGGGCATTTCAAGCCAAAATTTCCCTTTAGGCTTATGGAAATGGTCCCTATATTTATCAAATTTCCCTCTGCAAGTGCATTTTGAGCCTCTAGTTGCCCTTTGAAACTTTTGTATTGGTCCTCACAATGATGAAAACCCCTCTGCAAGCTCCATTTTGCCTTCAAACATACCCTTCAAGAGTTTTGTAAAGGTTTGCTTCATCTTTGAAATCCCCCCATAAAGGTACATACCCTTTCGGGAAATTACAAATGACCCTATAGAATGCCTAAGCACCCTCTATGGAAGAACATTTGCTTTAAGAAGTATCTAAGACCAATTAGAGATCTTATGAATGACTTACTTATAAATATTTGAAGTAAAGACATCTCAAAAACCCATTTGCTTCTTCTCTGACCCTTTTGGGTTTATGAACTTTTTTTACTCATGAAAATTGGCAAGTAAAGTACTTTATAAAACTTAACTTGCATTGGAGCTAGCCATAGACCCTTTTGGGTTTGTCAAGTCATCCTACTTATTACTTGTAAAGCTTACAAGTAATATTGTTCTAAGAACCTAATTTTCTCTGTGAGTGCTGGAAACACCTAATGCTTGATGAGACAACACTTGCACCTACACAAAAGCAACTTTTCTTGATTTTTAGAGCATTAGGACCTAGTTTTAGGGTAAAAGGTCATGAAGAAAAAGGTTTCAAGGCAAAAAAATGTTAGGTGAGGGTACCCATTTTGGCATATAGGATTCACAAAATGGTCAATAGGCCTTACACATTTCCTCTTTCTAACTTTGATAAACAATTCCCAAGAATATTTTATGGGGTTATTTTTTCTTTTATAATCATGAACTTTAGCATAATGTACTTTTGGTCATAGATATATCATGGGGCATACTACCTAGTGCTACATTTAACATCAAATTACTTAGACTATGATGAGATTTGTCATTGTAGTGATGGCTTGTAAAATAACCACAATCATCATTTCTCCTATCCTCTATCACCTATCTAATAATATAATAATGTATTCATTTAATCATCAAGATATCCACCATTAGATCATCTACTAGCCTTTCTAACCCAACCATATGTCATAACTATTAGTTATATAGATATCAACCAATAGAGGTCAGATTGCTCAAGTCTAACTCATACCTGGACTAACATGGGAATGATCTAAGGTTGTGGGATGCCTCTAGGGTATTTTTTTGAGGCTAGTTCCTTAAATTTTATATTTTTGACTTCTCTTTATAAGACCTAAAAAAAGTTGGGGTGAAAAGGGTCAATTTATTGCTTAAAAATAAAACTATTATAACATGTAGTGATGAACCAAATGTTCAATGATCCACTCTCAAGATTCAACTCATTAGCACACTAATAGACTATGAATATAAATAATGCAGTGTCTACAATGGTTTCCAAGCAATAATGCTTCACTTATAGGTTAATTTTATGGACTTAGGTTGGAGGTAAATGAGGACAAGGCTTGATTGGAAGCACTTACAATAAAGTATTCACTCTATACTTGAGACATCAACCTTAAGACACACTAGATGACCTATAAGAAAATTTTATAAGCACTTAGGTTGAACTTGGACCTACATAAGGAAGATGACAACCAATTTTTCATATCAAACATATATATAACACTAATCACAAATTAGTAAACAACTTCAAAATGCTCTATTCATTGCTTCATGAGGTGTTGAATATAATTTTTAGTTTATAAAGAGAAGGAAAGAAAGAGAGAGGGATTTTGGTGCCAATAGAGGGACCAATGATCTCAATTCCATTTGAATCATAGTTAAAACTATCTCTACATTTTTGCTCATTCAAGATTCCTAATTGATATAGTTCACTTTAGTCCATTACATAATTAAATTATTCCCTTATTGATGCTCCCTAATGGTTGTAATGGTAGGACCAAGTTATTATAATATGGGTTTCAACATTAATATATTTATAAACATCAGATCAATCTATTAAAGTTTTATCATGGTGATAATTGCTTTCATTGGTTCATCAAGGTATGCAAGAGTGGAGAGAAGGGTCATTTTCATGTAGTTGGTTTTGGTGATGAAGCCATTAAAGTATATGTGTATACCTTTATGGTATTACTCTAAATTTTGGCTCTCATTTAAATTATATTAGACTCAAACTTGGCTCCATGCCATTACTTTTTTTATCAAAAATTGCTCTTTTAATTTCCAATGAAAAAGCTCCATGTGTTCAATTTTAGCCATCAAAAACCAACATGGACCAATAAAATAGCTCTAAATTACCTTGTTCCTATTAGTCTCATAGATCCCTACTATTATATCCCTAACCTTTTGAATTCATGTGCATTGTATATGTTTTTGGTAGGAATGAACGTAGGCTTGATTTCTTACTACCAAAAATCTTTTGACATGTTAACTCAAGCTCGTACTATTAGATTAGGATGTATGACTAAAAATGGACCATTAAATTTACTTCAACCCACAATTTAGACTCAAATAACTAGCTCAAGAGCTTATTATTTATGTACTCATGACTTTATTTGATGTCTACATGAATGTATTGATGTCTACATGATCAATTTAGGATTTTTAAACCCCAATGGTTATTTACTGTGTCTTAAATTTGATGTCCACATGATTATCAATTGATGTTTGTATGACTATCATTGATGTTCACATGTATATCAATATTTGAACCTAAATTTTGAGCTTAAATTTGACATTTGAGTGAATGTCCCTCCTTGCAATTGTAACTTTAAAGCTTTATAACTTGAGCTAGAGAACTCTCTAAGGCATGAAAATTTTAGAGGATGATCTTGGCATGAATAAATCCATAGTGTTTCAATCCTTTGTTTAGTGGTTATTTGTGAGGTGCATTTATAAAATAAATAATTTAACTAGTTTTCTTATTTATGCATGATGTCTTAATGGTGGTCTGGTCCTTCAAACTTGCACAGTTCATCTTTTAATCATTCCTTCAAGGTTATGATTAATTTTTAAGGCTTTTTTTACCTTTTCATACCTCTAAATTCTTATGAACCTAATGCCAACCTGATGTAATCCCTTTACTTGCAATGATGAGGCTACTTTTAAGCCATTTTATACACTCATCAATTGTGACCCTGATAGGATTCTCTCTAGGTCTAAGTGAAGCTTGGTATGTGGGACAAAAGGGAAAACATTTCTAGTGACTCAGTTGGCTTGAATAACCTATTGGTCATGGTACCTTGTTATCAACTAGGCTTGCTCATGATGACTGAATTAATATGGTACTACTTACAAAAAGGAAGTTGATTGATTCCTAAAGAACTTTTAGAGAAATGGGGATTCTAAAAACAATGATAAATCAATAAAATGGACCAAAAATAACTAAAAAATAAACAAATCAATGTGGAAAAGACAAACCTATCTACCTATGTACAAAGAGCATGAGATCAAACTAGAATTATAACTTAAGATACCTCCCTTTGATAGGAAAGGGAAGGCTTTCTCCTTTCAATTTATCAAGCCCAAAGGCATTGATTTCCTTACAAACTGTAATGACATAAGGCCCACTTCAATGTCTATCAAAATTGGAGTGTTTTCCTAGTTTTACATGATCCTCATCCCATTTGAGGAATATGTCACCTTCCTGGAATGTCCTTGATGAAAATATTTTTTCAAAAACTTTCTTGGATTTATTTTTGTTAGACCACATGGTATGCATGGAATCATCTCTGATATCTTTCAATTCTCCTAGTTCATTCATCCTAACCTCCATTGCATTAGTTTCTAGAACCTCTAGTTGGAGTGCAAGTTACAAAGCTAGGAGCTATAATGAGATATGAATCCTTAATTCTCTTCCATAAACTAAGAGATAAGGTTAATCACCAATGGCCTTCTTGGGGGTGATCCTATCAGCCCATAAATTAGTCTTTAAATTTATATGCCAAGATCTCTAATTATCTTTTAGTGTCCTTTTGATGACCCAAATCAAGTTATTTTTCATGTACTCAGATAATCCATTACCTTTTGGATAGTAATTTGATGAAGATGTTATATAAATACCTTATTTAATATCCCATTCACATACTTTTTCACTATTGAATGCCAAAACATTATCTGATGTTATAGTTGAAGGTACTAAAAAATAGGTGACTAGACTTTCATATAAGTGAAGCACATAGTTTTCATTTGTCTCCTTCAAAGGCACTTCTTCCACCCAATTGGTGAAATAATATGTATTTTTCAAGACCACTTATGAATATAAATTGATAGAGGATATATCATACCAATTAATTATAAACCCCATTTCATAAAAGGTTGTTTAACCTAAATAGGCTTTAGTGGCATAACAACTAGTCTTTGTTTACCTATAAACATTACACACTTTACACACTTCCTAACCAATGCATGTGCATCTTTAAATAAATTAGGATAAAATAAATTGTCTCTAATTATTATTTTTAGTTTTGGTCTTCGCTACAAAATGGCCTCTAGAAGTACTATCATGAAATTGTTTAAAAAGCTTTTTAAATTGGTTAGGTTCAACACACCTTAAAAGCATACCTCCAATGTCCCTTTTGAATAGTAGTACATCAATTAGAATGTATGGTAATGATTTTAAATTGAAATTTATTCTTCTTGATGCATTTAATCTCATTAGACATTCTCCTATTTGAAGGAATATAGTAATGTCTTGTGTCTAGCTGGATAGAGAAGTAGTTTTAGCTTCTTGTTGGGTGCCTTGAAGTATAAAAACCATCTCTTTTTCTTATTTCACATATTTTTCAAGATGTTCACACAATTATTTACCTTGGACCATATTTGTGACCTTCACTTCAATAGCATATTCCATGCACTTAGTGACCCATCCATCTCTATTTTCACTTAAGTCTTTTTTGAGGATGAAATCCTTCACACTAAGATGAGATAAAATTAGTATAATCTTATTATTTGAAACCAAATGTTCAATTTTTTTCAAACCTCTTATAAAAAAAGTAATTACTTTTCAAAAAAGTAATACTTCTCATCATAGTCTTCCAAATCTTGACTAAAAAAAGTAATGGGTTTCTCTAAACCTTTGTTATTCTATTACATAAGCATGGTTGAAATTGTACTAAATGTAGAAAAAACATATATAAATAAATCCTTAATAAAAACTAGATTAATCAAAGTGGGAGATTGGCTAATTTCTTATTTGAAGGATTCAAATCTTCTCTTACCGTCCTTACTCCAAGTTATTTATTTATGTTTCTTCATCATTTGAGTGAGTGGCATTACCAATTCTACAAATCCAAGAATAAATATATTCATGAAATTTATCTTGCTTAAGAATATTTGCAATCCTTTCTTACATTTTGGCAATGATATAACAAGGATTGATTATATTCTTTATGTATCACTAGAAAGACCATCTTTGGACACTACATGCCTAAGAAGTCTCCCCTCATGCACTAAAAAGATACACTTTTTTGGATTCAATGAAACTCCAAATTGTTTGCATCTATCAAAAATAACTCTCAAGTGTGTTAGATGATCATAGGATCCTTTGAAAATATAGTAATGTCATCAAGATAAAATAAGGACATTTCACTCAAAATACCTTGAAAGGAAGCATCCATTGCCCTTTAGAAAGTGTCTCCAGCATTAGAGAGCCCAAAAATCATATTTTAGTAGGCATAAGTACCCCATTTGGTTGTGAAAGCTATTTTATACTAATATTTATCTTTCACCAATATTTTATTGTAACCTAAGTACCCATCTAGTAAGGAGAACCTTTGTGAACCTGATACCCTATACAAGATTTGATCCATGGAAGGAAGAGGATAGTATTCTTTCAGTGACACTTTATTCAAATCTCTAAAATCCACACATAGCCTTATATCTCCATTTTTATTTCACATGGGTACAAGGTTTACTACCCATATTGAGTACTTGATAGGAAATATTATACTTGACTCAATAAACTTGGTAAGCTCCTTTCTCATGAGAATTTAAACCTTGGGGTTAATAGGCCTTTCCTTTTATCTTAATTGTTTTGTGTCATGTCTAAGCTCAATAGTAAGCTATGCTAATATGGGGTCAAAACCTTTCAAATCATGGTATTACCAAACATATACATCCATAAACTCACTACATAATGAAATGAAAGATAATCTTTTAGAATCAGTGTTCACTTTACCCCACTTGAGTTACTTATCTTCATCTATATGAACTTTCTCATAATGTTCTTCCTTAGAAGAGATGCTTACCTTATCTTTTGTAAGTTGATTATGTTCATTACAAATGCTCTCCAAAGTTACTGAACCTTTAGTCATGTTTTTTTATCTTAACTGCACAATTTGATCTTCATATTGGTGTTGCAATTTATTTTGTTTCCTTGAGCAAAATTCTGCCTCATTATATAGGAAACATGATATTTTATTCATCACTATGAAAGACTTGCCAACTTACCTTATTATTTGGAATCAAAGGCATAAATACAACCTTTATTTGGGTCTATTATTGTCCTTGATCTAGTCCACTATATCACATTATGATCCTATGGAAACAAGTCTATGTACATGTTGATTAGCTCCTCTAGGAAAGGAGAGGATATAAAATGATAGGAAGTCCTTCATGAGGTTAAAAAATTTCCACTTTTATGCCTTCATGAGGGGTTTATTTTCTAAACTTAAACCTCTGACTTGTTGCACTACCAACTCACTATCACCTTTCACTTATAAAAGCTTAATACCTCTCTTTCTAGTCCACTAAAGGCCATGAATGAGAGCTTCATAGTCTTTAGTATTTAATTTACAACTAACCTAATATCTAACTAAAGAATAATATCTTTGATTTTGAGGTGAAACTAGCACCACTTATATTTTTTATATAGATCTATCAAATTATAAATTTCATATGCCCTCTTGATCCTTCTTTGAGTTGGTGAGACTAGGTAATGAGTCACCTTCTTCATGCATGCAGTAGACACCAAAGCTAGCTTCTTGAATATCTTTGTATGGGTCATACCCATGGTTATCATCAACCCACTCATCCAAGAATAGATTTGGTATGCCTTCAAGTGTATTAAAAGGTTCTTGATCAATAGTATCATCATCTTCTTCTAAAATAATGCAATTCATATTAGACATATTCAACATATATGGTTCAAGGTGAAATATAGAAATAGGCTCTGATATTATAGTGACTTTAGTCCCATATATAGTTCTAAAAACCATGTATGACCAATATAAACAAAGGTATCCTCTTATTCTAGTAGTAATATCCCTGGATAGGCATAGGTTAAAGTATGGAGGTAAATCAAAAACAAACATATCCTATGAAATAGTGAAATTTGGACAAGTAGAAAGTAAAATCTTAAGATATTTGAGGATGCCCATAGTCTTAGTAGGAAAACCATATAGCTTTAACACTCCATTTTCATGAGGTTCATACTTAAGCCTTAGTTATTTATCCTTGGATCTAGGCATGATAGAAGTAATAGCTCCACTATCAATCATACAATTGTGGATGAGACAATCTCCTATGATAATTGAAAGATAAAATAGAAGAGGCTTAGTCACCTTAAAAGCTTTAGGCTCAAAAAATGGATTAAAGTTGGTTAGAGAAATAATTATTCTTTCCTTTTTAGGAGGTCCATCATAGACATTGATCTTTGAAAGCTCCTCTTGTAGATACTAATTTTTTTCTAGGGATTAACAATGTATCCCACATTGAAATTGATATTGAAGTTTTATTCATATGATCCACATACTGAGTAGAGAAGTAACTATCCTTAACTATAATTTAGGATTAGGTGGGACTCCTAGGTGTTGTATGAACTTTGGGATGTAAGGTCCTTTCACATTCAACCCCTTTAGATCTTGAACCTACTGAGTTAATGTCTTTTAAGGTAGATCATGAGTGTTGATCCTTTGTGGTGGTTGAGAAGGAAAAGGGGCTTCCATATTAGGAGTTGAACCATCACCAATTTCCCTATTATTGGATCTATTATGGGTTGCAATTGAATTATCAATATTAGGCATATTTTGATTTTCTATTATGTGATCAAAATAATTCTCGCCTTCATAGAAGTAACAAAAATAGTTTTAATAGGTGTTTTACCAGTCTCTCTTCCTTATTGATTTGTTACTTTTGATTGTGTAAATGAAGGAAAGTTTCCATGTGGTAGAGAGGCTTACTTATTAGGCTAGTTTTAATGTGGAAGAGGAGATGAATTCTACTGCATATAATATTGATGTGTGGTCTCCCTAGTTTGTGCTATTTCCATGACATTTTCTTGATCCCACTAATTGTTCCATTTCCCTTCCTAATCATAGTTGTTATGATATGTCACAATAGATCTAGAATCGATTTGATCATTAATATTGTATTACCTTTACTAAGAATTCTACCCTTATCTTTGTATATTGGGAAGATAGGATGGACTATTATACTAATAATTTTGATTGGTATTTTTATATGGCTTTTATGGTGAAGCTCGTTGTCTTTCCATTCCAACAAACTTGTCGTTATGAGTCTTTAGAAGACTCTCTATCTTCCCTAATTTTTCATCTTGATCACCTTTTGTTTAATACAACTTTTTTGAATTTGGGAGTGGATAAATAGTTGGAGCAAGAGGTTGGATGTATAGAAAGTGAGGCATTGGTGGCCTTGCAAACCACTTGATTTCTTGTATAAGGAAATTCTCGGCCTTAATTTCTATTTCAAAAGTTTTAGGTAGAATGTTCCCTCCCATGGATTTAATCATCACTTATAAATCTAAATTGTGAGACTTTAGATAGTATATAAAAGCATTGTTGGGTTTATGCTTGATCACTATAGGAATTCTATCCGAAGTCTTCTGGAATTTGTAATTGAAATCCACCATGAATTCATTATTGAATCTCTTTATTTTTGTAAGTTGCTTCATAAATGAAAGATGATCAATTTTATCTTCAAAGTGCATACATAAGGCCTCTCCAAATTCATCTAAATTATTTGTTGATATAGGAGCCAATCCTCTATACCAATTAAAGTGTTTTACCTTTGAAATAAATTGCTAACAACCTCATTGCTACATTTTCTTGAGCTACATGATGAAATGAACAAAGCTTAGAAATATCTTCAATATGTTCTCTAGGAGTGATGATATTTTATCCTATAAATTAAGGAAAAGACCTTAGAGCTGAGATTAGAATATCATCACATTGGGTAAAATTTAGAGGACTACCACCATTGAATGACATAAAGGCTTGTCTCCTAGGAATAACCATCTAAGTTATGAGATTTAAAACATCATTTGGATAAAAAAATATTGAATTGAATAAGAAGATTTTGTGAAATATCAAGGGGAACAAGAGGTGTAGGTGTATGATTTGACTAAGGGTATTTCTTCTTCCTTGTTGATTAGAAATGTAGCCCAAAAAATCTATCTTTTTCCCTTTTGTAGAAGATCTTGTGACAACTCTTGGGGGCATGAAAAGTATGAAACATGAAAATGATTCTCTTTATGTGAATAAGTGGTCCCACTGGGTGTGCCATAATTTTTAGCTATCTAGATAACACCAAATAGAGGTTAAATTTCTAAATTCTAACTCATACCTAGGCTAACATGGGAATGATCTAAGGCTGTGGAATGCCTATATCTAGACCAAACCTCTAGGGTTTTTTAATGGGGATAGTTATTAAAATCTAATAGTTTATACCTCTCTTTATAATACCTACATAATTTAGGGTGAAAATAGTCAAGATATTTCATAAAAATAAACCTATTCTAACATGTGTTGATGCACCAAATATTCAAAGATCCATTCTTAAGATTGAACTTGTTAACACACTAATATAATATGAATAAAACTAATGAAATGTATATAATGGTTTCCAAGAAATAAGGCTTCACCTAGAGGTCAATTTGATGGACTTAGGCTAGAGGGAAATGAGGGTAAAGCTTGATTAGAAGCACTTACAGTCAACTATCAACTCTATACCTAAGATATTAGCCTTAAGACACACTAGATGACCTGCAAGAAAAGATTATTAGCACTTTGGTTGAACTAAAACCGACAAAGAGAAGATGATAACCAATTTTTCGTATTAAATAAATACAAAAAACTAAGCACATATAATTTCTAGAAGATTCTAGTCATACTAGCTTGAGGGATGTTTAACAATAGCTCTAATTATATATTTATATGAAGAAAGAAAGCAAGAGAGAGGGTTCTATGAACTCAACTCCATTTGAACCATAGTTACAATTATCTTTGCATTTTTTCTCATTCAATATTCTAGATTGATACAACTCACTTTAGTCCATTACACAATTACATTATTCACTCATTGATGTTACTTAATGGTTAAAATGGTGGGATCAAGTTATTTTGAGATGGGTTCTAGCATCGATGTAGTTACAAACATAAAATCAATCTATTATAGTTATCTCCTAGTACTAACTACTCTTCACTAGTTCATCAAGGCATGCAAGAGTGGAGAGAAGGGTCATTTTCATGAAAGTCATTTTGGTGATGAAGCTATTAAAGTCTACATGTCTTCCTTCATGGCACTCTTCAAAATTTTGGCTCTAGTTTAAACTAGATCAAACTCAAACTTGGATCCATGATTTTTCTTTCTTTAGTCTAAAACTTATCCTTTTACTTCTAATGAGAAATATCCCTAGGTTCATCTTTGGCTATCGAATGCTAACTTGGACCAATTAAATAGCTCTAAATTAAATTTTTCTTATTAGTCTCATAGATCCCTATTGTCATATCCTTAACTTTTTGACCTCCTATGTACCATAGATCATTTTGGTTTGAATTAATGTGGGCCTTTAATTTCTTGCTACCAAAGATCCTTTGACACATTGACTCAATCTTGCACCATTAGATCAGGATGTATGACTAAACATAGACCATCAAATTTTCCAAGACCCACCACTTAAACTCAAACAACTATCTCATGAGCTTAATATTATTTTCTCCATGCCCGTATTTGACATCTACATAAATGTATTTCATGTTTGTATGACCTTCTTAGTATTTTTTTAACCCTAATGGTTATTTATCATGTCTTAAATTTGATGTTCATGCACTTTTCAATTAAGATTCATGAGACCATCATTTACATCTATGTTCTCATCAATATTTCAACCCAAATGTTGAGCTTAAATTTGATGTTTTCATGAATGTCCCATCCTACAAGTCTAACTTTTAATATATATAACTCAAGATAGAGAACTCATCAAGGTATGAAACATTTAAAGGAAGATCTTGGCATGAATAACTCATTAACACTGCAATCCTTTGGATTGTGAGGCTTTGTGAGGTGCATTTATAAAATGCACAAGTGAACTGGTCTTCTTATTTCTACATGACATCTTGATGATAGTCTAGTCATTCAAACCCATATAGTTCATCTTTTGATCACTCCTTCAAGGTTATGATTAATTTCTAAGGATTATACAACCTTTTCATACCTTTGAAATCTTATGAAACTCATAAATACCTGATGGGATCCCTCCATTTGCAATGTTGAACCTTTTTCTAAGCCATTGGATCCACTCATCAATTGGGACCCTACTAGGCTTCTCTCTATGTCTATGTGAAGCTTTTTATGTGGGTCAAAATGGAAAATAATAACATCTAATATATCATATCCAATTGAAGACATATCATCCTCAATATAAGAACTAACATGTCTAAAAGTCATTGTCATCCTCCTTCTCTAGTCTATCTTATCATCTATCATCTAGTTTAAACTACATTAGCTTGAGGTATTTTAAGACTATGTAAGCAATGCTCTATCACATGGCATTTCTGAGGTTATATCAACCAATATCTCTTCTTTCCCCATACTTTTTCATCATATCTATCTTATCCTTCATCATACCCAAGTCTTACATCATTCAAATCCTTGAGTTATAATATCAATCATTAATAAATTAATTTATTGATCAATCACCATATCTATAATCATCTACCTAATATTCCCATTCAATCACCCAAACCTATTGATTGGCCCTGATAAATCACAACATCTAAATTTTCTTCCTTCATTCATCTATTATTATTTATTGGTCAATTTATCATCTACATTTTATGGTTTCCTCATTTAATTGGGGTAGGAATATGATCATAACTATATTATCATTCCCTTTCATGTGTCCTCGATAAGGGAATCATTATTATTAATCAAATTATGGCTCATTTATTTGATGAATTATAATTTGACTCTTCCCTTTTTTATATTGTTCTATTGATCATATCATTTCTTCTCTTTCATCTTCATCATCTTATTTTTCACCTTTATCTTTGAACTACACGTATCATTAATCTTTACTCTAATGCTCTCACATGCATGTATCCTTGATTTAGATATGTTGATAACACATGGCTTTTCCTCTCAATTATATTTGTCTATATCTCTCCATGACATGTGTCATTGCCTGGGATGTGTCAAAATCTTACATCCTTTTTTATTATCATCATGTTATAGTTGAATCTCCATTGGGATGTGTTGACAACCATGACATTGTTATTTTTACTCCTTGTGAATATGTCTTTACCATGGGTATAATCAATTTGTAACTCACTACTCATATCAATTTCATCTTCTTCATCATTGGTTCCCCATCTCACATCCCATCCCCTTGTTAATTCATCTATCCCACCCTTTATTTAGTCTTTTTGAGTGGCCATCTACCTCCTTCCTCCCCATATGTCCCCTTGAGGGGGCATCATGTCTCCACTAACATTATTTACTAACATTCATCCATGAGTACCTTTCTTCTTTTGAATGCCATTACTCCTTATATTTTGTCCACTCATAATGCCCTGTATGTATCTAAATTTTCTCGCCTCATCCCTTGTCACTAATATTATTATTAGTTGACACTAATATCATCTAACTTAAACTAATTTATCTTAATAATCATGCTTGAAATGTATCTAACATCCCCATTCATTATGATTCATCATACTAACCTTACTTCATCCCACAAATCAATTAATTCTTTTAATCTTGTATTATTTGTCATTTAACCCACACTTATCCATTATACGAGAATTTAAAATTCCCTTCAACTTACCCTAAATTATGAATAACCTCTCCCACTCCCATAGATTCTTTATAATCCCCTAATAATATGATTATTCATCTACTAATTTTCATTAGTCTTCCAAAAATATTATAGAGGCTTCTACCTATAGAATATTCCCTCCTTTAAAATCATCCAGAGAATTTTTAATTCCTTGAATAATTATCTAACATTGATATTCCTAGACCCAAATTTGAAGTTTGGACATTGATATTCCTTCTTTCGTCTATATAACTAATCAACCCATCCTCTATAAAAGGGCCAATGAGAAAACTTGATGACAAACTAGTCCATAATATCTTCATCATCTTAATCCATTGTCAAAGCAAACTATATGTTGTCAATAATTTGAGTCTATGATATCAATCCTTCATCTATAATCTTTAGTGTTTTTTTAATCTTGATTGGGAACAATTGAATTTAGATTAAAATGTTATTTTAAATATTTAGTTCATTGCATTTTGATCTAATTGTTTTTAAATTAAAAATAGATTGGTAATTTTGAATAAAATTTGGTATAATTTTCATATCTGAATTCAATTGATCAAAATCTCTATCTTATAGATATAATATTTTTTCAAAACCAATAATTGGTAGATTTATATAATAATCATTATATATTATGATTTAATTATTATTACTAACTTATTTACTTCCTTGTTTTATAAAATATATAATGGTTTCTACTTGTAATTTTATTTATATATTTATCCTATATGTTCTAAAATATTTTAACTACATATATTATTTTATCATGACTTATAATTAAAACCTATGTTTAAACTGATAATTCAACTTTATGTAATTTATAATATTTGAATCAAATATTTAAAATAAAATTAGTAAAAGATAATTGAATTCATTAATAGTAGGCATATTAAAATTTTGATTGATAAATGAAAAGGATGTAGCAAGAGGAAATAAATATGACTTAGGAAACTTTCTTTAAAATTTTTCTCCATGCACTTAAAGACTATTGGGAGGAGTGGAGAACCTATTTGACTTTAACTTATCTTTGGGTTTGAGAACTATTTTTGATGATTTAATAATTGATGATGATGGTTTCTATAATAATGTTTTACTATAGTTTGGCCTATCTGACTTTAGCACTTACATGATCATAAATAATTTTTCATAGAATTCCATGACCAACGATATTATACTTTTCATCTATTATTTAAATGTTGATAAACACATTGAATATAGTGATAAGTTACTATAATTGGGCGAAGAAGTGGATTAAAACCCTAAATCATAAAATTAAAGAGTTGATGGTGTAAGTTTTCGATCTACATTTTGATCAGGCTAAAGCTATTTGGCTTCAGACCTTAAAAAAATAAAAGTTGAATATCTAAGAATAACTTGATAAATATAATATTAAACATGTTTTTTCATTAAATAAATTTCTTTTTCATGTTAACTATCAATGAAATATCCTTAAAATCATAAGAATTATGTTAATTTAGTCCACTCAATAAGTAACATAATTTAATTTGGTAACTTTAACATTTAATTCCACTATTTCCATCATATATATGTATTTCACGGGTTGATTATGCAAAAATGTAACAAAATTCTTATAAATAACCCCAAATTTCAAATTATTTAACTATTATTATTGTGCCAAAGCTACCATAATTTTTCTCTAATTACTATAACATGATATTTAGGATGAAGATAATAATATTCATAGGAATTCATTATATAATCCAACCATGTTTTTTTTTTATAAACATATGTGCTCTAACTAGTTATACATGACATTTAATACTTTTTATAATTAGGGATTATATCTAGAATAGTGTTCCTTATAATTTATGATTTAAGGATTAGTTATATAAACATATGTTCTCTAACTATTTATACAAGACATTGAACACTTTTTATAATTAGAGTATGTACTTAGAATAGTGTTCCTTATAATTTATGATTTAGGGATTAGCTTTGCATTAAATATATGGGTAAATGGGTTTGCATAAATCATGTACGTTTTAATAATCCCGCATCTAAATATCATAATTGGTATGCATAGGAGGCTAGAAAAGAAGATATTTCTTTTTGATATTTATTTGTTTATCTAGTTTATAAATGACTTAGTCTTATTGTATATGGTTTTTATTTTATTTTACTATATTAATATTACATACATTATATTATATTATATATTTTGTTTATAATTATCTAAACCAATATAAAATTTTATGTGTATTAGGTGAGTAACTTCTCAAACAATGATATGTCCACACATTATATTATTGGTTTAGTTAGATATAAATTTTGATAGCACAATGTTATATGAGACAAAATTCCCCAAATATATATATATATGTACAAAATTTATACATTTAAAATTGGCCACCAATGGCTTCATACCCAACTTTAGATCAATTCTTACCAACCTTTGCACATCTAGCCTAAGAATTTCCAAACATCTCAAATTTGGTTTCATAAAATACAATTTGGCTTATAAAATAGCTAAATGGGATCAAATGCATACATTAATTAATTCAAAAATATTCAAAATGTTAAAAATCCTAAAAATAATTAATCAAATTCCTATATTGAATTATCAATGAGAAATTAAATGAATTATCAAAAAGGAAATTTAAAAATCAAGAATATCAAAGGAATTCATAAATACCTTTTCTAAGTTGTCTAAAACCCAAAATATGCCACCCATGCCTATTCCATGTTAATCGTGAGGTTTGGACACCTTTTAAATCTAATGGGGTTAGCTAACTCACAAAGGTTAAGTTTGAATCGATTTCAATATATATCTACTGTCTAACTCACCTTGGGTTGGGGTTAGTCTCAAAACCTATAAATGCAATCATTTGCCTCTGCATTTAGAGAGTTGGGATAGATTAATGTTATAATGATATATTTAGATCAAGTTTACATGATATTAGTTTTATAATGTCAAAATCCCAAGCCAAATCATGAAGCTGCATCAATCAAGCTATAAATACAAACCATGGTGCCAAGGGGAGAAGGAGCCACATGACTCCATTTTAAAAATATCTCTTCAGCACAAGTCAAGCAAGTCAAAATAATAAATATATTAGAGTATTAAATAAAGGTAATAAAGTTATGTTTTATTTCATTTTAGTTGTGCTTTGTCAATTAATTTTATTCACTATGCTCCTCCTTTTGATCTAGGCAAGATAGTATTCTAATTTTTAGTGTGTTTGTTTTCATTTTTATTTGATTTCATTATGAATCTCACATATGATCTAACCACCCTTCTTGGATTCCTTGATCAAAAATGGCATACCCGATGGGATCATGAGCACCCAACATACTAAGGATATTAAGATGTAAGTCAAAAAGTGAGAAATGGATGCTTAAATCTCTTAAAAAATTATATTTCTAGCCTTTTTTTGGTTGTATTATGATTTATTTATATTTCTCAAATCTATATAGAGACCAAAGATAGTCGAGTATAATTGGCATCAATTTTTCCTAAATTGACTACAGTTCTACTCAACCAACTCTGATTCTATGTAAACTATTGATAGTTATATTGCAAGGGGGAAATGTTCATAAATATTGAATTTTGATTTTTTATATCAGTCCTTTTTATGATTTGTTGGTTTTAATAACATTTAAACTCTTTGAATAAACTTTGCCTTATAGGTTTTCTCACATTTTCATCTAACCAAGTCCTAAATTATCATGTTTATCTTATATGGTTTTGCCTTCGAGTGTATAGGTGATCAACAATGGTCTTAATTCATCTACACTAATTCTTATGATTAACATTGGTTCTCTCATAGATTGACTAGTGCCACTTTCCTTGAACTAAAATCAATCATCTCTAACTGGTTGGAGTCACTATGTGTCAAAAAAAGTAAAATCTAAGAGCTAAATTTCAAACATCATTTGCCCATGCAAGAAATTTCTTCAAATCAAGACATTATTATCTAACAACTGTGGGTCATGGACATGATTTGTAACAAAAAATTGATTTTTTAGAATAATCAAACATTTTGTTTTGGGATTTTAATAATAATTATTCAAATCTTTCACATTTCAATTTTGGGTCCTAAAATGAACATGTTGATTCTTACACATCTATACATTGGTGCTTAAAATGAATCTAGAAGGCTAAGTCTTAGAAACACTTCATTTTTAGTGATTAAAATAAATGTTTAAATCATGAACCTTTCAAGTTGGTGTTTAAAAAATGAACCTAGGCTAAATATCGAACATTTGGACATTTGGGCTTTAAAAAACCTAGATGTCTTTACTTAATTTAGTTTTATGTAATTCTTTTGAATTTTTGCACTTAATCTAAAGGGACAAGTAAAGAATAATGCAACATTTAAATTTGGTGTCTAAAATCAAAATTTACTTATAATTATTTACAAACTATTTGTTGTGTTTGTTTGTTTTTTTTACAAAAAGAATAGTGCATGTATGCTCTCCTCCTATCCCCTATAGGGAAATCATGTGATGAAAAGAACCTTTTCATTATATTTAGTGCCTAATCTAAGGAATACAAATAATTTTTTTGGGCTCTCCCCAAAAACCACATGGTATTGGGTGATCTAAAAGCAACCCTAAAGTCTTACTACTTTGTCTTTATTTTCATGCTTTTTTTGTGCTTGTCAAGGGGATGCCATTACTTCTCATGGATTCTCTAGGTAAGCATTGAACTAGGTATTCATCTATCAATAGTGTTTAAACCACACTCCATGGTGGGGTATATAAATATGGGAACAAATACTACTCGAGCTAGGGGGTTGAGTGGCTAACCTCTCCTTTAATAACAAAGGCTCAAATCAAGTCTAGTCAACAAGGGGATACCAATGATAAGTCTAATGATGGTATCATCATACAAAGGAGTATACCCTTGAATTATAAGTTTATTAGTATTAACTCAAGTTATGTGATGATTCTCTTGTGTTAACCACACTTGGGATCAATCTAGATGGTCATAAATTGTATATTTTAGTCAACCCCACTTTCCACACCTTGATAAGATCTAGGACGATTATAGTTAGTTATATTTTTGTCATTTATTATTTACTATTTGGTGTGTTAGATTTAAAACATTGTTGTTTATACCACATAATGAATGAGTTTGTTTGTCCACATTACTCAATTATTGGAGGAGGCATTATGCCATCCATTTAACACCTTGATTTAACTTAAAAAAACTATTTTGTGTCAAAAATGTTGAGCGTGAAATTTGATTGAGATGGATAATGTTATTTTTCCCAAATAATTTATAGTATTATGCCTTATAAATATTTTAAACAAACCATTATTTACATATTTTTGGGAATAATAATGTTGTTATACTACGTAAATTATTTCAAAAGACTTGTCTAGTCTTGTGTCCAATTTGTCATTATTTGAAACCAATAATTTATGCCTTCTTGAATATTTTTTTAGCACAGTCATGATGTTTAAATTTACTTAGATTATTTGTCATCAAAACACTAGTTTACCTAGGTTGAGTATTTGATTAACTTTTACAAGTTTAGACCCAAACATTGATTAATTTTGGTTTAGGCTTCAACATGCAGGGGCTGATACACAAATCTCTCTTTTAGGTTGTTTTTGTTTTTTAATTTGTTTGATATAATTATTCCATTTTAAGGTGCCTTTTGTTTTATGTTTTATAGTGATTTTATCATGTTTATGTCTAAAATCAAGTGCCTAGTCTTTCCCAAAGTGTTCCAAGTTTGTTAGATTAAAATCTCATCATCATCATTTGTTTTAAGTGTATATTTTGATACCACATTTGGGCAAAAGTCATAGCATCATCCTTATTTTGATCCTATATTTTAATGCTATTTTTGGCCAAAAATCCTAGTGAATTTTTTCTCCTTAGTTTAGATCTATTTTGAACATCTTTGAACCTAGACTTTGGCATCTTATATTTAGTTCATTTTACTTGACCTTGTTTGTGTAAGATATTTAATTTTAGACATTTGACATTAAACTATTTTACCAAGTCTTTAGATAGACGTTTTGGAGATATAGCTCCACCCTATACCAAGTTACATAGAGTTTGAACCTCTTTGTTGTTTTTAGACATAGCTTTTCAGAGTTTGTAAAAATCTAATCCATCTTGACGTAAAACATTTATCATAGATTTGACCATGGCTCACTATACACATAGTGGAAACATGTACAATCTAGGATATTAAAATGTTATCACAAAAGAGGAATTTGTTCAAGACCCTTATGAATATGATGTTGTTGTGAAGACAAATTCTTATCCACCATACAACACTCAAATATGGGAATAGAGTAAAGATCCTTTGGCAAATTATTTGGTTAACACTCCTCCATACATAGAGCAAGACCATGAATGAATAGCCTAATATTTGTCTAAAATACCTTTGGTTGTAGAATAAGTTTAATAAAAATCTTATTAAATTACACTTCCATCAACCTATGATCCTAACAAAACAATCAAAACAATCCAATTTTAACCACTTACCCTTCGATTTAACAGGCCAATAATCCCACTCGTTTCCTCAGACAAGAGCTACAATAAATGAAATATGTAATTAACCTCATTAAATTAGGGAAACAAACCAAAAATTTCAAGTTAGATGATGTATTTTCTTACCCTTTCAACATGGAGTACTTGTAAATACCATTTCCTCCAAGTTATGAACCACCAAAGTTTGACTAATATAAGGGGAAAGGTGAACATAAGGCCCATTTGACATAATTCTTTGTTACATGATAGAAAGTGGCTTATACTGACATTTACCTATTATTATTATTATTTTTTCCACAAAAATTAGTATGGAAATCATTTTAATGGTTCCTAAAGTTTCCCAAAAACTTAGTATCTAATTTTGATGACCTTTCAGACAAGTTCATGCAACACTTATCTTACAATCTTGAGCATGATATTTCATTGGTAGACTTAATACAAGCCAAACAAAAATTTGGTGAAATATTTGTAATTTATTTATAGAAATGGAAAGCCATTTCAAGCTGATTCACCCATAGTCTACTAGATAAACAAATAGCCAATATGTTTAGCAAAAAACTACATAGTGAGATATCTTATAATTTGGAGTTGTAGTGTATGTACACATTTAAAGAGATAATTGACAAAGGTTTTCTGACTAAGAGATACCTTATTAACAAAAATATCATTAAACTAGACTCAAAAAATCAAATCCCAAACAAAACTTAGGATAATAGCGAAAATCAACACCTAGTCCAAGCACAACCATTGCAACAAATCCAAACAAATAATTTTGAATGACCAAAGTAATTCAATCACAACAAGAATGTTATAAGTAATGAAGTAACATAGGTACAATATGTTTAAATGGTGTAACCACTATTTTCACAACCTATGCCGCATATGCACATGCCACTTACCCAATAACCTCTTCAATGAATGCAATAGGCATAACAACCATAACAACCTAGACCAGTGTAACAAATGTTAAAAACAAAATAAATGCCTTTGAGAAACCCTACTCCAAGAATAAATATGCCTATGCATCACATTTCTATAAACCTTGGATAGCCTATTTAGATGTGTTTCATAAACTTGCCATAGCTAATTTGATTAGATGGCATATTCTAAAGGACCTTCTTGAGGGTGTTATTTATCCTGACTAGTACATGCCAAATGAATTTTTTGAATATCATCAGGTCATTTGATATAATTTACAATAATGCATAGAATTTAAACATGTGATATAAATATATGATTGAAAATGGAGAGATCTCATTGGATCATAGAGCTTCCACATCCAATCAGAAGCTTAACATTTATCAAATTCCATTTTCTCAATATAACAACCAATAACAACAACAAAAATGACCATTTCAACATAAAAAATAATATTATCAACAACCAAGGCTAAACTAATATAACTAATAAAACTAATAACATCAAAATAATGGATAAAACCAAGGTTATAATGATGTAAACAACTAATTGGTCTACCATGTAGTTGCAAATGACTATAATTCAGTTGTAGGCCATATTGTAGGAGGTAAAATTAACACCATTTCAATTAAGTAGAGACCACATACCAATTAAACAATAACATTACTAATCATTCTTAATCAAATAACCTATGTTGGTAATCATTCCTTGACTTGGAACTGCACATAGGCAAACCAACAAGTAGGGATTCCCATGTTCAAACCTTATACTGATAACTTGTCATTATCCCATGACCACACAAAAGTGTATCGACAATTGACACTTGTCTTATCTGGTACCCCTCAACCATAATTTTTAACAACACTATTCCTATACCTAATACCAATAATGCAATCATGATTTAACAATTCTAGAAATATTGGATTTTTATTCCTAATTTATCTAAGGGTCTAAGTTAATTAAATTAGTAAATAATGTTAGGATAATTCAGCTACTAGTTTTTATAGTTTAATTTTAATGCAAACCTTTCTAAAAATATTAATAAGTGAGGAGAAATGTGACTTAGCTTAAATTAGACTGAGATGGCTGAGATAGGGTCTAGAATCTTTTATGGGAAACTATGATAGTGTCATGAATTAGAATCTAGCCTTCATTTCATGAAAGGATAGGATTGTTAAAATAGGACACCTAGGGGTATAACACTTTAGTTATCTTCTATCACTATTGTTCTAGAGGCTCGATATTTTTGGGTTTTGTGTGTTTTCTCTATGTGATCATGCCTATGAAATTTTGGATGTTGGATGTCTATGAAACTCCTTGTAAAGCTGATTTAGTATTTGAACCATAGAATCCATTTTGGTTTGATGAATATTTAGAAAGAAGGGGGAGTTAGTGTGTTTAAGATGCACTGAATATGTATCCACACCCCTTGTGTGGGAATGATTCCTACATACTAATAACCTGAAGAGGGATCAATCTATACGTACTTCCCCCACTTGATGTGATTTTTACAATAGTGTTATGAAGATGAAAAATTCTAAATTGGGTGTGCTTGAGGTGGCTAAGGACTGATGTATGTTTTTGAATAAGCTTGTGGCTATATTAAATGGTTATATGTAGAGAATAGGTAAATATGCCTGAGTAGTCTTACTTGTATTCTTGCTTGCTTTGTGATATTTTCCAACCCCTTATAAATAAAATTTGAATATGATTTTATAGAGATTTGTTGGTTATGGGTCAAATATATTAATGTTAGGATAAAAATAAGAAGGATAAGACCTATAAGGAAGTGATCATTGGATCTAAAAATGCAATTAGACAAGAGCACCAAAAATGGACACCCTAGGGTCCAATTCTATAGTCCAAGCTGGGTGATATTATCATATAGGTATGGAGCCTAAGGGAATGGAATTATTATAATAAATTTAGCCTAGTTAAGCTATAATTAGGTCTCAAAATTTTATAAATAGCTGATTATAATAAAAAAGATGTTCGAAAGGGTCATGAGAGCATGAAATAAGGACCTATAGTTTGGGTGTCACAAGCCACACTCAAGATACTAATTTTCACATTTGATATGACTACATTCACCATGATTTTATTCTAGTGATGCAACAAAGTGAAATACTAGGATAAAGGGAAAATAGAAAGTGCACCTAAAATTACTTATAAGGGTGCATCCCATAAAGTTGTGTGATGCTCGATTTGTATATAGAGAGAACATTATTAAGTGAAAATTTGTTGTGATGTTGAGTGATTTTGGATGATGCTGAGTAATGTTGGGTATGTGTTATACCAAGAGTAATATCATAGATATATTTGAGTGCATGATTATTTGAGAGTGGTTCAAGAATGCAAAGGCTATACATTTAGATCCTTCATCACCTAATAAGTGAATTTATGTGATCATGCATGAGTTAATTGATGTTTGGACTGTGTGTCCATTCCCTCTAAGTAGTTGGCTCAATAATATAGAAGTAAGCTAGTCCTTTGGATCTATTATTTCCCTATGAAGTGAAGCTATGAATTAATAATAGTATGAATTTGTGTTATATGAGATGGATCTTGAAGCCCATGAATGCTCTTTAATCTAACAATATATCATGGATAGTTAAATGTGTGCTATAAACTAGGCCACTCTTGGCAACTCAGAAAAGGTGGAGGTTAGGCTTGTATAAAATCTACTTAAAAAATGAGCAATAGGCTTATGTGGAATCCACTCAAAAGTGATGCAAACCACCTATAGATAGGATAAAGCATGTAACTACTAAGAATACCTAAGTAATGTACTGAACTTGGAAAGAAAAAGAAGTTAAATGTGCCATGCACATTGTCCCCAATCACTAGTGTCTGAAACATGGATTCTAATGTGGAAGTTATATCAACTACCTAATCTAAAATTGGAAGTGAGAGACATAATTCCATACATGATTCCCCCTATATCTAGATTCTCTTAGAAAAAATACACTAAAAATACTAATTCTAAACTAAATTGTACCTAATAAAATTGTAATTGGTCTTACCTTTTTGTCTATTTCAAGAAAATATACTTTTTTTGTTGTTTGGACAAGAGCACTAAAATCAAACACCCTACTATTTAGTGTTGTAGTCTAATACTTGTGCTATTATCTTAAGCTAATTTGATGATTGTTCTATAATTCTCACTATCTTTCTAGTTTATTCTACTTGGTTTGAAGTTTGGATATTGTTTTGGGTGTTCTAAAGGCTCATTTTTTGACCGGTAAGAGCTCTGATGTTTATGATAAAACCCCTATTTATTTGCCCCCCTTTAGAGGGTATAAATTAAGATTCTACAATAATTTACCTTAAAAAAATATCCCTTCCAATATGTTATGATATGTAATACATTATATAGCAATGATAATTTAAATGATGTATCAAGATATAGCATAGTTTATATGAGAGATTGTTAGATGAATAGGGGTATGCCTAAATAGATATAAAAATACATTATCATGTGTAATATAATAAACTAAAACTCAAAATGTTAGTTTTTAGTTGTCAAGGAGGGATGGATCATGACATTTAAGAAAACAAGACAATATATGATGTGGATCATGGCATTACTAACAATTGAAAAATAAACAAGTAACAAGCATGTAAGGCAAGAAGCAAGAAGCATACAAGAGTGGCAAAGGGGCCAATCAAAAAATGGATATGGGCACATGTCACTCAATCTATAAAGTTAGAATACAAGGCATGTTCAAATGCCACATATACACACACTTTAAAAATAAGCAAGGTTGGCACTAGGTCCACAAGCATATAGAAGAGTACAAGTAGATGTAATTGGAAAATGTCCTAAGGCACAACCAAGAATAGAAGTAAAAGACATTGACAAATGTCCTAAGGTACATAAATGAGATAAAATAGGAATTGATAAATTCAATCACATCTAGCTATGTAAAGCAAGAAAGGAAGGCATGTAATATACTAGAAATATAATTACATCTAACTAATCAAAGCAAGAAGTGAAATTATGCAATACATGTAGTACAAGACTAAGTATATGTTAATAAATACACAAGTTCTATATACTATTGAATGTCGATAGAGTAATCTATGTAAGCTAGTAAATAATGTACATCATCATGCTAACTAGAGTATGTGGTGTACGAATGACATAACCTATATGGTGTAGTCATGTAGAAGATATCCCTAATGGGTAAATATATCAATGTATGTCTTGAATGTAGAAGCAAGATTCCCCCTCACTGAGTAGAGTGAAGTAATCAAGGATATAGATATCACTATACACACTTAAATAAAGATCAAGTGAAGCATCATAATGTAGATATATCAACAAACAATAATATAAAATGGTAAAATGTAATTCTAGCATAGTAGTAGAAATGTAAAGCATGGATAATGTAAACAATTGAAATGTTTTTGTGTTTTTGAATTATTTTAATTTTTTTTTTAAATTTTGAAATGTTATATTATTCTTGGTATTTTTATATATTTAAATGTTTTTGTATTTTGAATTTTTTGTACTTTTTTTGGTATTTTTGATATAAGCTATCTACAATCAATCATGAGGAGACTATGTACAAGAAATTAAAAATAAGCTATATACAAGTATGTTGATAAGGAATGATACTAACTAATGAGTCTCATGAGAGACTCCCTATCATGGTGTCCAATATCAAGGAGAGGGATCATGCTTGATCATGAAGCATTATGGAAGGGTTGAGACTATTGTTTAGAAAGCTATGTATGTTATAAATGCTATAAAATATATGTAGTGGAAATGGATTTTTGGGTCCCACTATACCTCTAAGAAGTAGATACAACTTTGGGGTTATTAAGAACCCATCTGGTGGTATTAAAAGCTCTCTGAACATGTTCTCTTTATGTAGAGTCATGATATCCCAATGATACTACCCTAAGTGTGAGCACTATAGATGGAAGCTATCTAAAATCTTAAAACTGTGGTTAATTTAAAAGAGACCTCTATGGAAATGTATGAACTCCTTGTGTCAGTGATGGAGGCCTTAACTATGTTTGAATCTAAACTAGAGAAAGAACTAAAACTGGTGGAGAAACTAAAACTAGTGGGAGAACTAAAATTGGTGACTACAAAGTAGTAGATGGATCTAAAGTGGGGAGTGGTAACTCATACAAAACTCTACCAACTATAATAACTTAATTAGCATGAATGAATTTCATAGATCTATGAATAATAGAAGGTATTTCTTGAAGTTTTTGAATCTGTGGTTGACCGAGTAACATAACAAAAACTTTTACATTGGGAACAATAGTAAATGGTGTGGCCACATGTGTTATACCAACCTATCAAGTAATTATAATCTCACCTAATCAACTATGTATGTGCCTACTAAATCCATTGATAACTATGTCTATTAGTGTAATATCCTATTTTAAATATCCCAAATGCTACAATAATGTCATAGTGCACATGTTTACACTAGATCTATTGTCTATGAGAATAATATGAATAGGATGATTATGAATGTTATCTCTAATAAAGAGTGCATGATAATTTGAATCACCCTAAACTATCTCCTACTTTGAGAAGGAGATGGAAGATCTAGTTGGAACTCTATAATTGTATACACCAAACATGTTGCTCAAAGGGTGTAACTCAACTAAAGGTGCCTAATATGTAACTAGTGGAGGATGTGTATGATATGCATGGTGAATACCTGATGTATCCCTTATCTCTTTTCTAAAATTCTATGAGAAAGGATTTAGAAATATTTTCAAAGATTTATCCTATGTTTACTTTTCTTGAAGAGGTTCAAATGGAGTACCAAGATCAATAATATTACCATCTATCAAGTCTTATATCTTGTGTTTCAAATTGATGCATCTATTTTTTGTGGCCTAGTGCCCTATGAAAATTTTTAAATGCATTATGATCATATCTTTGTGAAAGAGGATTTGTTGGATTAACTTCCTAAATAGGAGGGAGAGATATGATATTACATTCCAATAACTACTGCAAGACTCTAGTTGGAGATACTGGTAGATTGGTAAAAGTTCATCGAGGAGGTGCTAATAAAATAACTCAATGAGGGGCCTTTGATGTCGTATTGATTGTAGGTTGATTCTAATTCTTATTATCATTGACCTATACTTTGCATGGGACTTTGTTTTTACTTGTGTTTGTTGTTTTTGATATACTTGTGTTTGAGTTTTCCCATTGAAATTAGATTGACTTCCCTTTCCTTTAGTGTATGACATAAATCAGTGAAGGAAGAGAATATTTTGAAAATTATTGATTCATACAAAGCTAGTAGAAGATTCTATTTGAAGAGATCTTGTAACACTTGATCTACCATGGGGCTAGTCATCTTAGCTAAGGTAGTCTTATATCAAAGAACAATATCTATGAGATGTTCATTTAACCTTTGTTTCTATTATACAACTTGGGCATAGGAAACCTTATCACCAATTTTAATGCTAAATAATCTAAGAACATGTCAGCTAAAGTATTGAATGTGTGACCAACTGATTTGGTAGACTATAGAGCCATTGTAAAGAATAATCCTTTATACTCTATGGAAATATCTTGGTTAGTAGCTAGTCATTTGGCACATAGTCCAAACATGCTACATGAAAAGCTCTCAAATGTATCTTTGGATCAATCTTGCCATCATATAGAGTGAGCTTAGGTTGAAAAAAACCTTATTGCAAGGGTGTCTAAGTAATATGACATGCCAATGGTGTATAAAGTAAAAAAAAAAGAATCCAAGGCCTGTGTAGGTCTAGAATCACCTTACTCAAGATGTAGCACCTTGGATTGAAGATATTTTACCTCTTACATAAGGGCTACCACATTAGAAGATAAAGATGTACTAGACATAACTAATGGTGCCTCAAAGGCAGGTTGGGTTGTTATAGGGGGTTCTTGAGACATAGTTGCCCTCGTAATGTCATGTGTAATTGGTTACTCTATGGTTTGAGAAGACTAATGATTGTTCACTTTTTGTTATTTTTTTGTAGTATTTTAAGCATGTCATCTTGCATATCAAGATGTTTAGTTAAAAGTTTTTTAAGTTCCCTATTATTAGTTTCATCAAAACCAATATATTGGGCCATTATTAAAGTAGGAAACAAATTAAAAGTTGATTGAATTTTTTATAATAATTTGTAATAAGAATAGTGTTATGGTAGGAAAGTATTGAATAAAGGAAATGTAGAGTCCTAAAAATAAAAAATTAGAAGATGCACAAAAAGGATATGAAACTCATAAGCATGTAAGGTGATAAATCAAAAGCAATGTGACATAGTTTATATAACTAGGGTTTTGAAACTGATTATTTTTAGAATTTATTATGGAATATTAAAAATTAAAGTGAATTTTTTATTTAAATATGTGAGTAAAAAAATAAAATAATTATTGAAAAAAATCTTGATTTAAAGGGACCTAGTATATGTACTTAGGGTTTGGAAAAAATAATGTTATTAAATTACTATGGAATTTTAAAAACTAAAGTGAATTCCTAATTTAAATATGTCAGTAAAAAATTAAAAAAGTATTTTAAAAATTAGCAAGAATTTACCCAAGGGTTTTTAGGGGTTTTAAGTGCAAACAAAGTAAGTTGGCTTCACCAAATGATTTAACAATTTTGGGAATATTGGAGTATCATTTATAATTTAGTTCAGGGTTTGAGTTTATTAAATAAATAAATAATATTGGTATAACTAATCTAGTAAGTTTTATAATTTAAAGCTTTCTAAAAATAGTAATAAGAGAGGATAAATGTAACTTACCTTAAACTGGATTGAGATGACTGAGAAAGGGTATGGAATTTGTTATGCATAACTATGATAGTTTCATGAATCAAGATCTAAACTTAATTTCATGAAAGGATAGAAGTACCAAAATAAGATGCCCTAGGGTATAGTGCTATATTCCTCTTCTACCACTATTGTCTTGGAGGTATGATCTTTTTGGGTTTTGTTCATTGTCTCTATGTGAGCCTTCTAATGAAATTTTATATTTTAAATATATACAAAACTCATTATAAAGTTGATTTAGTCTTCAAACCCTAGACTTCATTATTCTTTGATCAATATTGATAAATAAGTTGGGGGGGTGGGGGGTTAGTGTGTGTAAGATGCACTGAACATGTATCCACACATCTTGTGTGGGCACGCTGCCTACATACCAATATTTTAAAAAGGGACCAAGCCATATGTAGTTCTCCTACTTGATGTGATTTTATTAATAATTATATGAAGATTAAAAAATAATAAATTGGGTGTGCTTGAGGTGGCCAAAAATTGGTTTAAGGGTTTGAATAAGCTTGTGGTTGTATTAGATGGTTGTATGTATAGAATAGGAAAATATGCCTGAGTAGTCTTGCTTGTATTCTTGCTTGATTTGTGATATTTACCAACCCATTATAAATGAACTTTGAGTAGGATTTTATAGAGATATATTGGTCATGGTTCTAATATATTTATGTCAGGCTGACAAAAATAAGGATAGGAATTGGAAGTGATCATTGGAGATAAAAATGCAATTAGATAGGAGCATAAAAAATTAACACCCTAGGATCCAATGCTATATTCCAAGTTTGGTGTTAATATTCTATAGGTACAAGACCTAGGGGGATGGAATTATCATAAAAAAGTAGCCTAGTTGAAATGGAATCAGGTCTTAGAAGTTTATGGATAAATGGTTATAAGAAAAAAGGTGTCTAGAAGGGTCATGAGAGTATGCAAGAAGGATGTAATGGTTGGGTGTCACAAGCTACACTCAAGATATCAATTTTTAAATTTTATTTGACTATAAATTACAACTCAATGGTCAAGTATTACCATATTAGGTCCATAGCCATATGCTACTTCACCCATCATCCAACCAACCATTCTACCTCAAAATACACCATTTCTTACAATCCTAGAAAAGATGTTTGACATTTTGGATTAGTTTTAAAATATGTCACCACAAATCTCAATTTTAGATTTGTTACAAATGTCTACTATCCACAAAAACATCTTTATAGAATTCCTTTGCCAACCCAAAGTTCCCAATGACATATCTCCTAAAAAAATTTCAATCTTTTGTTGGACACCTAGCTCCAGGATAACAACTAACCTTCAATCAATGTGATATGTCATCCCTTATCCCACTTCATAATAATACTTTATACATCAAGGTTTACATAACACAACTTAAAGTGAAATGCATCCTCATAAATAATGGATTGGGCTTGAATATTGTGTCTTTTAAGCTCATCAAGATTCTTGGGTACACAAAAACAAATATCCTAGTAGAAAACATCACCATCAAATCCTACAACAATGAAAAATGAGAATTATAAGGCACCATCAGCTTACCAATTATCATTAGGCCCTTGACACATGA
The DNA here is from genome assembly GCA_037957365.1 of Torreya grandis. Classification (NCBI taxonomy): domain Eukaryota; kingdom Viridiplantae; phylum Streptophyta; class Pinopsida; order Cupressales; family Taxaceae; genus Torreya; species Torreya grandis. Next base: position 3,336,608 of record JARHVA010001322.1, on the reverse strand, counting down.
TATACTTTGACATGTGTTAAATTTTTATTTATCATATAACATGATTTTAGGAATACCTTAGATACATGAAATTCATGAAATACCATGAACATTGCACCAATGCATTAATTTCTCCCATTCAGGAATGGAGGTAACTATTATAGGATATTTGTAACCATATGAGCATTATAAACATCTACAGGCTGAGTTCAAAAGGTATAACTACTTTTTTGGCATGAATCTAGTTACCAAGGAGGATAAGGGGAAATCATTACTTGTTTATTTACTAGAGGCCAACAACATTGACCCTAATACCCTTGATTCACTTTCCTATGTGCCACCTCTTGAGATGTCGAATCATCATACTATCTTAGATAATGGACCAGGATAATAATTGACATATGACACCTTTCACATTACAAAGCTTCTATAGAAAACTAAGTCCTTTGGAAGACCAAAATCCAAACCGCTCATGTAATGGCAACGAAAGGGCAAAAGTCATCTATATAGTCCAACACCTATCAATTTCATACCTGCATCTAGCCAAGAATAATATCCTATTGAAGGTGATGAATCATGGTTGTATAATGATAAATTGGCTAATTTTTACAAAAATTCTAAGTATCCCATTCCTAATTGGATCATGGAAAACCAAGACTATGAAGGAAGAGGCCTTGAGCCAAATCAATAGGGGAAAATTGTGCCAATTTCTATTAATGAGTATAAAAGAACCTATGGACTTGGATTTAAATGATATGGGGGTGACCCTATGTATTTTATGTGAGTTTCATTACCAATGAATAGTGATAATGATTCCAACAACAAAGTAGAGTCTGATCATAGCCCATTTGATGACCTAACCCATACCAATTTGTTTGATATAACACCATTTTTACCCTTTAACCTATCATTCACCATAATCCATTACCATTATATCATCCCCAACTAATAAACTAGGGATAATAAGAATCCAAAATTCCAATTGATGAGTTTTAGAATGATGAGGCCTTTTGTGATTTTCTAGGCCTTAGAGACAATGTTTTGTTGGGAGACCACAAAAGGGGTTCTCAATCAAGTTGGATCCTAGAGACTATTTTGGAGAGTGGGTAAACACCCTTAGATAAAAGCAAATAAATAAAATATTGAATTCCCAAAGTGAACACCTCTTTGAGGCACTTTTGGACCAGGGAAAAAGTAAAGATAAAGGCCAGTCTAGTGGTGAAAACCTATTTCAAGTACCATTAGACTGAGGTGTTTAAACTTCTTTAAATATAGACCAGGAGACCACCAATGATGAAATTTTCTATGGGTCTAAGTTTATTCTTAAATAATAACATTATTTTGATAAAATCATTTAGGATACCAATGATGGTGAACTTGCCTATGGGTCTAAATTCAATCTTAACGAATAACAAACTTTTGATCACATCATTCAGGAGTCACCAAAAACATTTTTTACATGGACATCCCTCCCATTTGGGAATTTTGATTCATCATGTCTAGGAGAACTTGAGGAACCTATCATAATAGAGGAATCTAACATTGCAAAATATTTCAAATCTTTGCCCATTATTCTTCAAGATGGTTCGACCTTTCTAGTGTAAGGTAGAATAAAGTTAAACTTCAGGACTCCAAATGACCCAAAATGGATCAAATTAGGCATGTGACTCACTGAAGAGGAATGTGAAGTCCATCCCTACTAATTGAATATATATATATATATATATATATATATATATATATATATATATATTTGCATGGGCCTATTTTGACATACTTAGTTTAGACCCCACCATGGTTGTTCACCACCTTGTGGTATATCATGATGCCAGACTAGTGAAATAAAATTTATGCAAAATGCATCCTCACATTGTTGTATTAGTCAAAAAATATTTAGATAAACTATTAGAATTGATATGTATTAGGCTAATTGACTATTTTTAATGGATTTTTATTATTATACCTATAAGTAAAAAGCTATAAAGTAACATATCTACTCTAATTTCAAGGAAATTAATAAATCTTGCCCCAAGGATGAATTTTTATTGTTAAACATTGACATGATTATCTAATCCATAGTAGATTATGAGATGCTTTCATGGATGGAAGGATTCTTAGGATACAATCAAATCTGAATAACATCAGAAGACCAACACAAAATAGTATTCACTACTACATGGGGAACATTTTGTTATCATGTTATGCCATTTGGTATTAAGAACATAGGGGACACTTATCAATGAGCCATGATAATCATATTTAATGATATTATTCATGACATTATTCAAGATTACATTGTGAAATACTAAGTAAATCAAAGACATGGATCGATCATCTAGCAACAATGAGGAGGATATTTGTGTCACTGCATGAATACAAAGTTAAGTTTAACCCTAAAAAGTGTGTTTTTGGAGTTACCTCAAGAAAATTTATTAGCTTCATTATGTCTTATCAAGGCATAAAATTTAATCCAAATAAAGTATAAGCCATTACAAACATGTTACCACCAACCAATTTGAAGTAACTCCATAGTTTATAAGGCAAAGTTTAGTCTATTAGAAACTTCATCTCTCAACTAGCTAATAAGTGTCATCCTTTACGGATATTTTGAAGAAAGGTGTAACTTTTATTTGGGATGATGATTGTTAGAAAGATTTTGAATAGATAAAGGACTATATAGTAAATCCACTAGTTTTATTGCCTCCTACACTAGGGAAACCACTCCTTATATACCTATTAGTGATAGACAAAGCCTTGGGGGCACTTCTAGCTCAACATGATGATAATGGAAAGGATCATGCCATGTATTATCTATGCTATACACTAGTCATGTATGAGCATAATTATATGCCCATTAAAAAATCCTATTTAGCTATGGTATTTATAGCTCAAAAACTATGACATTACATGTTGAGCAATAAGACCATGGTTATTTCAAAAGTAGATCCGCTCAAGTATCTACTATCAAAAATAGATTTACAAGGTTTCATGGATAAATGGATCATGCTTCTTAGTGAGTTTTAGATAGAATATGTGAATAAAAATCAAAGGGAATTTTGTTATAGATTAGCTTACTAAAGCACCCCTTGTAAACACAAAGCCACTAACATTATAATTTCCTAATGAATCCATTATAACCATGATTAAAACACCTATTGATGAACAATTTTAGAAGATATATTATGACGGTCCATTCACAACACATGGATCATGGGTAGGCATTTTATTTATTACACCATAAGGGGATCTAATCCCTAAGTCATTTAGAATCAACTTTCCTTGTACCAATAACATGGCCAAATATGACTCACTCATCATAGGGCTTAGACAAGTAGTATAATGAAACATATTTCATTTAAAGGTTTATAGTGATTAATAGTTAATCATTAATCAAGTTAAAGACCATTTTTAGACTAAAGATGACAAGCAGGTTCCTTATAAGGCCATGATCAACAATATTAAGTAGCATATTATTGACATATAGTTTGAACATATAACAAAGACTAGTAATAGAATAATAGATTCCATGGATACCATTGGATCACTCATTCAAGATATAGATAGAATAAAGAACTACCAATTTTTCATTAAAAATCTACTAATGCCAACTCATGAATCATCTACTATCATAATAATCTATGATATTATTAGTTATATCTCTACTTGGTATTCAAATCTTTATACTTACCTTCAAAACCATGTTTTACCACTAGACTTATCTTGAAAACAATCCAAAGCCTACATCCACAATTCCCAATATTATACCTTACTCAAACCAAACCTATACCATCACAATTTTGATGAAACTTTGCTTCATTGTTTACCTTTGGAATAATCTATAGTATTATTATGAGAAGTTTAGGAGAGGGTATATGGTGCCCACACTAATGGGGAAATCTTATCCAAAAATATCTTACATACTGAGTACTATTATCCAATAATGGATGTAGATGTAGCTGCATATGTGAAAAGATGTGATAAATTTCAATGATATTGCAATCTTATTCATGCCCCTACTAATACTTTGAAACCAATGTTGACACCATGGTCATTCGATACATGGGTCTTTGATCTCATCAGAAACATAAACCCCACCTCATCGAATGGCCATAAACATATCCTTACCAGCATAGAATATTTCACTAAGTGCGTTAAAGCTATACCCCTCACTTACATGACTAGAAAGCGAATTTCCAAATTCATTGTTAACCATCTCATTTTCCAATATGGTATCCCTTTTGAAATTATATTTAATAATTTTAGATCATTTAAGAAAAAATATGTTGAATCACTATGTGTTGAGTATAAGATTACTCAACATTTTTTAATGGCATATTATCCTTAAGGTAAAACCTACGCTGAAGCATCCTTAAAAATATTTTTAATGATGTTAATCATGATTGTTACCTTCAAATATTATATGGCCTATGGGAATATCATACCAATCATCACAATCCAATAGGTGCTACCCCATACTCACTTTTTTATGGTAGTGAAGCTGTTCTTCCCATTGAGGTTGAGCTACCTTCTTTGTGCATCTCTCTAAAGTATAGCTTAGATGATGAAGATTATTAGGTAGATCACCTATAAGAGCTAGATTTACATGATGGAAAATGTATGGGTAATGTTAATAACCTTTAAACATATCAAAACTAACTCTGTGGGTAATACAATCAATGTGTGAAATAGGTAGGCTTTGAGATTGGTGATCTTATCATGAAAAAGAACCAAAAGAATAACACAACTAAAAAGAAACATAAAGGCAAGTTGAAACCCAACTAGGTAGGTCCTTTCATCATTTTTACAGACTATGGTGTAGGATCATATAGGCTTGCCACACTAGTTGGGGATGAAATTAATGAGCTTATGAACACTATACACCTCAAGCATTACTTCACTTGAGTGACTTGGTGTATTGGCTATGAGGAACATTTCAAGTTATACCATATTACCTATATTATTCTTTTTACTATACCATTTCACTATTATATCACCCTATAAATATACCATACAATCACTTTGCCTATCTATTTTCCATTCTAACATTTCATTCTATCAACATAACATGTTTTGACACTACCTACCTAGCTCATTTGACCTTGGTTCATCCATTGGTTTGGATTTCAACATGAAGAATCAGATCAGTTTTAGTAGTTATTTCAAAAATTCTATAAAGAGGTCATATTTTAGAGTAGTAAGACAAACATTTAGCAGTTGCATCCTTCATTTTTTTTTTAGTTCCATATCATGTTTATTTATATGGGCCTGACTATAAATGCCTATGGGAAAATCAGTGTCTCACTGGTCTTACTACTAATTATAACCACCTATGGGAAAATTATTATAACTCATCTAAGCTATTATATCCTAGTTATAACTATCTATGGTAAAACTAGGGGAAACATTTGTTTATTGTGGCTTGACATACCAAATTTTCCACTCCTATGCTATACTATACCATTATGCCAACTATGCCCATTTTTTTTAATTGGTTGATACACTATTCAAATTCCTCTACTATAAGGTGGAACTAATATGACCTAAGGCCATTTTGGGACTAGGTGGGTTGTGATCAATTCTTGTTCAGGTTAGCTCAGTCCCCCATTTCCATTACGCTCTCACCATTTTATGATAATCTATTCAAATTAGTTATGTTCTTGCTATTTTTTGAGCATCCATTAAGGTTAGTCATGCTTTCACTATTTTAAAAGAATCCATTCAAGTTAGCCATGCTCTCACCATTTTGAATTCTTGGACCATTTAGTGTATCATCATTCTCTATTGAGTTGAGACACTCTAAAAATTCATAAAACATTTAAAATTTATTTAGAAAAACTAAAAACATTGACCACTTCTTTGCCTTAAGGATTCTAGGAACCCTCACTAAGTCACAAGAAATCACTTATCACTTAGATTCCCCATCCTTTTTGGCATTTTATTCCATACTCTTTCCATTTTACAAGTAATTTTTATTCTTGTATCACATCCATCATGTTTTTTCATCATGTTTATTTTATCCCATATCTTGGGAGAATTACATTCATCCTAAAGTTGTGTTTGATATTACATCCATGGATCTATGTAGGTAACCTCCACTTGCCTAGTGCATATGGAGATACCCACTTTCTTTTCTTCTATTACCCCATCTTGTTTGTTTGCTAAGTTGTTACATATTTTCTCAGGGCAATGTTCTTCATTTTATTTGTGTCATATTAATTATGTTAACAAATCATTATTTATTTTTTTGTTTGTCCATTTGTTTATGTGCCTATTTATTTACTTTTAGTATTTTTGCCTTGATTCAGTCTACATATGTTCATTGGGTGATTCTTTGTGAATTATTCTTGAATCAATCGATATTCATACATAAAAATTGTCATCATGGTTTTTATCATTAGTGCATTATTTTACATGAGTATTGGATTGGGATTTAGTCCTTATGCATATTTTTTCCCAGTCATCATCATTTTTTATCATGATGCCTACCATCATGTGCTATAGTAAAAAATTAATTTGAGACATCTACATGGAAAATGAAGTGAAAATATCTCTTTGGCACTAGCTTTAACAACAATCCCACCTACGCCAAATCATATCCCATATAGAGTAATTAAGCAACAAAAGAATTATCCTCTTTGATATTTTAGATGACCATATCCTTATTAATAGGTTACCTAATTTATCTTTATCCTCTGTATCAATTTGACATCATCATGTTTTCAAGAATCATATTCCATAATTTTTTTGGTCACTATTAGGGTCTAATGATTATAAGTACCTTTGGGAAAATTATTGCACACTATCCTACTTGCATTTCTAGTGATTATAGTCACCTTCGATTAAATCATTATGTTCCACCAATTTGAGGGTTAATGATTATAACCACCTTTGGGAAAATCATTCACTTTCTTCTTCCCAATAGGGGTCTATTTTCCATAATTAGGATATTAATGACTATAACCATCTATAGGTAAATCATTGTATACCATCCCACTTGCATCTTCATATCATATTTTCCACTATCAAGGTATAATGTTTATAACCACCTTTGGGCAAACCATCGTACACTGTCTCACTTACATTCTCAGTGATTATTCTAACTTTGGGTTAATCATTATGTTTTCACCTATTTAATCCACTCCTTTCCTTATTTTGAGGGAACATTTTTTGACCCTTTTTCCAACTGCTCCCTTGAGGGGCACCCTATGGTTCATCCATTGCTATTAAAGCCATCAACACACATAATATTTTTATTTTTTTAAAAAGACATTATTGTGCTTACAACTTGCAATGCCCTCCCAAATAGGGGGAAACTTTAGAGATCTAAAATTGGCCATAAATGGCTTCATACCTGACTTTGGATCAATTGTTACCAACCTTTTCACATCTAGCCTAAAAATTTCCAAACATCTCAAATTTGACTTCATAAAATACAATTTGGATTATAAAACAATTAAATGGGATCAAATGCACACATAAATTAATTTAAAAATATTCAAAGTGTCAAAATCCTAAAAATAATTAATCAAATGAAAAATTAAATCAAATTCTTAAATTGAATTACCCATAAACAATTAAATGAATATCAAAAAAGAAATTCAAAAATCAAGAATATTAAAGCAATTCATAATTACTTTTTATGAGTTTTCTAAAATACAAAATATCCCAAACATACCTATTCCATATCAATCATGAGGTTTGGACACCTTTTAACTCTATTTGGGTTAGTTAGCTCACAAAGGTTAATTATGAACCCATTCTAAGCTTTAACTATCTTGTAACTCACCTTGGGTTAGAGTTAGTCTCAAAACCATTAAATAATAACATTTGATTCTTCATTTAGAGAGATTAAACATATTAGTGTCATAGATAATGTTTTTAATCAAGATTTCATAAACATAGTGTTATAATTCCAAAATCCCAAACCAAGCCATGAAGTTACATCAAGCAAGCATGTGCCAAATCATGGTTCCAAGGGGAGAAGGATCCACACAACTCCATTTGCCAAATATTTCTAGAGCACAATCCAAACAATAAAAATGAATAAATATATTATATCATTAAAAGAAGATAATAAAGGTATGTTTTATTTCATTTTAGTTGTGCTTTGTCAAATGGTTTGCTTCAACATGTTCCTCCCTTTGGTCTAGGCAAGATAATGTTATACTTGTTGGTGTGTTTGTTTTCATTTTGATCTCTTTTCATTGTGAATCTAACATATGATCTAACCACCCTTATTGTATTCCTTTGTGACATAAAATATACTTTAATACCATATTTTATTATTAAATTTTGTGAAAAATGAATTATTTTCTATTTAACATATTTTAACACTTAAATCCATAGATTAGATTCACATTAGTTTTAAAATATATTGATCATAAAATATTTTTAAATATTACTAACTAATATTAGGTATAATTATATAATATTATATTTCATGTTAAAGTAATTCATATGAACACCTCAAAAAATCTTGTCCTATAAAAAAATACATGCTTATTAAAGGAAGCAAACTAGGTTTCACTTAAAAATATTGAATTTAAACAATACTCTTTCAAATATTTTTATATTAAATTAATATATTCAAACCTTATAATATATATTCTTATAATCTTAAGAGATAAAATTATCTTACACCATTCCTTTCTTAATCACTATTAAGTTTAGACACCAGTGTTCAATCTCATTCTTTCAAAGGATTTATCATAGACAATTATTTATGTATTAAATGACTTTAACAAGTTCATTTTTTATTTAATTATAACATTTCCTATTTTTCAATTGTTTAATTTATTTTAGTATACCAAATTTATTCAAATATTTTAATCAATAATTTTTTATAAGGATAAATAATCAATAATGTTACTGAGAGAAATTTACAATTTAAAAAAAAAAGTTTTAACTAATAATTATATAAAATAATATAATAATTAACTAATTTTAAAAATAAAATATTTTCCTCTTTATTCTTTATTTTATTAAATAATTAACATGATTGTTATATGATCATCATATCACTAGTGATTAAATTTAGATAAATAAACATAACCCGTAAACATTAACGTTTAGTCATAACAAAACCATATACATGTCTTCTTTATTTATTAATATTATTTTTTCAAAATTTTTGTATTAATTTAAATTAATATTATATATTTTTGTAAATCATTAAAATAATTTAATACAATAATTTAACTATCAATAAATACATGAATATTAAAATTGTAATAAAGATTTTTAATTAAAAGGAGATCAAAAAGATCCATTGTGCCTTATTTTTAAAAATTGGTGAAGAATGTAAGGAGGATAAAATATCAACCTATGGCACTCCTATCTATAGAAAGAAGGATAATCCTATTGATCTACAAGATTTGATTCTCTTAGGAGGAGGGTTGGATACTTTAGTGTCTCATCTTAGGACCCCTACAAGTGTTATTTCCCCCTCAGATGATGAAGGTTTTTAATCTACTTCCAAGCAAGGTCCCAAGTCTAGGACCCCAATAACATTAATTAAAAGTCCCCATTAAGCCCTTGGGGTTTTTTGTTGTCCAAATTATGTATGTACTATTCAACATGTTTGATTCATTATTTAATTTATTATTTGTTTTATTTTCTTATTTCTTTGGGTTTTCTGTTTGTCTGGGCTTAATTAGTACACTTTGTTTCTTTTTACTATATCTCCTTGAAGACCCATACCTCTTGATATGTCTTGGGCTAGTTCCCACACCAGTCAAAAGTGAACTTACTTTAATCTAAATAATTTTTTTAATTAATGATGCTATTTACTATTTTATTTTACCCATTATCACCTAGTATAATTTTTAAGGATAAGAAAATCAAAATAATATCAATCAAAATCTAAGCAATATGCAAACTAAAATATTTTATGATTATGAAAAGTGTGAAATTAATAAAACTACAAAGTATAAAATAATTATCTTATAACATAATCATTATATTAATTACATAATTATGTACTAATGTAAATCAATGGCCTAATGTATAACATACTACATATTAGGCCTTAAGATTTACAATATTTAGTTTATAATATAAATTATATATAAAATAAAGATATACTACTATGTTTAGATCATTACATACATTTAATTAATGCAAGTCCAAAAAATATTTCAGAATATAATCTCAATGTATAGTAAAATCACTTGATCTTAAGATTTTATAGATATTTAAAGAGCTTTCTAGATACCAACATATAAGTAACATATTTGTCCTACTCACTAGATATAAGGTTTTAGAGTTTATACATTATAAAAAGAAATGATATTTACACCCTCTTAATAATACCTTTACCTTGAAAAATTAGTTCAAAATAGTTATTCTACCAAAAAACAAAAACACAATTCCATAAGTCTATAAGAATCACTACTCTAAAAAAGGAGACTGTTAAGGTGATGCTATACAAACTAAAAAAATATTGAGTCTTTTCATATTATCTTTAAGAGGATGTCAATTCAAATCTTTATAAATATATTTACAAATTTTATGAGTACAATTAAAGATTATAATATATTTATAAATTTTTTCAAAATAAATTCTTATAAAAAATTCAAAAAATTTAAAAACTAGTCTTTATTAATATATCCATTAAATAAATAATTTATTGAATGAAATAATGTAAAATATGACACTAAATTTGATAAAATATGTGATAATTCAAAATACAAATAATAAAATTTAATTTTTTTATCGAAATAATTCATGAATGTTATACATATAGAAAAGGGTCGAGGTTATAAGTTTGAAGACCAGTCTTTATTAATAGAACCTTTAAATAAATAATTCCTTGAATTTAATAATATAAAATATAACACTTAATTTACTTAAATGTTTGATATTTCAAAATAAAAAATGATAAATTTTTTATTTATCTATCCTAATAATCTATAAACATTATATATATTGAAAAAGGTGGAGGTTTTAGAAAAATAAAAATTCATGTGACATTTATAGATAAAACTAAAGATATTTATTTTAGTCATAAAATTCAAAATAAAAATCACTGAATCCTTATGTAATATAAAATAACATCACAATCTTCTCTAAAACAGCATACAACTATTTTTCTCTCGCACATATTCATACAAGAATACATCTCTCCCATATGGGTTTATTTATAAAATAGAAGGAATAAAGATGAGAGAAATATAAATTTATAGTATTTATAAGGCTGAGAATAAAAATAACCCTTTTAAATAGAATTCCTCACCTTTTTATGTTTGGTTTACTAAATTCACAATTCAATCATATTCATTTACATTTCATCTATTTTCATTATTAATCAATTCCTAATTAGAGAAATATGAATATTATATATATTATAAATCAAGTTAATATATTTTCCCTAAGTAAACACAAGATCTATGCAAATAAAAACTAGAATTAATAGCATGCCATATTGTAATTATCTATAAAATCGGTCCCACATCAAGATTGATGAGATGTTCATGTAAAATTTATAATTCTTAAGAAATTTATAAACTATCAATGTCTTTAAAGATTCCATTTAATCTTCTAGTTGTGAAAATTTATTTATCAAAGCATGCCACAATTGATAATCTGATTCGTGAAATTAATCAAGGTGGTAATGTCATCTCTATAAAATAATACTATTAAATGTGACATAGATATTTTCTAATCTATCACTAAAAGTGTATAAAGGATGGATAATTCCAATAATTACAACTTAAAATAAATGATGTGTCACATAAAGAAAGTAGTACACAATTTTAAACACCCCCACCACCACACCTTAAATATCTATAATTTTAAATTTGGGTTACTCTTAAAAGGAAATTTGATCATTTTAAGGAAGTTTAAATACTATATAACATTAAAAATATATATATTTGTGTTATTTTCATAGTAGAAAAGACTATTTTACATGGATGTGCAAATCTATGAATCAAAACAATTAAACAAATAAACAAAACTCACCATGAAAAATAAAGTAAAATGTAATAAGGAATACTCATAGAATATCATATATGGGCACATAACATTATTCAATAAGTGCATAAGTGAAAATAAAGTGATAAAAAATGGTTCTATGTGGTGATTTATTAATAGGATCTCAAAACAAACCTCAATAATGTTAGAAGAAGTGTCCAAAAACATTAAATAAGGAAATGGTGATAAAAATGTCTTTATTATAAAAAGGCATGTGAACACATAAAAATATATTCCCCCAACCAAAAAAATGTTAACTTTATGATTTAATGCTTTACAAGATGTTGTTGAACATGCATATCACTGAGAGGGGGGTTGAATTAGTAGATCTTAAAAACTAGTTACTTACAAATTTTAAAAAGAATTTTAAACATATGTAAACATAAACACATGCAACATAAATAACACAATCACAAAAACACAACACACACCACCAAATTTATACGTGGAAGCCCAAAGGAAAAAATGATGGTGAGAAAGCTGATAAAATCTACTATTCTAATCCAACCTCATAAAGTTTGTCTCACTAACCAAACCTCACTGGTTACATTTTAGGACACCCATCCCATGGAGATACCAATCCCCTATTTTAAGAGAAAAAACTCTTAGGAATCACCTACTCACTATTCTAAGAACTAGCCCAATTTAATCTGATGGCACCAACCTATCAAACAATTACAATTCAAATTAATGAATCAGATTCATAAAAGAATCCAAGTCTCTATTCTTTGTTGTAGGTCTTATCTACAACTGTTCATTTATCTTTCAACAAAATTTTATGTATCCTTCACTTTTCTTGCACCCTTTATCTATATTAGAATTTATCTATTTGACACTCAGATATTCTCTAATTAGATACTAATCCTTTATTCTCAGATGAGTTTCATATTTCTATACCATGGCTCAAACTCCTCTCATTCCAAAAATAATGACTGTTCGTCTTCCCTGTTCTTCATCACTTTGAAGTTTTGCATCAAATTAATTTAAAATCAACCTTTGAATATAAATAAGAGATTCAAAGGAATAACTATTCTAAAAAGAACTAGTTATGTTCCTTCAATCAATGCTTCGAACTTTTGTAACTGACTCACTCTATTAGGTTCTTTGAAATGTAAGTCTTAAAATTAAACACTCCATCTCTTGTCAAGTTTTTAAGAATACACAATTTAACTAACTACATTGGGTTCTTGAAAGTGCTTGACTTAACTTAATTCAATGTTATCCTTTGGTAGTTTTGTTAACATCTCACTCTCTATGGCATCCTTGAATGCCTTTGATCCATCAATCTCTTTAAAAATTTCTTGATGTTTATCTTGACACTAGATATTATCAATCGAGAACCTTTCAATCTTGGAAACCCTTCACTCCATTAGATCTTCCCTATAGTAGTGATAGTGAGCCATTGATCTTATTAAAAGGCATTACTTTTAACCCATTGAACAAGTGTAGATGTGACACTTGTCATCTATACATTAGCTCAAATATTTACTCTACATTTCTTCTAACCATATCATTTGACAAGTTTGAAAAAATATCCCTTGAAAATTTCTTCAAATTCACTCGAAAGTGTCCTTTAGAAACTTTTTTAATGGACTACTTACCCTTTGGGTTTTTGTAACATACCCTTTGACATTTACTAAACATCCCCTCAAAAATCTCTAAATGGTCCATATACCCTTTGGCCTTTTTGAAAACTACCCTTCAGCTTCTCTGTAAATGTCCTCATACCCTTTAGCATTTTTGAAAATATCCTTTCAAAATTCTTGAACGGTCCAATTGTCCTTATGATTTCCTAAAATGATCCTTTAACTTTATTGAATGGTCCACTTACCCTTCAGACTTCTTGAAATGTACCCTTTAAGAACTTTACAAGTGACCACATACCCTTTAGACTTTTTGAAACCATCCCTTTGGCTTTCTTGATGGGTCCACTTCCCCGTCATACTTTTTGAAATGTATACTTTAATAAATTTGCAAGTGAACACATTCCCTTCAAACTTTTTGAAACCATCCCTTCAGTATTCTGTTTGGGATAATTTTCTTGAAGAAGACTTAACACTTTTTTTGAAATAATTCTCCAAGACCATTTTGAGTTCTATATACTTCATGACCTATAAGCTTGAAAGAATTAAATCCATTCTAAAACCTTGATTCACTCATCTAGACCAATTTGGGTTCTTCAACCTACTTAACTTATAAAAATGAAATAAGTTAAGTCACTTTGTAACCCCGATCCACTCATCTAGACCAATTTGTGTTCTTCAACCTACTTAACTTATATAAATGAAATAAGCTAAGTCACTTTGCAACCCTAATCCACTCGTCTAGACCAATTCAGGTTCTTCAACCTACTTAACTTATAAAAATGAAATAAGTTAAGTTGTTCTGTAAACCCGATCTACACAGCAAAACAAAGTTGTGTTCTTTGATCTACTTAGCTTATGAATTTGAACAAAGTTAATTCATTCTAGAAACCTAATTAACAACACAAGACCAATTTGGGTATTCAAATGCTAGTTACTTATTACTTATGAAATAAGTAAAAGTAGTGGAGGTTCACAAACATGATTTTCATTACAAGATCCATTCAATTTTTCAAAGCCTATTTACTTATTACTTATGAAATAAGTAAATGTAATTGAAGTTTACAAGCCTGATTTTCACTACAAGTGACTTTTATAAGACTCAACTTTTACCTTATAAAAAATCCTTAGGTCAAAAACATTCTAAAAAAACACTAAGATATTGTCATTAATCATTGAATTTTTTACATCCATGACAACCTATGATACCGGAGCACTGAACCTTCTTCACTAGATGTTTTGACATCAAAGCATCTCAAATTTCCAACATATTTATCCTTCCCCCTAAAAAATATGATTTAGTGCTTTATAAAATGTCCTCCCCTTAAAAAATAAATTATATAAGTTATATTAAATTTATTTAGGTTATAGTAGTTTGTAGATGCAAAAAATTTATTATATATGATAATATAGTATTGTACATTTTATAAATATGATCCTTGGTTTAGTATTTCAATTCATGATCTTATTGTTTCGAAAAAGCTCATGTTCACTATTTTACTATGTCTAAATAATTATCCTATTATCTTACCCTAATATTTTGATTACTTAGATCACATGTATTCCATAGTCTTCAAAATATTTAATTTATATCATACTTTAAAAATTACATATGTTTAACAAATTTATATCTTCCTAGACACTACCATCAAGACTGGAACACTAGCATCGACACTAGTATCCCTAATTTAAAGCTAGTGTCAAAGCCTTACAAATGTTCAAGTTTTAAAATATCTAGTCATGTATGGGTTGTCTTATTTTTATTAATTAACCCTCAAATGATATCTTTTAAAAATGTGTGATATAGATAAAAATCAAATTTTAGTCATTATCACCTATTATAATCCCCCAAAAGTGGTATTTGGATGCTAAGAGTGTGTCTTGAGTTAGCCTATTCCTAGATCAGCCTTAGACCTATCTTAGATCCTTTTCCACACTTTTTCAATCATTTTTATGACCATAAATAGTTACAATTATCTAAACCACAATCCTAGGACAACTTTCTCAGATCCCAACCTAGTTTGTCTAGTAGTTTTCCAGGAGGACATTAACGCCACATTTGGGACACTAAAGACATATGGTGCTAATGTCCCCAATTAGGTAATACTATCCTTTGACCTAACTTTCATGAATATATACTTTTTAAAATGTGTGCCCCTCTTAAGGTCAGTCTAGGTAAATTTTCTTATCTTCACAAGCCATATATCTCAATAAATATAGGTTTATTTGACCTTTATTCACAAGATGGAAAATAAATGCAAAAGCCTATTCAAATAAAAGATAAGCTGAGTAAAGTTAATGTATTTGATCCCTAGTAAACCCTACTTATACATACTATCATCTACAACATCCTTAAACCTAGATTTCAAATATTTCAAAGTTTAATCATAATCAAGGTATCCAAGCCAAATCTCATTATAAAATTCACATGGACTTAAATCAAACACTAGGTGGGATAACTACATCATGCTTGATCCATCTTCAAAGTATTGACATGTAGGCAATTCTATTCAAATGGAGGTGTTGAGGATGTTCAACCTATCTTACTAATGAACACACAATTATTACTCATGTCATAATTTTAATGAGGATTAGGATTTGCACACTAAATCAATTCTTTTAGGAAGAACACAAAGATCCATATTTCATATGCACATGAATAGGACCTAATAATATAGGCACAGGTTCTCCCATAAAATAAGAATAGTCTCACAAAGGGGACATTAACACAACTTTGGGGGCACTACCATAGTATGACACTGCTATCCAAGTGTGGTGCTACTATCTAATGAGAAAATAGATCTTGAGACCCTATTGATGATAGTCATAACTATTTAGAACCTAGTTTTTAAAACCAAGATCATCTATGATAGTCACTTTCTAGATAAGTCTATATTTATGCATATTTATTACTATTTTTATAAAGTCAAAGAAGGTCAAAATCTATATCAAATTAGTACTTAATTATTATATATTATTAGATTGATTTAGATGTCTCATAAATTTAATATAAACATAGGATTTACATAGTTAAACCCTAAAAGGTTAAATCATTTGGTGAACTTGACTTACTTCTAATATTGCTTCAAACCCTAGCTTGCATAAAATTCCATATTTTTATGGAATAAATTAGGACTACATACTTTTTTTTTAAATTTTTTAGACAACTTAGCTAAATTAAATCAATTTCATATTAGGGTATCAATTTATTTAAATGTAATTTAAATTATTTTGAAAAAACTCTATATTACAAAAACCCTAACCCTACATAACCATAGGGTTCACATTTATAATAGTTACTCGGTATCAATTTATAACTTGCTACCATGACTATCATGATATAATCCATCTTTCACTTCATGATACAAATCTGGGTACTTTGCTTAGCATGTTTATTACTAACTATTTGTGTAATGGTACACATGTATGTTAATCCTATCATGGATTTAGTTTGAGATAAGCTTATTTTACATATTTTACCTCCATCATGTGAGACCAATTATATATGGATCATTGTTATATGTCTCACTTTGAGTTACCTATAGTTACTATTGGATGATAGAGTTCTCATAGCACTCTTTTTTCTCCTCCACCTAGACCACTTGATTATATGTGCTCCCATCCCACATTTACTACTCAACCCAAGTAAATAATAAATCCTACAATTCAAGCTATCACTAGGTATAACAAGGTGCCTCCTCAGCCTATATAAGAGCAATATAATCCTACCATCCCTCCTCATTCCTAACACACTATGAAAACACCCAAAGATAATCAAATATAATTTGATATAGTGTATAAATTGAGAAATACACAAACTAAACTATATATATTGGAATTCCATGAAAAAGTAACAATATTCAATGATATTCTATTTTAGATAATTAATCACACATTTTTTCCTCATAATACCAAGCCATTATATTTTACACCTATCATGAATACTATCAAATAGTTTAAGTATTTTATATATTTTTCCAATAAAGATTTACCTTCATAGTAAGTAATTGATCAAAAATTGCACTTTTTATTCAAGCTCAAATAAACAACATAACTATTAAATGAGTTTTCATTAAAAATGGTTCAAGACTCATTATATGTAACCTCACATTTCTATAAACTATGGAGGTTGATATATCATATACACAAAAACCATACAAGAACATCCAAGGGTTTGATGACTTTACTAGATAGATATTGGGATCAATCACATTGGACATTACAATGTGATGAAAGACAATATCTACACACTTTCAATTGATATTGATCTATTTACATTATAATTTTCCACTTAGGATACCTTGCATACATGATATAGATTCTATACCTCTGACTCTTCATAGATATTTTAATTTTTTGCATGATGGGTACCTATACATATGTCTAGTAGATACTTAACCATTTAGATATTGAAGGCTCATTGAGCCTCCTACATAGAGTACATCATCAAATGGGAAACCTCAAGTTATCATTAAATTCCCACCTCACAACATTACCATTGAGTGAATGCATACTTGTGAGGTGGGGGAAGTCTCATAAGAATATTCATATACCACCTTCAGATCTTCCTACAACACATGCACCTTCACTGATGATAGAGGACTAGCCTCTCCCAACATAGTCATCTTCACTAATGATAGAGTACCATCCTATTCTATAAAAATTACCCTCATTAATGATAGAGGAACAAACTCTTACAGTACAAACATCCTCATCCAAAATAGATGTTGAGCTTTTCATAGCCTAGTTTACACTACTTGTCAATTTAAAATAGGTTTACATTCATAATTTTGACACATATTTATCAACCACTATAGATGATGATAAATCACCTATAGACATCGATGATTATTTATGTTGATTAAACTTTACACTAATGGGCCCATAAAAGTAGAAAGATAATTCAAAGGCACTCATATCTATTACTACACTAATAGACTCAATTATTCAAAATTATATAGTTATAAGATCCCATACTCAGCCATAGTAAAGAATAGATCCCTTGATCCATTTAGTACATATGGTCAAATCCATGGATACTAATTTAGTCATACAAATTTAGGCATGGAGTTAATAGGATATACCACACTAGATTTTATATATACCACTTGATAGAGGATTGATGATATCACCGATAGTCTTAAATAGATAAGTTATCATATTGTGACCATAAGAAGGGTATTTATTTTTCCACTTTCATAGACTCACAAGACATGATACAGACACATGCACAACAGTACAACATAAACTACAAAAATTTAAGTCTAAGGGAACTATCCATATCATACATCCTCCACCTCCATAAGCACCACAAGCACAAGTGATATGAGCTACTTCATAGATATGAATACAACAACAGATTCATCCTTGACATATATATTCATGACATGATCCATTGACTATATAGATATTTTTAAGAGACAAATATCTTCCCCATGTAGATACCGATGAGGATTTTGATCCTAATACTTATAATTTGGGATTTTTACATAACATTAGTTATTAGGAGAGTAATTTACAACATGTTATACATTGTTAACACTCCATTGGACATATTACATTACCAACTACATGTGGCCCATAGTTGGATGATACAATATTCTTCATTTTGAGTATAGATACTCATACATAGGTTACACTTAGTAGTACATGGTTATAAGAAATGGATTTCATAGTTCATTGATTAAATAAATGTTTGAAATTCAATCATGATGGACACACGGTTAATTTATTACATGATGGCATAGATGATGGGTTTCACATAGATACTTCATGGTCTAATTTGGTCTACCCTAGGATTGTATGAGAGGCATCTTACACAATTGAGCAACATGTCATATAGATGCACATAATCTAGACTCATGCCAAGGATAATGCCCTAATAATACACATAAATTGGAATGATGATAATGATGATGACTTATTTGAGTTTGGATAGGATTAGTATTTGACATTGGATGATCTTTCACCTGATCCACTATTGGATTATCCACATCTCATGGATGTGTTCTTAGGTCTATAGAGATATTACACTATATATTATTTAATTTACATTTCCAGTATTTCCTTGTAAATAGTTTATTTTAATTTGCTTGTACATAGATTATTTACTCGTAAAACACAAAAATAATATAACATGTCATAATAAAAAACATTCAAATATTTCAAAAAATGCAAAATTTATAGATTATATTTATTTCCATGTTTACATTTCTACTACTAACCATATATTGCATATTGCTAGATATCTTAGTATAGTAAATTTTATCATACATAGATGCTTCACTTGTTATTATTGAGTGTTTATAGATCACATATAAGAATTTGATCCACTAAACTGATCCAAAATAGCTATCATCTACCCACTAGGGGCATACACACCAATCTAGGTTTATACATTTGATGCATCCATCTACTCAGGGGGATCTCATACATAGTTACTACTACCAAGTTTTGTTGTCACTATGCATTTTATTTTATGGATTGATATATCTTGATGTTGATCGTTGATACTCATTGTTAATATTTTTTTGTTTACTATCACTACTTAGACTCAGTATATGTGCATCCTAACATTTACATATATTTGTACTACATAGTTATACATGATTTCATTTATAGTTTTCCTAGATTAGACATCATTGTGTTTCCTATACTTCTTCCATTTTTGAAGGAATTTGAATATGCCATTACTATTTAGATCTATGCCACTTATATAGGTTTATGACTTGGGCATGTTTCTATGTCCCTTGTGTATGCTTGATTGCTTCTATATGTAGACATTTAAACATGTCTTTCAATGTGTCTCTAAGACAAATTACTTATTGATCACATACGTGGATGTTTTAACATGTCCTTATATGTATTCATTATCATATTTAGTGACATGTGCCAATGCAACTTGTATTTTGGACCCTTAGCCTACCTTTATGTGCCTCATGTGCTTATAAGTATGCTTATTCACCATGACACTTGTATTTTATTGTTATACACACACCAATTTTTTATGCCATGAGGGACCATATGCATCTACCCCTCCTAATTGGGTGATACAATGTAAATCATGCTCCATCCCCTAAGTAGTTACTCAAAATTTCTACTATACACATTGATTACATATATATTGATGGATATATTATAGCATACATCTTAAATTACTAATTATGCTCATATTCATTTACATTCTGATGTTATGTTTGTACATTGTATTTAAATAACATACATATGATTTAGCTAACATATTTTGTACATCTACTTCTTTTAAGGATAATTATTACACATGTTTCATAGCTACCCTAAAAAATAGGGGGCATTCACAAGGGTTTGTCATAGATATCAGGCTCCTACTTTGCTATTCACATAAAAAATTTACCACACAGGTTCAGTTTTAGAAATCAGACATAGGGAAGACCATAATAAAAAATAGAGACTCAAAAAATAGTTTAGATCACCTAGATTTTAGACCAGGCAGACATTAGTGCCCAGATTGGAACACTAACACCATAGGGAATTACTATCCACTACAGGTTGCTACTATCAAGTAGCCCTAACTTTAGGATAGTACATATTATTCAATCTAGTACACTAGGTATAATTTATATTTCCATAGATATAGTCATAAATTTGATGGTTATGTTAATAGTTTTCTTAGATAAATTCATTCCATCTTCGATTCATACAAGTTACTCAAATTCAAGGGCATCAAACAAAACATGATCTCTCCCAAATTCATTTCAATTACACATATTTAATTATTACATACTTAAGTCAAATTAATTCTACTCAGATACCAAATTAGGGGTATGTGTGTGACACATAGTTTCCATATACTCAGTTACACATAGGTTGATCATATAGAATGTAAAACTCCATATCATTCTCAATGATATATAAACTTTATATAACATTCCATTTTGTCTCCAAATTTTTGCCTTACTCCATCTACAGTGGTTGGAATTCTAAAGTGGCCTAGAGTTGCCTAATATTCTTGAGTGGTTATAGAGATAACATACACAATTTTATATATTTAGATACTTTTAACACTTTGTGTATTTTATTTTTAGATGCAAATACTTCACATAGATTAACAATGATGGATTCATGGCCTACTTGAGTTCTTGAGCCACCCACATGAGAGGGTTAGACACAATTATAGTTTTATCCAAGTTATTCATAGATCAAGATCCATTGAGTATGGTGGGCAATAATGGAGTGAAAAACTTGATTGATTTATTGGGTCAAACATAAAAGGATTGAAAAATCCATCAACTCAATCCAATATAATTAATGATATGATCACTGTGTACACTCACACACATAGGTTATCACTAGGTTCATGCATTAGTTTGCATACCCAATAAGGTGTATTCATTCATTTGCTCTCTCTTTACTCATCTTTTCTTAGATACTTTATTTCATCATAGTCTTTTGATTTTGATTATTTCTTAAGTAAGGATTGTTTTTTACATGTTTCATTGTAGATCATTGATTTAAATAATGTTTCACATATGTAGACCTAGATTCACATACTAAGACTCATATATGTGGGATTCACTTCTAAGGTAAATTTAGGTACACTTATAATTAGTTTATACTAGTCATTTTGCTTTGATATATTTCTAGTATAAAGGGGGGAAAATGTAGTCACCTAAAAGTGGTATTTGGATGCTAACAGTGTTTCTTGAGTTAGCATATTCCTAGATTATTCCTAGACCTGTCATAGGTACTTTTCCTTTTTCAATCACTATATAGATCATAGACAGTTATAGTAGCCAAAACACAGTCTTAGGATAGTTATCTTATATCACAACCTAATTTTCCTAGCAGTCTACCAAGTAGACATTACCACCACATTTAAGACACTACAATGACATGGTGCTAGTTTCCCCAATTGGACACTACTATCCTTTTCCATAACTATACCAAATGGATACTTTTAAAAATGTGTGCCCCTCCTAAGGTTAGCCTAAGTACATTTTATCATCCACACAAGCTATACATCTCTATAAATATAAATTTATTTGACCTTTATTGACTAGATGGAAAATATATGCAAAATCCTATTCAAACAAAAGATAATTTGAAAAAAATCAAGTTATTCAATCACTATTCTTCCCTAATTATACATACTACCATCTATATCATCCCTAAAGATAGATTTCAAATATTTCAAAGCTCAAACATATATAAGGAATCGAAGTCCACTTTCATTCTAGCATTCACTTTCACTTTCATCAAGCATTAGGTGGGAGAACTACATCAGACTTGATCCCTCTTCAAAGTATTGGCATGTAGGCAAATATCTTCACAATAGGGTGTTAAGGATATCCAACCTATCCTACTAACAAACACACAATTATTTTTCATGTCATACTTATAAGGAGGATTAGTTATTACACATTAAATCAACTTTTCTAGGCACAACATAGATCTCTAGATATCATGTATGTAGGAATAAGACCTAAAAACATAGGCATATATTCTTGATTCCACCAAGGGGACACTAGTGCCACTTTTAGGACACTAAATTAGTATGGTACTACTTTTTAGTGGGACACTACTATCCAATGATCAAATATATCTTGAGACCTTGTTGATGATACTCAAAACATTCTAGAACTTAGTTTTCACCTAGATCATCTACAACAATAAATTTATAAATAAGTCTATATTTTTCCATAGTTATTACTATTTTTAAAAATTCAAATAAGGTCAAAATCCATAAAAAAAAATAGTAATTAATTATTTCATATTATTAGATTGATTTAGACATCTCATCCCTTTAATCTAAACATAGTGTTTTCATAGTTAAACCCTAAAAGGTTAAATAACCTATAAATCACCAAGAAAAACACCTTTAAATTTCACACTTAATCATTTTCATAATTTAGTTATAATATTATATCATTTCCTATTTACAATAAGTCATATGAATAATCTATTTATAGGTCTGGTGTATTCAAATAGTAACTCATGAGTAGGATTTTGCAAGTTATAAGCTAGATCACTAAATGCACTCACATATAGCATATTTCATAATTATTCACACACAAGCCAACATAATGAATATAATTACATCATTCTGAGTCCCTCTTAAGAGTATATGGATATTTAAGAAATCCTCATTGATATAGGGGTCTTTGAGGTTAACTCAACTTCACTTAAGCCTAATAACCCCCATTTTTCAAGGTGACATGCCCAAGCTAAAGGATCTAGGATTTTAATTAAAAGTCTAATATCTATAACAGGCATGTCAAAATCAAATGTTGAAAATCTATATGGAGAAAATGAATCCTATAAGTCGTTCTATAAAATTACATGTATCTTTTACCAGATAAAAGCATTAGATTCAAGACAAAAGCATTGATGGTAGTGTCTAAATCTTGAAAATAGTGCCTAGGTTGACATAAAGCAAATATTTAAAATTTATTAAATCATTATATATCATCATCCTATTTATATTTTACCTAAATATTCTAAATATTCTTATATATTAGTAAATAAACTAAGTATCCTTTCTTCTTCTATTGCTACATTAAAATTATTGTTTGGAATTATACTTTTTATATTTATCATACTTTAATAATTTAGTGTTATATAAAAATATTATGAATACATTTATTTGATGGGCCTCTTTTTATAATTATTTATTCATTTATTTGATTAATATTTTATCCCATTAACCCATTATAAAAAAAGGTTTTTACATTAAATGAACCTAACTCCTGAGTCTTCTTACACAACCATAGATTACTTTAGGGGTTTCAATTTTCTAGGGTTTCATATTTTATATTCATTTTATTATATTTTTATAATCTCAATAAAAATCATATGGATACTAAAGACAAAATGAAAACATCTTCCATGGATATAAATTTCAAATCAATCACAACCTATGATCAAGAAGAGTCATATATTTAAAAATTTACACATATGGAGTAAAGTAAATTCAAAATGTCAATTCATCATTGCAATACTAAATCATAAATTTTACCAAAACTATGTGGACATTAAGAGGCATGTTCAACATATTTCATTACCGTGCCTAAAATTAATGTTTATATTATTCAACATATATCTTCCATTATTGGTAATAACCTACAATGGATACTATGCTCCATGATATTAATAACCAAAATAATATGTCATCATATCATGAATATATTCAATATTTTTATCCTTCATCTACCAAAACATAATTAGATACACTTGAGCTTCATATTATTGTATTTATTCATGGAATTTTTGGTAGCATTCATAAAGATGTTATGGATTTATTAAAAACATCAATTAAGGTGAATTGTCCCTCATATAGAGACATACAAGTAAGCAAAATTCTCTCATTTCTCTGATCTAGTCATAATGATACACCAACCATTCATGGGTTTCAAAAATATGGCTAATTAAAAAAATAAGTACATATCTTAACACTTTATTTATTCTTAATAATTATCTTATGTCTATAATGAATACCATTGTATACCTCCAATGGAATGTTTGAATCTAATTAAAAAAATAAGTACATATCTTAACACTTTATTTATTCTTAATAATTATCTTATGTCTATAATTAATACCATTGTATACCTCCAATGGAATGTTTGAATTCTTACTTTACAAATGTTATCAAGCAATGTTACCATTAATGATAACATTGTAAAAGATGAAACTCTCAGAAAATGTATATTTGAATATCCTTATCCATATGAATTCATCATAAGCATATTAAATTTACATTTAAGTCACAAATATTCTTCTAACCATGTGTTTCAATATGTACATTCTTTTGGTCATTAGGCTAAATATGGACACTTATTATTAAAATATTTCCATATAATTCTAATATGAGAAGTTTAGGATTTGTTATAAATTATTCCCAATGTGGTTCCTTATCCAATTCAAATAAATTAAAGGACATTTTTATCTTATCATTTAATAAACACAATGCACCCAGATTAACATCATACCATTATCCAAAGTATAAATCGACATGATGACAAATCTCTTCAGTATTATGTTATCCTATTTAATAATGCATCATACTCTTTAACATTTTGACCTTAAAATTTTAATTTAAAATTAATATTTATTAAATGTATTATATATCTACTTAAATAAGTAACATTACATAATAATTATATTTCTCTTGATATATTATATCAAGATGTGCACAAGTATGCATATGATCTAGTTAACAATAACAAAGAATTAAATGTCTTTTTTCAAAAGAAAAAGTTTTGTAAAATATTACTAAAAATAAAGTAAGGTGTTAGAAGAAGATATTTTAAAAAAAATTTACAATTAATTCCTTATATGAAACCTTTACATAATTTAATCAATATTGTGGCAAAACTTTACAAACATATAATGAAAGTAACCGAAATTAAGAAACATCAAGATACACGTGCAATAATTTTTTTGATGGTATTGGAACATAAACTTATTAAACTATCCATTAATAGACATTGGGTAACCACATATCTTATACATAAGGAAAATTACTTTGTTCCAACCAAATAATTATAGGCCATGACACAAATGATTTTACTACATTGCAAGTTTAAATATAAAAGTACAAACATAAATAAATTAATGGAATACTATAAATTCAAAAAATTATTGCTAATACAAAAATTCAAAAAGTGTCACCATAAAATTTATCAAGTAAAAATCACACTCAACTAAATGATTTAATAATTAAAAAATTCATCTGTGGAACTTATTTTCATCACAATCATATAATCTATACATAACTGAATAGTCATTATAATGTAAGTAGGTTTTCAAAAGTGGGTATATTATTATCAACTTACATCATAAGGGACATTGGAGATACTCTTTGGGATATATAATATTACCAATTCCTTTTGGATCTAAGTTTATCCTTATGAAGTTTTTTATCATGCCTCATTCATATCAACAACACTTTACATTTGGAAAATTATTGTTTATACCAAATACAAGCCAAAATTTATCCTAGTCAACAAAGAATTAAATTTTCTCATAAATGACACTTAATTTACATACCACATGATGGTGATATAGATCATCAAGTAGATGGATAAGAAACACATGATATGTACCTATATGACACCAAAAACATTATGCAAATAAATATTATTTATATGATCAACCCTAATCATTCAAATCATGCAAATATTTAAACAAATAAATAATCAATAAAATAAAATAATTAATCAATAAAATATTAAAAAAATCAATAAAAAAATACAAAAATACTTAGTATTTATATGTTTACTATATTTTGAATTTGTCTGATTTATATTAGTAGATAATATATGATTTATTAACTATACACACATATGTTTCACATGGGTACTTGAGTGTGATAAAGGCATACACTATATACATGATACATGAGCCTACAGATTGGGGTATCTAACTCTATTGATCATTATTGATACCTGGTTATTAAAACATGTTGCATTATTTTATTATAACTTTACATTATCATGTTGAGCTTATATATTAATGCTTACACATGTCTATACTCAATCTTACATCTTACACAATGTACTATATATGTTATGATATATGACATTTGATCAAATATTGTATGTAGGGAATAGTATTATATGCTTATGTTATTTTATTATATTTCAATTATTCATCTTATTATATGGCTTATTGGAGTGTAGTTGTTTTCTACATTGTATTTATTTTATATCACTTATGGAATACTTAACATATTCATTGTTTGTTGGTCATAGTACCCCTAGTTTTATTTATTTGATGTACATAAATTTTGAAATGTCTTCCCCTTTGAGTGTGTGTAATTTTAACATGTCCCTTTTTTCTAGTCTCATCATATTCCCTTTTTTCAGACATTGAGTGTTATTGTGTGTGTGATTGAATTATTTGTTGATCTTGTGATTTTTACTTATAGACATGCCATGATCCATGTCATGCATCTTAGGGTTTATTGTTATTAAGTAGTTTGATTTTAATTTATATTTATATTTATACATGATACCAATATATGATTATTTAATACATGATTGATATAGATATGAAATTTTTATGTTATAATTTTGAGATATGGTGACTACTATTACATTCTTCTCACCTCAAAATGGTAGACATATTAGTGAGGGAATACTATAGAGACATGAGTCCACATACACACAATTGGAATAATTTTATATAGTTGACATGATTAATATATAAATTTGGAACATAATATTAGGTATTTAGAAATTATTTATGTAAAATTAAGACAAAGGTTCTCATATTTGTGACAAATATTATACAAAGTTTATAAATCAGAGGTTACATTTTGATAGATAATTCAACTTGAGACAAATAAGAGGTGAATATTCCATTCAAATTTACCAAAAAACATATACAAATTCATATTACATACACATTTATGAACTAACCCTACCAATATACACTAATTAAAATATTATTATCTATAAAAGTTAGATCCCCTGAGTAGTGCAATTGAGACTCACTGCCTTGGTGACCTTTTCACTACATCTATTTTATAGGTTGATATAGTTTCACCATTTTAAATATAAAATATTGGTTATATTGGCTATATTATCAATGCACTTGAGTTTTGTGATTAATATTTAGTGATATTGTTGGCTCTAACACAACTCACCCTTGCACTAGATTGGGGAAATGATCACCTTGTAATTATCCTCTTCACATCTCTAAGGTAATAAAGATATCACTCCCTACCTCTATCTCCAATGGTTAATTAAATTATAATCATTACCAAATAAGAAAACCAAGGGGAAACATGGTTGCATCTACACATAGGTGTACTTTTTCCTTGCTATCTTTGCTTTCAAGTATTTCAATATTAAATTTTTAGATTAGATTCACTAATTACAATATAACATTATCTTGGTTGTACATAATACATAAATAAAAAATTCAAATAGGGATCTAGCAAAGACAAGGTTTGTTGTACACACCCTAGTACACAATTCTTTCGTTTAATAAAGTAATTTCATCCATACAAATTTCTATATTAAATGAGTGAAAACAGATACTAAAATATGATTATATATGATAAAATAGTCTTGTACATTGGAAAAATATTACTTTGAATCAACACTTCATTTCAATACCTTCCTTCTACCAAAATGCTCATGTTAACCATATCACTATGCCTAAATTATTATGCTATAGTTTAACCCTAATATTACAATTACTCAAATCACTTGTATTCCATAGTATAAATGAAACCTATTTTATATCCTGACTTTTTAGTTACATATCTTCATAAACTTCATATCCTCCTAAACACTATTATATACACTATGAAACTAGCATCAAGGTTAGTATCCTAGATTTAATGCTAGTTTTCAATCCTTACAAATAGTCAAATTTTCAAATCATTCATGTATGGGTCAGCCTATTTAACTTTATTAACCATCTCATGATATCATTTAAAAATTTATGGTATAAATAAAAATCAAATTTCATTAAATATCACCTATAAATCACCAAGTAAAACACCAATATTCTCACACTTAATCATTTACACAATTGATTTCTATTTTTGTATTATTTTATATTTCCAAATAAATCATAAGAGAAATATTATTGTAGGTTTTAATATTTAAAATATAATCATATGAGTAAAATTTGTCAAGTTATAAGTTAGATTAATAAATGCACTCACATATAACATATTTTACAATTATTCACACATAAGCCCACATAAGGGGATACATACATCGGTCTAAGGCCATATTTAGAGTATACGACCATGTAGAAAGTGTTCATTGAAAAAGGTTTCAATGAGGTTAGATCAAATTCAATTTATCATACTAACCTTTATTTTGCATGGTGACAAGCCCAAATTAGAAGATCTAGGGTTTTGATCAAAATACTAATATCTAAACCTTATACATGTGATCCTAGTTGATAATATACAAGGTGATATTGAACCCTAACATGCATAGTTGGTAGTTATAGAAAAGGACTTGTATTAAGTACTAAATAGAAACTTTAGATTTAGGACATAAACAATGGTGATAGTGTCTAGATCTTGAGGGTAGTATCTAGGTTGATAAAGAGAAAATATTTATAATCTAACAAATCACTATATATCCTTATTATATCTTATAATGTGTTTGTAATTTATAAATCCACGTGTGCCTTAGTAAATAAGGTAACTATTATTTATTAATGTTGTTTCCATATTTAAAATGTTATTTGGATAATTATTATTTCTTATTCATGTTTCTATATTTAGAATACTATTTAGGATTTTACTTTCAATATTTAGCATATTTTCCTAATTCAACGTTGTATTAGAATATTACAAAATTGAATTATTTAACTAGCCTAATTTTAAAAATATTATCCTTTTGTTAGATTAGGTTATTTCCCCCTAACTCTATCCAAAAAAATTTAAACACAATCCAAATTAAAAAATTACATTTTAAAAAAGTTTAGTTAAAATGGGACACATAATAAATATCAAGGAAAATAGAGATGCAAAGGAAAAGTAAATTTGAAATTGGATATTTGAAAAAAATCATTGTGAAGGATAAGCTGAATATAAATTATGGATTAGCATTGAAAGAGTAGAAAATGGTGGATTGAATTCTTATGGCTGGAAGAATGGAAGACAAATAATGTTTGGTAGTAGATCAGATTCATGTGAGTGGTAGAATGGTAGATAAATAGTGTTTAATGGTGGTTATCTAACTATGAGTGGTATAATGGTAGGTGAAGAATGATGAGTGATGAAATAATTATGGAAATGAAAAAAGGATGTATAAGAGTGACAATTTCATTATCTTTGAATGATAGAATGGTGAAGAAAACTAGGTGGAATAACTTAGAGCAACAAGAGGAAAGTTGAAGGAAATGTTTTAGACAACCATGGTAGATTTTGATGATCCTACATTAGAGATATCTATCTCATATGATGAAAAAAAACTAGATATAGATTTTTTAAGGATATGAGAATAATATAAAAGGTTTGAGGAAGAATATCAATAATGGAAGATGAAATGAAAGTAGTTATTAATTTTTAGACAACTGAATATTTTCAAGCAACTTTCATTCTAAAAAAATTTTTGTTTTTACCTTTTCTAGTCTTGAGGATATGAACTATGTTGTGGAATATATATGATTCTTGAGATAGAGCAATTTTTTTATAAAACCCTGATCAAGAGGTTTTGACCAAAAATTTGAAAATAATATATCATACCTATCTAGGTCAACCTCTATGTTATCACTATGAAGTTTTTGGGAGATAAAATACTCAAAAATATTGGGAATACCATTTTTAATTTTATTTATATGTATTAACATATAAATTATAATTTAAAACATTAAAAAAATGTGATAAAATAGAGTAGCAATTTCAATGAATGTGACCACTCAAGCCACACAAATGTTCACCCTTCACACTAGTAAGGTAAAATAGATTAAACAACTAAATTATGAAAATATAAGCATATAGTGACATGTATCCCAAAAATTAGTCATATGAAGAAGAATTTTACAAATAGACACATTAGAAGAAAGAAAAAATCTATTATCATCAAATGGTAGAAAAACATTAAGAATTTTCTTAGTGACCTTCTTGTAGAGCTAGAATGTAAGAAATAATAGAAATCACTAGTTTATCAATAAAATTAGTAGAAAATCCATATTTTTATAGAGGGTCGGTTTCAATATTATATAACCTAAAAAAAAGTATCAATAGAGGATCCCTTACAAGAGGGACATGGATGTTTTATCCCAAGCTCCACTTAATGCTGACTATGAATAGTTTTTTTTTTTACAATGAAATGAGAAAAATCATAGGGTTTATGGATATTTGAAGACGACATTATTTATTTTTAATATCCACAAAACCTTGAAACTCCAAGATACTATCTTTAGATCTTGAAATGAAAAAATGTTTTCTATAATTTTGTGTCTCTAGAATAAGATAAACTCCTTCACAACATGAAAAGTAACTCATTATTATATTATTTTATAAAAGTATATATGAACTTATAAAAACCCCAATGTTTCCTAATACAAAATAAAATAAAATTGGGACATTAATTAAATCCATAAAACATCAATGAAATATGATTATAGATCTGGAATTGTTCCAAAAAATTATACACTTACAAAAATTCTTCATGGTTTTCAAGCTATGATAAATATATTACCTATAAAAATTTTAAGTCAAAAAGGTCAGACATACCTTAGTGGATAGTGAAATATGAATTTTTAGAATTTTTAAACTAAGGTGGCCTTAGAAAAGAGTCCAGTTTGTCAACAACTTTTTTGTGTATTATTTTTTAAAAATACATTTTTTTTTCCTATAGACATGAGACATGGATTTATACACCATATTTTTTATTAATAAAATGTGTGTCTTCTATAGCTCATAAATTTAGTAATATACTTGAGTTTATTTCATAAGGATTACCATAGGATAAAGGCTGGTTAAGTCATGGTCTATGATGATCTAGATCACTACATCAAACTCTAGTTTACTATTATTTCAGATTCATCCTTATGCCAACTCTAATAACATAGGCATTAGGTTCAACACCTAAATTTATAAAAATAAATTCCAATAAGAATAATCTAACTCCAATTTTTCAATACTACATATCTCCTACTATGTTATTATTGTATATCATAGCTTTATAGAAAAAATAGTCATTGATGTCACAACATTTGTTAGATATGAAATGATTGTTACTAACTCATGTAAGTGTTCAATAAAAGCCTCATCTCCATCCATTTTATATTAATCTACACTTCAATAATTTTATCTAGTTACATAAATAATAATTAAGTTAGGGGGAACATATAGATCATACATTTGATATCTCAAATATTATATAATATTTATCATAATTAATTATTTTTATTAAAGTTATACATTTATTTTCATGGACTTCTTTACTTTCCTTTTATTTATGTCATTTCACCTTCATACCATATTTCATTTATAATTAAATGCCATTCATAACCCACCTAAATCTATCTAAGTAGTTTTTCCATTGGGTCTCCTCCTAGGCCATGGAACAATGGTATCAAAACATACAAACATCATATCAATTTCAAGTGATATCATGTAATATCTGAAAATGGTGTTAATATTTATACCCATTCATATAAGGTTTTATCATAGGATGTTATGGCTTGAGATGCATGAAAATTCATCATAACTTCCTTCATTTCCTCAAATGGGAGACAAATCCACTATGATTCAAACTTAAAAATTGTTCCAAAATATGCAATAGGATTCATTGTTAAGAGAAAGGGAAGATTTGGAATAATATCATGCATGTGAATGAGAAATTATTATTTCTAATTTCTTGGTAATTCTCATGAAATAAAATCCTTCCAATACCTCTCATTTATCAACTATATGAATGGGAAAAAATTACATTTAATATTCTTAAATTTTCTTTAAAATTAAATAAATTTTGGGAAAACTAATAGACTTCACATGGAAAATGTGAATATGAAGTTAACATAGACACATGGAATGGTTTTGTAGAAACACCTAAACAAACCTATCATCATGTTAGAAACTATTATACTAGTGCATAAATTTATCTCAATTGTGTTAAGGTAAATAATGATCTATACATGCACATAACTTTTATAGTTTAGTTTATAAACATGGTATACATAATTCAAAATAAAACCTTGATTTAAATAATAGTTTGGGCTTGAGACCACATATTCATTTAGATATGTAATTATTACATATATATATATTCAACTAGATAATCCTAAATTTTTAAAAAGTTTGAAGTAAATCCTATGTCTAAGACTAATACAAACATTATACATCTTAGATGAAGTGACAATATAAATATTCCAAGTGGAATTATAAACTAGGGAATAACTACCATCTCCCTCTATAGAAGTAGTGATTGTCAAATGACAAGAAAAAGTCATCCAAAGATATAAAGTGGTACTTTCACATTTCTATGTAGTATTTTCTCATTTCATGTAGTAAGTAAATATATTAAATCATTATAACAATGTAAAAATATCATGTAATATTAACATAGCACCATGGTACATACCATAAACATCTCTACCACCCCTAAATAATTAGACGAAGAAAAATTATTTTTCCACTCTCAAATTTTGCTCAACCAATACACTTCATTGTTAATAATGTAATTTATAAGAACTTAATATCTCTTAATTTATTGTACATATTGAACTTTTCATTGATGAATCACCCATAACCATACTCATTTAGATGGTTAAGTGCAAGATCCAAGAAACACATCACTCATTAGTTTCAATTGATGTTCACATTAATCCTTTTCAAGCTACATTTATTTTCAATGTCTCTCCATTACATGTATGTGATTTTTTACTTGGTCAACCATATATTTACCATCCAACATGAAATCTATAATTGATATAATTGAATTTTTATCCTAGATGTTGGCATCGATAGACATCATATCTAGAAGTATTTCTTAATATATGAATAATTATTACCAAGCATTGTAAGAAGAAACTCATGTATAGTTATAAGTTTTCTATTTTTATAGTGAGATATGAATGCAAGAATGTCCTTGTAATAAAAACAAATATTATAATTCCTATAGTAGTAAAAATAGAGGTGATAGAGATGAACCACAAGTTGGAATAATATAAATATATTTTTAAATCACCAAAGGAATTGCCTAAATAGTATGTGGTGAAACAGATTATTGATTTATATTCCTAGAAAACTCTACCCAATTTTTATTTATACAGTAGATTATTCATAAAGAATGAAAAAATCAAATGGTAGATCCATAAAATTATGGATAAAGTACATATCAAGCCTATCTCATTTCCTTGTGGCAATAAAATTGTGTTTTCACCTAATAAGGATGGAACATGGAGGTTTTGCATTAATTTATGAGTTCTTAACAAAATCATAGTGAAGAACCATTATCCTATCCAAATATTGAGGACTTGTTTAACTAAATCCATGATGAAAAATAATTCATTACTTCAATTTTTGTAGTCTACATTGATAATACCTTAACCTTAATAAAAATGTAGGATGAATAACATGTGCCCAAAACCTTTAGGAAACATAATTTGTATGAAAATATGGATAAATTTTCATTTTGTATGCATGAGATATAGTATCTAGGATACATATTATATTCATAAGGAGTACATGTGGGCTTAGCCAAGATTCACGTCATCTAGGAATGGTCAAACCAAATAATATCATAGAGATTCATATTTTCTTATAATTATAAAAGATTTAAATGATAATTGTACTTGTTTTTATCATTAGAGTTGGTATCTGAACAAAGTTACCAAATATGGTGCAAAATCAAAATTCATATGGGGAGCCACATAATAGAAAGCATTTGATAAATTAAAATGTATAATATATTTTTCACTAGTATTTATCTTACCATATCTTCTATAATAATTT
This sequence comes from Torreya grandis, assembly GCA_037957365.1. Classification (NCBI taxonomy): domain Eukaryota; kingdom Viridiplantae; phylum Streptophyta; class Pinopsida; order Cupressales; family Taxaceae; genus Torreya; species Torreya grandis. The sequence continues at coordinate 3,301,655 of JARHVA010001322.1, read as the reverse complement.
GAGCTTGAGATATTGTCATCTAAATATTCACTTGGATGCGTTCTCACTAAACATTGTAACATGATTTATTACAACAATGAAACATTAATTAAACTATAAAAATTTATCAAAACTATGAGCACAAGATTTATGTGAATTTTTAGGCATGTAATTATTGGAAGAATCACATCTTTTGGAAAAATGTTGCGATTCATAAATATCACAAGCCACTTTAGTTATTGTAGACTCAAAACAAGATAAAACCAATGATATATTATAAATGGCTTTCTTATTTGTAGAAGTTCCATCTAAAAATTAAGCAAAATAATTTAATTACTAATATTATCTTAGATTATATGAGCCACCCAATATAAAAGCTATTATTTTTATATTATATGTATCATGACATGAACTCAATACATTGTCAAAATTAGATCCATCTAATGTGGATTTTGTGAATATCTATCAAATATACTTTGTGATAATTTAGTTTTAGACTTATATTTTTAAGATGGACTCCTGTATCACCTTGGGCACTTATGAGTTATAAATGAGTTAGACCTATAGAAACTAATATGAAAGGATCATTTTATAAATTTTATAGGACATTCTGGAGTTGAAAATAATCTTTCAATGTTGAATAAGGACTTCTTTTTGTCACATCTTAGGTTTGATGTATCTAAATATGTCAATTCTCTTACCACATGTGAAATTGCCAATATAGTTAACAATAAACAACATTTTTACACATATATTAGATCCAAATAGACCATGTTGTTTACATAGACAATATCTCAAGATACACTACTACCAAATACATTAATGATTTTTTTTGTGTGTTAGTTTATATATTCTTAAAATTAGATATTTTGATGCATTGTAAGAAATAAATATTAGATCTACAAACATATAGAATATGTTTTCATCATGTTTAGATGAAATTTGGAGTCATATAGACCATACTATTTTATATGTAAACAAAGTTAATGATAAATTTTTAGAATGTGATTTGGTAAATTCTAGACATAATGTTGAACAAATTTTCCACCTTTCATCCATAGAATAATGGATAAATGAAACATGTAATTACAATGATAGTGCATATTATTAAAGTGTAAAATTAAAATAATTAATGTAATTAGAATGAATGCATCTATTTCATTTAGCACAACCATAATAGTATCCCTCCTTGAAAATAAATAGTCCCTATTACATGTATTTGTGGTTATGTGGAAACATTTGTCAACTTACACTTCTATAAACCATTTTGCATAGTATGTAACTTGACCTGATTTGATGATATTAAAGAATGGGATCTCTTATTATCATGTATGTTTGACTTGAGATTAGATGAATTGATATGATTCTACATGAATACTATAAATTGGATTGATATATATCTACTAATATAAAATCTCTAAGTTATCTGACATAGGTGGAAATGTTTAAGAGTGCATGTAATAAAAGATAATAAGGTATATTAAGCTTGAATAGAATTATATCATAATTTATTAATTATGGAATAGGATCCACATAAAAGTGGATGAGGTTTGAATTAAGTTATTATCACTCTTTTTTCACATGTGTATCCATAGTTGATCACTAACATGGAAGGTGTGTGGTGTTTGATGTTTATCATGGCTCTACTTGCATTTCATATTGGGCTATTGTAAAAATATTTTCACTTGTTTTTGAAAATTTTCAGTATGTTCAATGAATTTAACAATGTTTTAAACTTTATTTTTAGTTTAATTCATTTCTATGTTGAGTGTATAATAATATAATCTACATCCATGAGTCCCAAAGGTTTTAAACAAAAGCAGATATGGAAAGGGTTATGTGTAGTAGAGATAAATAGAAATCTATTGTGGTTGTGTTGAATGAAATGGATGCACTCATCCCAGATCTATATAGGTCTATAGTTTATTCATTCTATATTCTCACTATTTTTTACTTCTAGATAGTCATGTTTATTTGGGACATTACCACATTTGATATAGGTCCCTAGTGAGAGATATACATAATAATGACTTAAAATTTGAACTAGACATAAATTTCCCCCTTTTTAATTTTTATAGACATTTGTGTTTGACCTAGATAATAATAAAAACTAATTACTTTACATTTTACTTCTTGCAACCTAGTAAAAAAGGGTTAGTAACATGAGTCAAGCTTGCCCTAGAAACTTTGTTTTATTGCTAAGTGTTACCTTATAACCAATACTCATAAAAGAGCCTTATAATTTCATGTAGTTCTCCCTCTTATGCATGTGTGTGGAATTACAATAGTGTGACTATATGGAATTTCTCCTAGTAACCCTTAGTACAAGTGATGTAATATTATATTCAAATTTTTTAATGATTCATATATTTGATTCATTATTGTAGTATAATTTGATATCTTGAAATAAATATTACTTTCTAATTAGAGAGTTACCTTATCAAATCGGTAGGTAAACCTAATTATATTATATCCTCTATGTGTGTGTGTGTGTGTGTGTGTGTGTGTGTGTGTGTGTGTCTATATATATATATATATATATTGAATTGTAATTATAACCTAGTGACACATGAAAACTTCAACATAGGATTGGAAAAGATGGGTAATAAACTGATCATAAAAAAAAGATATAGAAAAATAAAAAATATAAGCCTAGATAGTTATGTTAAATCCGAACACTAACATCAACACTAATGTCTATGTTAGATGCAAGTATCGAGGTTACAAAACATTTAAAAAATAGGCATAAAAGGTAGGGATACCTAGCACACATTGGATAAATATTAAAAAACATATCACTTAAGCCCAAGTGGTACGTAAACTAAGTGAAATAAGATGGAACCGAAAACATAAAAGACTACATCACTAGATGTCTAATTCTTAGTGAAAATGTATATACATACAAGAGGATTAAAAATATGTGTACTTTACCCAAATGGGTGTCTAAAATTCCCCCCATTTAATATATTAATGCATGAAAAACTATAATTACTAGTTTAAAGGAAAATAAAATGCATACCATGGTGTGGACAACACAACATACCTTTGATTGAATTTTTCTTCAATCTTTCATTTCAAACATTATGTGAAACCAAAAATATGGAAAAAAAGTAAATCCACATATATAATTTATATGTGATACATAATAAAATTTTCATGAATAAAGATCATGATAGAGTACACCTATGCATGTGTCATGTAGAAAAATGGATCTAAAGTGTTGAAAACCTAGAGAAGTAGGTAGGGGGCTTGAAACCTCATCCATCATATAGATAGGAATATGAGTGATCCTAAAAGTTTTCAAGAGTGTTACATAGTTGTGGTTTTTTACCTTAAATATGGATATTTTATAGGTGATCATACCCCCAACCTTGAATATGAAGAGTGGTGCTTCAACCATCAAGAGTATCATTTCTTGATGACAACTCAAGTGTAATAGATATGTATACATATATCTAGATATAGGTTGAGTGATGTAATAAATATCACCTAATATCTTGGTGAGAGTAGTTTATTTATTCCTTATAGTCACACCAAAAAAAATATAACTACTACAGATGGGTTAGGCTCAATATAATTGCTGAAATTTTAACTAGGATATCAGTACATAATTTTTTTGTGTTATGGTAACACTCGACAATATAGTTTAAGAATATGAAATTAGTTTTATTTTGAAACATTAGGCATATATTTAATAGAATATGTAACTTATATATGTATCATGTTGAAACTATGTATATAAAATGGTACCAATGTATATAATGTTTCCACGACTATGAATCTGAATCATATATTGTGTATGTTTTCTCCAATTTGGAAACTATGTATGTGTGGAGAAGATTATTCCAATGTATGCCCCTAATATGTATATAAAAATATGAAAAGTGTAGTAATTACCAATTTGAAGGACATTTTTCCAAGACATGCCCCCCATTATAATCTAGATATGATAAATAGTGTGGAGACCATGCTTCTGAAGCATACCCTTATTGATTGTTAATATTTTGTAAACTATGTTTGATTGTGTATACCATGTATTAAAAAATTCCCTTGATAAGATTACGTCATTTTGTGAGGAGATGATATATTTACTATTGGTTTTCTCCTTGAAAAAGGAAAATAAATGATGTGATTTATATAATTTATTTAATATTCTTCTAAAGATATTATGGAAAATAACTGATAACATTATTTTGGGTAATATTTGGAATCTAAAAAAATATCTATGCATAGCAAAAAAATTAGAGATTTTTGTTAATATTTAAAAAAATAATAATTTGGTTTAATATGGAAGGGCTTATTATCTATATCTTAATTTAATTTAGGGTTTCAAATTTTCATAACTAGGGATCAAGATATGTAGACTTGAAGTTGGTGTAAAAGTGGTATATTAGATACATTACAATACATTTTTAAATCATTTAGATTTTAAACTTTTGTTAATTTTGAGATATTATTTTAGAGAATAAAAATTACATGTGGAATATCACCTCACATAATGTAATTTGATGTGCTCAAGAGTGCCTTAATTGGCCAAGACTTTTTTGAACTTATAAATAAGTTGTTTACAATTTATTAGTAGTTTCGAATTTTTTAAAAATTTCCATTTTAGATGTATTTTGGAATTTTTTTTAGGAGGTTATATTCTTGCATAGATATCTTTGATGCTTTCATTTGTAACTCAACATGCATCTGATGTTTTGATACAAAGTAGATGTTAATGTTTGATGCTTCTATCCCACATGGACGCTAGTGTTTAATGATAATGTCCATTGATTTTGTGTATATTTAACTATTTTTTGTCTATTTTCACATTAAAATTAATTTATAAATTTTTTTTATTGTTCTTTTCATGATTTTAGAAGAATATTCACATTCAAGAGTTCTAGCATCATGAAATTATTTGACATTAGTAGAGTTGGGTCTCGGTGTAGTCAATTAGAATGCTATTAATTAGGTAGGGTTGGGTCACATGGCCCATTTGGGATAGATACCTAATGATATCAACCTCCTAATATCAATAGCTTAGAATTGGAATGTAGATATATGTATATTTCAGCTTCTGACTACTCAGATGACTCTCACCTTAGAGGATGTGTATCATATGTTTCAATTGCTAATTAGAGGTGAGAGAGGTCAAGTTGCTAGATATGGTAGCTGATGTTATATTCAACATTACCATGTATATTTTAAAAATTAGAGGGATGTTTTGGTATATTTAATAAATATTATTTAGTTTCATATCATTATTAGAGGTGATTTTCTATGATTGTAGAAGTTTATTTAAATTTTACTAGCATCATTTGTGGCTATAGAGGGTGGGATTGTTGGTATTTATTATCATATGTATCATATAGTGTTTGAAATTAAGCTATATTATACCAAGTACTCATCAAATAATAATGTACTATCCAACTTATATAAGGATCTCTAAAAGTCTACATTAAAGAGCCATGGTGGGGGTATTGGAATGGTAACATTATTCTATGTCTAGGCTTATGAGCATATCATAGTGGTGGTCCCATCTCTCGATGGTCTCATATATAGTTTTTTGATAATAGGTGGGTATTACCACATGGTATACTTCATATAATGGTGGATTATTAGATTACCTTGGATAGGTTATCTCTAGATCATGTTGTGTGGTGTCCCTATAAGAGTTTTATTGGGTGATCTAAGGAACAACATAAGTTATAGAGGGTATACATCAATATGTGGTTATTCGATTAGTTTAATAGTTTCTATGATTTATTTTATTATGAAAATTTTTTAAAGTAGTTTTGGATTGATCATGGAGTGCCCTCAGCATTGTTTCCATGGCATCAAACACCACATAGTGGTCATAGGCTACATGATAGGCTAATACCTACTTCTGTATATTTATCCCTATACCTATGTGACAAAAAAGATATCATGATTCCCATATTAATATGATATAACATTGGGTTTACTAATGGGTATGTATAGTTGTGGGCCATATATTCAAGTCCTTTATTATTTCCTATTGTAGTTATAGCTCTATGTGTCATTCATATGGCATAGGATGGTGGAAGAGAAGAGATAGGTGGTGAGGTAGAGATGGTGCTCCTAAAAGACAAAAAATGATAGATTATATGAAAATTAGGTCCACATGTGATTATTGTTCACTCTTGAAGTCACCTTGATCCCTTGTGAAAAAAATAGACCTCTCTTCACCAAAATCATCTTGCACAATGCTTTTTAGGATAAATTTTGTAGGGCCAAATCATGATAATTTATCTTTAAAAATTGTATGATGTTATTAAAATTGGGAATAAAATGGTGAATGAAATTATAGATAATTATTCATCACTTGAAAATATTTTAGTCATGAAAACTGCCCTGTGCACAATTTTTTGTGTTTTTGAAGTTGTCAAATTAGATTGCACAACACTTTTCAAACATAGTTTCATAGAACCAAATTAAGTCTAAGCAACTTAAAATTTATTATTATGGTAGTAATATGTGTTAATAATGTGTAGGTAGATAAATTATCTCAAAAAAATTATCCCACGTGTGAAATGTGTAGGGTTAAAAATTAGCTTTTGAGTTGATTTATCATAACCAACTTTTGATTAAAAAACTCAAAGGGAAGTTCATAAGGGTTAATTTGAAATTTTAAAATCCTCCTAATTCATGTAATGCTATTCCAAACCCAAAAATTAACTCCACTTGAAGTGTTTGAAATCTTAAATGACATGTCTACCTAGGATAGATGCATGATACTTGTGAAAAGTGAACCTGAAGCTTGATTGGTCAACTCAAAACTAACTCCAGCTTGCATGAAAAGGAGATTTGAATAATGAGGTGTGAATGAAATATCCATGGAATAACATAAAATTTTAATTTTAATTAAATTCAACTCCATTATATCTCCTTCAACACTAATCCTTAAGTTAACCATTTGAACAACTAGGCCTATTAGGCCAAAAAGGCCTAAATCCTAATCTGTGCATCTGGACACCATGAAACCTAAAATAAGAGCCATTAAAACTAAAAAAAAATGAATTAGACTTGGAAAAACTTTCCTCATCACCAAATATGTAATTTTTTTGATAATTTTTTTTCCATTCAATGAGAAAACTTTTGCCATTCAGTTAACAGGGTTGACTAGGCCTATTTTGTTCCATTTTCTAGTAGACTAGCCATTTTGATTGAGTTGGTAGGGACACTTATGGGATGATCTATGATAAAATCAATATTTTAAGATGAACAAAAAGTCTTAGGATTCAAGATACATTGACTATATTTATTTGAACTACTCTTTATTTCATTTTACATTATTTTTTCTACAAAAAAACATGATTTCTACTCTCATCCGTATAGATCCATACATAAAATTGGCATTTATGGAATTCTCTCTAAGATTAATTTAAATTTTAAAATGTCTTAGTTATATAAGTGATGATATTATATCAATAAAATCCACTCTTGTAAAATTGATTTTTTAGGGGTTTAGGAGGGTTTTAAATCTGAATCTTCAAAATGATGATTCATAAAGTACATATCTCAAAATCCCTAATTCTTAAAATTGATACATATCACATTGACCCCCTAACATACCTAATAATATTGGGTTCCCATACAAAAGATATGAAAATTTACCATGTAAATGAAATTTGCTTGTGGGGATTTGACTACATTTTGGGTTGCCTACGCTCTTAACAATTGTTAATAAAGCACAAACACTCAATTTTTCTCAATTTTTCATTAATTATACTTAAATATGGTTAATCAAAACATAAATTAAAAGTTTTTCTAAACTCCACATGTGATGAACAATATGAGCATCTGAACAAGAGGCTTGGAAAGGTGTCTAGAATTGTAAAAAGTGAAAAACTTCACCAAGACGAAAATAACTCTTCCCATACCTCTTAAATCCTTATAAAATCATCATGTTACCTTTACCATGATATAAAAACACTTTAAAATGACATTTTGCTTGAAAAGTCAAAAAATGCCTTTTTGGCCTATGTGCCTATTTACTTGCATAAGCCTACATGAGCATGGTTTGCATAAAATTTTGAGTTTTAAAACTCTTTAAAGGTATTATTATTATTATTTAAAAACAACATCCCATGCTTTTAAAACGTTTACTTGGGATTAAAAACCTTTGTGACACTCTAGAATGATGCCTCCTCCAGTAGTGACCTCAAACAAAAAGTATCTCCACTCATCCAATGGACATGAAACTTTTTAAAAATATTATCCAACTCATGATGACCTTGTGTACCAAATTTCAAGTCTTGAAACTACTTGTAGCTCCCAAAATCCTTAATTTCCTCTAAAAATGACCTATGTGCATGGACTGTCTGCATATTTGACTACAATTTCCATATTTTAAGGTGTTTTCATGGTATTTATAGGTTTTAAAGGTAAAAATAATATTAAAATATAAAATTATTTCTTGTAAGCATTTTAAGACAACCTCTATCCTTGTTTTCAGCACAATTTGATCACTATAAAAGGCATTCTAGGTTTCAAAACTGGTATTTTCATACGTGTATAATGTACCTAACTGTAGGTGGTTAACATTAGGTAAAGATAATTATATCCATACTCATTATAATACCTTAAAACTCTCTTAGTGTTTGTAAATCATTACTATCTATTTGACATAATATCTTATGACAAGAAAACCCTTAGTAGGTCACTACATTTCCCTATTTGATGGTCGTAGGTTATCATTATGACCATTTAAACCTTCATAAACCTTCAAAATATTGATTGAGTCATTTTAGGATGATATTATCCATTTTAATTTTTGTTTTAATGTTTGAACTAGCCTCAATACATGAAAAAATCCTCTTTTTACAAAATAGGCTCCCACATAGTCATAAACAAGCCTGTAGGGTACTTATATAGGGGTAAACTTGACTATAGTCATCTTTCTCACTTCTCACTAATGGTTACTCCTATTCATTCTCATTATAAGAGACCTATATACCAAAATTATCCTAGAATAGTTTACCATCATGGAGATATGACTATAAGTGTACCTATAAGTTTGTATGACTATAAGTTGTGGTATGAATATTGCATTAGCATAGTTTGAATTGATGGAGCCACCTCTCATTAATATATTTGATGATGATCATCTTATAAAAATGAATCATATATTTTTCAATCCAAATTAAATTCTTGAAACCCTTTAAATTTTTATTCATATTTAACTAGGCCTTTCTATAAGGCACATGTCTATAGGTACCTTTTGACGAGTGAATTTGGTACTTGACTATGTTTTATATCCCTCAATATCTTCTTCCATGAAAATGCATTAGTATTTAGGTTATGATGCTTTATTTATAGGTATAGGTGACCTAGCTCCCTCCATTACAAGTAGATACACCTATAGTCCTTGTCACTACTCCTTATCATGAAGGTTGGTTGTAGGTCATCCTCTGATGTTACATTTGACTACTTCTAGCTTAATAAACCTATAATAGCCCTTAAAATTCCTCATGCCAATATTAAACTTAAAATAACCTCTTGATGGCATCAATTACTTAAAACTCAATCTTCTCATCTTATATATCCTATGATCACAAACCCTTATTGAGTATTTGACTATGTTTTCCACTTAATGGCCCCTATACAGACTGAGAAAAGTAGAATTTAGGGCTTGGATAGTGTGAGCATGCTAATAGGTTTACTTGACTCCTTAGGTCTATTATTATTTTGTAATGGAACATCTCCTATCTCCTCCCCTAACATCTTAACCTCTTTATTAGGTCTCCTAGGTCATAACCCTACTTGGTTGTAGGTCAATATAAGCTACATGTAGGTTGCCTTTTCTATGTTAATAGGTTGATTCAAGATCTTGTGTCTTATATGGATCTTATATATTGAATGATACCCCTCCATTTAAAACCCTCTCAAATTCCATTCTTCAAGACATTCCTTCAAAACCTCAATTATCCATTGATTGTCATTGACTGTGGCCAATCTTTAGTTGTGTACAAACTATAGAAAAGGTCTATTTATGCATGAAGAGTGTGAATAAAATACATGATAGTTTTCAACCTTCATCTTCATTTATCATCTTCTAGACACCTTAATAACCATCCTAAAGGTTTGCATCTTCTATCTTCTTCAAGATCATGGCCTACTTTCTTAGTTGTAGGTCTCTTAGGGGATAAATGTAAGTTGGTCTTATGTTACTAGGCCAATTAAAGACTTCATGTATCTTTTTTTGGGTTTCCTCTTGACTGAGTTGACCTTGAAACCTCAAAACCTTATTAAGATTTCAAAAACCTTATCAAGTACTCCAAATTACCAATTTTACTCCTTGGATATAGACTCTCATTAGGTGTAGGTTCTATTGGGAGTGTTGTAACATGATTTGATTGTATTTTTCACATCATTAAGCCTTTCTTGGTCTTGAAATACCTTTCCTATTTCCACCCTCATTTTATTACCAATCTCAATTGGTTAATAAACCAATATCTTTGAGGTTTGAAAATTCCTAAGACTACTAAAAGGCCTAATTTATAGTGACACAAGCCTATAAGGTATCAATTTGGCACTATAGAATGTATCCCTTAGCTAATTCATGATGGTTTATGAGCCCCTCTTGGACTGATATCTTTTAAAATCCATGAAAAAACCCCCTTTAACCTCAAACTACAACCCTATTTGAAACCTTTCATTGACATCCTCTTCATTGAGATTAACAATGCATTCTCATGGCTATAGATTGGCATTTCATTGGATGTAAGATTAAGTCTATGGATAAGGACTATATATAACCTTGAGAATGTCACAAAGGTAGATTATGACCCCTATTTCAATCTTAACTAATCTTGATGAGGTCGTTGGTATAGACCTTTATATAAATCTCCTTGCCATTTTGAAATTGATGTCTTGATGGAATTCTGTGATTGTGTTTTAGTGGTTTTAGGCTTCCATGATTGTGTTTTGGTCTTGAATTGGCCTACAAACACTCTTCTCATGTGTGCTTTTGATGGTGATTTTTTATCAACCTTTGCTCCTTGACAATGGAGCTTTGAATGGAAGTGGGGTTTGAGGGGGGAGTACAGTGGAATGATGTTGAAAACAAGATGGAGGGGGATGGAAACAAGGTACAAAAAGTAATGATATGGTTGTGTATGATAGTGAGGTGGGGAGGATGAGATGAGGGTGGAAAGAAGAAAGAGAAAGGCATGATAAAGACAAGGTGAGGAGCCAGCTACAATCATGAACATGCCATCACCTTACCAATTAAAATTGTAATCCATTAGAGGAAATCAAGAGATCAAAATTCAAACCTATTACTTTGTAAAAACCTCAAAATTTACAATAAAACATAACATATGATAAACTAGGTCATTTGAGACACATGTAAGCATGGAGATGGGCATTGTTTGACATGAAACAAGAATAACCTCTAAAAAAATGATTTAAAATAATGAAAATAAAACTTGATGGGACCCTACAAACACCATCTTCTTGAAAACTTGAAGCTAACTTCTTCTTTCATTACCATACAACTCTTCCTTGCAAGCATGCCAATTATAGATTGACTGGCTGAGTTTGAAAACTTTTTTTTACCCTAAATTGGATGGATAACACTTTAAGGATACCATGGGAAGGTAAATCAAGTCCTCAATATTTTGGAACAAGTTAAATTTCCTTGAAACTCTACCTAGGTGAGGAACAATTAAAGAAAATTAGTTGCTTTCATGGCTGCAAGGCAACATAATTTAACCTGTCTTTAACTAAATGGTTCATGAGGTTGGAGAATTAAATTTATGTTCTATTAGGACCATTAGGAATTATTTTGAGTCTAATTTCTTCAACCCAAATTTGGTATATGTACCCTTCCTTAGTAGTTTGTACCATTAGAAAACCTATAGGTATGTATCCTTGTGCCAACAAGTAATGTAATAAAAGAAGGCTAATTTTGGGCATGCATGGCCATGAATCTCCATGAAACTCTTGTGAAAGCTTGGAAATGTCCTGAAGTTGGTCTTGCCTTCCCTTGTTGTATGGAAACCATATAGAATCCATACTTCTCTTGAAAAAGTGAAGGAAAAATATTTTTTTGCCTTTTAAAGACCACCAAAGCATTCCACCACCTAAAATAGGAACTTTTAGAAGTAATACATTATATTCATACAAAATTATTATATTTTAATGTGTTAAAATTGAAAATTTGACACGTGGGAGGGGTTTTGGGGCCTTTTAGGCTTAGGAAACTCATTACAAAACATTTTCATGATTTGAAACTTTAAAAATAGGTTATTTTCATGTTTTTGAACCTATTCAAAGCTATTTTGAGATGAAAATGACCAATTTTAATCTATTTTGAAAATTTTTTTCTCAAAAATTGCATTTTAGGGTTTAAATGACTAGTTTGACCAACTACGAAGAGTTAATGACTAGAATTTTGAAGGCTTTGATTGATAGGGGTAGTAGTTTTACCTTGATAGGTAAATTTAATAACAATTTGGTAATAATTTTCATGTTAATAAATTATCAAAAAATTATCTCCCATGTGTGAAATGTGTAGGGTTAAAAATTGGCTTTTGAGCTGATTTATCATAGCCAACTTTTGATTAGAAAAAACACAAAGGGAAGTTTGTATGGGTTAATTTGATAATTTAAAAATTATAAAAATACCCTTTTGATTATATTTTAAATATATTTATTTAAATATAATATATTATGTATTTTTCAAATATATTGAACTGTAATTTTCTATTTTTTCATGTTTTGGAGGTATTGATATAATTACACACAACTACGTGTTAGTTTTTTAGCCATATATTTTGATCCACAAATCAATTTTTTATGCCACTTGTTGCATTTGAAATATTATTTATACATATTTACAATGATGTTAATTTAATATTTTAAAAATGAGGGGATTTAAAATCAGTTAATGTTATAGCTAGAATAGTGTACTGATTTGGCAAGTCTATATAATTCAATTCAAAGATGGCTACTGACATCAGGTGACACTTATCAAATGCATAAAATGGACATACCTTCACTTCTAAAAAATATATAATCTAATTCCTAAATAATCATTGAATATTTTAATATCCCTAATAGTGGGTAAGATTTAGTAATGACCATGAGCTCTCTAATTGCCTATATAAGCAGGCATATTTATCATTGTAAAGGATCACTATTTGAGCACAAAAATGCTACAAAAAATTTCCCTCTAAGATCACCTCTATTATCTGAACTATGTAATTTAATTAAAATTTTGTTCAAATCCATTCATTATTCTTAAATTCTATGTGTTATTTGTGTTTGTTGATCTTTATCTATGGGTAATGTTTACCCCTCTCCATCATGTCCATTCCCATCAACTTTATGTATAACTTAAAAATCACTTATAGGTCATATTCTATGTGCACTCAGGTTTACGTAGGCCTTTTCTATGGATATACTTCATACCTTTCAATATTTAGATGTGTTTCCACACCTCCATACAAAATACTTATGCATTTGGAGTGCCCTTGGTAAAGTATGTGTGATATTATCTCATTATCAAGAATTTGTAGTGTGTTCATTAAGGTAGTATTTGTGCTCGATCTATTCTTGGTGAATCACCCTTTATTTATTTTAACACTCTCTTACCTTTTCCTATCATTTTTATTCAAAATCTTAGGTTTAGATTAGTTGTATATTTACCTTTTTGATCTTTAGATTTGTGCATTCGTATTAAATCAGTGTACCTAGAATATAAGGAAGTTGACCTTATCTAGAGGTTCATCTCAAGGAGTGAAAGGGTCCCACACCTTAGGGGATGATCCCATTGTCTCAATAAACCATCTTTCAATTCAATGGGTACAAGTTTTAAGTGATATTAGTTTATAGCATGCCAAGTGGGATTCAGATTGATGATCTTTCTATAATCCATTGTATAGTTTTGTTGTGATATTAAATTCCTCTTGTTATTCATGGAAACTTATTCAACACCATGGTGATTCCAAAGATTAAATCTACTAGTTTAAGAAGTCCAATCATGTAAATATTATGAAATATTAAGATTTAAATGATAATCTTGGTCTTTTCCATTTTTTTGAAATAATTTAATCACCTAGTGACTTTGCTAATATGTTATTATTATAATTGAAAATGTAGACCTAATTGTTCCTTATTTGAATGCTCTAATATATCAAGCTATCATGAAAAATATGTCTTTTACCCTCATCCTTGTCAAAATGCATTTTTTATTCCAACCTACTATCCATATCAGACTAAAAATGTTGCTAATTTTATCCTAAATAACCCTAATAGTAGGATATCTTCATTTTCTCAATAATTGCCTCCCTCCCACCCTAGTTCATCCTTTATGTCAGCTTGGTCATACCTACAACCAACCTCAAGAAGGATAAATTAATCCCAATCCATCATACTACCCTCTTAATCAGCCTCAAAATAACATCAATGATATATGTCTATATTTATAGAGAAATTTGAGGGAGATTGAAATAGAGAAAAGTTATTGTAAGTAGTATCAATAATTTCCACATCAATATTACACATGGTATCATGAGGTGATGGGACAATATAGATATGAATAAATAATCTTGGCTAGGCATATCACAACCAAAGAGGAATATATGCATTAGTTATTTGCACAAATGCAAGAAATTAAATCTCATTAAACCACCTCCATTCCTTCCTTTCCTATCTTTAATTAGTCTCCCCTATGCCCATAGGCTAGCATATGAGGTAAGAATCTTTTGTGCTCAAGGTCTCTAGCTTTAGGCAAGATAATTCCATTCCATTTTCAAGTAAATCCCCTAATTTCAAGGTTCTAATTTTTATAAGGCACATTTCTTTGAAAGATACTACACCTGTTCTTCCTAAAAAACCAAAAGTGTAGTCATGACAACCTCTTGGACCATGAACCTTGACCTCACAATTTTGAACCTTGTAAACCCCCCTTCCTCTATGCCAATTGAAACCTCCTGCCCTCCCACCATCTCCCATTTGAAAATATTACAAATTGTATGGAAGGTAATTAAAGACCATTTGGATGAGGAGTAAGATATTTAAATTTAGTATGATTAATATATCATCATTGGCATCCCTATTTATGCCACCAAATCAGAAAATTTGGACTCGATGCAAGAAAAAGATAAGTATGATCAGCTAGAGCAACAAAGTACTAAACAAGTGTATATGGATGGAAAAGAAACATATAGTCTTGATGAGGAGAATACATTTTTATCTATTCAAGTTTGCATTCATGGGGGAGATGATGAGGTAATATCCTATAAAAATGATATTCCATTCAACATATAAGAAGAGGAAGTTAATCATGAAGCTGTAATGAGGCCTTTCATGCAGAAGAATGAAGAGAAGCTAGAAGAAGACTTATTTTGGGATGAGGTAGAGTATTTTTTTTCAAGCTTTGATTTCAAACCATCATTTCTTAAATGGGAAAACCATGGGAAGTAGGAAAAATATGAGGAAGTGGATGTGTTTCCATGTTAATTACTAGGGCAAGAACATCCCAATCAATATAATGATAAATAAATAGAACACAAGATTGAGTGAAAACCAAATTTCTCAAACTTTGTCTTGTCAAAAAGATGTCCTATCAATTACTTGGCTCAATTGGAATCAAAAAAGGAAAAGTCACCACATGTTGTTCTTACTCTAGAGCACAAAATTGAGCATCAAGAAGGTTATAATGAACCTGCCTATCCACTCTAAGATGGTTGTATTTCCAATGAACTTACATGGGTAGGTGAGTTTGTTTTAGTCTTTGGAGAAGTATATCACTAGCTCATTGAACACCCAATACTTATCCACCCTCAGTTAGATTCCACAAAACATAAAACCCATTATAGATTAGTAAGAAAGAGTACCTATGTTTACAACTTGTTAATGTTTTTGTTTAGATGGCCTTTTCATTATTTAGTTTAGGGTAGGTTAGATGTTTTTAATTTCCTCCAAGTGCCTGCATGCATATTGTAATTAGTTTTAGCTATTTTATTTTCCTCTAAGTGCCTATGGAATAGTTTGTTTTATTTTATTTTCTCATGTTGTTGTGGTTCATTTTAAGTTTTAAAATATTGTCTTAGGTGCAAGGGTAAGTAGATTTCAAGAAATCTTTCACTTTTAGAAAGTGAGAAGTTTTGAATGCTTCTACAAATCCATTCCCAATGGATTAATTAAGGATACCAAATCTCTTATTACAAAAAAATGTCATGTATAGGTCACAATAATATTGAATCTTCAAGTCACCTTGATCCCTTATGAAAAATTTAGAGCTCTCTGCACCAAAAACAACCTATGTAGTGTTTTTTGGGACAAATTTTGTAAGGCCAAATCATGCTCGTTTATCTCCAAAACTTTTATGATGGTACTAAAATGTAAATTTAATACAATGGTGAAGGAGGTTTAAGATAATTATTCCTTACTTGAAAATATTTTAGTTATGAAAACTTCCTAATGCAAATATTTTTGTCTTTCCAATTACCAAATTAACCTATGCAACACTTTTCAAACACAGTTTCACAGAACCAAATTAATTACAATCACCTCAAAATTTATCAAGATGGTATGGAAATGTGGGAATAATGTATGGGTAAATAAATTATTAGAAAAATTTCACCCATGTGTGAAATACACAGGCTTAAGAATTGGCTTCTGAGTTGATTTATCACTTCCACAACTTTTTATCATATAAACACAAAGGGATGTTCATAGGGGTTAGTTTAATGATTTCAAAAAACTAAAAATACCATTTTGAGAATATTTTCAATATATTTATGGAAATATAATATATTATGGGGTTTTATAATATATTGATTTGTTATTTTCCATTTTTTCCATCTTCTAAAGGTGTTGATATGGTTGCACATGATTACATGTTGGTTTTTTAACCATATATTTTGATCCACAACTCCATTATGATGCCACTTATTTCATTATAAATATGATTTATCCCTCTTTGAAATGATGTTTGTTTAAAATTTGAGAAATGTAGGATTTAAAGTCAATCAATGTTGTAACTAGCATAGTGTATTGATTTGACAAGTCTACAAACTTTAATACAAAGGCAACTACTAACATTAGATGTCACTTATAAAATGTAAAACATGGACACACCTTAAATTATAAAAATTATATCATCTACTTACCCAATCATCATTGAATATTTTAACATCCCCAATAGTGGGTGAGATTGAGTAATAACCATGAACTCTCTAATTGCCTATATAAGTAGGTAAATTTATCACTATAAAGGAGGACGTTTTGAGCACATAAATGGTGCAAAAATTTTCCCTTTAGTATTACCTCTATTTGATAAAAATTGAAATTCAATGAAAATCTAGTTCACCTCCCTTAATTATTCTTGTATTCTATGTGATATATATGTTTTTTTATCTTTATCTATGGGTAATTCTCACCCCTCTCATTATTATCCATTCCTAACACTTCTATGAAGAAATTAGGACTCACTTGTAGGTCATATTTTATATGCACTCAGGTCTACATATACCTTGTCTATGGATAATATTCATCCCTCTCAATGTTGTGATATGTTATCCCACCTCCATACAAAATACTTACACATTTAGAGTGTATTTGGTGAAGTT
Organism: Torreya grandis; assembly: GCA_037957365.1. Taxonomy (NCBI): domain Eukaryota; kingdom Viridiplantae; phylum Streptophyta; class Pinopsida; order Cupressales; family Taxaceae; genus Torreya; species Torreya grandis. The sequence goes on along the minus strand of JARHVA010001322.1, from coordinate 3,284,085 downwards.
TGTGTGATATTGTCTCATTCGTAGGAATTTGTAGTGTGTTCATTAAGGTAATAGGGATGCTTACTCTATTCTTGGTACATCACCCTTTATTTCTCTTATCACTCTCTTACCTTTTCCCTCCTTTTTCCCTTAAAATATTAGGTTTAGATTAGTGGTAGACTTACCTTTATGTTTTTTAAGTCTGTGAGTTGTTATTAAACTAGTGTGCCTAGAATAAAAGGAAGTGCGCCTTATCCAAAGGTTCATTCCAAGGTTAAAAGGGTCCCAAACCATGGGGGATGATCCCTTATCTCACTAAACCATATTTAAATTCACCAAGTGCAAGGTTTGAGTGATAACAAGTACCATATTTTTAAGTTTTGCATTTGTTTTGGTTATAAAATTATTTTAGTTTTATATGCATCATTAATTGGTGTCATATCTCAAATGTGTAGGTAACCAAGAGTGGTTGATCATGGTGGATTGAGTGATATAGGCCCTAAATCATAATGGGCCTATGGATATATCTAGAGACAACTTTATTTAGAGATTTTTTGACATTATCGATGCACATACATTGTTGATTGATCTTATTATGAGCCTTGTGGTAGTATATCATAATACAACCATAGAGTATGAGGAGTTCCTTTTAGAATTAGATATATGAGACATCCCATAATATATTTTTACCAAGATTATGTAAACATTCATTAATCTATTTGATACTTTTAGATGGGATCACAAGGACCCACTACGGTGGCTAGGTGATTTCAAGGAGAGAGTATGTGTGGTATCACAAGCACAGGGACCATAGTTTGATCCTAGTGCATGAGCATCTGGAGGTGTTGAATTTATAGATGTTGATAGTGATGGGGAATATACCCTGGGGTATTTTCCCCTAAATTATGATTAAAATGCTTAATTGGATAAACATTGTATCATCTTATATATATGACATTGTTCACATGGTTTTATTTAGTGTTGAATGGATTTACACTATTTAATTTTCTCTTGGTATATATATATATTTAATTTCATTTATTTCCATGGTGAATGTTAAGATTTTTTAAATTGGTGTAATAATTATGTTTATTTTCTTAATGTGTGTATTATATATAAATACATAGATCACTATATATAATGAAATACAAATGGGTATAAGAATGTTGAGATATAATTATCAGGTGAAAATTAGACAATGCATGGTGATTCTATAGTCATATCTGAACTGCCTATAAAAATATCTTGTGAAGGTGTATGTATCTAGTTAGGTACCCATATCTACTAAGTAAGTTTACCATATCAATATGTATCTTTATGAAGGACCTAATTTGACCAATGTTTCCTTTGTAAGATCAGTGTGGGAGAGATTAGTCTTGGGAGAGAGTACACTGGGAGAGGATTTTTTAATAAAAGTTGTCTTTTATGAAGGCTGATAGACCATGTGTTCCTTACAAGTATTAACATGGGATGTATCAACCTTATTGGATGAGACTCTAGGAAAAGTATGTGTAATAGGTATAGATATGTATTTTTGATATTTAATGATTATGTGACTAGCTAATTATATGAGATTTATCTCAAGATCAAAACACTCATTATCTTGATGATAATTAATACAATGATAAGTGCAGAAGTGTTGTCCTTTTGCCTTCTCATGTTTTTATAGTGGGTGATGTGAATTAGGAGGGAGTTTGATTATTCATTTATCCATAAAATATTTTAATATATCATGTGGTCTTAGTACCAAATGAATTTAAGATAATATCTCTCAGTATTGGTATATGGTTTAACTGTGGGATATTTTCTATAAGCATGTTCCTTTCTTTTGTTCAATAAATTTATTTTTTGGTGTGTGATATATGGAGATAGTTTTGTATAGGTATTTTGAAGTGATTCAAGAGATTTTATAGCTTCTTTACTTACCTTATAAATAATATTTTTACCAATTTTGGGTTTGAATATATAAATAGGCAACTTGGTATGTGTATTCATTAGAGTGCACACATATTTATGCACATCTGAATATAAGATATCAAATGAAGAGAATGGATTATGTAATGATATTTCTATTAGTATATAAGGAAGACCTATTATAAATAGTATTTAAAAATATGAGGGTGTATAATGTAAGGAATAAAAAATATCCTTAAATTGAATAACATAATCTTGTATAGGCTCATTTTCTATTTGTGTCAATGTCTACAAATGTTCCAATGGTAATTTATGTAAGGTATAATGATGAAAATGTAACAAAAATGAATTTAAATTTGTTTCAAAGTTTATAATGAACCATTTGGAAAAGTATAAGACCAATGAAGATACCCTTGTGTTAAACTACAATAAAAATCCTTAAAGAGAGATCTTCCATTATGGGCCCAATGTTCAAAAGAGTGTGTATATCATTGTAAATGAATAGTAGTATCCCGTTGACCATTAAAGTAAGAGAAACTATGCATTACAAATTTTTAAGGATAAGGATTTTCAAACACATCCCTAGCAATATGTTTCTCTCTTAATGTATTTTCCTCAAGAATGGCTTCCTGAGAAAAAACTTGTAATTTAAGAGTATTGACTTGTTATTGTGAATATCCAATGATAGTAATAATAGTTAACATGTCATAAGTATATGTTGAGGGTCTTAATATTGGTTTTAATCTACCATTCATATAGAACATAGGAATGATAAAATCTTTATCATCCACTAGAATATGCTCCTCACATGATTTTTCAATATTTGGTGAAGGAACACCCATGCCTAAATACATAAGTATATCTTGTTGAATATCACAAATTTGAATATGATTATCATTTAAAGCTGATATATTTATTGTACTAGAGGATTAAGTGGGATAATTTATTTTTTAGGCACAATCTCCTTTTGAGATGAAATTTCAAATGAGGAAAGCGAAGAAACATTTTATATGTCATGTACTACATAAAAAGATTCAAGCATGTCACTTTCACTTTGAGGTTTAGTCTTGCATCATATATAAACATGAGTAACTAATGATATATCACGTTCTACTTTAATTTCATCATTGTTATGCGAGAAATTAATATTGACATTACTATAATTTACATCCTTGTTATTTATCTTGGGAAATTATTTCATTAGGAAAACTTTAGGAAACATGTCTTTTTAATGATTAAATTTACATGACACTTTTGTTGTGTCCTTAAAAAATGCATGTTTTGTATTTTTTTTGCCTTAATATGTTTATATGCACTCTCATTTTTTTATTCAATTAACACAATGGGAGATATGGAACATGTAATTTATTCCTAAAAAATTAGAGGGCAAGGATAAAGTTGAGTATTTTCATTTGAATAATGAAAATAAGCAATGAAATTTTAAAAACTGGTATTATTTGGGGATGAAGAGACACTTAATTTCATCAATATTTTCATTATGAGATATATTGGAGGAACATTCCACTTCTTTGACATTTTCAACATTGGAAAGGGGAAAATCACAGTCACTTGTTGAAATAACTAAAGAGGGTATGGATGTAATAGTTTCATTTTCAACATTAGGAATGATATCATTTTGGATATTTGTTGGATATTTAATATCATAAAATATAAGAATAAGAGATATTTCATAACCAAGGGGAATTTTTTCACAATAATAACCAAGAGTGGAAATATCATGATCACTACTTTGCTCATTAGTTCTTTCATCATCATAGTTATAAGCAAAAGTTGATTTATCCAATTTTGGGAATTCTTATAGGTCTTCATATGTAATATATTGATCATTAGGTGGATTAAATAATAATCACAATTTATATTCCATCCATAACCTTTTAAGATGAATATCAAGCACACAACTAGGAGGACCAAAATGAGAATTTAACTAAGCATTCCTAACCTATGCCCATATAAGTAAGGAATAAATCAATTCTAAAAATAAAATTAAGAAATCTAAGATGAATTTTTAAAGAAGGTGAAAACCCTAATATGCAAACTAGGGTTTTGGTTCAACAAATAGAGGATAATTTCACCAAGTTCTCTAATGATTTTGGATTCATAAGAGAAACATATAGGTAATAAAGTGGTTTTAATGCTAATAACGTAGTTTTATAATAATATAATACTATATTTTGACAATGTATCTCATTTAGGCATGTGAAATAAATATAGATAGTAAAAATTAAATAAATGATAAAGAGGACACATCTTATTTTTTATTCAATTATGGACTGTGGAAATGATCAACATTATCATAGGACTATCCTATAGGTATATAATTTATTTGTTTTATATTTTGCCTATTTTGACTTCCAAATAATTACGTCTATATAGGATGGTAATGTAAATTATTATCTTTGCCTTTGACATAGGTGTCTAGTGAGAGATATACATATGAATGACTTCAAATTTGAACCAAACATGGGATGCCCATTACATAATTATTATATTACATAAGTCATGTCTACCTATGTGCCATATCTAAATAATAAGAAACCCTAGTTCCTTTCCTTTATACTGCATGTAACCTAGTAAAAAGGGGTTAGTAACATTAGTTGATCTAGCCCTAATAACCTAATTTAATTTTTAAGTGTTGCCTAAATATCTAATAGTCCTAAGAGGGCCTCAAAATCTAATATAGTTCTCCCTCTTATGCTTGTGTGTTAAATTTTAATAGTGTGATTATATGTTATTTCTCTTAGTAACCCTTCATACAAGTGATGGAATATTATATTTTACATTTTTAATGCTTTATATATTTGATTCAATGATGGAGTACAATTTTATATCTTGAAATAAACAATATTGTATATTTATAGAATTGGCTAATCAAATTGGTTGGTAGTCTTAATTAGATTATAGCCTTTGTATATATAAAAACCTTTTGAATTTTAATTATATCCTAATGACATGTGAAAATATGACCATATGATTGGAAAATATGGATAAAAAGGGTCACAAAGTGAAATATATGGGAGAAAATTAAAATGATAAGCCTTGATAGTTGCATTGAAGATGGACACTAATGTTCATGCTATTGTCTAGGATGGATGAAAGTATCTAAGGGCTAAAAACATATAAAAAATAGGCACAATATGTAGGGATCCCTGGCATACATTGGATGAAGATAAAAATACATATCACATAGGCCCAAGGGTAAAGTAGATCAAGTGAAATAAGATGGAATATAAGAGATCCATAAAACACCACATTACTAGATGTCTAATTCTCATTGAAATGTATATACATACAAGAAAACTATAAATATGTGTAATTTTACCAAAATGGATGTTTATAATTACATTCACTAATTTTATGTTTATCCATGACTATATTTTTACATATTTTTAATAAATTTGGATCTTTGCATGTTTATTTGTAACTCATAGAGATCATGTAACAACACTTACATAACTTATATATTAGATACTTCACTGTAACCACCTAATGGTAATTTATTTTATTTGATTACCATTATAGATATTTATTCAAAAGATAATGAAACCTTGGATATATTTAGGTTCTCTAACTTTTTTTTTATAGATTTCCATTTTAGATCCCTTACAACCTCTTTTCACATGGAATTTTTTTATAACCCTGAACCATTTTACAAACTTACATCTTGTATATGGGTTAGATCTAGTATGGTCTTCTATCTTTATTTATTTTATAGGAAAATTATATTGTATATATTTTTAGTATTACATATAAGGGGGTAAAAAAATATCTTGAAAATCTTAGGTTTTTTTTTAATTATTATTGTTTATAATTTTTTGTTCATAAGTTTAAAAATATTAAGTAATTTATTTTTTAAATACGATTTAATTGTTATTTTTTAAATATTAAAATACACAGGTAAGTTTATCTTAAAAATATATATAAATCCCTTAAATAATTTCCTAAAATATATGTTTTTTAATATAAAAGGAGGATCTAAATTTATTTTTGGAAACATTTCTCAAAAATACCATAATTGTTTTCTTAAAAACCATTATAGATCTTGAAATATCACTACCCTCAAAATAATATAAAAAAATATAAGATTAATTTATAAAAATAAAATTATTATTTCTTAATAAGAATTTAAAAATAAATATAAACAAAAATAATTTCAAAAAAATGAGTATTTTTATTTTAAAAATATGATGTAAGAAAATTTCTCTTGTACATTGTATAAAATAGTGGAGATTTTGAACCCAAGTCAAAAACCAAGAAAACATCAAGACATAAATCATATATTACAAAAACTAATGATATTTCATTCAAGACTATAAATAAAATTATCTATACTAAGATAATAAAAATATGGAACTCTATATAATGTAAAATAGTCTCAAAATTTATCCTAAGACATCATACAAGTGCATAGGTTCTTTTAGGTACACATGTCATTATATAAAAGTACATATATCATTTAATATTTATTTATGGAATTAAATAAATTTAGGTGATGGATAAATAATCATTTAAATGATTTGTAAGGTTGATCCTCAAAATATTCATCTTGTCCATTATACCTCATGTTTCCTTTGGTTAGCCTAAAGAATTCACCCTTCAATTCTATTTTTCAAATGAGTTAGTTTATATTAGAATGACTAATGATGAATGATATTTAAATTTACTAATTAATTAAATATAATAATATATTTATATTTTTAAATTATAAATTATAACTAAATAAACATAAGTCACATGTTAATAATAAGCTACACTAATAATCTATGTATGTTTATCTAAAAAAAACATGTCATTTTTTTAATAAATCCTTAGGCATGTCCATTTATAATAAAAATATAGTAATTATTGAAACTAAAATTTTATTTTTTCCATTTCCAAATGAAATCCTTATTCAATTATCAAACTGATATACCATTCATATATGTAAGCCAATCATTTTCCTCAACCAATACAAAACATTAATCCAAATTCGTCACAACTCATTCATCAATATTTAATATAATTCATAAGTTTGTGATATATATATATATATATATATATATATATATATAATGAATAACCAAATATTTTAAAAATGTACAAAATTAATAGATAAAATTATAATAACTCAAGAGAAAAGTATAATTATAATTTTATTTAGGATATATATTCAAAAATTTGAATTTTTATTAAGAAATGTTTTGGTAGTAATAGATGTGATAAATGTAAATTAAATGAATTTTATTTCTCTATGATAAATTTATTGAAAACATTTCACTTATTCTGTATGAGTTAAGTTATAAGACCAACATAGAAAATGGAAAAAACTTTTTGCTTATATGAAAATACTCTTATCAAGAACATTTTCATTGAGGTATATTTGAGTAAAAAGAGAAAATTATACCATATTAATAATAAATAAGAAAATATATATTAATAATGATGTATTCATCATGAAGAACCAAATATTTGAATAGTGTATAAAATTAATAGATAAAATTTTAGTAACTCAAGAGGAAAGTATAATTATAATTTTATTTAGGATATATCTTCAAACATTTGATTTTTTTATTAATAAATGTTTTGGTAGTAATTGATGTGATAAATGAAAATTAAATGAATTTTATTTCTTTATGATCCATTTATAGAAAATATTTCACTTATTTTATATGATTTAATTGATAAGACCAACATAGAAAATGGAAAACACTTTTTGCTTATATTAAAATCCTCTTATCAAGCTCATTCTCATTAATGTATCTTTGAGTAGAATGAGAATATAAAAATAAATCCATCTACATTAATGAAATATCAATAGGAATTCTAAGGTATAGGTTTCTTATTTCATTGGAAATAAATTATGGAATTACTATTGGCCTATGGAAAGATCATTTCCTATTGGTTATTTAAATGGGTTTTTTATTTATAATTTATAAAAAAACATGGTAAATCTGAAATATAAATACTTGAGATAAAATATATAACATAAAATAAATTGAAACAAATTCTATATAAATAATTTCACCAATAATATTACATTAAACTATATCATGAGGGAGTTTGATCATTCATTTATCCATCAGATATTTTAATATATCATGTGGTCTATCATAGTACCAAATGAATTTAAGATAATATCTCTCAGTATTGGTATATGGTTTAACTGTGGGATATTTTCTATAAGCATGTTCCTTTCTTTTGTTCAATAAATTTATTTTTTGGTGTGTGATATATGGAGATAGTTTTGTATAGGTATTTTGAAGTGGTTCAAGAGTTTTTATAGCTTGTTTACTTACCTTGTAAATAATATTTTTACCAATTTTGGGTTTGAATATATAAATAGGCAACTTGGTATGTGTATTCATTAGAGTGCACACATATTTATGCACATCTGAATATAAGATATCAAATGAAGGGAATGGATTATGTAATGATATTTCTATTAGTAGATAAGGAAGACCTATTATAAATAGTATTTCAAAATATGAGGGTGTATAATGTAAGGAATAAAAAATATCCTTAAATTGAATAACATAATCTTGTATAGGCTCATTTTCTATTTGTGTCAATGTCTACAAATGTTCCAATGGTAATTTATGTAAGGTATAATGATGAAAATGTAACAAAAATAAATTTAAATTTGTTTCAAAGTTTATAATGAACCATTTGGAAAATTATAAGACCAATGAAGATACCCTTGGGTTAAACTACAATAAAAATCCTTAAAGAGAGATCTTCCATTATGGGCCCAATGTTCAAAAGAGTGTGTATATCATTGTAAATGAATAGTAGTATCCCCTTGACCATTAAAGTAAGAGAAACTATGCATTACAAATTTTAAAGGATAAGGATTTTCAAACACATCCCTAGCAATATGTTTCTCTGTTAATCTATTTTCCTCAAGAATGGCTTCCTGAGAAAAAACTTGCAATTTAAGAGTATTGACTTGTTATTGTGAATATCCAATGATAGTCATAATAGATAACATGTCAAAAGTATAATTTGAGGGTCTTAATATTGGTTTTAAACTACCATTCATATAGAACATTGGAATGATAAAATCTTTATCATCCACTAGAATATGCTCCTCACATGATTCTTCAATATTTGGTGAAGGAACATCCATGCCTGAATACGTAAGTATATCATGTTTAATATCACAAATTTGAATATGATTATCATTGAAATCTGATATATTTATTGTACTAGAGGATTAAGTGGGATAATTTATTTTTTAGGCACAATCTCCTTTTGAGACAAAATTTCAAATGAGGAAAGCGAAGAAACATTTTATATGTCATGTACTACATAAAAAGATTAAAGCATGTCACTTTCACTTTGAGGTTTAGTCTTGCATCATATGTAAACATGAGTAACTAATGATATATCACGTTCTACTTTAATTTCATCATTGTTATGCGAGAAATTAATATTGACATTACTATAATTTACATCCTTGTTATTTATCTTGGGAAATTATTTCATTAGGAAAACTTTAGGAAACATGTCTTTTTAATGATTAAATTTACATGACACTTTTGTTGTGTCCTTAAAAAATGCATGTTTTGTATATTTTTGCCTTAATATGTTTATATGCACTCTCATTTTTTTCTTCAATTAACACAATGGGAGATATGGAACATGTAATTTATTCCTAAAAAATTAGAGGGGAAGGATAAAGTTGAGTATTTTCATTTGAATAATGAAAATAAGCAATGAAATTTTAAAAACTGGTATTATTTGGGGATGAAGAGACACACTTAATTTCATCAATATTTTCATTATGAGATATATTGGAGGAACATTCCACTTCTTTGACATTTTCAACATTGGAAAGGGGAAAATCACACTCACTTGTTGAAATAACTAAAGAGGGTATATATATGTATATGTATATATATGTATATGTATATGCATATGTATATATATATATACATGTATATATACATATACATATATATATACATATATATACATATATATAAATATATATATATATATATATATACATATACATATACATATATATACATATACACATACATACATACATACATACATACATACATACATACATACATATATATATATATATATATATATATATATATATATATATATATATATATATATATATATATATATAATCTCTCCATCCAAAGGAATATCCTATCCCTCTCACACCTCTTCGTAATGATGTTTTCATGTATTTTCAATATAATATATTGAGGGTGTGTTATATTGAAGCCATCCAATATCAAATAGTCACTATGATAAAATCAATAGAAGAGTTTTAAAATGAAAATCAATATTTTGGTTCAAATATAAAATCACTCAAAATAAATATAAATATTCAACAAATCTAGATTTATTTAGTGATAGTCATGTGTCTAAATCTTCGTGTAGCTAGCATGTGCCTAAAAAGTAACATACATATATAATTATTCATTTTAAAAAAGTAAAAAAGGATAATAAGAGTTCAATTAAGATTCTAAGAGAAATTTACTAAAATAAGGTGATTACTTACCTTTTATGTCTTGTATAAAACGATCAAAATACTATTGTGCACAACATATCATGCATGGGAATCATACAAATATTTGTTTGGCTTCGTAGAGTAAAACATAAAGTATCATTAGTAGTGGTGATCTTATAAAATATAAATCAATTTAGAAACTTGTTTATATTACATCTTATGAAAAAAAAGTCTAAAAAAACTTAGATAAAATATGGATACAAAAGGATAATTAATAACAAAAATAGATTAAAAATAAAAATTAGAGAAAGTAAATTAGAAAAGAAACAAGTTGAAAAATAAAAATTGTAAAAATAAAAGTTGCAATACAAAATTAAGATAAGTAGGAAATTACTTTTGTGAAAAGGTTTCTCATCAAATAATTTACAAATCAAAATATCCATACAAAGATTAATGGTAAAATTATTGTTTATAATGATTTAATTACTATATATAATCCATTCTTATTGTTAAAAAAAATTAACATCTTCAACCCAAGAAGTCAAAACATATAATACTTTATTTTCTATTATTAAAACAATGATACTTGATAATTTTCTAGTTCATAATAAGATTTAATATCCTAAAACTGATGAACATATTTAAAACAAACACAATTTTTATATCTCAACTCCAATATATGGTGCACTAAATTTATCATACATATATGCAAAAGCTGATAAAAATAACATATCAAAATTTTAATCATAACCTAATAATTTGGTTCTCTACTATGATGATTATGATCATGATAATGATAATGATTATGAATGATATGATTATAATGAAACAACTAATATTTAACCTATATATGGAATTATAATTGAGGGGTATGGCACACATGATACATTTCTTGATTCCAATAGATGCACATCTAGGATAGATTGTTCATAGGAATTCAGTCCTTCATGTCATGTAGGTGGGTATAGTTATATACATCCCCTTAATTGGATCCTTGGTTTTTAGTAACATCATTTATTGATCAATTCAATTATGATTTGATTATATAGATCATGCTTATTTAATTTTATTTTGTTGTTGATTATTCTATCCCAAATTCTAATATTTATTATACTCAGATATATTTTCACTTTGGTCATTTCCCCTTTTGATCCTTAAACTAATTCAAACAATCAAAAGTAAAAATCTTATAATGATGTCAATGCACTTTATTTATCATAGTCCACTTTACTAATATGAGATATATATCATGTTATAGCTTCCACTACACTTAAATGATCACATATTTGTATCTTTACACACTACATGAGCATACATAACCCTTTGCCCATTTGAGGTGAATGTACATTCTTATCTAAATCAATCAGTTTTGTTACATTACTATGGCTATTTTACATAGTCATTGGGGGTGATATTGTTCTCCTTCCTTTCTTCCATAATATGATTTAGCACCTTGTTGCAGATTGCTCAAATCCTTCCTATTTATTGTATTTTTGAATCCTTTCTTCTTGGTGCTTTTCAAATATTTTTAGTTCCAATTTTTTTAAAAATTAATAAAATCAAATATGTTTAAAAAGAATCTTTAAAAAATTCAAAAAAATGAAAATAATTCTCAAATCAAAAACATTTTATTATGTTGATAGTATATTTATTTCATGATAATTAGATAACATATTTTATTTTTCAATACACAATACTTTTCACAAGGTATGTGAGTGATTAGTAACATACTAGTATATGTTTCTTTGATGTTAGGATTCCCTTTTTAAAAAACAAACCTACTAAGCTAGGGGCATCTCTTTGTTATGCATGAATATTTCAATAGATTATATCTATCCATGAACCTTATACAATGTTGATCTATATATCATAAAAATGTTTTTGTCATCACTTATACTTTACAGTATGTTACATGGACATGATATTTTATAACACTAACATAGGTACATATGGTTGATGTAGACTAGACTCATTTTCTCTATGCTTCTTTTCCAAATTCTTACATTAGTACATGATAAGTTAGGATTTAGTTAATTTTTGTGTGCGAAACATATACATGTTCTTGATTCTATGACATCATCATGCCATTTATTTGTGTCCTTTAGGTATGTTTCTTTATCTAACATTCATATGTCCCTTATATGTCACATTTGGGAATTATGCATGACATTGAATTTAAAATTATGTGACATTACTTTTATGTTCATTTCTTGTTACTATGGTGATGTGATTCATATCATCCATTACTTATATTTTATATTATTACTATTTTTACATGATATATATCTTGCACATGTTGATTATATGCTTCAATCCTATATCTGTCTAACACATGTTTCATATGCAATTCAATTTTATATTAATAATATTATGGAAATGCATTTTAAATGTTCACATGATCTTACATGAATATATATTTCAAAAATTTTACAACTTTTATTTTGAGATTAATGACTTTCAGGTCATGTATCTCATTTGACGAAGGCAGAATCATAATGGGATTTCCTTGTGAATTCAAGCCTTCATGATAAAAAACATTTAGAGTTATGAAAGAATAAAATCTTCATGTTTTGATTAAAATTCACAATTTTTAGATTATGATTGCATATGACATGCATTTGTACTCATTCTTATAGTTAATGGTGCATATACATTTACATGAGAAAAAAAGTTATAGGTTATTGGTTTTAAATAGTTATAAGTTAGATTGGCATTCTATTTCAATAAAATATAGATAATTAGGGCATGATATTCATTCTTGTTAATGTTAATACATTAAAAAATAAAAAATTCACTCTTCTTCAAAGATCAAAAGTATCACATTTTGAAAGTTTTAAAGTTTTAAACAGAAACTATATCCATTTTCAATAGTGTGATTTGTCTCATTTTGAAATGATACCAAGTTAACATCTAGTGACACTCAACATCTATCTATAGTTACACTTTAAATATCCATATTTGGTGGTTTCACCACTTATCCTACCATATTTGAGTCTAGTGACACTTAACCTATATAATTTCATTATACATAGCCACATTTTATGGCTTCACCCATGTAATTATTTTATAGAGTAATCCACAAATTTAAATGAGAGTTGAAGAATATAATATTTCAAACTCAAAGGATTTCACTAATTTCCAAATTTAGAATTGATCACCATCAATTCACCATGTGTTCAACATTTCTCTACATTCCTCAATAAGGGGGCCCACGAACTTCTTTACTTTTAAGTTCCAAGAAAATTATATTACTTACTCTTTAATTTTAATTCCTTTTTTTCACTTTTTTCAAATTTCATATTATAAATTTTAGATTTTCAATTTTAAAATATGGATAGTAACTACTCTTAGTGGCACTATTGTAGGTTTTTCATTGGTGCATTTAGAACAATAAAGCTTAACACTAAAATAAATAAAAAATATATAAAAACTTAGATATACATGTCCTTTACACTATTAGTTCCATCCCATTTCATCACTAAAATTAATGGGGGGATGAAGACACTCAAATTCAATCTTTAAGTTTTTGAAAATGTTTAATCTTGACATATTCACCATAATTAATTTATTCTCCTTTCATTTAAATTTAAATATATATGATATCCTTATTTATTATAATAACTATCTTGAAATTACTAAAAAAAATAATTCAAACATCCTTGTTCTACTTAAAGGCTCATGTTAGACATGTCCCAACAATCTCTAAGTTTCTAGGATAAGACTTCACTAGGTCATATAAGGCAATAGCTTCACCTTTCCACTACTATGGACTTGTCTCTTGCACTTAAATGGTTAATTTTTAAAATTTATATGCTTCATGTTATCCCTCTTGTAATTTTGGCACATTCACTTAACTTAAAATTTTCAAATGTACCATTATATAAGCACATCAAGGCCACTCAAGACATGATATATAAACATGGAAAAATCACTCTCTATACAATCTATTTCACATTGATAAAAATAAAAATATTAATTTAAATTCAAATTATAATTTATTCTTTTATTCATAGGCCAAGTCTTAAGCTATTTAAAATCAATTCAAGGATATTCATTATCAAACATTCAAGTCAATTTACTAGTTGTAATGTAAGTATCAAAATTCACACAATCACTCTAGGAGGGAGAACTAAATATTATTGAGGCCCTTTTTAGTTACATAAGCAACAATGAAATTACACAAGGTTTTCTAAGGATATATTAGATATTCACATTTCCTAATTCCCCCTTTTAATTTTATGTCTATTTAGTTTATGTGCAATAACTATGGTTTTAAGATTTCAAGTAGTTCAACATGAAAATTTAGCATATGTAGATAATAAATAATGTAAATCTAAAATATGTAGGTAATGAATAAATAAAATATCTCTCATAGTCAACATAGACATTGACAAAGTGAAAAGGATAATACTCTAGTATACTTTTGTATTCCCTGGCATGACCATGTCCTATTACATTACATAATTTTACATTTAGGCATGACCTATATATACAAAATGGGATTAAATTGAAACTATCCTATATTAATAGAATTAAAATTAGATAAGGTTGATAAAATATATCACTTGATACTTGGTTTGGGTAATGACCATTGAAATACACAAATATAGTATAGGGTTGCCTATGCAACAAATGTCAAGAGGAAAGATTCCAAATCCTTATACCATGACACTAATAAATAACCTTTACTACACCTCTATTAAAATAAATGATTTCAAATAATAAATGTAAGTATTTATGCAAATAAAGTAAACTAAAATAAATGGGAAGGGTTATAATGGTTTTAATTGGTAAGTTTCCATGTAAAACCAAATGGGAGTCTAAGGAGCCTAGATTGGAATATTGAAAGTATACTAAGTCATAAATCCACATCAGCTTATTCAATGTAGAGAGAACCTAGACAAGGATACACACATTAATTCACTAATGAAAATTCAACATCCAAGTACTATGTAAAGGATAGAGTATAGGGTTATAAATATTTACCTTCATGGGGACCCATCAAGACCCAATCACCCCCTTGGCTGAAACGGATATTTTTAAGTTATTCTATGGGTTAAAAACATAAAATGGCTGGTGAAATATGTATTAAAAATCTAAATGAATCCTAATATTGAATATATAAATACTACCATAAAATAATCTTCCTTAAAGACAAGATTATATACCACCAAGTCCTCCAAAAATGACTTAAGGTAGAAGTAAGATTGAAAGCAAAGTGAATATAGTGTATATGATATGTGTGGAATTAAATGTTACCCATATATATATATATATATATATAGTTCTAATCCTATTTTATAACATTTGTATTTTATTAGCCTAGCCAATATCATTTGATATTAGCCGAATTGCATTAACTATATCCATTGGGCCATCACCATTGTAACTTTTATTACATATAGGTTTTGGTATTGGATTAATGTGTGTTTACACACACACACACACACACACACACACACGCGCGCGCGCGCGCGCGCGCGGGCGCGCGAACACACACACACACGCGCGCGCGCGCGCGCGCGTGCTCACACACACACACATTAATCCAATACCAAAACCTATACGTAAGAAAAATTACAATAGTGATGGCCCAATGGATATAGTTAATGCAATTCGGCTAATATCAAATGATATTGGCTGGGCTAATAAAATACAAATGTTAGAAAATATGATTAGAAGTACATTGACCTAGAAAATATAGTACATGAATGAAAAAGGTGCTAAATAAATGGCATCAATCTGGTTGATGTTGTAGGATATATAAAAACTTACATAATTACGTGAGGATAAGGTGTAAGTAGGTAAGTAAAAAGATAATATAGAGAATCCAAATTAGTATTAGGAATGATATGATCACAATATAGATAGTATCACCTCTCTCAAATCACCACAATCCTTCCCACCCCTTTCCTACTTCACCATTTAAGGAATTTAATCAGGGAGACAAATGATCAACAAGTTTGTGTAAGAGAAAGCATCTATAATTTATAAATTTTTAAAATATTATGTGTATACATATTCCCCACCCAAATCTCATCAAGTGTCAAAATAGTCTAACATAGGATGGTGATTTTGGAAAGAAAAGAGTAAGAAAAAAATATAATTTAAATTAACTTATGATAAATGAATAATTGAAAATACCATATACATACCTCACCTTACCTTTTTTCTAAATGACACCATGCAAATACCATAATTTGGGTCATTCAGGGTGAAATAACTACATTTGATAAACCTTAGGGATATAAGGTTAAAAATGGGAAAAATGTGCATGTACATAAAAATTAACAAAGTATAAATAAAAACATTCAAAATTGATGAAATAAAATGGAAATTAGCAAGCCAAGATTGTAAAGGATAGGATAAAACCAAAATACATAAGAAATCAATTAAAAATAAAGGTAAATTTGGTAATTCTAAAATCCAAAGGCTACTTATGACTGAAAAACAAAAAAAATCATCCAAATTAAGATAAATAGTAATCCAAATCAAAAAAGAGACACAAACTAATTTATTATAATAAAATCAATGTAATAAGTAACAATCCATACTAAAAACAAATATGAAAACGCATGAAATGTAGAAACATGACTAAATGGTAAAAAAATGGTGAATATAAATATCAAGGTTCCAACACATAACTAATAATAATCCTAAAAAAATAAGCCAATAACTAACAGAGAATCAGACAAAACTCAATGATGTAGATTATTTTATAAATTCAAATATACTAAAATTGTCATACTCTTACCCTGTCTAAAAGGGATAAAGAATAGGAAATCCAAAAATTAGAAAATATTTAAAAACAAACCTGCCTATCAAGGATAAAATGAAATGGGATGGAGAGGGGGAAAGAGGTTGGCATTAATGTGTGTTAAGACCATATTTTTGAAATTTATTTCCTTAGTAAAATTATACTGTCCCATATGCTTTGTAAGACATCCCTCGAACACATTATAATAACCCTATAGTAATAGAGAGAATTACTTAGTTAGTGATCAATAAGTATAAATAGTAGTATAGACTAGTGATAAGTCATTGAATAACTATATTTAATTGAGCTTGCTCAAAGGATGTTTCCTCCATGAAGATGACCAGGATAATTGTAATGAAATTCATATTTATTTTAGTATAATTAGTTCATATATGTTTATTTACTTATTTAATTTTGTTGTAACATAAATAACTACTGAGAGGATGGGTGAATTAGTATATTAACCAAAACTTATCCTTTAAATAATCTCAATGTAGATTAAAAGATAAATGTAGAGATCACATACACACACAAATACTCATGACATCAGATGTATACATGGAAAACCAAAAGGGAAAAAACATAGTGAGAATAGCTGCTACAATGTATTGTTTTAATCTAGCTTCACATTCAAAGCCTCATAAGCAAACCTCACTAGTTAAAATGTTTAAGGACATAAATCCTAAGGAAACACGAATTCCCTAATTTAAGAGGACCAAATCTAAGGAAGCACCTACTCCATAATCTAATCACCTACTCAACTTATCTAATGGCACCAAACTATTAAAATTTTCTATAGAGCTATATCTCTAATTTACAAATTTGATTCATACATGAATCTAGATATCTATTCTTTGTTACATTCTAATCTGCAACTGATCATACTCTACGCATTCTCTTTGTGTCTTTCTTCCTCTCTACTCTTCACTTCCCCCTCTGGTTATGTATCTTTATGATTTTCTATTTGACACAATTCATTGCCTTCACCAACCACTCTGATTTATATT
The DNA here is from genome assembly GCA_037957365.1 of Torreya grandis. Lineage (NCBI taxonomy): Eukaryota > Viridiplantae > Streptophyta > Pinopsida > Cupressales > Taxaceae > Torreya > Torreya grandis. The sequence continues at coordinate 3,265,955 of JARHVA010001322.1, read as the reverse complement.
CAATTTGGCTCAATAGAAAAACAATTGTACCAATGCATCTTTTCTTTTTCTTAGATATCATACATATAAACAATGTATCTAGAGTTTGCTTCTTCCCTATGTTCATACTCAAACTGTTAACACATCACTCCAATTTTGGACTCTAGTTCACTATTAATTAATCTATAAGTTTCAAACTTCTTGATTATATTGGCCCATTGATTTCCATTACACCAAAGGATCAACCTATTGGTGCCATATATAATGACCAAGGATAAAAAATCCATGGGAGGTGGGTAAACCATAAGACCTTGCAATAGATTTCATGCATCATGCCATTATTTCAAGTCTCTTTACTATCTATAGCATCAATTTGACTCAAGTTTTGATGCATAGGCTCTTTTAATGTAGATTTGATTGATTAGATTGATCAATATCATTATTTATGTTGAGATATGGAGCTTATATACAAGTTCATTCATTTTCTTGTAACTAAATATTTGTTTGGACATGAATTTAAATGTTGGTCATTAATCTTGCCTTTAGCACCATGATCTAATGGCCTCTATTCAAATAGCTCAAATTTAAAATGTATCCATTTTATTATTCTCTGATATCCTCATGCATGTCATTTGATCTCCAAAGATGCATGTTTTTAATCTCTCATGAGATGTTAAACATATATCACTTTGTTCCATTTGAGTCCACTCACCCTTTTGGATCTATCTCATCCAAGCTTCCACATGTTGTTGGATCTCTAAAGATGCATGTTCTTTACCTTGACTTAGCATTAAACATCAACACTTTGACCCCATATTATAGCTTCCTATATATTTAGATCACTTTCACTTGATCAATCTTCTCAAACCTTCTTAGTCTTTAACTTGCCACTATGTTGATAAACATCATGCACATATAAGATTTCATTCCATTTTCTCTATTGGATCTCCTTTGTATGATCACCCATGTACCATCAGATCTTTTGACAAGCTTGATCTTTATATCTATCCAACCCTCAAGGATATGACATTTGGTATAAGTGTGTGCCTTTTGTACATTACTGTCACTTCCTAATATTGAGACCATTGGCATCTTATCATTACTTGTTGACCTTTTGAATTTAACCTTTACCATAGATTAACCATCTAGGCTTCATGATTATGACACTTATCACTTACACATTAACTTAAAGGGGCCTTTGACACTTTGATTTCCCCACACTCTATTGGATATATAATGTCTGATTAAGCATGAACTGTTGATCTTCTAACTAGCTCAAAATTTACCTTGTGCAAATTTGTCCAAGTATAGAGACCATTTAATTTTACCTAGAAGGCTAACATTTCACTTGGATATCTTTTGCTTTACTCAATCTTTGGTCTAAAATTTGGACCATATAAAATTGGAATGAAAGTGAACAAACCCATATGATCAATTCTTTCTAAATCCTTCATGTATGTGAGATATAGTTCCATTAATATTCTTATTGATCTTATTTTTATCATAGAGATAACTATGCCTCAAACTTACTTGGAAGGCCAACTTTGTCCTTGTATAACTCTTGTGATGCTTAGTCACATGACCTATAAATTAGTGTATATTATCATCTCCAATAAGGGATTCCATCCATATAAATATTTTCTCCTGAAGCCTTCTTATGTGTAATATATGGAATTATAAAAGTGACTACTTATCTTTATCTTGAAACCTAAAAATTTGACTATGTTGGAAAACACTGTCAAAATTCCTTGGAGCCCTATTTTTCTCAAGCATATCTTTTGTCATGCTACATCGCGTGACCTGAAATTTAGTGCATATAAAATAGGGACAAAAATGAATAGACCCATGTGATCATTTTGTCCTAACACCTCCATGTGTGTAAATTTTGACCTCATCAATATGCTTACTTAGCTCTATTTAGCCCCTTTTGCAAATCTGGATAGGTATAGAAACTTAGTGATTTTTGTCTTAGTAGCCAACTTTGTATCCTCATAAATTTAGCTTTGCTTCATCTCATAGATTTAAATATAGCACATAATAACTAGTGACTAACATGATCACAACCATATGACCATATATCCCCATACTCATTCACATACATAATAACTAAGGACTAACATGATGACAACCATATGACCATCTATCCCCATACTCATTCACATGTGGCAATGATGATGTCAATAGAATGCCTTCTCATATTATTTTTCATATACCTAAAATGTCTAGATGATCACTGTGAAGAACTGGATGAATTACGTTCATGTACATAAGCAGTCTCATCATCCTTAACTTATGATAAGATACCTTGTACATCTTTAAATCACCATACTTAGGCTTGAGCATCAATGACATCCATAATATCCCTTTTGACATCAATGGCATGCTCATAATGTCCCTTTTGACATCAGTGACAATCATATTTACAAAAATCTCCCCCTTTGTCATTAAAGGCAAACTAAATGCTATGTTCTTCTATCATTTATCTCCTTCTCTGGCATTACCTACATTGGCTTCTGATAAGTATGAATTGAATTTATTCATACCCAACTTGCTCCCCCTTAAGAAATGGAACATTTGACTAATACTCAACTTGGACACTTGCTCTTCTTTTTTGGCATTTTCACTTTTGTAGAGAACATTTTACTCTTTCTCCTAAAGAGAGCATTTTAACCATTTTCTCCCCCATTGAGATCAATGGAAAAAGGACTATAACTAACTATTTGTTCTAATATTTCTCCCCTTTATAAAATTAAGGAGTTTGCATAAGAATATACAACTTTTAACTCATTAGTAGTTTTCATAATTATACATACCAAAGTTGATTTTTTCTCTTCTTATAAGGATAATAAAGCTTCCATGAGACTCCCCTTGGACTCATGCCCTATCACTAGTGATTTAGTGACATGGTTTAAGAACCACCACTCCCAACTTCCATCTCAGATATTCAAAATGTTCCTTTGGTAGAGGTTTGCTGAATATGTCTACAATCTGGTCCTTAGTTGGCACATATGCCATTGTGACCTCTTCATCTGCAACCCTCTCTCTTAAGAAGTGATAGTTGATTGATATGTTCTTGGTTATTGAATTCATAATTAGATTTTTTGATATATTTATAGCACTTAAATTATCACAAAGAATATATATATATATAGGTGACTTATAATCAACCTTGATGTCCTCGAGTGTTTACTTCATCCATAGGACTTAAGTGAAACATGTCACTTCTAATACATACACTTATTTTATTATAGAAAGAGTAACTGACTCTTGATTTTTGATTAGCCATGAAACAAGTCTATTTCAAAGAAAAAATTCACCACCACTAGTTCTTCTTTTATCATCCATACTTCCTGCCCAATCAACATCTGTAGATGTTGTCAAAGTAAAATATTTTACTCTTGATGTATCTAAAGATTATTTTCACCAAATTTACATGTGAATCTTTATGAGTAGCCTAAAATTTATCAACCATGCACACTACTTGCATGATATCTAGTCTTGATGCATCTAGGTATAAGAAGCTACCTATCATTAATCTATACATAGTCTTGTTTGCATCAAGGGACTCATCCTCTTTGATCAACTTACATCTAGTTATCATTGGAGTACTAGATGGTTTGATATCTTCCATTCTAATTTTTTTGATCATATCCTTTGCATACCTAGTTTGGGATATGAATATCCCTTCATCATATTGTGCTATTTGTAGACCAATAAAGAAGGAAAGTTCTCCTAACATAGACATCTCAAATTCACTTTTCATTTGTGTAGAAAATTATTGCATATTTTTTTTATTTATACAACCAAAGATGATGTCATATATATAAACAACAATAATCAACCCATGCTCGCCTCCTAATTTAAAGTATATATTACTATCTACACATTCTTTGTTGAAACCTCATTGTCGCAGGTATTGGTCCATTCTTGAATACCATGATCTATGTGCTTATTTTAGACCATAAAATGATTTATTTAGTCTACACACATAATATTCTTCATCTGAAAATGGAAAACCTTCTAGTTTTTCAATATAGGCTTTCTCTTCTAGGTTCCCATTCAATAAAGTAGACTTTACATTCATATGATAAACTTTAAACCTCTTGTAAATAGAGAATGCTAGAAAAATTATTATAGCTTCCAATCTATAAACTATAGAAAACTTTTTCTCAAAGTTTGTGCCTTCTACTTGTGCATATCCCTTACACACCAATCTTTCTTTATTTCTTATAACAACTCTATCCTCATTGAGCTTGTTTCTATAGACCCATTATTTTCCTATCACATTTTTGTTTGAGGGTCTTGGAACTAATTGACAAGTTTTGTCCTTTTCTATTTGGATTAGTTCTTCTTCCATGGATTTTATCCAATTCTCATCCTTTTTGGGTTCAACATAGCTCTTAGGCTCAATTTTAGACATCAGGGCAAAATTTAATTTCTCCTTATTCATTATAGGTCTTCTCCTTGTCTAAACACCTTCATTCTTATTGCTAGTTATCTACTCTTTAGGATGATACCTTTGAACAAATATTGGAGGTGATTTTACATTGTTTTCCTTGGCATATTCACTATCTAATTTTTCTTCAATATATTCCTCTTCATTACTAGTTTCCTTGTTAGGTTCAACATGTTTTATGCTTTCTTCAACCTTAACATTTATGTTCTACACCATCTTGTGTAGCCTCTTAATATAACATGAATAGGCTTTGCTTTGAGTGTAATAACCAAGAAATATTCTTTCATCACATCTTTATTCAAATCTTCCCATTTTATCCTCCTTTCTTTTGATAAAGTATTTACTTCCAAACACTTTGAAGTTATTTAACAGAGGCAAGCTTTCCATACCATAATTCATAAAGATTTTTATCACTATTTACCTTTATTTTAACTCTATCCAAGAAGTATACTATTATTTGGACTGATTCTCTTCAATATCTATTAGTTAACCTAGACTCCTTTAGCATTATTCTAGCCATTTACTTGACCATTCTATTCTTTCTTTCAACAACTCCATTTTGTTGTGAAGTCCTTGCTACAGAGTAGTGCCTTCTGATCCCATGCTTCTCACAATAATATATGAATTTGTTTGGGGAGAATTTTCCACCTTTATTAAATCTTAATCATTTAGTTTTCTTCCAATCTCATTTTCAACCATGTCTCTAAAGATCTTGAATCTATCAATGGATTAAGATTTGTCCTTGAAAAATGTCACCCATGTCATTATTGAGTAGTTATATACAAATAACATTAAGTAATTCTCTCCTTTAGATCATCTTCTCTTTGTAGGACCACAAATATCAGTATGAACTAATTCTAGAGGCTTTGTATTTGCACACTCCTTTGTTTGAAATATGACCTTTGTTTACTTACCTAGTTAACATTCCTTACAAGTAGTATCTGTAGGTTTGGTTATCTTGGGCATGTGTCTTATGCACTTATTTGAGCTAATTTGACTATATTATTATAGTTGGCATGACCCATTATCCTATGCCACAACCAACTCTCATCAATCTTTCCCATCAAACAACGATTACCATTCACTTCAACAAGATTATAGATATTGCTCTCAGTCATTTTCCCTTATACAACTATTTTTATAGATATCTTTACCTTGCAACCTTCTATATAAAATGTGACCTTATATCCATTGTCACACATTTGGCTGACACTTAGTAGATTATGCTTCAATCCTTTAACATAAAGGACATCATGTGTAGGTAGCTTACCATCTATGTTCAAGGTTTCTTTACCTTTAATATTTATTGTTGTGTTGTCTCCCAAGATGATAGATCCTTCCTTACATTTGCTTAATTTGGTTAACTTACTCTTGTCACTATTCTTATTATTTGATAAACCCCTATATATCACCTATTACTTTTTCTCCTTGGCATGGAGTCTAGTCTAAGCAATCATGGATTGATTTTTCATTCTGCACACATCCTTGGGTTTCTTATTTAGTTTCTTTTTAGAAACTTGTGAACCTTTATTCACATTGGGAGGCATATATTTCTTTACATTGTGTACTTTTGATCTTACAAAATAAGTTCTACAATGTTTAGCTATGTGACCAAAGTTATTGCAATTATATCACATTACATTTGTATCTACCAAGGGTGAAAATGAATTTTTGCTTACAAAATTGATTCTCCTTGTAGTTACAACTCTATAATTACTATCCCTATGACTAAAATGATTACAACTATAATAATAACAACAAAAAGATGAGGACTATCTAGTCATAACATTTCTTGGTGTAGAATGAGAAATTATTGTAAGTTATGGCTTCTTCAAGTTTCTCACCTTGGTGTATCCATCAACATCAGCTACCTTTATCTTCTTTTTCTATTTAAATTTCTTCACATCAACATTGATTGTGTGTGTCTTTGTATCCTTGTAATTTTTCTATCTATTTTCTCTTGATCCTTATTTTACTTTGAAGTTTTCATATAAATTAGTAGATGTACTAGTTGATGAACTTTTTCCCTTCTCATAATCAAGACCTAATATCTCTTTTGAGGTCTTTTGAGAGTTGATCAGTTCATCAATAATGTTTGATCGTTCTATTAACTTTAGACTTTTATTTAGTTGACCTTTGTCTTTTTCAAGTTATTTTATCAAAGCCACTATTTCTACCTCAAGCTTCACATATTCATCATATTTAGATTGTAGTTTCATTTTGACTACAATTCTATTCTTTTAGCCTCTTCAACTTGTGTCTTTAGGCTAATTACCATCTAATCAGATTTATTTAAACTTTTATACATTTTCTCAATTTCCTTTTCTGCAAGCATCTTTTATTTTGAGTTCTCTTTTCTTAGATTGTCAATATCATCTAGAGAACATATGATCTTAGAGTATAGATCCAGTTCTCCTTCTTCATCTGAGTCTTCAACTTCATATTGATTTAGATTTATAGAAGTTGATCCTACTATCATGAATAGTAATTCATTTCCCTTAGCTACAAAAGCATAGTCATGATCATCATTTGAACTATCACTATCTTCCATTGAGTCATTGTATTCTTTTATGTATAGATCTTTATTATTTTTGAAGTTCTTCTTCTTGGGATAGTAAGGTTTGATCTTTTTTCTACTCTCTACTTGATCTTAGTTATCCTTTTTATTATGAGGGAATTTAGCAAAAAAATATCCTACTTTACCATAGTTAAAGCATTTGAAGGGTAACTTACCTCTGTACTTTCTATAACCTCTCTTTAGTCTTCTAACAAAGTTAGCTTCTTCTTCATTAGTCCCCTCAGATTTAGATGTTGATGTTTCCTCCTTTGCTTGCTTGGCTACTTTGAATGCAACTTCTCTCTTAAAGGTGTCTATCTCTCCCATTCTCATCTCATAGGCTGTGAAGGTCCCATGTAACTCATCAATAGTGAGTTTATCTAGATCTCTTTCTTCCTCTATTATAGATATTTTAGCATTGTATCTTGATGGAAAATATATTATAAACTATTTTAAAATGATTGACTCTTTCATTTCTTCTTCAAGGCCTTTGATTGGATTGACTATTTCATCTACCCTAAAGAGGTAGTCTATAATATTTTTCACTTCACTCATCTTAAGACACTCAAACTTGACTTTGTAAGTTTTTATCTTGGCTTGATATACCTTATCATATCCTTCATAGATGCTCTTTAGTTTTTTCTAGATATCTTGAGCATTTTAACATTGCATCACTTTGATAAACTCTAAGTTTGATAGTCTACATAAAATAACATTATTTCCCTTAGAATTAGTCTCATATGCCTTCTTGGTAGCCTAATCAGTAGGAGTTACAATAGGATTTGTATATTAATTTACCATAGACATGCATATATCAAACCCTAATGAAGATATATAAGCTTCCATTATTATGCTCTAAAATGCATAGTTAGATCCATCAAAGAGAGGTGCTTTATTTGATGAAGATCCTTCTTGGCTAGCCATTGTGTTCACTATTCCAAGATCTACCTAAGTTGATTAAGCTTATTTCAATTAAATATAAGCTATGATACCAATTGTTGTAACATAACTAGAAACTAAGAGGGGGTGAATTATTATATTAACTAAAACTAGTCCTTTAAATAATTTCAATGTAGATTAAAATATAAATGTGGAGATCACATATACACATAAATACTCATGAAAATATATGTATACATGGAAAACCCAAAGGTAAAAAGCATGGTGAAAGTAACTACTAGAATATACTCTTCTAATCTAGCCTCACTAGAAACCTCACTAGTTACAATGTTTAAAGACACCAATCCTAAGGAGACACCAATCCCTTGATTTAAAATCACCAACTTTGAGGATGCACCCACTCCCTAATCTAATCACACACTTAGCTTATCTGATGTCACCAACTTATTAGAATATTCTATGGAGTTACAACTCTAGTTTAAAAATTAGATTCATACATGAATCCATATCTTTGTTATTTGTTATAGATCTAATCTAAAACTGATCATACTCTACACATTATCTTTGTGACTTTCTTCCACTCTACTCTTCTTTGCCCACTTTTGTTTTGTGTCTTTAATATTTTATATTTGACATAATTCATTTCCTTCACCAATCACTTTTCTCTATATTTAATTTGGCTAAATAGAAAAAGCAATTATTCTAGTTCATCTTTTCATCTTAGATATCATATATAAATAATGGATATAGGGTTTGCTTCTTCTATATGTTCACACTCAAAATATTAACACATAATTCCAATTTTATACCCTATTTCAATATTAATTAAACTGTAAGCCTCCCACATCTTGATTATAGTGACCCACTGGTTGCTATTACACTAAAGGATTGGCTTGTTAGTGGCCTATACAATGGCCAAAGCTAATATATCCATAGGAGGTGGTTAAATAATGACAACTTATAATAGATTCCATGCATCACATCATACTTTTAGGTATCTTTACTATCTATAGCATCTTTTAGACTCATGTTTTTATTCACAATCTCTTTGAATGCAAATTTGATTAGTTAGATTGATCAATCTCATTGTTTGTGTTGAGATATAGAGCTTATATGCAAGTTCCTACATATTCATATAACTAACCATTTATCTAGACATTAATTTAAATGTTGGTCAATGATCTTGCCTTTGGCACCATGATCCAATGGTCTCTATTTAAATATATCAACTTTAAAATGCATCCATTAGATCATTCTATAATAGGCTTATGCATGTCATTAGATCTTCAAAGATGTACATTTTTTTATCTCTAACTAGACATTAAACATCTATAGCTTTATTTCATCTGAGTCTACTCACTCCATTGGATCTCTCTCATCCAATCTTCCATGTGTTTTTAGATCTCTAAATATCCACATTCTTTACCCTGACTTGGAATTAAACATTGACACTTTGACTTCATCTTGCACCTTCCTATATCTTTGGATCACTTTCATTCCATCAACCTTCTCAAATCTAATCAGTCTTTAAATTACCTTTGTGTCAATAAAAATTGAGCACTTTATCAAATTTAAGTCCATTCACTCTATTATGTCTCCTTTTCATGATCACCCATGCATTGTCAAATCTTTTGATAAGCTTGATCTTTATATATGTCTAACCCTCAAGGATATGACACTTGGCATAAGCACATGCCTTCTATAGATTTTTTTTAGTTCCCACTATTGAGACACTTGGAATCCTTACATTATTTGTTGAACTTTTGATTTTAAGCCACACCATAGATTAATTGTCTAGGTTTCATGATTGTGACACTTGTCACTTGAGTGTTAACTTAAAGGGACCTTTGACACTTTGACTTTGCCATGCTCCATTGGATCTCTAATTTTTGATTAATAATGAACCATTGATCTTACAACTAGATAAAAATTTACCTTGTGTAGACTTGTTTAATTATGGAGACCATTTCATTTTTTTTAAAGATAAATTTGCACTTGCATAACTTTTGCTTCACTCAACCACCTAGTCTAAAATTTAAACCATATAAACTAGGCATGAAAGTAAACAAACCCATATGATCAATTATTTATGAATATTTTTCATGTGTGATATATAGTGTCACTAATATTCTTACTTATCTTATTCTATCATAGAGCTAGTTATGCCTCAAAGTTGCCTGGAAGGATAACTTTGTCCTTACACAAATCTTGTCATGCTTAGTCACATGACTTGAAAATTAACTCATATGATCCTCTTGCATAGTTTATTCCATCCATATAACCATTTTATCCTAAATCCTTCATATTTTTAATATATGACATTATAAAAATGCATACTTATCTTTATCTTGCAACTTGAAAATTTGACCAAGTGTTGGAAGACATTGTCGAAATGCCTTGGATCCCTATTTTGCTCAAGCATATATTTTATCTTGCTACATCATGTGACCTGATATTTATCACATACATACAAGGAAAATAAATAAATAGACCCATGTGATCATTTTATCCTAACATCTCCATGTGTGCAAATTCTAACCTCATTAATATGCTTACTTGGCTCTATTTAGCCCTTTTTGTAAATTTGGCTAAGTAAAGAAAATTAGATATTTTTACCTTAGTATCTAACTTTCAATCCCCATAAATTCAAATTCACTTCATCTCATGGCTTCAAATCTATTGCATAACAACTAGGGACTAACATGATCACAACCATGTGGCTAACTCTCTAATACTCATTCCAATGTGGTAATGGTGACATCAACAAAATCACTTCTCATATTTTATATCATAGACACAAAATCTCTAGATGATCGATGTGAAAAACTAAATAAATTCCACTCATGCACATAAGCACTCCAATCATCCTTGACCTCTGTTAGGATTCCTTACACATCCTCAAATCACCATACTCAGCGCTGAGTATTAATGACATCCATAATCTCCCTTTTGACATCAATGACATGCTCATGATGTCCCTTTTGACATCAATGACAATCATATTTCCAAAAAATTGTGTATTTCTAGTCTATTTATAAATTTTTTAGTAAGGATCTTATCATATATTCTCATAACACTTTTTTTGATCATTTTTTACATTAGTTTTAGTCAGTTAGGTCTATTTACATATAAACAATGTATTATCTCACATCAAAATTATTGGATATTTATGATAATAAATTGGTAATAGAGTGGTGGTATTAATATTCCACCCTAGAATTTCATTGTTATGTGTTGAGTTTTAAAAGTTATACCTATGTAGAGATATGCAGGTTTTTTTACAAAAAAAAAACTAAGAGTTTGTTTTTAATCATGTACTTGTGCATTGATTTTTTCTATACAAACTCCCTAAACCATCATTTACACATCATTTTTTCTTGATTCAACATCTACAACAAGAATTTATGTCATCAATTATGTACTACATCATCAACTTGAATCTATAGTAAGGAATTTCATTTGTAATTTGAAAAAAATAATAAATCTATGTTTTTTTATAAGATATAAATTCTGATATAATTTTGACCATATGGAAAACAAAATCATTTTAATTGTAGATTTATATTATAACATCCAAATTTTTATTTGGGTTTGTCCATATAGCTAATTGATCACATTGTAAATATTTATTATAAGGTCCAAATTCTTAATTGATTTTTTCCATACTACAAACCATTTACATTATAATTATATTATTTAAAAAAATACAACCCATAGAAAAAACACTTGATTCTAATTTCCCTACCACACTAGTCATTATAATGGGTTATTTCAATTTTTTAAAATAAAATCCCATACAAAAAACACTTCTACATGTAGCTTGAAAGAACTTTTTAAAGAAATTGTTTTTCACCTATGTGGAAATTAAACCATTGTTATCATCTTTTTAATCCAATAAATTTAACATATAACTTCACTCAACCTTTTTTGGCACCTCTAGATGCTCTGGTAAATGGTTGCTACTCATGAAAGGGTCCACACCATGACATATGACATTGTTGAATTCTACACTAAATTTAAATCCTATTTATCTAAACTAAATGATTGCATCCAATACATCCATGTTTAAAATCAAGCACCATGAACTAATGGGGATCATCAATTAGATGATATTTCTTCCTCTAGATCACCACTACACACCATTAATTATATTTTCCCAAATTTGATGATATTGAACCCACTCTATAGATTTACTACGAAGAATAGTATTTTAGCCTACATCCCACTATGAGGGATGAAAAATTACCTATTACTTCATTATAATTATATATGGAATCTATATATTGGTACAAATGGTACCAAAAGTGATATCTAGAACCATATTTAGCTTAATTTTCCAAATTCCTACTAGTGGTTTTTAGACCTAGTACCTATGATGATTTCACATGTGCCTTGACTAAGATTCATATAACTAGCATAGTTCAGAATATACAATATATTTTTAAAAATATCCAGTTATATTGAAGGCCTATTGTATGATTTATTTAAAAAAAATTAATCAGTTAACTCAAGGTTGTGATTTGAGTTGAGTCTGAAATCTTCAATCCTACAATGATGATGGAAGCCTTGGGCTTAACTAAGCTCAAAAAGACAAAATAAAATCACAAAATCACAATTATAATTAGGTACCATCTAATCCATCTTCTATCTATCACCATGTGAAAAAAACCTTCCAAGGAAACACCCATCAAATGTCTCACTAAATCATAAATGATGATAAATTATTTATGGGCCAAAAATGCATCAAACATAAATTATATATACTCAATGTTGATTCTCCACCTAATACATAAGAATAGGAGGATGCTAAATATTCTTGTTTGGATGAGTCAAATTATGAAACCAAGGATTCAAGGCCCTTGTATTGACATCAATAAATTTCCATACATTCCTTGATAGGGGTAACCACTCCAAAAAACATTACATGTAAAAATGTTTTTAATAATAATCCCCCACCATTCTTATTGATTTATGAATCACTCATAAATCCATTGAGTGTTGAGTGGCTAAGTAGGAAAAATATTTTTTGTACCCTTGTTCCTGTTTTGTGGTGATGGTTATCAATGGTGGAACATTACCCTATAAAGGAAAATGTCCCAATGTCTACATTTCAGTGGGATATTATAACATCAAAACTGACACATTTGATTTACCCTTGGGTAGCTATGATGTTTTTCTAGGGGCATAATAGATAAGCATTATAAGACCCATTCTTTAGACTTTTATGATTTATGGATGTAGTTATTTAACAATGGACATCAATAGACACTTAAAGGCATTCTTATTATATCCACTTGTATCATTACATAGATAAAATTATCAAAAAGGGATCCCATAGAATAGTTTCCCAAATATTTTATATTCACATTAATTCCCCAATTAATTATAGATAACCATCAGACTTGAAAAATATTTTGGTCAAGTATGCAACATTTTTGATGAACCAACAGGAGTACTACCCTTTTGTCATGAATATTATTGCATCCAAATTTTTACAAGTAGTTTACCCCATAAAATCTATCCATACAACTACCCATTTATTTAAGAGGTCAATATTGAAAATATGGTTTAGTACCTACTATAAGAAGGTGTTGTTTGATCTAAAATTTTCCCATATTCCTCCCCAATATTAATCATCCATACAATACATGACTCTTGAAGGCTCTAAATTAATATTTAGGAACTGAATAATCTTGGCATTAAGGACAAATTTCCCATTCTTATAATAGATGAACTCCATGGTGATAATTTTTTCTCCAAGTTGGATATTTGCTTTGACTATTAGTAAATATACATTCATGAAGCAAACATTTCTAAAATAAGATTTTGTACACATGATGGTAACTATGAGTTCTTTGTCATGCCATTTTTACTTACCAACACCCCTTCCACATTCCAAGTATTAATGAATAAAATTTTCCACCTCTTACTTTTAAATTTCATCTTGGTCTTATTTAATGACATCCTCATCTACGTAAGAATTTGGGAGGATCACCTCAACCAACTCAAGACTACCTTGAAACTTATTGATAAGAACCACTTATGTGCATAACATTCTAAATGTTCTTTTTGGAAGCCATATGTCAAGAAAATAGGACACATTATCTAATCTAATGGTGTTCATGTTAACCTAACTAAAATTGAGGCTATGAAAAATTGACCAAAACCCAGGACACTTAAAATTTTACTTGGATTTCTTGGCCTAACAGGTTACTACCAAAAAATTATCAAATATTACAACAAAATTACATCCTCATTGATGAATATGCTCAAGAAATATTCCTTTGTATGGTCTAAATCATCTGAATAATCATTTGATTGCCTTGAACAAGAAATGTTTACAATAACTATCTTGGCCATGCCTAATTTCTCAAAGACATTTTTATTGAATGTGATGCATGTGTCATAGGCCTTGGTATTGTGCTCATACAAGATAGATATTTGATTAACTTAACTAGAAAGGTATCCATTCAGTATAATTTGGCATGCTCCATGTATGATAAATAAATGATATATATATATCCATGTAATTAAAAAATGGTGTCCATTATTCATAATTTAACACTTTTAAATCAAAATCAACTACTAAAACCTCAAATATTTTGAATATAAGTGGGTCTCTTCACCATATGAGAAAAATGGGTTTCCAAACACTTGTGGTATGAGTATGAGATCACATACAAAAAAATAAAGGAAAACTTGGTGTTTGATGCTTTATTTTACTAGTTTCAATAACATTCACTATGATGTATTATACATATTCCCATTTGGATACAATATATTCAAAATCTGTGGAATCATGAAAACACCAACCAATAGCTCATTCATTTCCTCTTCTAAGCCTCACTATACTTTTTATGGCTAAAAATTGTGATATAAATGTCTTTTTTTATCAGTCATAGGATCCAAGTTCAAACAAACTATTTTTTAGGATTTTCCTACCTCACCTTCAGTGGATCATTCATGTTTTTGAAAACATATGATTGAGTCTTATATATGTTATTTTAGTCCATAATCAAGTAGGATATCAAGATGTTTGTTATTACACGTGATAATTTCCAATGCCATAAAGGGTAAATAGTCACACCACATGATATACTCTATTGACTACCCATTTCATAACATCTTTGGACTACATTTTAAAGGATTTGATAGAAGGCCTCCAAAATTCAAAGAGAAATTAGTCATTATCATGGTTGGATATCCTTTATAAATATGCTGGCGTTTTTATTTGGCCAACCCTTACATTGATTTCACCATAGCCTAAACATTTATTGATCAAATCTTATAGTGGTATGTCATCCCTAACTTGATTATATTAGATCATGACTTAGCCTTTATGATTCATTTCTATAAATAAATCTTCAATCACCTTGGAACACATCTAAAAATGATTTTAGGATATCATACATTGATTGATGGATATACATAAATTATTAATATATGTTTGGAGACCAATCTTAGTTATTTTGTCATGGTGCAGTAAAATCAATGGGTAAAATGGTTACCTTTCAATGAATGATGGTATAACACTTCCTAACACATGGTCTCGAAGATAACCCCATATTAATCTATTTATCATCAAAATTTACCTTATTTTCTCTCATATAGAATAGGAAGATCTTAGGTGTATGTTGTTGATACTATCCTTAACATGATAGTATCCTTTGCCTCCTTAAGGATAATATCCACTTAGCACAAAATGGCATGTAGTGGGTAGACCAACACTACTTTAAATGATCCTATAAATTTGGATAAATGGTTTTCCCTCATGTGAATCCTTATAATAAATCCTATTTTAAGTTTAAAGGCCACCAAAAACTAGCTCCTATATTTTATGTGCCGTATTTAGTTTTATGATAGATCAGCCATGCCACCTACAAATTAGAACTTCCACCTTCATCACATGTGCACCCCCTTTTTCATCTCTCTTGATTAAATAAGGTTAGTGGATATAATTTCACCAACCAAATCATGTTTCTTGATCTTGATGCAAAATTATGTATCCTTTTAACACTGAAATCTATACTCGATAGGAGCTCCAATTAGCTTTGTAATTAGATCATCACTAAAGTTTTAGTACGATGAAATGAGATGATCTAAGAAGATGTACCTAAGAAATTCTTATTGAAATCCAGTATTAGTTTCATCACCTGTATCTTTAATGACAAATATTTTAATGGGAATATCATGGTAGGACCCTTTTTATTAACCATATTTTTGTGATTTCTTTCGTTAATAAAAGGATATGGATGCATATGTTAATCGAACCCATTGTAATAATCCCAAATTCATAGGGAATAATAGTTAATTAGTGATAAATTAGTATAAATAAGAGTGTAGACTAGTGATAAGTCATCCAAAAAATTTATTAAATTGATATTACTCAAATGAGCTTTCCCCATTAAAGAGGCCAACAATAATTATAAATCAAATTTATTTTATTTTAATATAATTATTCAATTTTTTTTCCCAATTTGATTTTGAATATTTGTTTTATGTTTATAATTTATTTTGGAAAGGATATTGTCAAGGTGAAAACATGGTCTTTATCATAAATAAGACACTCATATCAAGTTGGCAAGACTAGAGGATTTTCAACTTCAATGGCCCTAGAGATTTATACCTAACAACATAAGTTTGGGATAATTAGTGAAGTATAAATATCATAACATGAAGGATAGTATGCATAAATATTAAATGGATCCTACCTTCCTAATAAGTATTGTGTGTCGCTCAGCACCCCTTATAGAGATGTTGGCCTACTATGAATATTGGGTACTTATCTGAGAAGAGTGGTGGAACTAAATAAGTAGGAAGGTATAATGATGTCATGATAAATGACCTTCTACCCTAGATTAATAGCCTACTATAACCCAATAAATCATGCCTCTATCATGAGGTGAAATGAAGAGTTTAAGATTCAACCTAATATTCAACTAGGATAGGATTTTTACCAAATGATTATCACATATTTTAGTGCGATATAAATTTTAATATATAATATTCATTAAAGCATATTATCCATTGTTATGATATGTTTTTAACTATTTTGTATTTTTTTATTTTCCTCTTCCATATGGATTCAAAGATACTTTTGATGCTTCTAAATGTACCACAGGTGCCTTTAGTATTTAATGAACAGTTCTCATTTTATAATTTAAAAAATTCAAAGCATGAGTTGTAGGTTTTGACAGTTTGATTGATTATTGTGAAATAATAGTAAAGTAAGATAACTATTCCATAATATTTATATAATTTTGGTGGTTGGGAGCCACCTTGGTCTATTCTCTTGTAAATTTTTGTTGATACTTAGTGAATTACATTCTTATTTTAAGCTACAGACTAATCTAAATCGATATCTATAATGTGTCTTAAACTAAAATGATCATGGTGTAAAAAATAGAAAAGAGAAGGGTAGGGCAGAATATAAATAAGTGATTACCAATTTTGGTCCTAAACATTTTGACAAAGCATTAATGGAAACTAAATACACATTTAACAAATATATAGTGTAACATAGCATAAAATCAAATCTCACTATATATCAAGAAAACTTTGGAGGAAAATGTTAATGAATCACAATTAAAAACTAGAACTGCTTTAGGGATTTAATTCTATAATCAGATAGCTATTACACATTTGAATACATAGAAAAATGAAACAGATTTAGAACATAATATCTCCTAGCTAATTTATCATAAGGACAAATAAGAAACCATGTGATTAAAGAATGCTATTCAAAATTCAAAGATAATATTCAAATTCAAGACTTATACTAACAATTGATAGAAAAAATATATTAATAATTAACACATCGAAAATGGACAATCCTTATGGAATTCTTTGATTCTATTAATTACTTCAAGTATACAAAGTTGCTCAGAAATCTCTCCCTTTTAACAATGGTGGTATATGCTATTATAGGAAGAATAGGTAATATATTGGTCATCTAAAAAATACATGTCTACAAAAGTAAGGACAACTATCCTTATAAGTTTTATAATACACGTGGTTTTCCAAATCATACTAACCTAGAAGCAAATGTGATAATAAACTAGAATATGAATTTATAATGGACTGTTCTACTATAAAATGCCACCTAATTTATATTATAATATATTATTGTTCTAACCTATTGGTGGGGCCCCTATTTGTTTATTTAGGAGGCTCATGGTCTTCTCATGTTACTCATCAACTAGCTCAAGATCCATAGTATGCTTCATGATACACTCTTCATCTTGGTCTTCTAGGTCATCGAATTCTTGGTCATTTCTTACCAAGGCCTCCTTTATATTTTTATATTTGTTGATCCTCTCACATACATTGAATATCATATCCAATATCTTGTCATTATCTTGTCTAGATTGGCTTTTGATTTTACCCTAGACTTCTTGAGTCACCAAAGTGGCTCTGTGTTTGAACTCTTAATGAAGCCGAGGGTAGTAGGATATGTAGGATTTACAATCATGGTCCCAAGAATTTTCTCAATTTCACCATTAAGCCCTTTATTATCCTTTAGAAGCCTCATCACCTTGGTATGCTAGGTACTCAAGTTTTGAACCTAATTATTCATGCTAGATTGTAATGATCTTTTGTGAAAGATCTCTCATGCTTAAAAATAAAATTTAACTATCTCTTGATTAAATTACAACAAATTGGATCCATTTAGGTTGCCTTTATGTAGGGTCTAGGGGTTAGATATTTAATGGGTGAAGATATAGGATTTGGCTAATACGTGTTTTGGATTTGATTTAGACCTTTACCTTTATACCTTTGTGTTTTTGAGTGCACAAGATCTTTGATTTTATCCTTTTTTGCTTGTGTGGAGCTTATGTGGCATTGGTTTGGATCTTTTGTGGCATTTTTCATCAATTCCATTTGAACACTAGCCATTCATATTTAAAAATACCTCCTTTCTTTAACTCTATATGATAAAAATCCTAGATTAGCTTGAGTGATTGATCACAATCTAGGCCCTTGTATTTTAATTGGTTCCTAGGCCTTAAGCCATGTGGTCATGACACTTGGCATGCTCATGCATCTTCCCCATGTTCCAAATCCTTGACCACATGGTGGGTCTATGGGTTCTCAAGGTTTCTTTGAAAAGTCTCTAGGGACCTTTGCACCATCAAATCAAATACAATAACAAAGTATCGATTGTTAATCTACAAACATTCTTGAATGTTAAGTTTTTATACTCTTAAAATTCAATACTTAGGCCTATGTCCCTTGGGATAAGGTTTATTTTTTGTTTATTAAGCACATGAAAAAACTTAGGTTAAGGATTTTGAACCTAAGTTACGATTTTAAAAAGAGGGATCAAAGTATAAGCATCCTAGTGTAATGTATGCATTGTGTTTAGCAAACACAATGAAAACATTAGGCTAAAATGTTAATGTCATGAATCACAAACCATACTCAAAATAGGTCTAACATGAAATGAATTTTACATAATATAAGTCTATTATTTAATGTACATTATACAAAATTCCATGTGGATGCTTAAAGCATAGACTTAGGATAAGTATATTGCTTCCATATATTTGCATTTTGTAAATTGAGGTTATCTATTTTAGGCATATTTTAAACATTTTACTTATCTTGGTGAGCCCAATAGACTTAGGGATTCCATTTGAATTATGAGTACTTAATTTTCATTAGTTTAAAATTACAGTATCACAAGCATCAAATACACCTTCTTGGGTGTCTATTGGCAGTTGCATCGATGCCAATTTTAAACTAGTAAAAAATACACATTAATAAACGTAAAATTGACAGTCACATGGGCATCAAGTTAGTCTTTTATATGTTTAAATTACGGTCACACAAATGTAAATTTTAAGTTTATTAAAATCTTGAGGTTAAGATGAAAGGATTCCACATGCCATTTTTATGGGGCTTCTCAGGCTTTGGGTGTTTATTCACTCTATTTGATCAAATGTCATGACAAAGCAACAACCATATAATCATAATCTAGAGACTTGGTCTTGATTGGATTTAGTGTCAAGTGGGTCCCTTTTAATTTTAGTCATAAGATGTAATGGTGATATATGTCCATCTTTTAGGCTCCCTGTATTCTTTTCACTTTTAAACATACTTTGCTCCATTTGATTGAGTCCCTATAAGTAAGCATGGATCATTATATCATCTAAAATGTAGGCTATTTAAACCAAAGTTCTCGATTACTTTCATTACATTTGATCAAATGTCATGATAAAGAAATAACCATAAGATCCTGTAAGATGTATGGAATTTAAGTTATGCCCATGGGGATGATAATAACTTAGGCCTAGGATGTTAAGACTAAGGTCAAAATAGTATTAATGAATACATTAGGGCATTAGTATTAAATTCTTAGGCTAAGTTGGGGAATACAAAAGTACCCTACACAATGACATTATGCTAATCCAAGAAGGAAACAAAAAAAAAGGGAAAAAATGAAAGGGGGTCAAGTTTGTTAGTCAACTTGTGTTAAAAAACATGACTAAGCCTAGGATATGTACTTGAATTTAAGTTCATAAAAAAATAATTCTCACTAATTAGGGTTCCCACCTTTATTCAAATTTGAAACAAGGGTTTGTTAGGGTTTTGGAATGTATACTTATTAGAAATGTATGCCATGGAACCTACAGCTCATGATCAAATTAAATTCATTAGCAGGGTTAGTCTAGATAAATCAAATCAAGACCATATATGCTTGTTTATTAACAAAGTGGATGATCTTAAAATTATATAAAATAAACTTGACATGCTAAGATTTCCATGCTTTATTATAAGGGCCTCTCATGGGTTTAAATTCAAAAAAATGGGGGAATGTTAGTCCCAACAAATGGTGACTCATGGGGGAAACATAGAAATATATTATAACCTAGAGACTCTAGTCAGACTAATAATTAGGTCATCTACTTTACTTGACCAAAACCACCATCTAGATCAAATTATGGTTGAAATAAACCTTCCACTTATAGACTTAAGGTCAAATACTAGGATATATTCCAATTGCATGTGTACTTTGAGTCCACTTACTATTTTCCATGGGATTCAAGAAACAACTTCTAATTACATGTCTTCAATCACTTACATTGACTTATAGTATAATTAAATGTTCATTATGAACTATGTTTTAACTTAGGGAAGGCTTGAGAATTACTCTATTACTGCCAGGCATTAATATCCCTGACATAGATGCCTTTGACTCCACTCATGGCCTTGATCCACTACTATTCAATTGTTCATAGCCATTATGGAGGTTACCAGAATCACCTTTACCTAAAAGCTTTAGATTTTGCACTATATCCTATTTTTCTATTTTCTTAGGTCTATGATTTTAGCAAGGTTTGGAACCTGGATAGCTAGGTTTTAGGATTTGGTCATGCATTTGATCTTTCAAAAATCATCTTGGTTGAAACT
Organism: Torreya grandis; assembly: GCA_037957365.1. Classification (NCBI taxonomy): domain Eukaryota; kingdom Viridiplantae; phylum Streptophyta; class Pinopsida; order Cupressales; family Taxaceae; genus Torreya; species Torreya grandis. Next base: position 3,244,650 of record JARHVA010001322.1, on the reverse strand, counting down.
CTTATCCCAAGAAAATATATTTATTAAGTGTTAGCTTGGGGTATACCATGATAATTTTAGTCTCCATTCCCCATGTGTAAGTCTTCTTAAAACAAGTTTGAGATTGAGATAATGGTTAAGGTCTAATGAAATGATGGGCCTTTCCATTCAACTTTTTTAGTTTCTCTATGATATAACATTGTGTTTTATATTTTAGAGCCATGGTTACTCCATGTATGGGATTCAGACCTCCATTCAAAAATTAGGGGGCATATTTTAAGCAAATATCATAACTTCTAAGCTCAAAATTATCCCTAAGGACTTATTAGGATCAAAGAACCAATAAAATTGAAAGAAATACATGACAGAGAGAAAGGCAATAATAAAAAACAAAACAAATATGTGCATGCTTATTTACAAATAAGGGACAAGAAAGTAAGAACTAAAAGGAAAATAACTAGCCTATCTACACTAATCTAAATATCTTACAATTTACTTCATAAAGACCCCAAAAGGAGTAATAGAGAAATAGTGCTTGAGATACTACCCATTGGTTGGTAGTGTAAACTCTACTCCTTGTATGTCCTTGATTTTAAAAGTGTTGTTAAATTTTTCCCTATTTTTATATGGGCTAATCCACAAGGGTGTGAATTTGCCATGTTTACCCATAGGCTCAGATGCCTTATCCCAAAGAAGAACCAAGTCTCCTTGTCTAAACACTTTGATTTTTGTTCTTTTATCAAACAATATATTTATTGTGGTTTGATGTTTTTTAAAGTTAGCAAAGGATTTCTCCATCGCATCTTCCATCTGAATTATATCCAGCAATCTATGACTAGCCAGCTCTTGGCTCTCCTCCATGTATTATTATATAAATATATGTGTGGGAAACTTGAGAGTGATAGGAAAGATGGGTTATTTTACATATACCAATAATAATGGTGAGGCTATTAAGGCTTGCTTAATCCTTATCTTATCATCCCAAAGTGAAAATTTAAGGATGTTGTGCCAAGTTGTGGGTTTATCTTCAATAAATTTTTTGATTGCCTTCATTAGTTTCGTATTTGTTGACAAATAGAATTAATTACCTTGGGGATAATGGTTGGATTAAAACTTGAGAGTTACTTCATTATTGTAATCCCATTCAATCATCTCTATGGATATGAAGGTAGATGTCTTATTACATACTACAGATGCTAGGGTCCCAAACCTAGTACAAATATTTTCTTCTAGAAAGTTGATCACTTCCTTGGTTATACTTTGTTTTGTGGTTGTAGATTTATTCCACGTTAAATAATAGTATATGGTGGTAAGGACACATTTGTTACCTTTAGATGAGTTGGGGTTAATTACACCAACAAAGTCTAACCCCCATTGAGAAAAAGGTTTTTCAGTCATGACTGGATGTAGAAGCATTACTACCTTTAGCTCCTAGGTGATAAAAATGTGGTATGAGTGGCATTCACTCACATGCTTATGATCATCCTTAAAAATAGTTTTCCAATAATATATATCCCTAATAATATTGTTGGTTGTGGTCTTCCCAGATGGATGCCCACTACTTATCTTTTCATGAAAGTACTCATGATTTAGGTGGCTTCATCTTGTAAGACACATCTCAAAGCAGTGGGATACCTTTAGCCTCAAGGTCCTCTTTTTCTCAAGAGTTAAACCTATAGGATAAGTACCATTGATTATAAAATTTATGATTGGGTCATACCACTCACTAGTTTGAAAGTTTTGTTGATCCACCTGCATAATACTTAGTCTAGGGTTAGTATTAGAAATCATCTAAATCAAACATTTCCACCTTACCAAAATTTCCATTTTCATCTCTAGATCATATTCTTGCAATATTGACATCCATTTATCTCTATGTTACTCCAATTCATTATGAATTATCTTATGTTTGGTTGTAGGGTCTAGTAAGATTACATACATCTTATTTCTAAGGATGTAATACTTAAATTTTTTAACTGCCTTCACTAATGCATATGCCTATTTATCAATAAATGAATAATTTGACTCATCATTATTAAAATTTGTAATCATAAAGCAATTGGGTTGTCACACATTTTAGTTTTCTAAGTTAACACTACAACCATAGTTTGGTTAGATGCAAAGGAATAGATGTAGAATTCCCTTGAAAAATTAGAACTTATAAGGATTAGAGATTGATTAATGGCCTCTTTGATGTCATTTAATGAATTTTTGGAATATTCATTCCATGTGACCTTGGCATCCTTATTTAACATGTAATTCGGTGATTTAACTATTTCTACAAAACCATAAATGAACTTTTTAACAAAATTAATCTTACCAGAAAATGACTTTAGCTCTTTTTCACTATTTGGAGGTTCTATTCTAGATATGGCCTCCACTCTTTCAAGATATATAGAAATCCCATCCTTCATTATAACATGACCTAATAATTTCCCTTTAGTCACACAAAAGATACTCTTCTTAGAGTTCAAATATATGTCATACCTTCTCCATCTTTAAAAAACTTGCTATAAATGCTTGAAGTGATCTTTCCTATTTTTAGAAAAAAAATTATATCATCCATGAATATAATAATGCACTTACCAATTAGGCCTTAAAAGACATGGTCCATATCTCTTTAGAAGGTGGCCATGACATTGATGAGTTCAAAGGGAATTCTTTTTTAGGTGAAGGTTCCCCATTTTTTGTGAAGGTTGTTTTCATCTTATCCTCTCTATCAACCAATACTTGGTTATAACCTAAAAAGCCCTCAAGAAAGGACATCATAGCTGATCCTAAAACATCTTATATTACTTGGTCTAGGGAAGGAAGAGGGTAGTTATCCTTATTTGATGCTTTGTTCAATTTTTTTAATTTTATAAAAATTCTAATATCACCATTCTTCTCCCTGACTATCACCAAATTAGTCACCCAAGTAGAGTGCATGATGGGAAATACTATCCTAGAATCTAGAAGTCTCTTGACCTCCTTAAAGATCATGGGTTCTAAGACCAAGTTCACAAGCCTTTGTTTCTCTTTGAAGGGTTTTTAGCTCTCTTTAAGGGGTATAGTATGTGTGATGACCCTCAGATCAAATATTTTTAGGTCATCATAAGACCATGCTATGACATCCTTGTATTGAGAAAGAAGTTGCTTAGCCTTTTTATTTTTAATTTTTGTGCAGCCTTTCCCAAAATTTACCGGTTGGGGATGATCATGAATGCCTAAATCAATAGAATTATATTCCTTAAGATTTAACTTAAGATACATATAAGCCTCAAAAACTTTATCCTTATCAAATAGTGTCTCTAAAGCAATCATTACCTTTGGTATTTTATTGTCACTCAACTGAATAACTTTACCATTAGATTTATCTTTCCCAGATATACTTCCATAAACTTCATCAATTATATGAGAATCAAATGATCCTAAATTATTCATGAAATATAATATCTATGGATCATGATTGAAGACTTGGAAGTGGTTTATATTATTTGGTATTGAAGGACAAGGGATTATTTCAGGAATCATGATTGGGTATGAGCTTAGCTGTAGAAGATGCCAATTCATCAGCTACTTGATTTTATTCCTTAGGGATGGAAGTGATATCAAAGGAATAAAAGTATATAATTAGATCCCAAACTCTAAATTTATACCTTTCTAAATATGAAAGTTTCCATTGGTATTTGATTCTAATCAGTTTAACTGCTAGTTCTGAATCCCCATAAATTAGTAGTTCTTTAACCTTGTTTTTTATATCAATTTGTAAGCCAAAGATAACAAATTCACACTCAAAAATATTATTATTATAAGGGAATTGGAGTATATAAGAAGCATGGTACCGTTTGTCAATAAACAATGTCAATACCTGATCTATCATTACACCTTTTGTCAATAAACAATGTCAACACATGATCCAGCATTACACCTAGCACCATCAAAGTGCAATTTATATAATCCAAGAACAACCTAAGAATCTTTGGTATAAAATACCTTGTCATCATCTAGGGTGAAAATCCCCAAGTCTAAGTCTATTATGTTGAATCTCTCATTCACAACACTGTATTCAGTTATCAGATGTTTCATTCTTAATTCTCTCTTAACTCCGATCTGATTGGGGACACCTTCCCAAAGTAACCATAGATGTGAGAAATATATAGACATGTAACTATTAAAAGCCTTAGTCCATTAATTTATCAATAACATTCCATAAATATCAAGAATTTTAAACACCTAATTATCAATGAATTATTGCATCCTAGGCTTAGAAACTAGTTGCATATGAACATTTAATAATTCTCCTATAACTTTGACCCTAGATTTATCTAATTGGGTGAAAAATCTATCAAAATTTATAGGTGTTAAAATAATTTGATTTCATATTCATGAAAGCATGATGTTATTTTATTCTCATAAATATAATAATCAATTATGCATGTTCTTACCAAACATCTTGATAGTAAGCAAGAAAGGAGGAGATTCGGCTTTAGTTTTATGGATTATTACATTAGCATGATTAGTCTTGAAGGGAATGTTCTTTCTTGAGAAGGATTCCAACATGATATCCCTTTTCTTTTTAATATATGTGATTTCATGAAATTTTATATTAGCCTTTATATTCTTCATGTCCTCAACTATGTTATAACCAATTTTGATAGATGGGCTAGGAATATCAACATTGGGTTTAGGAGTACTCCCTTTTGGTGGCTCCAAATTATTACTTGAACAGGTGTGAGGAGGAGTTCCAATTTGTTTTATAAGTTTTGAGGCAGTCAGGGACTGCCTCTACTCTCTATTCGTCAAGGGATAGGACTTTTTTAGGAATTGTTGAAATGATTGGATCTCCTCAGGGATCTCATCAGGTTCATTTTCCTCTTGAAAGGGGAAATCAAAGGTGTCCAAAATGAAGGCTTAATTGTATGTATTATATTTAGAGGTTATTGCACTACTTTCTTTGTTATGGACCACTTCAAATGTATGTAGATCTTCCTGGAAGGCCTCAAAGGCTTTGCATAATTTTATACAATTAATTTCCCTATGATTGGTTGTAAAATGTACCCTAAAATAGTTAGATAATGCAATATCAGTAAGATTAATGTCCATATTATTGTTATTGGAAGATGGTTTATTATTTGGCCTATTAAACCTTTGAGATGAGAAAATCTTACCAAGGTGCTCTCTAGTATTGCCTACTTATTTCTACAACTAAAATCTATTATTTGGCCTATTAAACCTTTGAGATGAGAAAATCTTACCAAGGTGCTCTCTAGTATTGCTTACTTATTTCTACAACTAAAGGAAATTAGTGCTTAATTTTTGAACCATTTTAAAGATGGATTCATTATAATTTTTAGGAGTTTTATAATTATGTACCTAGTTATTATTAGTAGATGCTACCAAATCCATTTGAACACTTTGGTTGTAGCCATTAGTGTGATGAGTCAAGAATCCTAGGTTATGGTTTTAAGCTACATGACTTAGTGGAAATTGGGTCAAATTTAGGATTTGGTTTAAGGATACAAGATTTTGGTTATTATTTGGGATAAAGTTCATCATAGCTAGGTGTGGGTTTACATTTGGGACTAAATAAGCCATTTGCCCTTGGGGTTGCATTTGATCATTAATGATCACTAATTTAAAATAGGCTTGGGCTAATGAAGTTATAACTTGGATAGACCTCTTTAGGAACACAAAGGTCAAAGGATATATTGAATCTTTTTATATTTATAGGGCTAAGACATCATTAGGTTTGTAGTTCTCCATGTTCCTATACATATTTTTAAATCTAGCACTGAAGGACTTGATGGGCTCACTAGCATCCCTTCTGATAGTAGTGAACTAGTGGTAAATAACATAAGGACTAATAATTTTACCAAATTGATCAACAAAGACATTTTTAAAACCATTCCAACTTGTGATATAGTTATCAATCAAATTTAAGGACCATGCATAAGATACATCTTTAAAAGTAAATGGGAATAACCTACATGACACATCTTCATGCACAACATTAAATAATTTTAAATTACCCTTAAAGGATTTTATATGTTCCTCATTAGTCACTACACCTATTAGACTAAATACAGGTAGATATTTTTTAAGGTTTATTGGAATATCATGAACCAACCTTGGCACATTAGTTGAGGAATCCCCTAACCATTCCATACCTAGGAAATGGTTGGAGGCACATGCATCTTGAATAAGTGAAGTTGGAAGAGATTTATATCCTCTACATATACGTTTATCACATCTAGGTTTTCTATGTACCCTAAGCTTGAGCAAAGGTTCTCTGGTTAATGAGTGTGATGTTGTTCTAACCTTAGGCAATTCTAGCTTGAAATTCAATGATCCTAGCTGAAATATGATGTGTCAAGTTAAATTCTATAATGAACAAGAGTTTGACTTGCACATTGATCTTATTTTTTAAATGTGTCCAAAGAATTACAAAGGATGATGATCTTTTACAACTTTTTCTCAAAGATGCATTCAAATATGTAAATATCTTCTATCTTTTCAAGTCTAAGTCTAAAGGAACTCATATTTATGAAAGATATGACCACCTTTGATCAAAATGAATTTTTCTAACCTTAGATACTATATATTTTTGAAGTTAAAGTCAAATTTATCAGAGACAAGCACCAATTCTTAGAGAACATCAAAGGAAGAACAAATATGTGATAAAAAACCAAGGTCAATGATATTTATAGATCCTAAGCAAAGAATTTAATCAAAACACAAAGATATAGTAATCTTTAGGTGAAGTAAACTAAGATCAATAAAATTTCAAAGAAGGCCCTCTTTCTAGCACCAGCAGGAGCTATCATGTTGATGCTTCTAAATATACCACAGGTTCCCTTAGTTTTTAAAATAACACTTCTAATTTTAGAATTTATAAAATTTAGAGCATGAGTTATAGGTTTTTATAATATGGTTGCCTATGGTGAAATAATAATAGAGTAAGATAAATATTCCATAATATTTATATAATTTTTGTGGTTGGGAGCCACCTTGGTCAATTATCTTGTGAATATTTGTTGATACTTAGTGAATTACATTCCTAATTTAAGATATAAACTAACCTAAATAGATATCTATAATTTGGCTTAAACTAAAATGATCATAGTGTAAAAAAGAGCAAAGAGAAGTGTAGGGTAGAAAAGAAGTAAGTGATTGCCACTTTTGGTCCTGAACATTATGACAAAGTATTAATGGAAACTAAATACACATTTAACAAATATATATTATAACAAATCCTAAACCTAAATATCACTATATATCATGTAAACTTTAGAGGAAAATCTTTAAGAATAATAAGTAAGAACCACTCTACTTTAGGGATTTACTACTATAATCAAATAGTTATTGAATATATGAATACAACATAAAATGAAATGAAGTAGAAATTAAGATCTTCTAGATAATTTATCATAAGCACAAATCAAGAACATTATGATTAAAGAATGATATTCATAATTATAAGATACTATTCAAATTCAAGACTTCTACTAACAATTGAGAGAAAAGTTATATTATCAATTAACACATCAAAAATGGACAATCCTTACAGAATTCCTTGATTCTATTAATTAGTTCAAGTATAAAAAGTTTCTCAAAAATCTCTCCCTTTTGACAATGGTGATATTTGCCTTTATAGGAAGAATAAATAGTATACCAGTTAGCTACAAAATATAGGTGTATAAAAGTAAAGACAATTGTACTTATAATCTCTATAATACACATGGTTTTCCAAATCATACTGACCTAGAGGCAAATGTACTAAAACACTAACATATGCCTTTATAATAGAATATTTTACTATAAAATTACTCTAATTTATATTAGAATAGAATTTTTTTTAACTTTTTAGTGGGGCCCCTATTTTTTACTAGAGGAGGCTCATACCCCTCTCATATTGCTTATCAACTAGCTCAAGATCCAAAGTAGGCTTGATGATGCACTCTTCCTCCTAATATGCTATCTCATCAAATTCTTAGTCATTTCCTACCAAAGCCTCCTTGATAATTTTATCTTCATTAATCATTTCATCTACATGGAAGATCATATCCAAGATCTTTCTATTATCTTGTCTAGCTGGCCTTTACTTTTAGCTTGGACTTCTCGAGTCACTAAAGTAGATCTATGTTTGAACTATTCATCACTGATGAGACCAAGGGTAGTAGGTTGTGTAGGATTGAAAAACATGGTCCCAATAAGTTTCTAAATTCCTCCAATGAGCCCTTTATCATCCTTTAGGAGCCTCATCACTTTGGTATCCTAGGTACTCAAGTCATGAACCTAATTGTTCATGTTGGATTGTAGATAATCTTTTTAAAAATCTCTATCATTATTACAAACAAAATTTAGGTATCTAGTGATTTAATTTCATAAAATTTGATCTATTTGGGTTGCCTTTTGTAGGGCCTAGGGTTTTGATCTTTAATGGTAAAAGATATCCAATATTTGGCTTATACATGTTCTAGATTTGATTTGGACATTTTCTTTTATACCTTTGTGTTTTTGAGTGCAAAAGATCTTTAATTTTGTCATTTTATACTTTTATGGATCTTATATGACACTGGTTTGAATCTTTTGTGGCATTTTTCATAAATGCTATTTGAACACTAGCTATTGGTATTTAAAAATACCTCCTTCCTTTCAGTCTATAAGATCAAAATTCTAGATTAGCACAAACTATTGATCATAATTCAAGACCTTATATTTTAATTGGTTCTTAGGCATTAATCCATGTGGTCATGACACTTGGCATGCTCACGTATCTTCCCCATCTCCTAAATCTTATGCTAGCCCCTTGTTGAATAATCATTGGCCACACGATGGGTTTGTGGGTTATCGGGGTTTCATTGAAAAGTCTTCGGGGACCTTCATACCATTAGATCAAATCCAATGACATAGTGTGGATCATTTATCTACAAACATGACTGAATGTTAAGTTAGTATACTCTTAAAAGTCAAGACTTAGGCTTACATCCCTTGGGCTAAGGTTTGTTTCATGTTTATTAAGCATGGGAAAAACCTTAGGTTAAGGATTTTAAACCTAAGTTATGATTTTGAAAGAGGGGTTCAAGGTATAAGGATATTAGGTTAATTTATGAATTTTATTTATAAAACACAATGAAAACATTAGGCTAAAATGTTAATGTCATGAATCACGAACCATGCTCAAAATAGTTCCAACATGAAATGAATTTTACATAGGATAAGTATGTGATTTAAGGTCCATTATGCAAAATGCCATGTGGATCCTTAAATCATAGAATTAAGATAAGTATATTTCTTACATATATTTACATTTTTTAAATCAACATTATCTATTTTGGGCATATTTTAAACATTTTCCTTAGTTTGGTGAGCCCAAAATGATTAGAGATGCCCTTTGAATTCTGAGTAAGGAATTTTCATTGGTTTAAAATTTATGGTCTTGTGGGTTTCAAATACACCTTCTTGGGTGTCCGTTGATAGTTGCATGGAAGTCAAGTTTAAACCAATGAAAATTTTAGTTTAATGGACTTAAATTTGATGATCGTGTGGGATTCAAGTTAGTCTTTTGGATGTTTAAATGATTTTGCATAAACATCAATTTTAAGTTCACTAAAATCTTCAGGTTCAAATATGAGGGTGCCACTTTGCATTTTTGTAGGGCTTCCTAATATTTGGGTGTTAATTCACTCTCTTCGATCAAATGTCATGATAAAGTGACAATTGTAGGATCATGATCTAGAGAATTGCTCTTGATATATCAAAGTGTCAAGTGGTTTCCTTTTTCTTTTAGTCCTTAAATGTAATGGTGTCATATGCCCATCTTTATGGCTCCCTGTATTCTTTTACATTTTCAAACATACATCACTCCATCTGATCAAGTCCTTATGAGTAAGAGTGGATCATTGGATCATCTAAGATACAGGCTATTTAAATCATAGTTCTCAGTTACCTTCACTCCATTTGATCAAATTCATGATAAAGTGACAACTATAGGATCCTATGAGATGCAAAAAATTTTAGTTAGGGCCATGAGTATGATAAAAACTTAGGCCTAAAATGTTAAGATTAAGGTTGATATGGTATTAATGAATACATCAGGGCCTTAGTATTAAATTCTTAGGATATGTTGGGGACTATAAAAGGACCTTGCATAATGACATTATGTTAGGCCAAGAAAGAACCTAAAAAAAAGGGAAAAAAATAATGAAAGGGGATCAATTTTTTTAGTCAAGTTGTGTTAAAAAATATGAATAAGCCTAGGATATGTGCTTTAATTTAAGTCCATAAAAAATTACTTCCCATCAATTTGGATTTTTGCATTTATTCAAACATGAACTAAGGGTTTTTTAAGGTTTTGGAATGCATACTCCTCAGGAGCATATGCCATGGAACCTACAACTCATGCTCAAATGAAATTCATTAACAAGGTTAGTCCATATAAATAAAATCAAGACCATATATGCTTATTTCTTAACAAAGTGGATGATCTTCAAATTCTATAAAAAAACCTTGATATGTTGAGATTTCCATGCTTTATTTTGAGGGTCTCTCAATGGTGTCAATTCAAAAAAATTAGGGTATGTTGGTCCCAAAAAATACCAAACATGGGTACTAAATATGATTATCAAAATATATATTACACTTAATGTCTATAGAAGAGAACCTAAAGACCATGGTGTCAAAATATTCCAATGATTTCACATTATAAATGAGTGAAATGTAAAAATTGTCCTTGGTGAACCCAGAAGGATAGTGAAAAAAAATGAATGATGGAAATGAATATATAATAATTGGGTTTCCCTAATTATAAGAAATGTGTAAAATAAGGTGATATAATGACACTGGGCACTAATCATTATCATATTAAATGTGGAATATGAAATGCGGACATGAATATGGATTACTAGAGTTTTATAAGAGAATAATATAATTGATTCTAAGTGAAGGAGAACAATACTCTTGACCATTTCCTTATTTTAATGGGAAGACACCTAGCTAAGGTTGGGAAAAAAATCAATCTCTAAAATAAAATTATGTAAATTTGTAAGGAGGGCCTTAACCAAGGTGTTACCATACAACTCACAAACTAAAAATTCAAGGGGTATAGGCAAAAGAATATAAAGGGTGTGTATAATGAAAATAAAACCAATGACTCAAAAGAATAAATGATAGATACCTAGTGAAGGCATAGATGGGTGTTTTTTAGAAATGCCTAGTATGATTCAAGACATTACAATGTAACTCATAAAAATAAAAAAACAAGTGGTGTAAGTAGATACATAAGACCTTAGGACCTAATAAAGGGCTAGAGATAGCGTGTGAGAAAATATGGAGGTAAGTTAGAATGGTAAACTACATATAAAAGGAGATTTAAATACAAACTTGTAAAAAATGTTAGTTTCATAGTATGTATAATTTAAACTACAAACATGCAAGCATAAAGTATTAAAAAAGTGAAAATTCAATATAACAAGTAAAATTGAGAAAAACATTAAACTAAGAAAATTACATCTTTAAAAACTAATAAATGGTCAATTATTTGAAGATATGGTCTTCATTTATTTGTAATATATGCACTAGTTCAAAGGAATTCTCTAAATAATTAGGGACCCACCATTTTTTGGTGTACTTTCCTTCTTTATCATGTGTGCAATCAAACATGACCACTACATATTCAACATCAAAAATATGAAATTTGAGTTTTTGGTTATGTTTTTTTGAAATAAAAGCTTAGTATTGGTTGGTGTGCTATAAATCACTCATACACAAATCATCGAGGAAAGCTAAGGTGTAAATATATGGTTCACAAAATCTCTTCATTGGGAATGATTTCATGACTTGATATGTGAAAGGAAGTTAACTCAAATTCAAATGGTATGATGTATTTTGATTTATAAACTAAAAGGAAAGGAGTTACCGCATTGGTAGTATAAATTATATTATGATAATCCCAAAGTGTAAGGTATAGTTTGAGATGCCAATCTAAATAAGAACCCCTTATATTATTTTTCAAGATCTTGTTAATGATTTTTTTGGTAGCTTCATCTTAACAATTACACTAGATGTTGTAAGGTGCCAAAAATGTGTGTATAATTTTGATATTTTCACACAAGTACTTCATGTCTTTATTTCTAAAATACTGACCATTGGTAGATATGATTGTGTGAATACTTCAAAAATGACATGATTTGATTAAGAATAAACTTGGATATAGTGATGTTAGTAACATTAACAAGGAGCATAACTTCTATCCATTTTTAAATAACTCTATGGTAATAATTATGAATACTTGTCCATCTTACAACCTAGGCAATTTTATGATAAAATATAATACCCACATAAATAATGGCTAAGGATATTGAAGTGTTTGAATCTCAGTGAGAGGAAAGTGAATTAAATCATCATGTACTTTTCAAGGATTACACTTTTTAGCAAATGTTATGGTATATTTTTCCATATTAGACTAATGGTATCAAATATGTAGTATTTTTAGGATGTATCATTTCTACCATAGTGGCCACTAAAAATACTCCCATGTACTTGCTAAATAAGATAAATAACTTCATATTCAATAATATAATGTATGAGTATACCTTAAACATTATGATAATAAAGGATATTATGTTTGAGGACATACTTGTAAGATTGATTAAAAAGTCTCATATTTTAAAGATAGTTAGCTTATGAAGGATATGTATGATGTTCAATGAATTGGATGATATATTTATACCACAAATTTTGTCCAATAGTGACAACATTAATGTGGAAGATAAGAGAATCATCTTTATATTATAGAATATATGGATATTTACTCATATATATGAGGAAATATGAGTCATGCAATGCCTGATGAGAATGGAAAATATAAGACAACAAAGCAATAATATATAAAATATTATTTTGTTTCATTGGATTCTTTGATTATGAAATAGGCAAAATCTTTAGCATTAATATAAACTAGTTGGTAATATGCAATGAGATCTTTACTTTTGCATTGATATTCATTACTAACTTGACGACATATAAGTTATGAATATCCTAAATCATACAAGTAAGGGATATATAAATATATGAATTATTTCATCCCAACCTTGAGGGGTTCATATTCAAGCATGTTAATAGTGACATTAAAGTCTAATAAAAAAGCTAGAGGAATGATTTTTCCTAAGGGTCAGCTATGACACATCTACCATAACAACTTGAGAGCATTTGGATCCATCAAAGTGAATTTTATAAGTTTCTTTATGCATATCTATTATAAATTTAGGTAATTAATATATAATGACTTTGTTTTTGTGTTTTGAGATTATAATTTTGGTCTTTTTAAGGTTTTATGCCTTGAAATCGACTATGGAATTATGGAGGTAATGTTTGAGAGAAAAAATTTAGTCAATACCTTCAATAAGGAGCACATATTCATCAATAATAGTATCTTAAAAGTGATTCATAGCTAGGATATGATCAATAAAAATTTGATTGGTGATCACTTGGCCTTTTATTGATTTCAAGTAATAAATCTTAGGTAAAAATCCATTAAGTGTACCTTCCATATTACAATTTTATCTCTATGAAAGAAAACTTCAAAGAAGAAATGACGAAGGAGACTAGAATTGATAATGACATAATTGATATGATATAACATATAGTGATAAATATTTTTGGTTGTAAATAAGATTATAAGATAATTATTCCCTACTTGTGTGTATCATGTTTTATAACTTATCAAGGCAAGAGTAATGTAGTAAATGCAATATTCTTTTATTGACTCATATTTTGTTGTGAGAATTTACTAATTTATATGGTGGTAGATGATGTGTAAAAAATTAGAGGATGGTCAGTAGAAGGTGATCTAAGAGGAGGGTGATGAATTAATTTATATTTCATGTTGAAAGAGTTTAGAAAAATACCACTGAGGGTAAACTATATAAACCACTACCATATTAAAATACATTGATGCATTATTCAAATAATATCTTAGTCTATTATATAGAAATACATCATATGATGAGAAATCCTCTATGTATCCATATGAATGACCTACCTTTCATATAAAAGACTAAATTAATAAATACATATATAGGTTGAAGATAGGTGAATCCCAACCATATAATGCATGTGGGACTAAATTACCCAATATAGGTTGAAGAAATGCATCAAGGAAACATTCTTATATATGAGGGATAAACATCCCAAATGTATAAAGAACATCCATAAGCAAGATAACAAAATTTGTGTAGGAAAAACCATGAAAGGAAAAATAATACACTAACACCCCCCCCTTCAAGCGTAGTTTAGTTAAGTAGATTAAACTGGTCCCAATAATAATTCATGATGGGTTACCCATCCAAAAAAAAGGATGCAATATGAATCCACGTGTCACTGTGGATCCCAATCCATGTTTTCATAATACATAGATGTTGAATCATATAACCACTAAGTCAAAGTAGGAATGGTTCTAAATATGAGGATAGCTAAACATGAACATTGTACTCTATAATATTGTGTAGAATGATTAACGTGAGGAAAAATTACGTGAACCCACTCCATAAATGTTGAACTAGGGGTATATGGTAACTAATGTCTCTAAATAAATGGATTAAAAATGGTGATAATTGAGCACAAAGACTGGTGGGGATGCCACATTGGTATCAGTACATAAAAATTCACCAATAATGTTATTGATACATAAACATCCTCATATGGGTTCAGATATACAATGTTTATGAATAAGATACCTGTGTAGAAAGGAGCAATCTAGAAAACACACAAAACTAGTGAAAAATGTATAAGTGCACAAAAACACATTATTACTAAATAATGAACTTAAAATAATAAAAGAGTAAAAAATAAAAGGAATGTGTGGTCAAACACTGTATCATATGGGTTAAAAACACATCACTAAATTAGGTATAAGGGACACTCAACACTAAAAAAGTAGTATATATACACCCCCTAATGTCAAAAGGGTGAAGTGTATAAAAATATGTATGAGTGGGTTACATCCACTAATCAAAAACTAACAAGCTAATAATATACACACTATAATATCTCTAAAAAAAATGAAGGATATAATCAAACTGTTAAATAATTCAATATGGTGGGATTCACTAAAATTTATACACTTTAAGATGTAGGTTGTTGTCAACTATCGAAAAGAAGTGTCAAATATATAGATTAAATCTCTCAAGAATATATCCCTAGTGGTGATGGGAGAGCATGGAAATTAAAATAGTAGATAGTACACAAACTAAGGTACACATGCATGAAGGTAGATTAGGATGTAAAATCAAACCCCCCATAGCACTTTATAATTTATTTTAAGTAGATTATATCCCCAAAAACACTGAATGAATATAAAGAAGACATTTTATAATCCAAAATAGCTCTAAACAAGTATGTTATCGACTTGTAAAATAAGTCATCACAAATCATGAGAATTGTTCCAAAAAATAAGGGAGTGGAAAGTGGATGAAGAATTAAATACCCATATACACATGAAGGTAGATAGGTATGAAATAATAAACCCCCATGGTTATTGTATATGCCCCCTCCCAT
Organism: Torreya grandis; assembly: GCA_037957365.1. Taxonomy (NCBI): domain Eukaryota; kingdom Viridiplantae; phylum Streptophyta; class Pinopsida; order Cupressales; family Taxaceae; genus Torreya; species Torreya grandis. The sequence goes on along the minus strand of JARHVA010001322.1, from coordinate 3,229,134 downwards.
AAAATTTGGAACTTTATAATTTAGTATGTTTTAAAAAATAAATGACACCAATTGATAATAAATAAAGAGCATATATTTTTGAAATAAACATCACTAAATTTTGAGTTGTTAATAAAAAGACATAGTTAATAAATATTTCTCATCATTAATGGGTTAAATAAAAACTGTAAATAAATTAAATGCTTAGAAAAATTAAATTATTGGAGGGATAAAAATATTTTGAAAATTCAAAAATTAAACCCCAACTAATATGAATCAAAATTAGTTCCACCACCCCATGTGACCACACTAAATGACCATGGAGATAAGGGTCAGGATGAGTTGTCATAATGCAATGTGTAAAATAGACTTAGGGTACCAACCAAATTTGAGGGTGTAGGCCAAAAAATATATAATTGTTAGGAAACCCAATAGACATATGGAAGCATTAGACTAATTTATGTCATGGAATTGGGTACGGATTTGATTCCTCTACACAGATCAGTCAAGCCAACAAGCCAAAATTAAGGACTGAATGACTTGCATGAATAACTTAGATATAGTAAGGACCATTAAACATGTCATCAAACCCTAAGGAATCTAGAACATAATAATAAGGTTGAGGTGTTATGGAACTCACCACATGGATGGTGGTTTAAAAATGTAATGAACCAACATTTTTTTAAATGGATAGAAATATGCATAGAAATAAAATATTTGAGGTCAAACATTGATGAGATGAGCCTAAATTAATCCAATGGAGTCATGAATGGTCAGATTAAGGAGATAGTGTTGAGTAAGGGGCTCATGATTCCACCAAATCTAACTCATATGATTTTAAATTAGTAATAACCCAAACTCTAATATCCATGGATCAATAAATATTAGGTTGTGTAGGTTGTAATGTAAACTTAGTGTGACATCCGATCAAAAATATCAAATCCAAATCATCTAATGTAGAATATATGTAGAATATTTCCTAATAAAAACATTGAAAATTAAGTTTTAACACCTTAATAGGCTTAAAAAATGGATAATGTAAGATACATCATGGAAATGATTCATAAAATATGAGTAATAACTAAAAAAAACCACTATGATACTCTAAAAATGTTTAGAAAATTCTCACCTAGGGTTAAATATACAAACCTTTACCACATTAAAATACATTAATGAATTTCTTAAATAATATATCTATCTATTATACAAAAAAAAATTATACAATGAGAAATCATTTATATCTGCACATGAATAGCCCATCTTGCATATGAATGACCAAGTGAATAGGTACAAATATAAGTGGAAGATAGATTAATCCCAACCATACAATGTATGTGGGACTAACTTCCATAAAATATGTGTAAGAAATCCATAAATCCAATATCCTCATTCATGTGGGATAAACTTCCCCAATGTACACAAAAAAAATCAAAGCAATCTAACAACAAATTATTAGGAAAAACCATGAAAGGAAAAAAAAGCCTAAAATAACACATTTTATGAAAATAATTTGACATTCATCTATCCTTTTAATCTAAACACATTGATTTAGTAGGTATTTTAATATAAATGCATAAGCTATCTCAGGGACAAACCATCATATTGCGCAAAGTTTTCTAAGGTAAGTGTGAATGTCAAGAATGGATCAAGGAATATGCATATTAAAAATGACATTAATTTTAAAGGGATCTAAATCAATCCATTCCAACTAAACTAAAATTCCTAAGAGTTTTCTATAAGTGACACAAAAAACATGTTTAAAAGGATTTAGTCTAATTTTGTACTTGATAATATTGTAAAAATGATAACAAGATCATGAGTATGGTTTTTATGATGCTTTATTTTGGAAATAATATAATCTGCATAGGTTTCAAATATTTTATGGATGAGGTCATTTGATATATGGGTCATCACACATTGATATGTTTCCCCAACCTTTTTAAAGCCAAAGGGCATCTTAACTTTTGAATATATTACCCACTGGTAGTAAAACTAGTCTTATATTGATCCTCAAGAGTAATGTGAATCTGATTATATCTCAAAAATCTATTCATTAGGGACAACATCTCATAAATGGAGTTGGAGTTAATAATGACATTAATTTATGGTAAATTAAAAATATCTTTAGGACACGTTAAGTTGATATTATGAAAGTCAATGCAAATGTGAATGACCATTGATACTTTATTCAGAATAATCCACAAATTTAATGAACTTAGCATCTAAGATCTTGATGACTTATTTTTGACATAAGGTGTAAAGCTTAGGAATGAAATTTCATTGATTTTGGCACAAATGTTTAATATTTATATATGTGATGATGTTATAAAAAATTATGCTAGAGTCAATGTTGGGTATGTTATTTTAAAAAAAAATGGATATAGATATATTTCTCTTCATCATGAATTTTATTAGTGATAAGAATCATTCGAGGTTTAGTAGTTGTACCATAACTTGTGGAAAATATTTATTCAATAAAAATAAAATTTTGTCTTGGAAATTATATGGTGTTGAAGGAATATTGGAAATATGATCTACTCTTAAAACAACACTAGAAATTAAATTAATGAATTGAAGAGCCTTTTTATCAAATTTTTTGAGCTTTTTATATTGGCAAGGAAGTTTATACTCTCTAGCATGGAGTAATTCTAAGATAGCTTCATCACTATAAAGTGTAGATAAAGGTCTACAATATTCCACATCAACTTCAATATCTATAATATTATTACCTTTTCAATTAAACCCAAAATATGTCTATATTATAGAAGTATATTTTCATCTAAATTAATATAAGAGGATGAAGAAAAAGGTAAAAAATTTGACTATATGGTATCAAGCTAATTGATATAGTCTATTAAATAAGGATTGAGATGAAATGTATTAGTAAAAATGGCATAGCTAACATGAACTAAAGGGTTAAGCTAAATTATATCGATAAGGTCAATACATTTAGTAGAAACATAATTATTTATGATTATACAAGCTTGATTGATATACTTTATAGGAAATGATGGTGATTTATAAACTTATCAATGACTCATGATTCTTAGTCAATGTAGTTTAGGACTGAATGTTATATTGTATTAGGATAATTAATATACTATAAATGATGAATAATATATTAAATAATATTGGTCTATCGGATAGAATTTGGATTGTGATGATTTTTCTTAATGGTCATAGGTTGGTTCATGTCGTTAAATCAATGAACAACATAGGAAGTGTTTTCAAATAGTGGGTTGATAGAAGGGGAATAACCTTTAGGTTCTAGTTTATCTTCACTAAAATTATGTAATTTTTGTACTACATGAACATATTGATTAAAATCATTAATTTTAACAAGATTATCTTGATACTACATTATGCCCAAATCTCATTATTGGGTTTTGTCCATAATGTAATCATCATCATAGGACAAATAAATGTTACATGCATGATAATTTGGCTAATCAAATTCAATGGAAGTCCTTTATGGAGACACTCATGTTAATATAAAAGTGAGGGGACATTAATAAATGATATTGGAAAAATTTGCCTCCCAAAGTTCATTGAAAATAAAGTCATATTATATGTAACAAGCTTCTTTAGTATTACATAGCAAGGAATTTTAGTATCATAATTGATCAAAGGAATGGTTTTATCTCATTGAAGGAGAGGAGGATTCTATTTTTATATGTAAGTATGTAACTTACTAGTTTAACAATATTTGTGAAACTCATTGGGTTCATCGTCATTGAAATCCATAAGCATGAATTGTAGGTTAGGATTCATGTTGAAAAAATTAGGTAAAGGATGACTATCAATATGACAAATAGTGTGGATTTGATAATAAGTTTTAAGATTATTGATATGAATGACCCAAAGCTTGAGATCTTATTCATGCCTGTAAACTTTACCATTATTAATTAACATTATGCAATGGCTACAAGCAAATGTGATAACTCTCATAAAATTATCAAATGGAAAACCTATAATAATGTTAAAACAAACTGGAATATTTAAATCCATAATCTTGGTGCATATTTTCTTAGGTTCTATTGTAAGAGGGATCCAAATTCAACCAAGAGGCTTTTGATTGGTTTTATCAAGTCTAAGAAAATTAAGTCTATTATGTTTACTTGATTGTCTTTGGAGTATCTAAGTTGTTGGAGTAACCAATTGGAAGTAATGATAATGTTTGATCTTTCTTACACAAATCATTTTATTAATAAGGTATTGTTGATTTTAGTAATAATAAATATAGGTGGGTAATTGGGTCTATAGATAATCTTATAATTAATCAATTATTCATTAAGAAAATCTATGGAGTATTTCATAAAGGAAGTATATGAATAAATGGTTTTGGTATATTGAGATTCCACAAGTGGAGGACCTTTAAATGTTTTGATAGGTATTTCAGATTCACTATATGGGGAATCATTAATGTCTTAAACTTTATGCATGAGAAACTTGGATTTGATTTGGTAATCAAGACAAAAACATGAAAGGTGCTGATGTGGATAAACACAAACCTTAGATTACTCAACAAATGCAAACTATGTTCAAGAATCTAATATATAACTAGGTTAAAACATATGAGGTGTGGAAGTGTATAATGTGTTAGTTTCATGTTTCTTATTTTTGGTTGATTTTTAGTCATCTCTGTGTTGCTATTTTACTATGTTGTTTTCTTGTGGTTTATATGGTAGGCAATTACATGATTCATAGTTTTTAGACCATGCCTATGTGATTCATGTTGAGGGTAGGGTCCATTTTTAAAAACCATTTAACTTTTAATAAAAAAAACTTGTGATGATAAGGATAACTACTTATAAGCTTCAATATAGGCATTTTTCAAGGAATAGAATAAATTTCATATAGAAAACTCAATTTTTAGAGGTAGAGATAGAATGATTTTTGGGTCTATTAGAGTAGATATTTTATAAGGAATGGCTATAAGAGGATTGAAATAACTAGATTGAGGATCTGGAAGTGGAGCTAACTCATCACTAATTTATTGGTATAATATTTATCACAATCAAAATCAATATCACAAACATGTTCATTGGATTATTGTATAGTGGAATTTGACAATTGATAGAATTTTTGATATTTCTTATTTGTAGATTTAAAATTATAGGATTCATTTTGTGAAATTTTTTGATACTCATTATGGTGGTATTTTATCATATAACCATAGTCAAAATTTTCTCAAATATGATGGCAACAACAAATTTTTGAAGGTTAGGACATGTTTGATGAGAGTGATCAATGTCATCATGGAACCAACAAACATTATTAGGGTCATACCATGGTGGAGGGGTAATATTACTATAAACAGATTATTTATATGGGGATCAAAACTTCTTCATTTCCTACAAAATTAATGGATGATGACATGGAAGTTTACTATCTAAGTTAGGTGCTCTTATTTTGGTTTGAGGGGGCTTGGTATGAGGATATTTAATGATGATTTATTTTTTATATTAAAAAGTTTCCCTTTTATAATTTGGATAAGGTTAGATTGATCCATAAGCAAATATGACCTTTTTCCTAATCAAAATCCTCTTCTAAGGTTTTAGTAGATAATATTTTAAATGTTTATTGAAGAGTGTATTTAAGATCGGTAATGAATCATTTGGAAAGGTTATCACCACTAATTATATGGTATGAGTTATGAGATAAATACTTCTATAATTTGATGAAACTATGAATAGTTTCTTTAGGAGGTTTTTTACCATTAATGAAATGGCTAAGGCTATTTTCAAGAATATCACTATGTTGGAATTACTTAACTAGAGCATTGCCTAAATCCTCTAGTTGTGTAAGGGAATGTATAAGAAACTTAATATACCATTCAAGTGAATTTCCAACAAAGGTTTTGGATAGTATCTTGGTAGTATCCTAAGTGTGAGTTTGAACCCATTCCATATAGAGGTTACTAAAGTTTTTGATAAATAAAGTAGGATATTTAGTCCCATCATAAGTGATAGTTGGAGAGATGTTTCTAATATCTATGGAAATAATTAAGGTAGATAAAGGTTCATTTTGAAGAGGTTGAAGGATTTTTTATACATAATAGGTTAAGGTAAGATATTCCCATTACCATCTCTAAGAGGAAGAAATAAATTATAATTTAGTTGAGTCATAAAGACATGATTTTGGCTAATCATTTTCAAAATGTAGTTTTCCATTTGGAGCATTTAGGAGATATTCAAGTCTTTCATAAGGTTCATTTGTTGTACCATTTATGTATGGACTTGAGTTTTATATTTTGTTTCTTTCTCAACATGCCCTTATTTTATATGCATATTATGGTACCCCTACTTCTATTTTTGAATTCTAGTCTTACTTTTGGTTGGTTTGAAGTTTTGTTCTTGTGCTGATGTCATTATGGTATGAATAATTTACTAAGTGTAAGGTCTATGTTTAAAATATGCTTCCTTACTTTTACCAAGTTTGAGTGGTAAATATTCATTATATACACTTGGATTAAGAGTAACATCTGATATTTTGTGATATTGTTTATGTTATTGTCATGTAAGGTTAATTTTTCATTGTTATTTATAGCTTGTTATGAATGAATTCCAAAAATATTTTTTTAAATTGGACATGTGTTAGTATTTAATTTCATCTTTATTTAATATGTTTATTTTCTTTGTTATTTTTATGAAATAATGAGTCTCTTATTTGTTTCTCTTGATATTTCAATATTTATTGAAAAAATTCATGGTTTGAAACATACTACAAGGTTATAAATTTCATGGTTTGAATCATATTTCAAGGTTTCATGACATCCATGAAAACCTCATGTAGTATCTATACTTTATTCCTTATCCCTAACTCTGGTTCATGACATCTTATAAATAATTTCATGACATAATTTCAAATTTTTGTGTGACATATCTTTAATTCATGCATATCATCTCTTAAAGTCCCATGTTCCACTTATTTATATAACTTATTCAGGGCATATTCTAAATGTAAAAAAACACATATTTTCATAAAACTAGCCCAAATATTCCCATGTTGTGGTTTTTTTTTAAAATCTTGGACATATCATAAAATCTCATATGGAACTTTTTGGAAATGTAGTTTCATGTAATATATTAAAGGTTTCACAACATATTTTAAAATTAGCACACAATGTATTTTACTTTCATACTTGATCACCTTTATTCACAACTTTTCAAGATATTTGTAGTTGGATTTGTTTCTCTTCAACCACTTAGAGCACTTATGAAAACCCATGTGTAACTAATCCATTTCATCATTATAGGACTCATAGATGATGGATATCTAATATAGCCAAATACCAAATATAGATCTAAAAATCATGAAAGGTATTAGTGTGTCATGATACCTCTAAATACTAACATAACAATATCCATATTGAAAAGTAAAGATCCATTGAGTGACATGGCAAGGATATTCTCATGGAATATTGAGAAACTACCATATGAAAGGGACACATGTAAAATAAGAAATGGTAGACCTAAATATTAAGAAGAATCACTTAGCTATTCACCATTAATGTTAAAATTAATGGTTGATTTAATATTAAAAATCATCATATCCACAAATGGAATATAAATTCACAAGAGATCAACTATGTCAATATCTATCTTGTCTGATTAAGTAAATTGATTATAAGAATGCATAGTCAAGGGTAAACATGTCAAAATAATATAATAAACCTATGATGTGTGGATTGAGATCAAGAAATGAATAAAAATAGTTTAAATATTGAATTGAAATATTGATGAGATATATTACACATGATTTAGACACTTGATTTATTTGTGTTATTCCAACCATTTCTAGCCACCTAAATTCAATTCAAACTCAATGACTATGGCCTTGACATATGTGGACTTAACATCTTAGAGGCCTTGATAAAATTAAAAAATTATACATATAAAAACTGGAAAAATATGAAAATATCATGAGGTTAATGTCCATTGAGGGTGAATTTGAGTTTTTATACCTCAAAAAGCATTGAAAATATTGAGATGACAAAGTAAAATATAAAACTAGACATATCCATTCAACCAATAATTCACCTAGAATTACTGTTCCTTTTGTCAACCATTTTTATAACCCTCAAAATCCCATAATGGATGTTTCTTGGATAAAATGAATTAATTATCCTATGATTATACTAGGAGACACCCATAACTTACCAATAAATATTGATAAATTTTTCCCAAGATATGTTCATGGTAGAATTAGAACTCTAGAGGAACATATCCAAAATTTTAAAGATTTTGTAATTAGAACTCAAATTCAAAATTAATATGTGGCTTGTATATTATTACATTACACACTATATGAGATGTATTATGGATTGTATCTTGCTTGGATGGATGGATCTATTACATCTTTGAATAGCCTTCAAACTATGATTATCAATCATTTCAGAGTATCCATTGACCCTACCATTTTACATCATCAATTTTATATGCCCATATATATTTGAAATAAACCATAAGTATTTTAAATACTCACATCCAAAAATAATAAAAAATGTTGGAAAACCTTATACATGACTAGAGCCTTAAACTATACATGCCTATTTTATAGCTATAGATCCTATGAATTATATATTTCTTAGAAGAACTTGAGTAACTCTTTCAACTTTGCCTCTAAAATTTAATGAGGCTATAAACATTTAAAATCAAATGATGACATAAGGATATAGTGTTGCTCACATATATTTATTGGGAGAACCAAGTGCTTATAACCAAATTATAATGATCAATCATACACTGATGCAAAACATCCCACTAATGAAATCAATACTTGGTGTCATCTATACAATCCAAAATAAGGTGTATAACCCAATGCCTTTGAACTATACACCTTTCAATAAGAAAAAACTTTTTATTAACAAGTTTCCTTAATAAATTGGTTAGGATCCTACAATTTCATGATTCTATTATCATATACAAATGGTTAGGTTAATTCAATCAGGAATCAACAAGTTATCCTAGAATTTTTATATAACCAAATGGAAACAAAATATTAATATCAACTAACACATGTTGTTCCTAAACTTTTTCATGACATAGTAGTTGTTGTTAGCACAATCCCATAAGATAAAAATAACTAGTGTTTGAATTTGAATATATAAACAAGAAATATACATCAGATGGTACAAAAATTAAATTATGACATGTTGAACTATGAATACAAGTTTCTCAACATCAAAATCAACCCATGAATCCCTAAACTATAAAATTTAACTATAGAGGACTAATCATCAATAGAATACCTAACCAAATATTTGAGGTGAACCCATCCCTTTAGATAATGAAAATAAAACCAATAATAGTGATGTAAACGTAGTGAATTTCATTGATTTAACCTTTACCACTTAGTGTAAAATACATAATGTATTTGAGCATGTGGAGAATAATTATTTTGAATTTAAGTCCATTTCAAACATTTTTCATAAGGAAATGGATAACCTAGAAATAGTTTTGCCAAAGAAATCATGACAAATTGTAGGATCACTATTAAAATCAGATTTTACAATTAAAATCAAACAAGATGCCTAAAGGTTTGGTGACTTTAGAAATCATATTCAATGAAAATGATCAGCTAGAGAAAGACAAAGTGAGTATTTCTTCCAAAAAAGAACACTAGGAGCAAATTAGCATAGCTAAAGGTAAGCTACTAAAGCTGGGTAAAGTTAATATTGCCTATGAGAGAGTAGCTTTCATTTCATTATGTTAAGAATTAATGGATGTATTTTCTTGGGAATACCATGATTTGAAAGGTTTTGACCCTAGATTAACATGACATACTATTGAACTGGAATAGGATACAAAACTGGTAAGACAAAAGCAAAGGTTTATAAACCCCAAGGTTGAGATCCTCACTAGGAAAAAGCTTAAAAAGATTATTCAATCAGGTATTATTTTTCTTATTAAGCATTCAACATGGGTAGAAAATCTTATTCTAGTAAGAAACAAGAATGGAGAGATAAGACTTTGTGTATATTTTAGAGATTTGAACAGAGTATCATTGAAAGATCACTATCCACTTCCTTCCATGGATCAAATCTTGTAGAGAGTTTTAGGTTCATAGATATTATCCTTATCAGATGGTTGCTTAGGATATAAATATTAGTGTAGGTTTTTATTTTTCCCTATTTATCAATTAGCGAAATTGTATTTCTTGTGCATACTTGGAGTTATCCTACATTTGTGGGATAGGCTATCTTATGTGGAGGTGTGTGTCATAGATGTGTCATAGGTGTCATAAGAATGTCACAAGTAACTCCCTTGATGGGAGTTACTTCTCTATTCTTAGCACCTTGTCACCACCTTTCATGGAGGAGTTATAGTCTATTCTTGTCGTGCCTTGTCCACCTTTTGTGGAGGAGTTACGTATGTACTCTCCTATTTGTAGTCCTCACTTTGGCCATCTCATGTTAATCAGATTTTGGTTTTCTCCATTTTATTTTGTGTAATTTATCTTCTTGTATTATTTTCAAATTGATTTAGCATCTATGTGGTGTGCACTTTCTTCAACTTGTGTGATCACATATCCATTGCACTCGCATTATCCAGATTCTGGAAATAACTCTGATATGGTATCAGAGAAAGAATGGTAATCATGTGTATGGTTGTACTTTTAGTTCATTTTGAAATCAAGAGGAGTGAAGTTCTCTTTATTTTTTAATTTCTAGATCTGATTTTTTTTAAAAAAAACTTTCAATATCATTTCTGGTATCATTTCTTGCATCTTGGAATCCTTGGCCTTTGGGTGTCTTGGTTGTCTTCACTTTAAGGGTTGGTTCAACATTTAGCTTGGGTGCCATTGTTGTGTGGAGTAGCAAAGGGAGGAGCAACACTCTCTAAGGTTGATTGAGGTCATTCCAAGCTTCTACAACTTTGTGTAGTTTCAATAGCTTCCTTTCCAGCAAGGTGCAATAGTAACATCCTTTCCAACAAGGCGTAGTAGTAGTAGCTAGTTCCAGCAAGGTGCAGTAGTAGCAGTCCTTCCATCAAGGCACCTTTAGCCGTACGGTGTCTAGGTCTACAGGTTGTTTTTTTGCAAAAAAAATTTAGAATTGCATTTTTTTTGGAATGCCACTCCCTATTTTGTTTGCTATCTTGAAACTGGTAAATCACCCTTGTTCTTTGTGAGAATATTCTTCCACACCTCAGACAGTCTGTCTAGTAGGACTGCACATTTGTTTTGTCTTTTCTGCTAAAATTTGGACTGTGATTTCTTGAAAAAGGTGCCCTCTTCTTGTTTGGCATCCCATGTGGACCCTTAAACACTTTGCCATTCTATTATATTCTATCTTCAACTTTTATTTTCAGTTAAAAATTGACTTGTATAACAAAACTTAGTCAATTTGACTAAATATTAAGTTTTTTAGACAGTTTGGTAATTTTGGGGGTTTTAATTTTAACTTCTATCTTCGACCTACGAAGACAAAGGGTGAGGCCCGGGTTGGCAGGAGGCAAATTCCCCCTCACACAAACCTCCTTTAGATTTCTCATTCTGTGTTGAATCCAATGAGTGGTTAGAAGGCCACTTTGTCTCTCATAATAGGCATTTTTTTAATGTTTTAGTGCTCTTTTTTGCAAAAACACTAGTTTACGAGAAAATTGAACCTTTAATATCTTACAAATGGTAGCTCAGATTTGGGTGCCATTTTTGAAAAAGTGTTTGTAATTCAATTCTCCACATTGTAGGCTTGTTATTTGTTAATAACACACTATTTTATAAAGTGCCTAAAATTTGGGTCTCTCAGGATGCATTTTCAGCTGAGTCCAACGTCCTATTTGCTTTAGTCTTGCACTGATTTCTCTAAGACGCATTCTCATATGAGTCCAACATCTTTTGAGTGTGCACTAGCATATTTGGTAGGGGTCTCAATATTTTGGGGGGGTGTGATTGTTTTTCACAACTTGCACATATTTGCTTTCATTCTCCTTTTTGCATAAATTCACAACTTGCAATTAACACAACTTCACCTAAATTCAGCTAAAAATGGATTCTTTTCAACTAAAACCCCTAACACCCTTCAACTATCATGAATAGAAGGTTAAAATTTCAATCATTCTTAGAATCAAAGGGTTGTATAGTATCACCATGGGTACTGAAGTAAAACCCAACACTAATGCTAAAAAGGTAAAGTGGTCAACCATAGTGATGAAGCCTATGGATTACTGAGTTTGTCTATGTCTCCAAAACTTCTCTTCCATTTAGAATCCTCTTAGAATCCCAATGACATATGGGACACCTTAGAAAAGTTATTTGGGAAGCTTGAAGAGATGAGAGGTCATGAGCTCAAAAATGAACTCATAAGTCTAAGTCCTAGCAACTTTGACACCCTACAGGACTTCTTCACTAAATTTAAGGCCCTTAGATTGCAATTGAAAGAATGTGGGATAGAGAAGAAAGATGATCAACTCATACTTTCTATTCTTGCAAAGTTAGGTCCAAGATATTTAGTCTTTGTCTCCACCTTCAATGCCACAAAAAGTGCCCTTGGCACTACATGGAAAATGCCTTCTTTGGATTCATTCATTGCTGACTTGACTTGGGAGCAAGACAAGATAATTCAAATGGGCTCAATGAAGTCTAATCAATCCCAAGCTTTGATAGCTAGAAATGGTAAGGACAAAACTTCAACAAAGGAAAAGAAGAAAAAGAACAAGGACCAAGAGAAGAAGAAAGAAAACAACAATCCTACCAAAAACAACACTGAGTCTTCATCCTCCAATGTTAAACCTAAGAAGGAGAAGGTTAAGTGTGCGTATTGTAAAAATACAATGCATGATGAACACAAATGCATGAAGAAACAAATATATCACCTAACTCATCTTCTAAAGAAGAACAACATAGGTGTTCCTGACTCCATCAAGCAAAATTCATCTACCCAAGATTCTACCAAGGCAAAAGGCAAGGGTAAGGAGAAAGAAAAGGGCAAGGCCCTTGTAGCTACAGTAGCTTCTACATCTTCATGGGTCATCAACTCAAGTGCTTCTCACCACATGGGTTCTTCACTAGTTGAGTTTTCATATTTAGAGCCTTGTAGCATGACTTCAATTAGTTTGGGTGATGACACTTTAGTTTCTATTGTAGGGAGAGGGTTAGTTGAAATGGAAGGAGGAACATTCAATAATGTTCTAAGTGTTCCTTCTCTTTCAGCCAATCTCCTATTAGTGTACCAAATCACTCACATTCATCAGGGTATGGGAGTTGAGTTTTCACCAAATTCAGTGGCTATCAGGGAGTTGCATAGTGATACTACAGTGGCAGTGGGTAGGGTAGATCACCAAGCAAGGTTATACACCTCACATTTTACATCAAATTTTTCTCCAACAACATTGTTGACTCATTCAGATGGAGTTAGCAAATTGTGGCATGAATGGTTTGGCCATCTTAACTACCGCTACCTTGAGAAACTTTGCAAACATGACATGGTCATTGGCTTGCCTCATGTCCAATTCTCAAAAGGACTTTGTGAGGGGTGCTCCCTTGGGAAGCATCTTGAAGCAAAATTTGACAAAGGAAAAGCTTGGAGGGCTTCACAACCTTTGTAACTAGTCCATAGTGATGTATTAGGACCCTTTTCCAAACCATCTTTCACAAGGGCCAAGTACATCTTCACTTTCATTGATGATTTCTCTAGGTACACTTGGATATATTTTCTCAAATAAAAGTCTGAAGTGTTTGAAAATTTTCTAGACTTCAAGGCTCTTGTTGAGAAATAGAGTGAGAAATCCATCAAGGTTCTTCGAATTGATAATGGAGGGGAGTATGTCAGCATCAGGTTTGAGCAATTTTGCACCACAGAGGGGATTGATTTGTAGTGCACAGTCACTTACAATACTTCACAGAATGGAATTGTAGAATGCAAGAATAGGTTTTTGAAAGAGATGGGTAGCTATATGATTCACTCCAAATCCTTAGCACCATAGTACTAGGCTAAAGCAATCAATTATGCTTACTACATTCAAAATAGGGTTCCTCACAAAGCTTCGAAAGGGATAACACCCTTTGAAGCTTGGCATAAAAGGAAACCTAATGTTGAGCACCTTAGAGTTTTTGGATCCCCAGCCATGGCTCGCATTATAAAGAAGAAATGCAAAGCTATGGAGCATTAGTCCAAGCCTTACATCTTTGTAGGATATCTAGATGGTATTAAGGGATATCACCTTCTATTTTTAGTCACTCATGAGTTGTTCATTAAGAGAAGTGTCCATTTTTAGGAGAGTCATAGAGACTCAAAACTTGACACTTCTTCTCCCTCATCAGATCTACTTCTTCATGATGATTCCTCATCAGATTTAGATCAGTCGCAATAGGTTATTAAGCCAAAAACATCTTCTTCTTCTTCAAGTTCAGATAGTGGGGACAGTGATGTAGAGTCATCCACCTTTATTCAATCATAGGATGAGGAGTTAGCACTTGACTCACCCACTTCTAGGCCACTTTGGGCTAGATAGACACTTGAGAGTGCTCACACTTGGGCAGGAGATCCCGCAGATGATAGACATACTAGGGGGTATTTTTAGAGATCCACATGCCTTCTTTGCTTTAGCTTTAGATCCATAGACTTTTTGGGAGGTATATGGGGTACCTGAGTGGGATAATGCTATGGAGGAATAATATTCTTCCTCAATCAAAAATCACACTTAGGATTTGACTTCACTTCCTAAGGGAAGAAAGATGGTTTGATGTAGGTGGATATATTAGACCAAGTTTGTAGTAGATGGGTCAGTTAATAAGTACAAGGCACAATTGGTCACCAAGGGTTTCTCATAGGAGGTAGGCATTGAATACTCAAAGACCTTTACACCTATTGCAAAGATGACTTCTATCCAACTCACCTTGGCTATTGTCGTAACACATGGTTGGGATGTGCACCATATGGATGTGAAGAGTGCCTTTCTTCATAGACACCTAAAGGAGGAGATCTACATGGAGTAGCTACCAAGATTTGTTTAGGATTCTTCCTTAGTATGTAGACTTAGGAAATCTATCTATGGCCTCAAACATGCCCCTTAGGCTTGGTATGCCAAGATGGATTCCTTCCTTCTCACAATGGGTTTCACTAGGTGCCATTTTGATCCCAATGTCTACTTCTTCCGGCAGCATGATTCGCTATTGTACTGGTGAAGGCATCTCTTAAGGATAGATTTGACATGACAAACTTGGGTTTGTTGCACTACTTCCTTGGCATCAAGATCTCACAGTCAAATTTAGGGATTTCTCTTGCACAGCCTAAGTATGCTCTTTACTTATTGGCTCGATTTCACATGGCTGATTACAAGCCATCTCTGACTCCCTTTCTATCAAGAGTCAAGCTTGAGGCTGATTATTCTTCACCATTGGTTGATGCCACTCGGTATCGACAACTTGTTGGTAGTCTCATCTACTTGACTCACACCAGGCCTGACATATCATATACAATGGGACATGTTTCCAGATTCATGCAGGAACCTCATGAGCTACATTGGAAAGTAGATAAGAGGATATTGCATTACATACAAGGTTCACATAGATACGGGATTCATTACAAATTTATCATAGAGGTTGACTTGGCTGGATATACAAATTCAGACCAGGTTGGCAATTCACAGACTCACAAGTCCACTTCTGGTTATAGTTTCTCTCTAGGTTCATGTCCTATCAGTTGGTCTACCAAGAAGAAGAATGCTATTGCTATATCATCCATAGAGGTAGAGTATAGGGGAGTTGTTAATGCAGCTACTAAGGCTATTTGGCTTCAGGGGATACTTTTTGAGTTTGACATTCCTATTAGGTAGCCCACCATCATTTATTGTGACAACCAGAGTACCATTCAAATTTGTAGGAATCCAGTTTAGTACCATTAGACCAAGCACATAGAGATTCACATGCATTTCATTTAGGAACTTATTCATAGTCAAGTCATTGACTTGATATTTTGCTAGTCTTCAAAGTAGGTTGCAGACATCTTCACCAAACCTTTCACTGAGAGCAAGTTCATTCATCTACAAGCTCTTCTTGGGGTGTGGTCAACATCTGTAGCAGCATCATCTTTAGTGGGGCCTTTTAGCCTCTTCTTTCTTTTATGTCTCTCTTTTGGGGGGGGGAGTTTTTTTCCTATGGGTTTTCTCCTTTTCTCTATCTTATGGGAGATTGAATTAATACATGGGTACCTCATCATGCCTAGTTTTCAGGAACCATTTTATATTTCCACACTACCCACCTAAGCTGCACTTATGGGGGGGTATTAGTGTAGGTTTTTATGTTTCCCTATTTATTAATTAGGGAAATTGTATTTCTTGTGCATACTTGGGGTTTTTCTATATTTGTGGGATAGGCTAGCTTATGTGGAGGTGTGTGTCATAGATGTGTCATAGGTGTCATAAGAATGTCATAATCAACTCCCTTGATGAGAGTTACTTCTCTATTCTTAGCACCTTGTCACCACCTTTCATGGAGGAGTTATAGTCTATTCTTTGGGTGCCTTGTCCACCTTTTGTGGAGGAGTAACTTACGTACTCTCCTATTTGTAGTCCTCACTTTGGCCATCTCATGTTAATCATATTTTGGTTTTCTCTATTTTGTCTTGTGCAATTTATCTTCTTGTATTATTTTCAAATTGCTTTAGCATCTATGTGGTGTGAACTTGCTTCAACTTCTTTGATCATATCTCCATTGCACTCACATTATCTAGATTTTGGCAACAACTCTAATAATAACTAGATACTGGTGAAAGAGAAAAATTAGTATAAAATAGCTTTCACCACCAAATGAGGTAATTTTACTTATGAGAAGATGCCTTTTGGACTCTCTAATTTTGGATCTACCTTCCAAAGGGCAATGGATGTTGATTTTAATGGTTTATTGAGTGAAATGGTTTTATTATATCTTGATGAAATTAACATATTTTAAAAGAATCCCAATGATCATCTAACACATTTGATAATTATTTTTGATGGATGTCAATTCAGAGTTTTATTAAATCTAAAGAAATGCATTTTTTCATTGCATGAGGGTAGACTTCTTGGACATATGGTGTCCAAATTTAGTATTTGTATTGATCTAGAGAGAATAGAGTCAATTATTTCTCTATCACTTCCTAAACACAAGAAAGGATTGTAGAGCTTCTTGGGTAAGATAAACCTTTTTTTTAATAAAAAGGGTAAAATTTTTATTGAAAAATAAAGAAGAGCATTACAAGAAAAATAGGGGACAGAAACCCCAAAGGAAAACAACAAAAGTAAAAAAAAAATAGGCACATTCCAAATTAACCATTATTGTAATCCTCCCTATCTTCCTCCAAAATTCTTTCCAAATCAAAGCAAATCACTAAGGAGAATTTCTCCCATTCCTTAGTATTTCTTCCATCTAAACGCTCAGATGCCCATTTCACCAAACAATCCACTATCGTATTCCATTCACATGGAATATAAACAAACGTAAACATATCCATGAGTGAGCTAACCTACAAAATCTACTACACAATCAAAGCCAATTGCCAATTAACATTCAATAGTTTCCTCTTAATGAGTAGATTGATCAAAAATTGAGAATCTAATTTGCAAATAATCCTACACCAACCCAAAGCGTTAGCCTTCTCAAGATCATAAAGAATAGTATGGCCTTCCGTTATGTTGATGGTTTTCACCCCCTCAAGGACTACAAAGAGGAAAATCACCATACCTTCAGAGTCCCTACTTATCCATCCAATACCCTTGGGCCCAAGGTTACACCCAAAGGAACCATCTGTATTGATCTTGAGAATCCCATTGGGAGGGTGCTGCCACTGTCTAACCCTATGTGTTTCTATTCAAAATTCGCTTTTAGATCTAAGAGAAAGAAGAAACTAAAAAGTAATGGACAAGGCATGGGAAGTACCTGGACTAAAGATTGCGCACCGTAAATCCAGACGCTTGTGGGCACTCCTCTTTGGCTGTGGAGGAATGACACCTGCAAGAAAAAAGGAAACTTGGACAAGAAAATGTTAGATGGATAGGCAGTGGGTTGCCAAGCAAAAGCTTGTTCCCGAAAGTGTAAAAACTTCCATAAGGGAGGTCAACCCACTGTTTTGATAAGATAAGTGACTGATAAAAAGACAGAATGCCAGAATATAGAAGTGACAAAGAAATTAGAAAGGAAAGAAAAGACCAAAATGATTACCTGAAGGAGCTGTTGGGCTGAAGACAGTCATCGAGGTCAGAAATGTTGCCAGCGTCGGTTATCTGATCTGCCAGCGTCGGCTATCCTGCCGACGTCAGTTGGGGTAGTGACCAGCGTCGGTCGGGGTTATGGCCAGTAGTCGGGTCTGAGTTGTTTTCTGGACTGTGGATGGGTCTGGTTCGTGAACGGAGGCGAGACAGAGTTCAGGGACAAATTTAGATGGACTGGGGAGTGGTCTAGCTCTAGTCGGGTGCCTTATATAAGGTCTTTGTTGACAGGGGGATGGGGAAGAGGAAGAGACACAGAGGACAGGACCTGAGAAGGCTTTGTAGCCTCTCAGGGGGAAGAACAGAGGGAGCAGAGGATAATAGATAGGATAGATTACTAAAAACTAAATAAATGAAATGAAAAAACCAAACTTTGCTTACCTTTTTGCTGACTGAAGAAAGGAGGTGCTGTTGTTGGAGCCACGGAAGACTTGTTGCAAGAAGAGAATACCTAATCCAGAGCCTTTTCACCTGTTGCTACTATTGCATGAGGTCAAGATAGAGGAGAGACGAAAGCTACAGTGCCAAGAGAAGTCTATTTTCAAGCTCAAGGGTCTGGGGGGGCTATAACGGATGCAGAAAGGGGTAATGAAGGATGCCGACGCTGGCAGTTTCGCTGACGTCGGCTGAAGGGTCACCGACATCGGTGGTTACAGAATGGGGACAGAGGCTAAAAATAGCCTCTGCCCATTCTTGCACGCCACCGAGCGAGGGGGGATGGGAAGAACGGTCACGAGGATGCCAAAATGGGCGTGGGGGGAAGATAAAGAAGAGATTTGGCCTAATAAATGCTAGGGGGAAGGTGGAGGGATTCAAGGGAGGATCCAAGGTGGCAAGGGTAGGGTGGAAAGGGGGCCAAGGTCAAGGGTTAGGATAGGGGTTTAAGGCCAAGGGGGGAGGACCAAGGTGCAGACACGTTTGCGGTGTCTACATTTGCCCCTTTTTGTCTTGTTGGTTGTTCTAGACGAACTGCAAGACAAAAATAGGAGTTGATTGCCCCAGAAAAGGGATGAGGTGTTCCCCCCTCAAAGCGATAGTCGAGAGAAGGGAACCGAAGATTGAGTGTCAATTTGATAGAGAAATGGATAAGAAAGATGAAAAGTGAGTGAAAATGCTGCAAAAGTCGTGATTGCGCGTATACCACGTCACGGGATGGTCGGGTCAAATTGTCGCATGTCGAGGGTCAAGGAGTGCCAAAATTGAAGTAACCGGGCCCCAGCATTTAGTCGTCTATTGATCGGGTCACTCAATTTAAGCTAAAGCTCCAAATGGTCATCCTGTTCCAGGTATCCAGGGCTCAGGAAGTGCTCTCAGAAACATGAAAAAGCCACAAGTAGTAGGGATCAACTAGCTCGTGATCCTATACTTGCGAAGGGTCAAAAATAGTCTGCAGACAATTCTGCTAACCAGTCGTGAGGTAGCACACATGCAAAAACAACCAAGGCAACATTGTCTTGGAAGTGGTCGAAGGTCGAAGGAGGGTCATTGGTCAAGGGGATGGATTGGATGAAAGGATGCGGCCGAGCTAACCCCAGAAGACCCCATGTCAACTGAGTGCTACCTACATAGCCCCTATCGTAAGGGGCCTCAGGCTGATGTAGTTCTCCCTAAAAGGGAGGGAGGGTCAGAGGGATTGATTGGTCCTGGTCAAAGAAAATGATTGGTCTTGGACAAAGAAAATGATTGGTCTTGGTCAAAGAAGATGATTGGTCTTGGACAAAGAAAATGATTGGTCTTGGACAAAGAAAGTCGATAGACTGGGCATGGTCAAGGTCAAGGTCGCAGAAGAGAAGGTTTGTTCATCAAAGAGACGAACAAACGGGGGTGGTCGAGCTAACCTCATAGGATGTGTTATCTGAGTGCTGCCTACATAGCCCTGGTCATAGGGCCTCAGACCAATGTAGTTCAGACAAATTGAGAAGATTGGTCGATGATGAGATTGGTCATGTGTTGAAATGACGAAGGTAAGATGAGGATAAAATGATGCTACAGATGGTGTATTCTGTAGAATTGGTCGAGAGTCTTTCATCCCTAGCAAGTTTTCATAGTCGCGATGGATATATGCTAAAAATGAATAGAAGTCTATTTATGCTTCAGCAAGTATTGGTTTATGCTTAACATAAATTGGGTCTAGTCGATAGTTTCCATGTGTACTGGTGTCCATAGAAACTATGTGAAATGGTCTAGGATGATGTCAGCTGAAAATGATGAAAATGGCTGGGTTTGAGATGAGTCGCTGATTGATGTGGTTAAATGTGACCAAAGCGAAGAGAAAAGATGAAAGGCAAATCGCTCTTTCATTGACAAGGACCAGAAAGGAAGCATAGATAGGGGTTTATTAGAACAAAAGCCCCGTTCATGCATTACGTCGTTGACCAGTGTTGAGTTAGAATGGTAATCGAATCACTTTGACATTAAAGTGAGCTCAAAGTCCCTTGAGCAGGTGATAGGAGGAGGATAGGGTAACCCAGTTTAAGAGCAGGAATAACCTTGCCCCTTTTATAGGAGACCCTGAGACAACTACAAGCCAAGTCCATGACTCGTTTTTTTTTTTTTTTTTTTTTTTTTTTTTTTTTTTTTTGGGCAGGCTGATCGATGCGGGAAGCCTACAGAGATGTCTTTTGATGTAGTGGTCATGTTGCAAAGCTGATCAATGCAGGAAGCTTCTAGGAAAAGTGATGTGTGTAGCAAGATTTAGTCATAGCCATCCTTCGAGGGAGTGGTCTATATTTTTGCTTAATAATGTTTGATAAGTTGGCCTAGCTGTCCTTCGAGGGATCAGTCTAGTAATACAGCAATGATAGTACAGCTGTCCTTCGAGGGAGCAGTCTGTCTTTTTGATTTTGACTTGATTTTGTGACCATGGATATGTTTTGACATCTTGATATATTTTTTGATTTGATTAGATTAGAGTCATGGACAAGGCTGTAAAAGTTCAAGGACGCCCCTTTTATTAGGACAAAGCATCCATGCATCATAAAAGGGTTGTAGAGGACTTGTTAAAGGGAAATAGGGTTGAAAGGGATGAGGATTAAGAGGACGAGGATTACTCAAGGGACGAGCTCAAGTTACGTGTCAAGTAGATGAGTACTCGACTAGCAGAAGAATGGTCGAAGACACAAGACATAAAAAGGGGTTTAAGGTCTAATAAGACCCTGGGCCATGCTAGTATGTTAAGGTCCGAGTCAATTGGGAGCAAACCTGCCCCATTTGCCTCTTTCCAGATTGGTCAGATGTTGATGGATGGATGTGAAGTTGGTTGACATGGTTGTTGGTTGGTTGAGAAAGGTTGAATGCTTGGTCGAGAGGTCAGGGTGATTGATATTTGGTTGAAGTTTGGTTGAGACTAGTCGAATAATTGGTCGGGGGTTGGGTCGGTGGATACTCGGTCGGGTTTTAAGATAAAATGAGTGATTGATATGTGGTAGAGACTGGGTTGAATAGTTGGTCAAATTTTGAATAAAGGATGAATTCCCCCAGCGGGTAGGGAGAATGTTTGAAAGGTTGGTTAAGGTCAGTTGAGGTTTAGTGGTCAGATGGATGGTGTTAATGTCGAATAAGGGGGTCAAAGGCGGCAAAGGGACCACAGTCTGGCGTGGAGATCCTGATCTAGGTGATGAGGTTGGAGAGACATGAGTCAAGGTTGATGTTTTGTCAAAAAGGTGGTCAAGAGGACCCTTGATGAGAAGGGAATCCTTTTTCTGGTGCTGACGAATGACAGCTTTAAGAGCGCAACAACGCTCAGTGTCATGTCCCGGAGTGTGATGATAATGGCAAAATGCAGAGTTGTCGAACCAAGATGGTCTTAATCTGAGAGTTGATGAGTGGGGTGGTGTTGAAGGTTTGTTGATAACGTGGTCAAGAAGAAGGGTGTCATTCCCAAGACATTGGCGAATGGTGACCTTGAGGGCATGACAATGCTCCGTGTCGTGCCCAGGCCTGCGATGATATGCACAAATGCGAGTGTCATCGAACCATGGTGGTTTAGGTCTGAGAGATTGATATTGTCTAAGAGGTGGGAGATCGATACGAGATGACTGCAACAAGTGCCGTAAGAGCAAGACATATGAACCTGCTAACGGGTCTAGATGCTTTATTGCAGTGAGGGTTGGTGACGTTGGTTTGGGAGGTGAAAGAGGCATAGGTCGAGAGTTCGGATGAGGTGTATGTCTGATGGGATGAGGAAGTAATGGAGGCGATGTGCCTCTATGAAGGATGGGAGTGGGAAGTACTCCTATTAAAGTGGATGGATGCAGGCCCAAGATTGAAGGTAATGATGAGGGTGGGGGAGGAGTTCTCCGGTGTGGTCTAGTAGCTTTCGTGTGTTTGGGTCGAGGGCCACCGTTGTGCGAGGCAAGGTTAGATGTGGGTTTGGGTTTAGATGTGGACGAAGGTGAGTGAGATGTAGAAATCTCACGCAAAGGGCAAGAGGAAACCGTGACTGGGTCTTCCTCGATTGAAATGGGTGGAGAGACTGGTTCTTCTCTTGGTGGAGAAGAAATAAGAGAGTCTAGCTCCTCAAGTGGGCAGAGGGCATGGATGATCGTGCCTTCTACTTGTAGTTGAGGAGTAGGTAAGGTAGGGTCTTTGGATGAAGGTGGGCTTAATGGTGTTGATGTGGTCAAAGCATCCTCCGATACAAGAGAGGTAGATGGAGGACTAGTAGGAGAAGGAGGTTCCTCATCCTTTAATGGAAGAGGTTGGTCAAGGACAAGAGGCAAGATAGTGCTAATCGTGTGAATGTCATGGTCTTGAGGGTCATTGGTCGAAGTCTGGACGTTGTTTTGAGTAGGCAGATGATTCAGAAATGGTTGTTTGAAGATGTCAATATGCTGGTTAGGTGGGGTGTTCGGGTTATCTAAAATAAGATCCCCCTTGTCGATCATGTCTTGAACGATGTTTTTGAAAGTTCGGCAGTTGTCGATGTCATGGCCTTGGACGCGATGAAAGGGACAGAAGTCGGCCTCCCTATACCATGTAGGGATGGCCTTTGAAGGGTCAAATTGAGGTGGTCGGATTGGAGGGAGATTGAGGACCCCCTGCTTGAGAAGTTTTTCCAAAACGGAAGCGTATGGTTCTCCAAGTGGAGTGTAAGAACGCTGAATGTACCATTGTTGGAATTGTTTGGTGATGCTGGAAGATGTCGAAGGTTGAGAGTAATTCTTTGTTGTTGAGGATGGTGATCTAACGACCACAGTGTTGGCCACTCCTTTGGACTTGGAGTTGGTAGAATAAGAAGGTCTGGAAGAAGAATGGTCAGTAGATTTTGTGTTGGTATTATGCAATTTGACCTTATCTTCTTCAAGGGCATGGAGTTCAAGCTTTCGAGCCATGATGAAAGCTTCGTCAAAAGTGCGAAATGTCTGAATCCGCAAGGTAGAAGAGATGTGGTCGGCACATGCTCGAGAGAAGAGCTCGATGAGCTCGGGTTGAGGTAAAGAGACGGAGAGCTGGTTAATCAGACCTCTCCAACGAATGACAAAGTCGATAATTGATTTGTCGTCAAATTGCCTGATGGAGTAAAGGTCTGTGATTGAGACTTGTTTAGTGATGTTGATTGAGAAATGGTCAAGAAATAGTTGGGCGAGTTGGATGAATGAAAAGATAGAGTGTCTGGTAAGAGAGCTATACCAGTCAAGGGCAGGGCCAGAAAGGGACATAGGGAACGTGCGTAAAACCAATGCATCGTCATGGGAAATAAGATAACAGGCATGTCTAAATGCCCGTAGATGTTGTTGTGGGTCTTCCCTACTCTGAAAGCGAGTGAATTTAGGAATCTCCCAATGGTTAGGATATGGTCGAATAGGGATGAAAGGATGGATGGGCTCATTGCAAATTTGTTCATATGACAAAGTATTGCTTGAACCGGAAATGGAGGCCTCGAGACTAGACATTTTATCCATCAGCATCTTAATAAGATCTGCTGACAGATTGGTGGGTTGAGTGCCCCCTAAGTTGTAAGGCACTTGGAAGAGGTTAGAGGAGGCATGCGACATAGTCGGTTGTACAATATACGGATGACTAGTCGCAGGGGCGAAAGTGGAGGCTAGAGGTGGTTGCGTTACGAAGGTTGAAGGTATAGGTTGACTAGGCACTGCCAAAGGTGATTGAATGGCGGCACTGGTAGAAAGACAGGTTGGCACTCCTACATTTGTGGGTGCAAGAGTGTGAGGGGTCGAGGTAATCAAGTTCTGATATGATGTAGAACTTGGTTGAATTCTAGGTGATTGAGGGGGTAACGAAACCTCGGTGGAGGTCGGTCTAAAAATAGACGGGGAGGCCAAACTTTGTGTATTGGCCATGGTTGGGTTAATAGTTGAGGTGAAAGGCTGAGTCATAAAGGGTTGGGTGGCGAATGGTGTGGATGTCATCGCCACGTCACCTGAAAGGTCTCGCATTGGGTTTCTCGCGAGATAGTTTTGGAGGGCTGCGGTATTGAGGTCCAAGAATCTCTCAAAATCTTGGTCCCCTTCAGGGATGATGGGAATTTGAGTCGAGGTCAGGGTCAGGGTCGGTCCTGTAGGAGTTCTTTCAGTCTCTGAGTGGAACTCCATGATAGGACTGGTTAGAGACAGGATAGACGGAAGCGGTTGTTGGCTAAAGTGGTTAAGAAGAGAGTCCTGGTTCCAAAAACTGTGTTTTTGCAGTCTCAAAAAACCAGAATGGAGTTTTTTGACAGAGAAGGGATAGGTTTCAGGCTACTGGTTTTGAAGAAAAAGGACAGTGACAGAGACCGACGTCAGTTGAAAAACTGATGTCGGTTAGAAAGATGGCTGATGTCAGTCAGATAACCGATGCCGGTAACAGATGAAGCCGACGTCGGTATTAGAACCGATGCCGGTGACAGGAGAAGCCGACGTCGGTGGCGGAACCGATGTCGGTGACTGTGTTTTCTAGAGAACCAAAAGGTTCTTGGAAAATGATGAAGAAGGCGTCCTCACACACTCAAACAAATAGATGAGAAGAGGAAAACAGAGAGAGACACACAAGCCTAAGCGATAAATCCTAGGAATTAACCATAGAAATTGTGGCTTATGCCTTAGATGGATGTTTGGGGAGATTGGCTGAAAAATGGGTCCTAGAAGAAGGCGGTCTAAAGATGGTTTCGGGTGTTGTTTTAGGTTCTCAAAGATCTGTGTTAGGGTCTGGTACGTGGCCTAGTGCTAAGGAGCAAGCTCCCCTCACTTCACGATTCCAATGGTTAGCTGGTCTCGCTTAGCCAAGATATACCTTGCCTAGAGTTTATCCTCCGCCAGAGAACAGAGTGGGCTTCCCCCTTGGTGATGAAATCCAAGTAGGGTCACCGGGATGGGTAAGGTATCCGTTGGGGGATGAAATCCCAGTCGGGCCTTGTCTTAAGTAAGTTTTATGTTCGTTTAGTGCATGTGGTCTGGTAGTGTAACATCAAGTGTCTACGATTCATTCAATATGCGTCTAAGTTACTAGATGTGGACTAATGCAAGCACAAGCAGAAATGAAAGTGCAATACGTTTTAATGCCCAAGTCAAAATGTGATGTTGTGATGAAGACAAGTTTTGAGAAAGGGTCAAGGGTATGATGTTTAGACTAGTCTAGAAATGCAAGGAAGAAAGATTCGTTTTAGTCCTGCTTATAGTGTCATTGAGAAGAAGAGAAAGAGGAGAAAAGGTAAGAACCTAATGCTCCTAAATGAATGAAGAAAAAGGAACCCAGGAGGAACCTAGGGTCCCACCGGGCATGCCAGAATGTTTCTATTCAAAATTCACTTTTAGATCTAAGAGAAAGAAGAAACTAAAAAGTAATGGACAAGGCATGGGAAGTACCTGGACTAAAGATTGCGCATCGTAAATCCAGACGCTTGTGGGCACTCCTCTTTGGCTGTGGAGGAATGACACCTGCAAGAAAAAAGGAAACTTGGACAAGAAAATGTTAGATGGATAGGCGGTGGGTTGCCAAGCAAAAGCTTGTTCCCGGAAGTGTAAAAACTTCCTTAAGGGAGGTCAACCCACTGTTTTGATAAGATAAGTGATTGATAAAAAGATAGAATGCCAGAATACAAAAGTGACAAAGAAATTAGAAAGGAAAGAAAAGACCAAAATGATTACCTGAAGGAGCTGTTGGGCTGAAGACAGTCACCGAGGTCGGAAATGTTGCCGGCGTCGGTTATCTGATCTGCCAGTGTCGGCTATTCTGCAGACGTCGGTTGGGGTAGTGACCGGCGTCGGTCGGGGTTATGGCCTGTAGTCAGGTCTGAGTTGTTTTCTGGACTGTGGATGGGTCTGGTTCATGAACGGAGGCGAGACAGAGTTCAGGGACAAATTTAGATGGACTGGGGAGTGGTCTAGCTCTAGTCGGGTGCCTTATACAAGGTCTTTGTTGATAGGGGGATGGGGAAGAGGAAGAGACACAGAGGACAGGACCTGAGAAGGCTTTGCAGCCTCTCAGGGGGAAGAATAGAGGGAGCAGAGGACAATAGATAGGATAGATTACTGAAAACTAAATAAATGAAATGAAAAAACCAGACTTTGCTTACCTTTTTGCTGACTGAAGAAAGGAGGTGCTGTTGTTGGAGCCACGAAAGACTTGTTGCAAGAAGAGAATACCTGATCCAGAGCCTTTTCACCTATTACTGCTGTTGCACGAGGTCAAGACAGAGGAGAGATGAAAGCTACAGCACCAAGAGAAGTCTATTTTCGAGCTCAAGGGTCCAGGGGGGCTGCAACAGATGCAGAAAGGGGTAATGAAGGATGCCGACGCCGGCAGTTTTGCCGACGTCGGTCGAAGGGTCGCCGACGTCGGTGGTTGCAGAATGGGGACAGAGGCTAAAAATAGCCTCTGCCCATTCTTGCACGCCGCCGAGTGAGGGGGGATGGGAAGAACAGTCACGAGGATGCCAAAATGGGTGTGGGGGGAAGATAAAGAAGAGATTTGGCCTAATAAATGCTAGGGGGAAGGTGGAGGGATTCAAGGGAGGATCCAAGGTGGCAAGGGTAGGGTGGAAAGGGGGCCAAGGTCAAGGGTTAGGATAGGGGTTTAAGGCCAAGGGGGGAGGACCAAGGTGCAGACACGTTTGCGGTGTCTACACTATGAATCTTATTCTTGACCTATCGACCTCTCCTAACACAAGCCAAATTCCCTTAGAGCCACTAAAATCCTAGTCACACCACCACCTCAGCATCCTAATTGATTAAAGGAATGCATACCTCACTCTTGGCTTGCACAGTCCCCTAAATCATCCCCATGATTTTTTGCCAGACTTGTTGCACCATGATCCTCATGCCATAGAAAATTTGCCTATTTCTCTTAGGCTAGAACTACCACAATAGAAAGATGGCCCCCTACCCATACATCCTGTAGGAAAGGCATCCTTGAGGGGGATTCTCCCATGCCATTCCAAAAGTTTACCAATAAGAAATCATGAAAATAGGGGCTCTACTAGACATCCCACCAGTAGTGCCAAAGTTGTAAAATAAAGGAATAGTGAAAAAATAGGTGAATAGAATCCTCTTCTACCACCCCACACATAACATAGACTGAAGGACCTTAGAATCCTCTCTTCTAGAGATTATCCTAGGTCAGGCACCTATTCCATGCCACCATCCAGAAAAATAGTTGCATTTTGGCCATGAGAATTTATTCCAGACCTGTCTCCACCATTGCACTTCCCCACTACCCAATCTCTGAGATAGTAAGGACTGATATGCTAAGGCAAATGTGTAAACTCCCTTAGGATTGGGAGACCAAGTGATCTCATCTTCCTCCTAGAGGGAGATACAACGACACCTAAAAAGAAGACTCAATAGCTCAACATGCTCCTCTTACATCCCAACAAAAGGCCAATCCTCGAGAGCTTTCCATCATGCCACCTCCATTTGTTTGCATGAAATATATGATTTAAAGTTTCTCACCCAAGACTAACTAGCCTCAAGAAATCTCTAGCAAAGGTTCAACAAATTAGGGAACTGAGAGATAATGGGAGGATAACTGTCCCAAGAGTTAGTCCAAAAAAGAGCCTTGGACCCCCACTTACAAATCTAGAATAAGCCTTCCTTAATAAGAGCAGCCCCTTTTTTGAGAGTACCCCATATCACCAAGCCTTTCCCTATAAGGGGATAGCAAGGAATATCACCCTGATTGGTCCTTGAGAAGTACTTTTGGGAGAGAATTTTGGCCCAAGCCTTGTCTTGTTTGGTGCACCAATGCCAATAAAGCTTTTCCACCAAATCAATGCCATTCAAGTCTGACTACCTCAAATCAAGACTCCCATGTTGTTTGGGGCTACAGATAATCTCCTAGTGAACTAGGCTCCATTTGGAGGACATCAGACTACCAGCCCATAAAAATTGCCTAGCAACCAAATCAAACTCCTTAACAATTCCCATCAGGGCAACCTAGAGCATACATCTATAAATGGGCAAAGCCTACACCAATGATTGGATTTGTTGAACATGACCAGTAAAAGACAAAAACTTGTGAGTCTAATGATTAACTTTCACTCAAAATTTATCCAAAATATTCTTCCAGGATTCCTTGGGTAGACGGCTAATTGAAATAGGAATACCCAGGTAAATCAAGGGGAGAATCCCAATATGAAAATGCATAGTTTGAGAAATTCACTATTGGATGGGGCCTGGAGTGTTGAAGAAGAATATGGATGGCTTGTCTTCATTTATCATTTCTCATGAGGCCGTTAAGTAAACATCCAATACCCTGCACAAATTAGCTACTTCTCTCATTATGGCCATGCCCATCAGAGTAGGGTCATCTGTGAACTGCAAGTGAGACTACACTAGCAATTCACCACCCCATCACCAGCCTTAAATAAGCCCATCCTCTTAGTTCTTTTTGATCATCTTCCCCAAACTTTTAGTG
Organism: Torreya grandis; assembly: GCA_037957365.1. Classification (NCBI taxonomy): domain Eukaryota; kingdom Viridiplantae; phylum Streptophyta; class Pinopsida; order Cupressales; family Taxaceae; genus Torreya; species Torreya grandis. The sequence goes on along the minus strand of JARHVA010001322.1, from coordinate 3,200,116 downwards.
AGGAGAAGAAAGAGATATGGAGACAAGGGATCTCCTTGTCACAACCCCCTAGAGGCACCAAATAACTCCGTATGTTCCCCATTAATAAGCACCAAGAAGGAAACTAAGGTAATGCAGTTCATGACCCATTGAGTCCATTTGTCTACAAAACTAAAATCACTAAGAACCTTCTACAGGAATGACCACTTGACTCTATCGAAGGCCTTAGCCATATCCAACTTAATAAACATCACCTTATCTTTGGAACAAGCCATGGAATGAATGGACTTAGCAGCTATAACAATACCATCCAAAATTTGCTTGCCCTCCACAAAACCACTCTGCTCTTTAGAAATCATAGTGTTTAGCCCTCTTTTTAATCTATCTATAATGATCTTAGATATAATTTTATAAACAACATTGCAAGGAGATATAAGGCATAATTAACTTAGCCTATTAGCTCCTTCACATTTGGGTATGAGGGAAAGATAGGTCGCATTTGAAGCCTTAAGCATTTGCTTATTCTGCTGAGATTATTTGACAATAGCTAAAACATCTAGTTTGATAATGTCCCAAAATTCTTGGTAGAACTCAATTGAGAATCCATCAGGTCTAACTACTTTCCCTTTTTTCATCTGGGTAATAGCCTGATCAAACTCCCCAAGTGTGATATCCTTCATTAAATTCTCATTCATTTCATGCATCACTAGAGGTAGAATATAGGAGAGAACCTGAGCTTCTTCTAGTGATTCCCCATTCACATATTCCCTAAAAAGAGTGGAGAAGTACTGCACCACCTCATCTGACATTGCAGGAAAGGAGTTAAGCTGCTCACCCCTTTCATTGACCAGGATCGAAATAGAGTTGCCATGCCTCCTGGCTTTGGATGAATGAAAGAAAAAAGAGGTATTTCTATCCCCTTCCTAGAGCCATTCTATCCAAGCCTTTTTCTTCTAGAACATTTCCTCTCAAAGCTTGCATTCTTCTAGGACTTTCATAGCCTGAGCTTCATCTTAAAGCAATTCTTCAGTCAATCCTTCCTCTCTTATTAGTCTTGTGATACGATCTAGCTTAGTCTAAGTAGTAGCCTTAGCATGAAAAATATTCCCAAAGCATTGATGATTCCATTATTTGAGCTTATAATTCACATACTATAGTGATTTAGCAGAGATATACATCATCGTACCATGGGTAGGCCTACCCCACTTCCACCAATTGGCCACACACTCGAATAGTGACTGATCACATAGCCACATGAGTTAGAATCTAAAGGAATGAAAGAAAAGGCTGATAAGTTGAAACACTATTAAGCTTAGTAGGCCAGTGATATGATCCTCTCTAGTCCAAAATTTTAGACCCTATAGACCACATACCATCGACCCAATAATTGGAGACTAAAAAATGATCCAATCTCTCAGCAATGTAGTGTTTCCCAGTCTTACGATTGTTCCATATAAAATGACCATTATTGGGCCTAATGTTGACTAAATTCAAAACTTCAATATAATTATGCATAAGCAAAGTAGAGGGTTCTAGCCTTGTTGTACCACCATGCTTTTCAGCAAATTCTAAAATAGCATTAAAATCTCTAGCCATAATCCAATGTTGGGAGGGATCCAAGCTGTGGATAAAACTGATATGGCCCCAAAGTGAGTGTTTACCCCACCAATTGGTAGGGGCATAGATATTGGAGAGGAGAATGGCACCTCCCATCTCAAAACTAGAAGCAATCATAGTCATGGAAAACTTAGAAGATAGCCACCCAAGGGGACTAATCTTGTGTGGGTTCCAAAAACAAGCTAGTCCCCCTGAAGATCCGAGAGCCCCAATACATTAACAATCCGCTTGCCTCCACAACTTAGGTGCTAGACTGAACATAGCTTCAACTGAAAGCTTGGTCTCCTACAAAAAAAAGAACATCAAGTCTTTGAAATCTAATCAAATTTTTATCATTTTGTCTAGGGTTGTTGTTCAAGCCCCTTACATTCCAAGATAGTACAACCATTTTAGGGGATTCAAAAAGTGAGCATCTAGAGACTTTACTAACCTTGACTCCACCAAAGTCTCTCCCATTAGTTTAATCTTTTCCAAGTCCTTTTTTCTACTAGGCTCGATAAATTTCTCCCCCCCTCCCTTCTTAAGGTCTCTTTGCAAAAGTCCCAAATGAGGAGAAGATTTACTACTCCTAGCTGCCCCTAAATCCCCAAATTTCCCAGTGAGAGGTAGATTCCATCTTCTTTAGAGTGTTCAAATGAGGAAGCCATCACTTATAAAACCATCATATATTGGTTTGTATCCATGTGATAATCCCTAGCATCTTATGGTTCAATTAAAGCACCTGAAACATTGGTCACCTGGGCTAGGCCCTCAATCACCTGATCCAAACTCATCAATCCTAGATTCACCTCCTACTGATTAAGGTCATCTAGTATTTCAAATCTATTAAGCAAGTCATCTACTTGTCTTTCCTTTAAGGACCATTTTTGGCCCTTGTTTATATAGTGGCCTTTAACTGGAACAAAACCATCAACTTCAGGCACCTCACCTGGAATCAAGCCCTTCCCTTTGTCTATTCTAGGGGGATTATGAAGAGGTTGAGCAAGCTGAGGCTTAAAGGCTTTTGATTTGGGACACCATCACTATAAATTACCATAAGCATGGAAAAGATGATATTGGAAAGGAAGAGTTTTGTAGTCCAACTATTGCACCCAATTAAAGGGTCCTGCACTCATTTCCATAGCATCAGGCAAATGCTTGCTAAGATCAATTTCAACATAGATGCAGGCATAAGTCATTACCTTTTTCCCAAGGATTGACATTGAAGAACCGATTGGCCTTCCCAGCAGAGGTGCAAGCATTTTTAGAGTGTCTTCTTGACAACATTCAATTGGAAAGTGAGGTAGATGCACCCACACTAGGACATGATTTGGAAACTCTTCTAATGGTATAAAACCTACATGCCATGGCTTGATAAATAGCCCCACCTGGTTATGAAAGTAAGGGCCTCCAGCAAAAACTCTATTATAGTTAGTCAGATAGGTAAAAGTGACCATAAAATAACTATTTTATAATAGAATAATGTCCATTTCTCCTTGTAGTGCCCATGTCCTCTAAGCCCACACTTCCAATATTTGGAGTGAAGTCCTAAGCCCTAGAAACTTGCAATATAGGGAGTGTTTCAAATAGTATTCTATGTCTTTAGCAATCATTTCCATCAGAATAACCAACTTGAACCTCTCCTTGAATCTTTCTAGGAAACCCTTGACCTTGGGTAATCGCATGCCAATGGGCTCATCTACATCAAAGGGGCCTAAAGCCTGTGAGAAGGGAGCTTCTCCAGTGTTCTGCATACCTTGAGCCGCGTACTGTAAGCCAAGCACTGCCATGAAGTTCAAACCTGAACCCTCCCCTTTTACACCTTCCTTCTCCCCTTCATTCATTGCCATCTCTCCACATGAAATATTTTGAATCATTTGATTTTTTTTAATTTGGGTAAGATAAACTTTATTAGAAGATTTGTTCCTAGTTTTGTAGAACTAGTAAAATCACTTACTCAAATGCTAAAAAAACACCAAGAATTCACTTGGAGTAAAGAAAGTAAAAGAAGTTTTTAATATATCAAAGAATAAATCATCTAAGATCCTACTTTTCTCAGTCTAAATTTCATTAAGGATTTCTTCTTGTATTCTTTCTCTGCTTCTAGTACTATTTCAGCCATGCTTATGCAATAAAATGATGAAGGTTTAACAAAGCCCATTGCTTTCTATAGTCAAGATTCAGAAGGTTATGAATAAAGATAATAAATTTTATAAAAACATGTAATTTATTTTATAATATATTTGAATAAATTTAGACATTTAGTTTAAATAATAAGATTATACTAATGGTTGCTCATCCAAGTGTGAAGGATTTCATTCTCAACAGAGATTTGAGGGAAAAGAGAGCTGGATGGGTCACGAAATAAATGAAATATGAAATTTAATACAAGGTTAAAAATATGGTTTTATGTCAAGGATTATGTGAACATATTTTATAATATGTAAAATAATAAAAATAAATCATTTTGACAATTCAAGACACTCAACATGAAGCTGAAAATACACCTCCTACAAGCTAGACAGAAAACATTGCTAGATTTATTCAAAATGGAGAGTGTCCAAAGTGTTTGAATGTATAAAAAAGAATAAAATTCAGGATTAAATTAGTATCATAAATTATTATTTATGGAGTTCTCTTCAAAAATGACATTGGAGTTATGCTTTTAAGGTGTGTTGAAACTAGTCAATTTGACAAGCTTTTTGAGCAATTTCATGACAGTCCTTTTGGAGGTCATTTCTCAGCTAAGACCATAGATACAAAAATCATTAGAGATGGTTAATTTTGGCCTAATTTTTTTATATATTCACATGCATGGGTTAGTAAATTTTAAAAGTGTGCAATGCTTGTAGGAAAATAGAGAGTAGTTGTTATGCCACTAAACCCAATTTTGGTTGAGTAGCCTTTCATGTAAAAGAGTTTAAAATTCATTGGCATGATTAATACTAAATATAGTTCTGGTAATAAGTGGGTTTTGATAGCTAAAAACTATTTCACCAGGTGGGTGGAAGTATTTCGTTTGAAAGAGGCAAATGAGAACTCTGTGCTTGAATTCTATGTGAGCCTAGTCACTCATTTAAGAGCACCTTCTACTATCATATCAGATAATGATTTGGTATTAATTAGTACAAAAATATGTGAATGGGATATTTAAAATGGTATTTAAATTACATCTTCATCCAATTATTATCCATAGGGTAATGGACTAGCTAAGTCTACTAACAAGAACCTGATTTAGATCATCAAAAGAATAATGGAAGATAATCAAAGATCTTGGCATACTAGGTTGAATATTGATTTATGGTATAATAGGAACACCCCAAATAATACCATTGTCCATTCATATGAACTCATAGTTTATGGAAGAGAAGCAAGGTTACCTATCTCATTGGAGCTTCTAGCTTTTGAGCTTGCACAATGATTAGAGCTTTTGGAATATGATGCAATGGAGGTTTGAATGAATGAATTGAGAGAATTATAAGAGATGAGAGATGATGATATGCACACCATGTGGTCAAATTAGTATCAATTAAAGAAGACATTTGATAATATATCTTCATAAAAAAAAAAATCCATCAAGGAGACATAGTACTCAAATGGGATGAAGAACGTGCAAAGCCAAGTAAGCACTCCTAATTTGATAGCCTTTGGAGTGGACCATATAGTATCACTAATCTTAAGACAAACAATGATTTTTAATTATCCAAATTTAGTGGAGAATAAATTACCATTCATTTAAATGGGATGTTTCTTAAATACTTTTATTAGAAGAGTCACTCCTTTGTACATAGTCATAGTTTCATTCCTCTAAGTGCTTTTCTGCACATGCTTTTAGTATTGTTTTTACTTTTAAATTATTTTGGTGTCCTTTTCTCTAAGTAAACATGTGCACATGTCCATTATTATTGTTTTAGTTTCTTTTATTATTTATTAGTATGCAAGCTTTTCCATTTTTAGTGTTTGTCTTGGTCTATCCTTGCCAGAGTTATGAGTTCTTTTGACTAGCAAACTGGTCAACCACAAAAATCACCAAAATTTCCAAAATTTTCCTAAAAATGGTCAATAAACCTTTATAGCTGGTCAAACCAGTCAATTATGGCCTCAAAATGTAAATATTGGTTTAAAATGTCAAAAATGGAATAGAAAGGGTCAAGAATGATTTCAAAGACATTAAATTATTATAAGAGACATTTATTCATGTTCAAAAGGGTTAAAATAGCCTAAGTCCTAAGTTTCAAGTCATAAAAAGGTCATTTGATATGTTATAATAGCCAAAGGGACCCAAAATAGCTCCCACATGCTAAATTTACCAATTAAAAGGTCAGGCACATGTAAATTTTCATGATAGACATGAAATAAATCTTAAATCTTCTTTACCAAGTGGTGGAGAATGAGAATTAGCTTTTAAGAGGGCAAAAAAAACTTTTTCACCTATTTTGCAATAGAAGTATGGAATCGATATGGTTTCCATACAATCTAGGGTAGGCGAGATCATATATATGGCATATTAAGGCTTCCACTCAGGTTTCATGGAAATTCATGGCCATATAGGCCCAAAACTAGCTTCTTTTGATTTCTTACTTGTTGGTACAGAGAGACATTCCTGTAGGTTTTATGATGGTAGGTCTACTAGAGGAGGGTACAGATCTCAAATTTTGGGTGAAGAAAGTAGACTTAAAGGGATTATTGATGACATAATAGGTTTCTTAATTATATTCTCAAGTCTCATTAACCATCTAGTTGAAGTCAAATCAAATTTTGTTACCTAGAAAATAAAAAGGTCACTATTTTTCTTCAATTTCTCTTGGCCTGAGTAGAGTTTTGGGAAATTTGTAATTATTTTGTAATATTGAAGAAATTTTATACCCTTAAATTTCATTATAAATGTTTTATTCATTAAATTCAAGGTCAAGAAAAGGTCTCAAACTCATCCAGAGAATCTACAGTGTTGGCCAACTTGCAAGGAAGAGTTGTATGGTCTAAACAAAAGAAGGTAGTATCAAATTATCATTAATTTATGTTTTTAAGGGTATATATCATGTTTATAATTATTTAAAATCATAATTATTTAATTTCCATGTCCAAGATACCCTTCTCCATGCTCTAAAAGTGCTCAAATGAGCTAGTTTGGCATTCTTTAAGGATTATTTGCATATTTTGAGGTTTTTGGAGAAAACCATGATTCATTCTTAGAATATAGGTCTCCTTCAATAGTCACAATTTTGATATTACATAATTATCATGTGTTAATTTTGTCTATATCTCCTTCCCTTGGTCCTATCATGCTTCCAAATGCTTGTTTTCACCTCCATTTCTTTCTCTTTTTTTCACTATCATACTCTCAGTATTTCCACTATGTTTTCTACCTTTTCTCCCACCCTCCATGTTGTTTTCATCCATGTATTCATATTTTCCACACTTAATCCCATCTCCATCATCTTTTTAATCACTAAGACCATGTTTAAAGAGAGGAAAACATCATCAAGCATGGTCAAGGGTATTTTGTAGGCTTTTTAAGAATTATATACAACCATGAAAAGAGATAAATATCAAGATTTTATAGTCAAGGATTGAAAATTGAAGGTTCATGTTCTTTTTAAAGTCCAAGGGATATCATCTTGAAATTATAGGTGTATTCAAAGGTATCATAGGAGGCAAAAAATGAAGGTCATATAAGCATAAATAGGACATATATCATCATAAAGCATTAAGCTACTCTCAAGAAGAACATCTTTAATAGTGTCATACAGTGAAGGTGATGTCATTCAAGGTGAGAGAGGGCCTTCTTCAAGGTATATTATGTCAATAAATCTTATTTGTGAATGTAATTATAGCTAGTATATTTTTGGGGTTATCAAGAACATAGACATAGGTATATAGATAATCAAAACACCAAGGTACAGTGAGAAGGAACACTATTAGCAAAACCCTACAGTCAAGTGTGGTCACAAGGATTCTATGTGGTTATCATGATAAGGAAGATTTACATAAATATTTAGTAATAATAATCACTTAGGATCATGATGAGGACACAAGAGAAAGTCATCATGGAGTTGAAGGTAGGTTTTACCCTTGAATGTTATCATAATTCATGATGATCACCTTCATACAAAATGGAATACGATTGTGTTTTGCATCAAGAGAATGGATAAAGTATGACCAAGAGTGTCAATCAAAATCTATTATATTTTACATAAAATGTATTTATCAATCTTAAAGGAGGAGAATTAAAAGTTCAAGTTAAGTGTTAAACCTTCCTTAAGAATAATAATCAATCCTAATCCATATAGGTGTAATATATACTAGTCATCTTTAGTAATAAAGTGTTGGTTCATAACCTATTATGACTAAGTCCATGGGTAATATGAGTGGAAAGAGGCCTTTGATAAAATAATTTTCTTTGTATTAGTGTGACCTTATTTATTTCATGATTCAGAAGAGTTGAGAATTTGAACCTATAGTCCTTAGAAGAGATCTTATAGGCCTATAGTAGGATTATGACAGTCATTTGGTTTTAAAAAATCAAATATATTAGGCTTGTGGAGGATAGCTTAGTTAATATCAATTAAATCCCTATAGGAAAAGATTGGGTATCATAATGTTCAAGCATTAAATGTAACACAAATGACTTACAGTGACAATTCAATTACTCTAGGCACATACTTAATGATCACCTACAACTAGGTAGGGTTTTTGTGGCAAAGAAACCTAGCAAGGAAGTTAAGTTGGGAGACATGATGGTGGAGGGATCTTGAAGAATTTAGGGAATCATTATATATATCTCAAAGGACAAAAAATCATCCTCTCAAGTTTTTTTTCTCTCCAATCACTAAAATTCACCTACAACCATCCATTCAAACCCTATAGTTAAGTGAATTGCTAAGGGAATTTTTTTAGGGTTTTAAAATTTTCAAGGAGGGTTTGTGAATTTTAAAGAAAAAGAGATAGGTGGAGGGATTTAAATTTTTTTATTAATTGTTTTCTCACTCTCTAAATAGTTCCAGACCATGCTCCAATCTACTTTCAAACCCTGTGTCAGTCCGTACAGGTGTCTTTACGAACTACATATAGTCAAGCACTTAATATAAAACATGTCAAATATTAGTTGATAATATGATGGGGTTCAAGATTTTGAGTATTAATGAAGGGATAAATTAGTTTCAAGTATGTTTGAGGTGCTACATGATTGACAATTCTAAGTCAATAAATGAAGGAAAGTGGTCACAGTCTATGCAAATAAGCATAAAACACAATAAAGGGTAAGATGGAATTTTTGGATCACATGAGACTATTTTTATCACCAAAGGATTGAATAAATAAATTTGGTCATCTAACCAAAGACAAATAAATGGAGGAATTTTCAATGTTAAACTTGCCATTTATATAGGGCTAATAACCTATAGGCCTATCTTTTACCAAAAAAGGGACTATTTGATGGATTTAAGTACCTTCAAGCTCCTTTGAGTCTTAGGAAGGCATGAATATTCCTTGGTTTTCATGTGAAGCTAGAATAATAGGGGTGATGGCATAAGCAGGGTCAACATGCCTTAGAAAATCCAAAACCACCTATACCTATAGGATTTTATCTATGCAAGCTACTTTCAAGAAGAAGGTTCAATGTCATTATGCTTAGGCGAAGAATGCAATCAAAAGGGTTTATTTTAAGAACATAATTGATCTTTAGAGAAACCACTACATGTTTGTCATGGAGAAATAGGCTTTTCAAAGTTTAAAAAAAATTGAAATTGAACACTGATTTGCACCTATAGTCTTTAAACACAATTCATTTGTAATGAACTTAAATGCAGGAATGCTTTTATGAATAGGGTTTGTGGTTTTAAGATGTCTATAGGACCTATTTATATCTTCACAATCATCAAGTGTTTTTGAGACTCTCCTTTTGAACTTCTCAAATTCACTAATACTCAATTCATACTAGTAAATAAAAGGACAAGCAATCAAACATGGCTTCTATAAAGAGGTTTGTTTCTAAGTGGTGAAATGAAGTTCCTAATAATAAACATGCTCAAGGGAGATGATGTTCATTGAGGTTCCATAGTTAGGTTTAAATTAAGTAATAGAGAATTCTTAAGGGATAAAATGAATATCTACAGTGCCTAAGATCCAACTATAGGCCTTTAAGTGTATTCAATTCTAGTGATGAGTGATTTTAGCTTATCAAAGAGTTTGAAAGTTATAGTCAATACTAGTAATGAGTATCATTAAGATGGAAACCACTATAAAATAATAAGAGAATAATATGGTAGTCATATCCATTAGTGACCACCTACAACTATTGTGATAGTGACCTACATACATGTGCCTAATGGGGGCCCCCCTTTTTATGATAAGTGTCATATTAAATGCTAAGAGGTAGGGTTAGATTGGTAAATATATTCTTGGTATGAAATATTTTCCTATAAGGTAGAGACTTATCAATTATGAGAAGAGCATATGAACCTACAAACATCATTTATAGTCACAAAATCACACCTATAGTAGGGGAACCCCAATTACATACATAGTTATATGAAGCAGTTATGAGGGTGCAAAATGTTTGAAAGGTCACCATGAAGGGTAAGGAGGATAATATAGGAAGTTGTTTCATTAATTTTGTCATGATACAAGATCATAAAGCCTTATAAGAGCCTCTAAACACTATGACTAAACACCTAGACATAGTCATATATGTATAGGGTGGAGGAAGAAAAGCATTCAAGACATGGAATGACTATGGGGTGTTTAATCTTAAGAAGAAAACCAAGGAATTTAAAAATCTTGTCAAAAAAATTAAAACACTTTTTATCTTGACATGAGAGGAAGTACACAGGCCATTGTATGGAACTTACCTATTTTGAAGCCTATAAATTCTTGTTGGAGGTCAAATCATGCTTGAAAATGGGTGTAGAGGTTATTTTCAAACTCTTGAAGAGTATTTTGAGCTAAATGGAGATGTGTTTGACCTTAAAAACTATAAAATATAATAAATTCATTTTCAAAACAAGAAAACTTAGTCAAAATGTATATAATCCATGTAAAGAGGTCATTTTTGAGAGAAAATTGAAGAATTCAAGAGCTATAGGCTGATTCAAGACTTGAAATTTTATGCACAAGGTCATAATGAGTTGGGTAACCATTTGAATTTTTTACATTTCCTTTTATTAATTGGACATAATTTTGTTTTGTCTCAGACCTTAGCCTATTTGTTTGAGGTCGCCATTGATGCTTCTTCTAGGAATGCCTCAGAAGCTTCTAGTTGTAAGTAAAATATTAATAAGCATGATATTATATTTTTACATAATAATAAGACCTATAGATAGTTTAGTGACTCATAATTTTATGCAAACCATGCTCACATACTATTTTGTAGGTAAATAGGCACTTAGGCCAAAAAGGCGTTTTTGGACTTTTCAATCAAAATTGAATTTTAGAGTGTTTTGATAGAATGTTACAAGTAATATAATTATTTTATGGATTATTGAATCTTTGAAGGAGATATTTTCATTTTAGTGAAGTTTATCACTTTTTGCAATTTTAGGTACTCTTCCAAGCCACCTATTCAGATGTTCATTTTGTTCACCACGTGTAGAGTTTAGCCAAATGATCTTAGTATGTTTTTAAGAATCCTCTGAAATTATAATTCATGAATAATTAATATCATTTTATGATCTATTATTTATGAACAATCACTAAGAGTGTAGGTAGCTCAAAATGTAGTCAATTCCCCACAGGCAAATATCATTCATGTGGTAACTTTTCATATCTTTTACATGCAAGCCCAATATTTTCAAGGATATAATAGAGGTAAATTTTATATGCATAAATTTAAATGTTTCAAGATTTAGAGGTATGTATCTCATGAATAATTACTATAAATATTCAGCTTTAAAACCCTCCTAAATGCCTAAAATACTAGTTTTGAGAAAAGTGGATTTTATTGTCATAAAATCACCACGAATCAAAATAAAACATTTTGAAACATCAAATAAACTCTAATATTATTATAAAAACTTAAATTTAATGTATGAATTTGTGCATATGAGGGCATAAATCATGTTTTTTTGTGGAAAAAAGCATGTAAAATGAAGTACAGGGAAGTTCAAAAGAGTATAATCATTAGGGATCGAAGCCTATAACTTATTATTAATATTAAAACCTTAATATTTTCATAAATAATCCCAAAATTATCTTTATGATCTTAATAAAAATAGCCAATCTGTTGGAAAATGGCACAAAATGGGCCTAGTCAACCTTGTTGACTAAATGGCAAAGATTTTCACATCAAAATCACAATTTTGGTGATGAGGAAATTTTTTTTAGGTATAATTTTTTTTTAGGTCATTTTTTTTGGTTTCATGGCTTATTTTACTGGTTTCATGGTGTCCAAGTGCATAAATTAGCCTTTAGGCTTAACTAGTCTAGTTGGCATAATTATTCAAAGGGCTAAGTTAAAAGTTGGCATTGAATTGATCCTCAAGGTGTTAATTTTAGAGTTACATGACACTTTGATTCTATTTAAAGAATATAATTATTAATATTTAATCCTTTAAGATAATTTTCATGCAAAATAATGCTATTTGGAGATTGATTAGTCTTACACTTTGGTTGACTAATTCCAAGTCATGTTTTTCTCCTAGTCATATCATGCATTAAATGTTCTAACTCAGCTTCAAGTTAAAATCAAGTTATATCAATTTGAATATATGTGGCATATCATTCCATGCAAAGAAATTTTGACTTCTCAAATGAGCCCACCATCCCTTCTATGCTAAAGTTTTGAAACAATGCATGCAATTTTTGTGAAGATAAAGCTTTTTATGAATTATTTAATCTTTGTAAAAGGAGTTGCCTTTAGTTGAGTCAACCAAGACCACCCCTTATCCCTATTAAATTCCTCTTAGGGATTTGATTAGGTTTAGAGACATATATATTGGCTTAGTAAAGACATTTTTTCATTATTCCTGGAGTAGAAGAAGAAATTGTAATCTAGACCATACATCAATTTCTTCTTCAAAACCATACATCAATAAAGAAGATTTTATTTTGCATATGAGTTTTTGATAGAAAATAAAGTGTACTTGATTATTTATCAGCATATAAGTGAGATTATATCTCCTTTTTTTAGGTCCCTTCCTCACCTATTGCTTTCTATCTCATCTTCTACAAGTCATTTGAAGAGGTAAAATAAATTTTCCAATCGAAAATCCTTTCAAAACTTCATCTAAAATATTTATGATTAAGGTAAAAATAGGAATTTTATTGGTTTTATATGAATGCTTTAATTTCAATAGTTTCAAACAATATAAATAATTTAGGTGCATCACCCCTTTAATAAGGATTTCCCTTCAGTTTCCCCTTCCCATTTTCATTTAATAAATCATAGTAGTTAGAATTAATAGATAAATATTAAGGGAACCGAAACTCTGTATAGGTTATTCTCATAATAGAGTCACCCACACTCTTCAAATATCCCATTGTATCAATTGGAAAGAAGGTGTGCTTGAACATCTTCAAGTAGGGTGCACATGAGAGTGATAATAGTAAAATTGTAGTGGCATGATATTTTTAGTAGAGAAATAAATAGAGGGGAAGGTCTTTAGATGAACATGGGGAAGTAAGATGTAGAGGTTTGAAATCTAATGTTTGTTAAAAAGGTTTCTCAATAGTTGAATATTAGATTTCATAGGATAGAGATGTTAAATACTATAACAACAAAACCTTTAGTTTATTTTACAATGGAGGAGATTAATTTAGTGTTATATTAGGATGAATGGATCTCAAATATAGTTATCACCTATTATTTTATTGGGTTGTGGCCTATATTTCCATATCTACATTAATGGATCTCAGATCATTGATGGTTTCCAATGAAAAAAAATGTCCCTATGCTAGAAGTATGTTTGTAATGGCTTTAAAGTACATATAATATAGGAATGAGATCTTTAATAATTATTATTAGACTTGGGATAAACACATGTTAGATAAAACTTGGTTTCCAACATTCAACCCTCTCACTTAAATTTTTAACTCAAGCCTTATTTGGGTTTGGTTGCCACACCTACCATTTTAGTTTTGGGATAATCACATTTTTCAATTTATAGGAAATTCTATCGGTGAATTCATGAGTGTGGATTACAAAATAGAAAATTTTAATCATTATACCTATTCATAAATTATTATCAATATAGATATTATAAAGATACTTATTGCACATGTCGATTTTAAAGTTAGGGAACAACTTTGGGTTCAACCTCTTGAGTATGAAGGTTTACCTTTTAGATGTTGCATATGTTTTAAAAAAATTCATTTGGTTATATATTATAAGAATATTAAATACAAACAAGTAAAATCTTGGTGGAAGGATGTTTTCCAAGAACATTAGATATTCCAAGTTGTTAGTAGATATGATAATGAAATTCCTAAGTATAACGATGCTATAAGTGAAGATGAAAGAGAATTTCTAATGTGTCACCAGTCAAGGAGGAGAATAAGTCATATATTATACCAAAGAAGGATAACTCCAAGTTGATGGATATTATGGAAGAAATAAATCATGAGGAAGAATGAAATGTGTTGAAGCCAAATAATGATGTAAATTTAATATTTTTGGGTCAGGCCCCATTGATGAGTTCTTAGACACCCATATCAATTGCAATATTCCTTCCCATGGATATTGGTCTATTTTTAGTATAAAGAAGAAATATCATTTTAATAAGGATCTTAAGATACTGAATATACTACTTTGACCCTAAAAAGAGAATGGTCGAGGATGAAATAGCTCTTTAATTTTATTTTATTTTTATTTTAGGTCTACAACAAATTTATAGGATATTTAAAGTCTATCTTGGTCACCACTAGAATATGTGTTTATTTTGGTCACTAATTGATTTATCTTTTTCTCTATTATAAAATATTATGGTCCCTTTCAAAACCCTAATTTACCAATAATTTAAAAAATAAGGTTGAAAACCTAGCAATTACTAGATATCAATCTTTAAGAATAATATTCCATATTTATCACAACATTAGAGACCTACAAGTTAATATCCCTTAATAATTTATAATAATATTAAATATTTATCATAACATTGTATCTAATTATGAAAATATTCCTAATAATTTTGGGATACTAACATTACTAGATCTCAACAAATTTAAAAATCTATGATCTTTTAACAAATTTAAAAATCTAAGATCTTTTTGTTATATGTAATTTTTAGAATGACACAATAAATAAACAAATACATGATAATAATTATTTTCTTAACTAATGGTTTCCATTTCATAAATATTAATATTTTTTCTTCACATTTATCAAATCAATATTTTTGAATCTAAATACTTCCATAACAATGTTGGGTGTAGAGTTGCCACTATCAATCTAGGAGTTGATATTATTTATAATAAAATTTTAATTAATAAATAAAAAACAATCCACATTACTATCATTATTTTAACTTATCAACCTCAACATTTCATCCGATTTAACAAGATAAAATGTTTAGGAACTTAACAATCACTAGTTCTCAATCAATTGATGTTTGTTAAGCATAAAATGTACATATTAGAGTTTATTTGAAATTAATGTAATGTTACTTTTAAGTATAATAATTCCATCACTATAATAATATGTAAACAATGATGAATGATAATTATAATCCACCTTCATTGTACACTTAAAACTTAAAAATTGAACTTGGCCAAAGTGATGGAGTGACTAATTATGTTACAATTAGTATATTTCAACAAATACTTCTTTCCTAGATATATATTTCAAGTTAATTATTAGTGTCATATTTGTATCATATTAAGTAGTAGGTATGACATTTATTACAAGTATGTAAATAGTAAATCCATGTTGATTAGTAAACTATAAATCTTTGTGTGCACTAAAATATATTTATATTTCAATTTTACATAATTATCATTCATGGGAACTAAATTATCTTCTATTGATGGTACTTATTGTAAAGGTATGAAAATATATGTAAAACATGATAAAATTAAGGTAAGTAGAGGACCATGAAAATGTGAAAATGGTAATTATTTTAATCCCATTAATATTGACATTGATTTGACATTAAATCTTTATAATATAATTTAGATTCACTTCCCACTTAATAGTTTTCTAAAATGAAAATAAAATAAATTAATTGGAAGTTTATAGTTATATGTATCACCATGCTTGTTCCATAAAAGTAGTACATGTGATAATTTCATAGATAATTTAGAAAATATGTTTTTAAAATTCTTCAACTAATTTAAGAGGATGATGCTTTCTATAAAGATTAAAATCATGTGGAGTCAATTTATAAAGGAAGTATATACCTTCAATCTTATCAACCAACTCTCTTCAATAAGTTATGCTTTAATAACTTTTAACATCGTACATTTTTAAAAAAATTGAAAAATAACATAATTCTTTATAGGATTTATAAAACTTATAGAAATATCCAATGATTTTTTATTAACTATTTTTTTACCTATTACATTTTTTTAAAAATGTTTAAATAATAAAATATATCTTATATTAATGATTGGAAAACTACATATATAATCTTAATAATTTTACGAATAATAAATAGTAGTTATATTAGAAAATATATTTATTATCAATTAAAAACTTATAAAAATCATAAAGTTATATCTTAATGTTCATTACACATATGTAAGGAAATTCAAAATATATTATTTTAGATAAAAATGGAATGGCACATTAACATGAACATATTATATCTTATTTTTTCCAATACCATGTCTCTATGACATGTTTTCAATAGTCCAGATTGATTCGGATTTGTATATTTATTCAATAAATAGTCTAAACTTAGGTTATGTTTGCTATTTTTTTTTCAATATAAATATTGACCGTATTATCAGTTGAGAAATGTAAAGGAAGGAATACAATATTTCATATATTTTAGTTTATCATGATATAAGGAATATTTGTCATTATCCAATTTTTATATAATATAGAAAATAAACTGTCTCCTTTGTATATTTATTAAAAAGAAAAAATATGACATCCCACTAAGTGGAAATGACATTGCACAACATTTAATGAAATATTTGATGTACATGAAAGAGCCATGTTGTCAGCGATATTTTGTATCATACAACCATGTAGTGCATCTACATTATTGGATTTCTATGATGACGATGATGATGATGATGATGATGATGATGATGATGATGATGATGATGACGATGATGATGATGATGATGATGATGATGATGATGATGATGATGATGATGATGATGATACAAATGATTTATAAGAATTGTGGCTAGGGGAGATGATTTTACACATTTTTAAATGTTCTTTTGGTAAAAAAATAGAAAGGAGATCGCAAATTCAATACAAAGCCCTAACGATGGTAAATACAACATACACACGTATTTATAATTATGTGAAGGGAAACCATCCTCCTATCTCAAAAAATATTATTTATGCTACTCTCAGACATGTCAACCATTTGCTATATTAATGGAAAGGATACTCTTGAAGGTTAAGTAACAATTAATATTAGTATTTACAATGTGATTTTCTTCCATATGTAATAAGCATTGAAATTACTACACTATTAAGCTTCATACACACTATAATGTTGTTTATTTAATTAGCCTACACAAAGGAGTATATAATAATATAAAAGTATGATATGGATATTAGATGTTTTAATGTAGTTTAAATATAATATATTGGTTATTATTTATATTTTTTTGAGTCAGAATACCAAAGTAGTCACCCATTGAAAGTTATTATAATTCTACTGCATATGATTTATACATTACTAGTATTTGTTTATATTGCATAAGTGTGTATTTGCCTTATTTTTAGATATAAAATTTATTAGGTTCAAGCATAATTACCAAAAAAATATGATTATAGAACTTAAATTTAAAGGTATATTGTGGGGAAGCCTTCCAACTTAACACATTCATAAAAAATAATCACAAGATAGAAATACATCAAAATTAATTTAAAAAGACAAATCTACACATCATACCTTATACAAAGATTTAAATGTAAATATACAATGTATAATTACATATAAATCTTGAATCACCAAAAAAAATGAAAAATTAAAGAAACTCTATATTGAAAAAACTGTAAGTATTCATAGTTGGGCATTTATGGTCTAAATATTTTATTTGTTCTTTCTAAATTTATATCACCATTCAAGAGGATTTGAATTAGTGGTTTTTTTCATTGATGTTAGATTTATCTTGTATGAGCTATATATACACATTAATTTCTATTTATTTTCACTTCTATCTTGAGACTAGCGCTACCTTGCAATAGAAGAGAAGAGCCAGGACATTGCTTAGAACATATAGTAAAGGTGTTAAACATTCTAGAATAGAGGAATATATAGTTAATATACATTTTTATGTATAGATGTAGTTACTGTCTATTTTTATGAATATATACATATAGCTAAATCTATTTTTATGTTCAAATTTGGTTTCATAAATAATGATCATTGTTCTTTTTCTCTTGATCTAAATTTTATGGGTTGTTATTTTTGTGCTATGTTTTTTTTTATTCAAATTAAATCCTATATTTCAAGAATTGAGTTTGTATTTATCTCCACTCCTCCTCTCTTAAAACATTCTTGTATTTTCAGAGCCAAGTAATCCTTTCCCTTTTATTTCTCTTAGTTCTCTTATTCCATTCTCTTGAAATCCATTAATGGCTTCCATGTCTGGTGCATCCTTGTCTAGTTTGCAAACCCCTATTTTCACATTAAAAAATTATAAGTGTTGGTATTTAAATATGAAAGCAATGTTTTGGTCTCAAGATCTATGGGAGATAATTGAAAATGATTATGTGTAACCAACAAACCAAGCAACATATAACCATGTTAGATAAGATGAGAAAGATAATTTGAAAGAATAAATGAAGAAGGATGGGAAACCTTTATTCTACATCCATAAATTAATGCATGAGAGCATATTCCCAAGATTTTTAGTATAAATTCAAGCCAATGAGGCATGGGATACACTAAAAATTACTTACCAAGGTATGGACAAGGTAAAGACTGCTAAACTATAGCTCCTTAGAAGAGATTTTAAAAATTTATCAATGAGAGACTCAGATTTGGTAGAATCTTTCTTTATACATGTTATTGGTCTGATTAATGAAATCAAATTTCATGGAGAGGCCATAGAGGGTAGGAATATTATTGAAAAGGTACTTATAAGTCTTCCTTCTAAATCTGATCCTCTAGTTGTGGCTCTGGAAGAAACTAAAAACTTGAGTCAATTTACTGATGATGAACTTCATTCCTCTCTCATCAATCATGAATATAGACTAAATAGGTCAAACATCTCATTTAAAAATTCATCTCAGTCATCTATAATCCATGGAAGATGAAAGTGTAAATTTAGTCTTAGATGTAGAGGGAGAAGTTCCCCTGGACATGGATGTAGTAGTAGTCCTATAAATGTTGGTGGTAGAGGTCAAAATCAGAATTTTAGTCACCCAAGTGGCCTAAGGTTTTATAAATAAGACATTCAATGTCATTATTGTAAGAATTCTGGGCATTATTCTCATGAATGCAAGAAAAAACAATATGAACAACACAAACAAGGTCAAAATTAGTCAAGTAGCACTCCCAAAAGCACTATGTTTATTGCATGCACTATGATTGCTAAAGTAATTCATACAAACTCCCCAGTTGAGTGAAATATTGTCCAAAAAAGCCCATGTGATATGTGGTATTTGGATTTAAGTTGTTGTAATCATATGACAGGTAATGTAGACTTATTTTCTAGCTTGGATGAATCAGTTCAAACTGATGTCATACTTGGTATTAATAAGGCCACTATTTTTGGTAAAGGTACATTTAATATTCTAGCCAAAAAAGGGGAGCAAAAAGTTATGCATGATGTGTATTATATTTTTGGTCTAAAATATAATTTAATGAGTATTGGTTAATTGGTACAAAAAGGCTATAGAGTGTACATGGAAATAATGAGTGTGTGATTTTGGATAGGTTTCCATGTAAACAGTTGATGCCAATGTGAAAATGACTAGCAACTAGATGTTTACCTTGAGGATAAGGCTAGATATGAAGGGGAAAAAATCCCAAGCTATTCGTAAAACAAATAATGTACATTTTGGAGCTACCTTTAAGGTAAAAAATACAAAATTAGGAGTTAAAATGAATTATGTAGATTTAATAAATTTTGGAGCAAGCTAATTTAGCTATGAAGAAGCAAAAGGTAGTGGTAGATAAATTCAAATACTATTTCAGCCAATTGTAAAGGATGAATCTTGGTTGTGGAATTTTATATTTGGGATTTTGAATTTTAGAGGGTTGAAGCTACTAGATATGAATAATATGGTCAAAGGTTTTCTATTAATTGAGAAAATGGAAAGAGTTTGTGAAGGTTATATCTTGGGAAAAAAACATAGAGAGTCTTCCCTAGTTGGAAAATCAATAAGATCAAGATCACCTCTTGATATTGTTTATTTTGATATTTGTGGGCAAATGCAAACACCTTCTATAGGAGGCTGAACTTATTTCCTTAGTTTTACTAATGGATTTATAAGGAAAACTTGGGTTTACTTCTTAAAACACAAGTATGATGCATTTGCTTATTTTTAGAAGTTCAAGGCACTTGTGGAGAAGTAAAGTAGATAATACATAAAGGTTTTGAGGATAGATAGAGGCATGGAATATATTTATAATGATTTTCTAAATTTTTTAAGATTACATGGCATATATAAGAAATTTACAACCTGTGATACACCTCAACAAAATGGTGTGGTGGAGAGGAAGAACCAACCCATTACGGAGATGGCACATAGTATGTTGGCATCCCATCATTTTACTAATGAATATTAGGCTGAGGTAGTGGAAAATTTTGTTTATATCATGAATATGTGCCCAAGAAATAGTGCGAAGAACAAATTCCCTCAAGAGGCTTGGACAAGTAAGAAACATAGTGTTTCTCATTTTAAGGTATTTGGTTGTGTTCCATATGCACATATTTTAGATGAGTTAAGGAATAAATTAGACAATAAAGGAGATAATGCATATTTGTTGGCTATTTAGAAAATACAAAGGCATATAATTTATTTAATCCTATCACTAGGAAGGTTATAATTAGTTGTGATGTTTAGTTTATGGATGATGAAGTGTGGGATGGAAGTGTAGATAGGATTGTAAACATTATAGATATTATTTATCTTGATGATATGGCAAATAAAGTGTTTCCATCATCAATTACAAATCAAACAACAACTTCTTTCACTCTCAAGATATCACCACAAGTTGTAGCTCAAGCTACACATCTATTCATGGTAAGGAGATCTTGAAGGTTACTACCCATATCAAGAGTAGAAAAAAATCCACAAGTAACCACAACAACATATACATTAGTTGACATCCTTGAAAGAACTCTAACTAGCACTCCAAGAAGTTATACATTTTCAAATCCCACTCTAGCAAGCATGTTGCCATGAAAAATAAGGATTTTGGATGAGTTATATAATGTTGATACAATAAATTCATTTTTAGTATTTGATTTACTTTCTCATGTAGATGGACCTTTAACATTTGAATAAGCTATGAGTTATGATACATGGGCATATGCCATGGATGAAGAGATTGAGTTTATTGAGAAGAACCAAACATGGGAGTTGGTTAAGTTTCCTAAAGGCAAAGATGTAATAAGTGTAAACTGGATTTATAAGAATAAACAATATGTTGATTAAAACTTGAAAAATCATAAAGCAAGGTTAGTTGTAAGGGGCTTCACACAACATCTTGGAATAGATTTTGATGAAACATTTTCTCTTATTGCATGGTTGGACATAGTTATGACGGTATTGGCTATTACTGTCGACAACAAGTGGCTTATATACCAAATGGATGTGAAGTCAACATTTCTAAATGTCTATCTAGAGGAGAAAGTGTATGTTGAACAAACACACAATTATGAGATATTGGGTAATGAAAAAAATTATATATGTTGAAGAAGGAACTTTATGGATTAAAGCAAGCTCCTAGAGCTTGGTATGGTTGCATTGACTCCTATCTCATTCAAAATGGTTTCCAATGAAGTGATTGTGAGCCAAACTTGTACAACAAATTTAATAAACAAGGTAACATTCTAAATGTTTGTTTGTATGTAGATGATCTAATCTTTACTTATGATTTTAGCATAAATGCTTTCAAAAAGCAATGAAGAGTGAATTTGAAATGACTGATTTGGGGATTATGAGATAATTTTTGGGCATCAAATTCCATCAATCCAATGCTAGTATATTTATTTCTCAATCTAAATATCAAAATGAAATATTAAAGAGATTCAATATGGTAAAGTGTAAGGAAGCCCCAACAGAGGTCATGATTGGATTGAAGTTAAGCAAGGAGGATGATGAACCATGTGTGGATCCTAAATTATTCAGAAGGTTGTTGGAACCCTTATGTATTTTATGGCCACAAGGCCTAAAATTACGTATGGTTTAACCCTAATTTCAAGGTTTATGGAGTCTCTAAAAGACTCTTATTGGTAGGCCAATAAGAGAATATTGAGGTACGTGAGCAATACAATGAACTTTGACATATTGTATTCTACTTTAGTTGATTTTAATCTTGTTGGCTACATGGATAGTGATTATTGGGGTACCATAAATGATCAAAAAATGACTTATGGGTATGTTTTTCACTTTGTTATTGGTGTTGTGTCATGGGATTTAAATAAACAACCCATTGCAACTTTTTCTTTAGCTGAAGCTAAGGATGTGGTAGCCACTAGTACAACTTTCCATGTTATTTGGATGTGAAGGATGTTGAAAGACTTATTGCATGATAAAAATAAGCCATTAAAATATTTTGGTGACAATATTTCAGCCATTGCATTTTCCAAAAATCATATTTTTCATAAGAGAACTAAGTATATTGATACTAGGTACCATTTTATTATAGATCTTATAAATAAAAAATAAATTTACCTAGATTTTTGCAAGTTTGAAGATCATTTTTTTGAAATATTTACAAATCCATAGGTGAAGGAGAAATTTCAGTATTTACAAAGTTGTTTAGGAGTTTTTGATCATGCAAATGTATATAGCTTTGAAGATAGATACTCTGAAGATAGCTTTGAATATAACAGATATAAAGATAGCTCCAAAGATAGCTCTAAAGATAGATCCAAAGATAGCTTCTCCAAATATAGCTCTAATGATAGCTTTGAAGATAGATCCAAAGATATTTTTTCTAAAGATATCCTTGAAGATAGCTCTGAAGATAGTTCTAAAGATAGCTATGAAGAGTAGTTTGATGAATTTTTTTTAAGATCCACATCAATTCAAATTAAGGGGCAGTATTGGAAAAACTATAATTACTCATAGCCAGGCAATTATTTTCCAAATATTTTGTTTATCATTTATAGATTTATATCATCATCCAATATGATTTGCATTAATGGACTTTTTGGCTAATGTTAGCTTTATCTTATGTGAATTTTAGCTATGCATTAATTCCACATTAATTCTTATTTATTTTTATTTTTGTCTTAAGACCAGCACTACCTGGCAAGAGAACAAAGGAATCAATAAAAATCTTGGAACATATAGAAAGGTGTAGAAAATTCCATAACGGAGGAATATATAGTTTAATGTGTAGCTGTAGATGATATATATATATATATATATATATATATATAAAGCTAGTTTTATGTGCAGATCTAGTTTCATAAATAGTTTTGGTTATATCTACTTAGAAGAGCAAAGTTGAGAGAGAGTAAAGAGATGTTGTATTAATATAAATATACATATATACATACATACATATATATATATATATGTATATGTATGTATGTATATGTATATGTATATGTATATGTGTATATATATATGTATATATATATATATACATATTTATATATATACATATATATATATACACATATACATATACATATACATATATATATGTATATATATACATATACATACATATATATATATATATACACACACACACACACACACACACACACACACACACACACACACACACACACACACACACACATACATATACATATACATATACATATCCAGGTTCTTACCTTAGATGTTAGATGATTATCATTAGTGCTTTCTGTTATTATCATGATAACCTGTAGTTGATCTTCTGTAGATTGGTATAAAATTAGTCACTTATGTAGTTTTATATAATGGTTTTATAGTCCTTGACATGAACATTATACTATTGGTAGATATAAAACTTACCTATGTATTTAATTTTTTTTCCATATGATGTTAATCATAAATTAGTATGTTGGTTTAGTTGATTATGACATAAGAAGTTTATTTTGAAAAAGGATATTCATTGATGAACTATCCAACTTATTTACATTATAGTATACACTTATGATTTTATTATATACATTGTTTAACTATTGAGGTAACATGAGCATATAACAATATTCTTCTATTTGATTTTATCTTTCATATAAAATATTTAAAACAAGGTTTTGTTAACTATTATTGTTAGCATATGAGGGAAGCATGAATGGAATTCTTATTGCATTCATTGGTCTTATACATGTGTATAAAGGTACATATGTTTGTTGTTAAACAATATATTAATATTTGACTTAATTTTATTACTTTTATTCTTATTTACTTTGTGGGAATTAAATAAAATACTGAGTTATATCTATACTAAGGGCTACTTAGTATTTGTACAAGTTGTAATAAGTCTTGAAATGAGTTGTTCAACCTGTAGATGGATGGTTAGACTTATTATAATGTTATGATCAAAGAAAGTGATAATAAATCACTTTTACTATGAAATAGAATTTTTTTGATATTTTCATTCCCTTAGGCTTAATGTTTATATGAATGAAATAATGCTGAATGTGTGTACAGTCTTCAATTATGTTGGCTGAAAATGAATGTATGTTGCTATGTCATGGTATGTTCAATCATTTTATGTTGTAAAGGAATCTTAAATGATTTTTTTTATTTGGGTTCCATTCATTTACTACATGGCTAGAAATTTTTTTTTGAGTGACACACTAGCTGATAGTATGAATATTATGTACTAAACTCATGTCAGAAATTTTTTGATGCTCATATAGTTTCTATACTTGTTCATGTTGAAATCATATCACTCAAATATTTATGATCATACCTTGGAAAGATGTTACATGAATTTGGATTATAATTTAAGTGAAATTCCTATTATGTAAAAGGGTAATGAACTAGTTACTTAATGTTCTGATAGTTGTATTAAATAATTATATGGATAGAAATTCATTCCATGTTATAATATTGCATGTATTATTAGCTTATAGATGTAAATTAGTTTATAAATAAGTGAAATTTTTATGGGATGAATGTTTCCCTTACTTTTAATATAATGTTTTGATTGAATAATTAATGTTAAAAGATTATATACTTGGATGTAACACACCTTTTGTTTACATTAATTCATTCCTCATATTAATCATAATGCATTGGCTATTTTCTAATATAATATCATTTGAATAGGTCCAATTAAAGGCTTCCATTATATCTTATCTAATAAATAATGAAGTTGATCATAAATTGTATCATTACTCATTATTTAGATAATGACATTCATGATTATTAAATTGGACAACTTGTGAATTAAAAAAAAAACAAGTTAGCAATGGTGTGATTACTTTAAGACATGATGAATTTTATAACCTTAGATGGTAGCACTTGATTAATTGTATATGATACTTTTTCTTTCCTCCCTTAATATGATTGTACTCTCTTTTAGGCAGTGATGAAATTTAATGTGTGGTTATGGAATTTGGTATAAATTATGTGTGTTTTAATCAATTATTGGTTGATACTTATGAGATTAGCCTTTTACATATTATAATTGATTGTAAAAATAGTATAACATCAGACCTTATTCTCCTACTTTAGGCCTATAAAATTAAATGATAAAATAGGGTGTATAAAGTTATCCTTTTTTATTAGTCTAAAGTAACCATTTTTACCAACCTTGAGCAGATCCAAAACCCACTAAGGAAAGTGAGATATTTAACAAGGGTTAAGGACATATAAATGGTCCTATGAATAATAATGAGTCTCTAATATGGTGATCAAGACCTATCTAGGTACTTGTACACCAATATGCCCTAAACCACATAATCCATCCTTTAAGAAACTTGCTTCCCCAAATAATTATTTGTGATTAATTACCCCTAGATAATTATCTCAAATCATCTCCTTTGGTTATGGTTGTGAATATTTGAGTATTTTTAATGAGTATCACTTGCCTCAAAAAGTGAGGTATTAGGATTGACACACAATCCTAAAACATACTATGATATGCAATTTTAATTTTTTTTGGATTTTTTCATCCAAAATCAGAGTAGTGTTCTACTCTAAGGAACTTTAGGAATGAACATTTTTAAGTCTAAAATTTGTTTAGTTATTATTTTTAAACTTATCGGGCTGGTTAGAATGAGGTTGAATGGTGGCAATCTCCATAAATATTGGTATAATGTTAATTCAATTAGAGACAAAGGTAGAGGCCAAGGTAGGGGTCATGGTGCCCATGACCCCATTCAAAATCAAGAGGAATTACCCATAAATAATGTTGATAACAATAATTAGGTTTTTATTTCTAACACAATTGGTGAAAACCCAACTAACAAGCATGAGGAAATTCTTAGTGGAATATTGATAACCTTAAACACTCTACAAGGCAAGATTGATAGTCAAGAGAAAAGTATAAATAATATTGAAAGTGTATCCCAAAATCAATTACATAAATTATAAATAGGTTAGGTAGAAGGACCAATAATCTAAAAAATTCCTTTGATCATGGTTGGCCAATCATTAAAGAACTAAAGAAACTTCTGCCACCTAACTTATTTGGTGAGGAATCTGTTGATGCAACTAATGTATGGATAGTTCACCTACATAAATAATTTAACTTGCATAACATGCCATCAAATGTGAAATCAAGAGTGGTAGTTTATCATCTAATTGGACCCATAACCTTGTTGTGGAATCACCTCTATTTTATATATGGATATCAACTAATCGATCTGACCTAGACAATCATTAAAACATAGTTTTTGAAAATATATTTGAATGACAACTACAAAGAGTAAAAAATAACTAATTTTTAGATGCTAAAATAGGAAATCATGGTTGTTATTGAATATGAAAACAAGTTTTTAAATATTTTACATCATTTGAATTACATGCATGACAAGGAAACCAAGATCACCAAATTTAAACTTGAGCTTAAAGATCTATTGATGCATGATATCAATATGACAAAGTTAAGGACCTTAACAACTGCCATTAAATCAACTTACTAGGGTAAAGAGAAAGAGAAGTCTCACCAAAAGGCAAGGTTGGAATTCAAATCAAATAGGTAATAGTCTAAGACCAGAAGTATTTATTTTGTATCTAATAACTTTATAAAATTAGACTTGAATCATAGATTTATTGGAAATAACAAGAATTTTAACAAGTTTTCCAATCAGACCAAAAATTTTAAGTCAAAAGGTTCATATAAATCTAATTCTTTTAAGAAGGAACAACCTCAAAACAATAATCATATAATAGGCATGGGTGTAAATACTATTCCATTAGATCCATCTAAACCTATTATATATTAGGAATGTTGTGATAACCACTATAAAAAGGACTGAACCAAGTTGAAACTGGGCCAATAACCCAAACACAGGGTATAAACTCATATAGACAATCATAATGCTGATTTATAGGCTACCCTAATAGAAATAAGAGGTACTTTTAATGGGTATCCTTTATCTATTCTAATTGACTCAGGTGCAAGTGATAGTTTTATATCTCTTAATGGTTATAAACAATGTAAAATTGAATTTGTAATGATAAGAGAAGGTTGAGAGGTCATGTTCGGTACCATCAAAAGGGTACCTATTCTTGAATAGTTGGAATAAGTTGAAATTAATCATGGCATTTTTAATAGTAAGGTAAATCTATTCTTAGCAGCTTTGGGTGCATATTATCTCATTCTTAGAATGGATTGGCTGTAATAGCACCAAACCACACTTGATTGCATTCGTAAAAGAGTGCATTGCATTGATGACCTTGGGAAACTTGTATAAATGTAAAGTATGCAATGGCTGGAAAGGAGAACAACACTTTTAGCATTGTAGTTAAAAAGGGTTATCATAAAGAGTTGCAAGCTTTAGAAAGTACAACTATAAGAATTACGTAAGGATAAGAAACTAGTTCACCTAGATTTTCCTATATTGAATGAGTTTATGGATGTTTTCCCCAAAAATTTTCCTTAATTACTATTTAAGCATGAGTTTTACTTTTTAGTTGATATTATGTCAGGATCTACCCCTACATCTAAGTCTTATTATCACATGAACACGGATAACATATAGGAATTAAAGGTACAATTTTAAGAACTTTTGGATAGCAAAAGCATCCTACCAAGTATGTCTCCTTGGAGTTCTCTGGTTGTCTTTGTCAAAAAGAAAGATGGAACTTTAAGGCTATTTATCAATTCTCATTTTCTTAGTAAGGTAAAAATAAAAAATTGATATCCCTTGCCAAGTATATATGATTTATTTGATCAAATGAAAGGTACAATAGTCTTTTCCAATATTGATTTAAGATAATGATACCATCAACTGAGGATCAAAGAAGAATACATTAATAAAATAGCCTTCCAATCTTTTTATGGGCATTAAAAATTTATGGTACTACCATTTGGATTAACTAATTCACCAACACCATTTATGAACCTTATGAGTAGTGTGTTTTGAGACTTTTAAGATAAATTTGTACTAGTTTTCCTGGATGATATTATTTTTTATTCCAATAATGAAGCACCTTTATTTAGTATTTCAAAGATTAAGAGAACATAAGATGTATGGAAAACTCTCCAAATATCCATTTTATGAATATGAAATTCATTACTTAGGCCACATTATTTCAAATGATGGAATTTTTGTAGATCCATCAAAGATAAAATACATTTAGGAGTGGGCCTCTCTAACTAATGTGCATGAAGTAAAAAACTTCATGGGCTTGGTTGGTTATTACTGGTAGTTTGTGGAAACTTTTTCTAGCATAGCCCATCATATCACTTCTTTGTAGTACAAAGTGACTAAATGTGTATCGATACCTCAATGTGAGGAGGATTTTACAAAGCTAAAATTATTGTTAAAAAAAACACCTATACTCATTTTCATGACCTAAATGTTAATTTTAAGGTGTGGGTTAATGTTTTTAAAGAATATTATGTAGGCATCTTGACTCAAGATGTTAAAGTCATAACTTATGTGTCATGTAAGCTGAAGGACCATGAAAATAACTATCATACACATGACATGGAGCTTGTTACTATTTTCCATACTCTAAAACAATGGAATGATATTCTATTTGTAAAGCCCTTGAAGGTGAAGTCTAATCACTACAGTCTAGAATATTTGTTCTCTCAAGATGACTTGAATTCACACAAGCATAGATGTATAGAATTTTTAATCAATTTTGACATGGAAAAACCTTATGTCAAGCGAAAGGAAAATCATGTTTTTGATGCACTCAATAAATTTATGTACCTTGATACCTTATCTATACTTCAAATAAATTTCATAAGTGTTGTGTTAGAACAACATATTGCTGATGAATTCTACCATAAAGTAAGAATAGGTTTGGATGACAAGTATATAACAAATAAGTTCTACTTTTTTTTATTATAATAGATGGCCTCATAAGGTTCAAAAATAGAATTTATGTACTTGATTTTGGTGACTTATAAAATTTTATGTTAAAATAATTACATATAGTAATTTAGTATGCTCATCTTGGTGTCATGAAGATGTCACATGAGCTCAAATGAATTTATTTTTGGTATAGAATGAAGCACAATGTCACTAATTTTGTGGAAATATGCTTAGAATGCCAATGGGTTAAGGATAAGCATTACCATCTTGGACGGTTATTGTACCCTCATGATATTCTAAGAGGAAAGTTGGATGTAATCTCACTTGATTTTGTTTTGGGGTTGCCTAAATAATGCAACAAACATGATGCTATACTTGTGGAAATTGATAAGCATACCAAAGTTAGCCAATTTATTTCTAGAAATTTAATGGATGTCACTTTTGTGTTTGTGAAAAATTTCATAAAATTAGTGGTTAGACTACATGGCATACATGAATTAATTATTTTAGACTTTGATAAACCATTTAAATCAAGGTTTTGATGAACCTTAACTACAAAATTTACAACATGATTAAATTTCAATTCTTCATATCATCTAAAAATGGATGGCCAAATAGAAAGACTCAATCAAGTGGTTGAGGACATGTTATGAATGTATGTCATGGACCAACAAAAGAAAATGGAAGATTGTCTTTATTTGGTTGAGTTTGCATATAATAATTCCTATCATTCTACAATAAAATTGAACCTTTTGAAGCTCTATATGGGTAAAAATGTAGAACCCCACTTGGTTGGGATAGCTTGGAAAATAGGGCTATTGTTATCCCTAATATATTATTAAAATATGACAAACAGATATAATTAATACATCAAAATCTAAAAGTCACATTCGATCGACAAAAGAGTTATGTTGACCAAAATAAGACTCCACATGAATTCAACATGGGTGATAATTTTTTTTACATGTCAAACCATAGAAAAGTTTAATAAAATTGGTAAATTTCAAGCTATCTCCATGTTTTTTTAGGCCTTATGACATTTTGGATAAGATTAGCCCTGTAGCCTATTGGCTGGCTCTTCATCCTTCTCTATCAAAGATTCATGATGTATTTCATGTTACTTTGATAAGAAAGTACATACCTAATCACTCTCATGTTTGAGATTGGAAAAATATACATGTCATAGAAGAGGAAAGGTTCTAGCTAGAACTAGTGAGAATCCTAAACCATCATAATGTTAAACTCTGACATATGGACATAGAGTAAATTTTGGTTTAATAGGACCCTTTGAGTGAAATAAACACTACTTGGGAAGATGTACATATTTTTAGGTAGCATAATGCTTGGCTATTTGAATAGTCATTGGGATGGCTTCATTTTAATGTGGAGGTATATTATGACCCCATATTTTGATACTTTTAAATGACTTCTTAAACATTATTATTATCACATAGATAGATGACTACTGCATTTCTTTTGCCTAGCTGGCTAGTATTGATGGATTTGATACAATGATATTTTGAATGTAGGTTGATGGGCATATCATGTTTTAAATTAATACACTTATTGATATATGGACTAATTAATGTCATTAATGTTTTATTACAGTTCAATAGTGCATTATTTATTATCGATTAGGTGTTTTTGATGTATAACCTATGGTTATAGGTACCGATATGAGTTAGACTCGATGATGACATCAACACTTAATTTTTCAAAGTATTTCCTGAGTAGTTAGATAAGTTCCTAATGGTATACACATGTTTTTAGTTTAGTCTCTTACCATTGCATAGTCTTATCATCTTCATTATGTAGTCACATTTTATTTCTTGTCTTAGTCATACCAATGTTGGTTTGTTGTGTGTTTTCATGATGATAGTTGTTTCTATTTATCTCATTTGAACTTTACACTTTAGACTTATTCTCTCTCTCTCTCTCTCTCTCTCTCTCTCTCTCTCTCTCTCTCTCTCTCTCTCTCTCTCTCTCTCTCTCTCTCTCTCTCTCTCTCTAGAATTTTATCGAAATAACCCCTTGCTTGGACTTGGACACTCTAAGGGACTCACCTAGACCCTCCCCATGACCCACTTTTGGATTATTACATGGTGACTTGGTGTTTTATAAAATATGTGAATGGTTCAAAACTTATGATATTTAAATCTATTATTTTATATTAATTTTTTTGAATTTTTCTATAATTGGTCATTTTTTACCATTAAATTAATCGATTTGGCACATTGGGTGCTTTGGGAGGTCATTAATGACATTGGAAGGAGGTTTCTCTCTCCTCACATTCAATGCCAAATTTAATTGGGGTATGGGTGAGATGGATGGAGGGAAAAAGGTAGATGGTGGTCGGTATAAAGTGTATAAACATAATATTTTCAAACATGTATCAGTTACTCATGATCTATATCTTGCATAGACCCATTGATTCACAATATCTTTAAGTTCATGCCTTAAGGGGTGCAATGAGAATGGGGTGATTAGACCATTATGATTCATAATATTGTTGCCCCTTTTTCCACTTTTTATCTACACACTTATTTTCTTAAAATCAACTCCTTAAGATTGATCTCCTTTTTTGTATACTCCTTTAGTCATTTCCCACCTTTTGGTCCTCCTTTTCCTAACCTAAAATGTCTTTTGATAGTTTAAAATACTAGGTCGACTAGGTTAAACTTGTACTCTTATTGGTGAAATTCATTTGGGGTCTAGGTTGGCCTTTGGCCAACCTAGCCCTTCACCTAGTGAGTTTCTATCAATATCAGTAATAGGTTGACTAGGTTGACCCTATCAATTAAAACTTTTAGAATCGATTAAGGTTATATCCACCTATATATAAAATATCATTTCACCTTTATTTAGATAATAAAATTATAAGTAAGATCTATTATGCATCTGCAAATCCACCATTCTACTTAAGGAGTAAGATTCGCATTTCATACTTTCTTTAGAGATATAGATCCTATTTTATGGAGAAGTATTTTGGATGCATTGATAGGTTGTGTAGCCTAGATTTGATTTATGCTTGTCATCTTTTCATACCACAAAAACCTCTTGTGAATCACCTTAGATAAGGGAGATATTGAGGCTTGGTGGGTTCATCTTCAAAGGTAAGTATTCCTAACTTTGTTCCTCTTTTATAATATTAAATAGATATGTATTTTTATTTCTTTCATGAATTATGATTTCATATACATTGACATGAGCATATGTCTCTTACGCATGTTTACTTTAGTTGTTTATTACCCACACTTTGTATCACAATCTTTGGTGAGCACTAGATTAGATTTCTTTGCTTTATTTGTTACTAGGATAGTCAATATGAAAACATAGGTCTTAATTAATGTTATTTCATGATTGTGCTTGATTTAAGGCTTTATAACCCTCCCTAGTATTATGTTTATGATAAGAGACCCATAATTCGGTATAGAGGATCCATATATTGGTCATGTTTCTGATTATCTAATGTATTTCCAATCAGAAGTGTAAGTATGATCTATCTTATTTGAGTTAGGATTTATTTATAGATCTAATGCATTTATGATTGCATATATTTTGGTCAACCCAACATGAATCTAACCCTTTTAGGTTCTCTTTCATGTTTTTTAATTTTCCATCATTCTATTTTTTATTTTTATATATTTATGATACTAGCTTGATAGGGATATAATAGTTTCTAACTTTTGTGTGTAGGTTTAACACATAGTCACATCAAAATGACTCTATTATTTTTATGTAGGTATTCATTAGATATAGGTTATTAGATCAAACAGGTCAACACAATACATATTTTCACTTCTAGATAGGATATAGGGTCAACTAGGTTCACACAATACTCTTAAAGGTTTCCAAAAAACATACTAGGTCAACCAGGTTGATATAGACATCTTATAGACTTATGGAAAACATAATAGATTGACCAAGTTGGTATAGTCATCTTGATAGGCTTCAACAAATAGGGAACTATATAACTAGATCTACCTAGTTAACACAGTTGGTAGAATTTGCAAGTAACATTTAAAACACTTCAATAGAAATCTCACATTCCTTTGCATTTTTCAACCCACCAAGGTTCTTTTCTTTCTTTATCTCTCATTTTATTATTCCTTATAGTTTTATTTAGTACAATTTTTTGTCTTTAAAATTTCCCTCATACAACAAACTAAGTTGACATTGTCTACCTAGTTCTATATTTTATCTTCTATCTAAAATACTAGGTTGATCCTATCGACATAGTCCTTAAATACCCTTTATTCTATAGTATAGTAGTGATATTTTCAACTCTATTATGTAATTCTTGCATATATTATCATTTGAACTGACACTGTACTATGTTTCAAATTAGATTTAACATTTTATATACTAGTAATTACTTCACACTTTCACTTTCAATTATTTGCATGCTTAGAGTAGATCAAATATTATAATTAGGTGGATTTTCAATATACCATTTAATTTCACTATTTTTATCTTTCTTGCGCACACTACCAAATCACATAATTTCAAAATGAATTTAAACATTTGTCTACCAAAGGCTTGCTTACTTGGATTTCATCACCAAGGAGGAAGTTGACTTGGTTTTATGGCCAAGTAAAAACACAGGGTTAATAATATATATAGGAAAATCACATGACACCCTTATCAATATGGTATTGTGAAGTGAGGGGATAGGCCCTAATATCAAGCTAGTACCATTGCCAACATAGATCCCATTCAACCTAAATGTCCTAAAACCATCCATAGAATTATTTTTATTTCCTTAATTTCGTCCAACTTCCCTATCATACTTAAATTAACACTTTATAATAATCTAAAAACATTCAAGATGACCACTTAGTTTGCATTTTATTTTTAGTTGACTACTTGATCTTCTACTCACTATATGATGTATTGCAAAAACTTGCATAAGCTAGCATTGGTGTAAGGTTTTGTGTTGTGTTTCTCAATTTTATAATCCTTATCAACTTAGTTTATTGTGTTTAATTCCATTTCATGCTTTCAAAGTACATTTCAAAAATAAATCCCTTTTTTTAGTACATTATTGTTATGTTTGACAAGTATCGTATAGACTATCTATTCTCTCTACCTATAGTAATAGGTCAACCCAATTGATCCTATACCTCTTTTACCAGTTATATAATAGAAATATGCCAACCTAATCAAACCTATGACCTTATCAAACATTTTTTTCCCCATTTTATAGTATTAGGTTTACCCAATCAACTCTATACTCTTATCAGACTCTTTTTTCCCTAGTTTACAATACTAGGTTAATCCAATTGAATCTGTACTCTTCCTTTCCTTTCCTATCCATCCAATTCAATTCTCTATCTTTCCTTATAATTTTTTTCATTTTCCTCAAGTCATCATGAATCCACTTATCAAATTATTTAATGATAGTCTCAACCCAATCCAAATTTACATGGGTTATTCTCTCCTAACTCACTTATCCATTATAGAAGACAATTATTTATGGTGTAATTTTTCACCACATGGTTCTAAATATTCTCAATCTCGATCTACCCATATAATATATTAGATATAGAGAATCCTAGTAGACAAATACCAAACCATGAAAATTATAAATCTTATACGACATTTACACCTTCGAAACTTAGAATTCATAAACTCATCAACCCATCTACATCAAATGTTGGAACCTCATATTATGTTCCACCTCTTACAACTAATGTTCATAATACTATTATTACACCAATAACCAAATCACCAAGCCTTATTGATTCCCAAAGTAAATTGGTTAAAACCAATGTTTGGAATCCTCCACCTAAAAATAACCCTCTTCCCACCAACATTACCAATCCTACCCCTAACAACACTAATACCCCAACTTCAAATACTAGTGCACAAATTGACACAACTCAAATTATTTCTCAAATAGTTAAAAAAATGAACACAATACAAACAACTAATCATTCTAAAATGATGAACATGAAATAACATTTATTACACATGACTAGTCAACCACCTCAAGTCATCATGTCTCAACCAAATCAAAAATTTGTCCCTCCTCTTACAAATTCTAATTGGAATATCACCCCTCAACCTCCAATGAATAAAAAAATGCTTCAACATCTTTAATATTAACCTTTAGCTCCATTCATTGCATCCATAGATATTGGAAAAAAAATTCCAACTATCATATATGATGGGACTAAGGACCCTGTTATTTTTCTTAAGTCTTTTGGTAATCTCTATAAAGATTGGGTCCAAAGTAACACCTTTTCTACCATGAAGATATTATCCAAAACCTTTTTTGGTGATGTACTTGAATGGTACAACCAAATTCTTAGACATTCCATCTCACAACTATAAGATTTAGTCAATGCTCTAGTGAAGTAATTCCAACATGATGACCTTCCTAAAAATTACCTTAGCCATTTCATCAATGCCAAGAAAAATCATAATGAATCTACTCATAATTTCATTAAATGATGAAAGTAACTAAGTCATAAAGTGGATCATAAATTGAATGATGACACTCTTTTCAGAGTATTTTATACTACTCTAAAATCTCCCCTTAAATACAAAGTTTGAATCTTTTCCGCTAAAACTTTAGAATAAGCCTTAGACCAAGAAAAAATGCAATAATTTATTATGACTCAATTTTAAAGACGTAAAATAACTACTAAAGAACCTTTCCAATCATTTTCTCATAACATTGATTCATCCAATCTTCCTTAAACTCAAAATGTAGCATTTAATTCAACTAATTTTAACCCAACCCACTTTCCCTTGAGTCTATAATAATTTAAGAAAAAATTTCCACCTCTAAACCCATTATCTTTGATCCTTCCAAACCTCCTACAAAATGGCACAATCCTGATAATTTTTTTTGGTGAAATTGTACTATAGGTCATTCTCATGAGTTTTTTAATGATCTTCACCAAGTTATTCTTTTTTCATTGTTTGGACCACATTTTAATCTTGATACTCTCATAAAACAAAATTATCAAGATTATATTCAAGCTTCTAAAATTCAATCTCAAGAACCACAATCACATCAAGATCAAATACCTAATGAGAAAAATAATTATCCCATACCTAAACCTCATCCACTAATGTTGTTTAAACCATAATTGATCCTTATTCCTACACAAATAAGGAAGGGATAAATAATATGAATAAATTTAAACATATTTTTTCATCCATTTAACCTTAAGCTCTTAGGTCACATGAAATAAAAGAGTACCTAGTTCAAATGCCTACTCCAAATCATATCATACATGGTCTTTCTTTACCTAATTTTCTTCTCATACATATCCCACACATCTTATGTCACATTCAACATCCTTAAAATCTAACAAACCAACACATTTACCTATTTCCATATGCACTTAGTAACCCAATGCAAATCATTTTAATGTTTCAATTTTACCTCACTCCACCTCACATTTTTGGGCATATTGTGATGCCCATCCCTACATCCACTTACCCATTAGGGCATATTACGATGCCCAATATTATTATACAATGCATAATAACAAATGAATTAAGATTTAAGAAACCTTTTGAGACTTATATACTTATATTTCACATGATCATCTTTGATAAAAACATTATCATAGGTCTCACTTATTATTTTTTTTCTCATGTTTCTTTGTTTTCGTAAACTTTACTTCGTTTAGACACACTTTTCTAGCATCATTATTTTCCTTTACATTATTTGGTTTTCCTACACATTACATTTGGTATTTTATTTCATTTTAGTTCTTCTATATCTCTTTTGTTTTTGTCTTTTTATTCCATTTTTTGCCTTAGTAGCTTTACAATTATTTTTTCCCTTATTTAACATTCACCTCATTGATTTTTGCCTTGTGAGTTGTTGTCTAATACCATGGATAAGACCTAGCCTTCATCACAAATTACCACACTAAAATATCTTTAAATCACTTTTTGGGATGACTACTACCTTCATTAGTGTTTGTGCTAGATCTGTTGTAGGCTAGCATGGCTTCTCTAGTGGCATGACTATCATAGCTTAGCCCCATCCCTTTCATATCACTATTTACCTCCTTATGATAAAAGAAATCATATTCACCTTTTTATCACTTATTACATATATGGATCTCATATTATCTCCATATTTCCCTTATTTCCTTTCATTTGAGGCTCACATCAATCAGTGTTGAGATTGTGCTCTTACTTGTGGGTAAGTATATGAGTCTTTAGACACCTTAGTTTTTAGGTCCTTTTCTCTGGTGACCAAGTGTAAGATATTATGTTTTTTAGTTATGTAACTCATGTTTGGTACTCTAAATCTACATGGAGGATGAGGAATACAAATATACAAAACATTTAAAATCTAAATCATTTAATAAAAGGAAATGATCCAAAAGGAAACATTCAAAATTCTCAAAAGTCAAATCACACTAGAAAAGATGTGATTATAAGAGCATCACCTTTTTCTAATAGAATATCAAAATACATAGTTGGACTCATGATAGAGTCAAGGTCCATTGCAGTAAGGTAGGATAATAGATTAGAAAAGGAGGAAAAAAAATATTTTAGTGTTACCTACTTTCTCATGTAAGTACCCAATCTTCATAGTAGACTGAAGGCTCTGTAAAGGGTCCTAAGGAATAGGGAACACATTGTTAGAATGTAATTTAATTTTAATTTTCATTCATATAGAATTCATAGGTTGATATATGTACAACACTTGTTAGCCCAAGCTTTGTGTTCATTCTTCAAAATGTCCTAAATCCTTGGTGTTGATAGTTCATAGCCTTTCTCACTTGCCTAGTGTGTCTCATTCTTGCTAAGGATGTTCACATCACCAATGTGGCATCTCACATTCCTTATTTACATCATATTATACTTATATTAACCTTATTAGATATTTATTTCAGTTGATCACATCCTTGATCACATCTCTTATTATGCCTATTGGTTTATAGTTTGTGAGTTGCAATATAAGATCTTGGATAAGACCAGGTCTTCCTCATAAACACCCTTACACCACTTACTTACCACACCATCTCATTCTCATACTATTAATTTCCTTATGTGCTTGTGTTTTCTTACATTTACACCTTAAAAAAATCACTAAGTTTGAGTTTTCATCCTTTAGAGATATTGATTTTCATTTATCCATCGTTTTCTTGTTTGACTTTTGTGGACTTCACTTATCTTACATATGACATTTGGAATTATTACATGTTTCTCTTTACATATATCTTATTTATATTTCTCTTCCATCTTGACTTAAATTTCATTTTTATTCATTCATGTTTTTTTGGCATGCTTATCTTACATGGGGTTACTTATCACATACTTCCATATACTTGTTAGATTTGTCTTGGATTGACATTCTTTTTTTCCATTTATGTTTTACATGCTTTCCAATATGATTTATTATGTTATAAAATAATTTATCATTCATTCACCACCATTTTTTCAAACATTTTCCTACAAATTTTTTGTTCTAAACCTTCCCTTAATAATCCTAATTTGCCAATTTGCCTAAAACCCTTATATCTTTGATTCTACTCACTCATTTTTAAAACCATAAAAAATTATGTAATCGTGACATCATAGAGAATATTTTTCCACTATTATATGACTCTATTGTGAAAAAATTATTTTTTCACTCTTATTTTCACTGATCTCTATAGGTGCACCTAATGTTACTCACATTAGATGCCTTCACATTTCTTGTATCTCCTTCTTTATATACAACACTAAGGTAAGTAAAGGTGTGTGTTTTCCAATAATATCTTTTAATTTATCTTATTTTATCCTTACTACATTTTACTTAGCATCAGTGTTATGTGTCATAATGTTCTATTCCAAAATCACCATTCAATGTTACACTTATGTGACACATGATGAGCTTTGAGTGGGGTATATGTGTACACATAGTATTTTTAAAATTTTATCAATTACTGATGCACTCTATCTTTCAAAAACCTATTGAGTCTCAATCTCTCTAAGTGCATGCTTTAAGGGGTATACTAGGAAAGGGGTGGGTATATCATTTTTTCTTCATAGGATTGTTGTCCCTTTTTCCACTTGTTATCTACACACTTATCTACTAAAAACCATTTTCCTAAGCTTGTTCTTCTCTTTTGTATACTCCTCAAATCATTTCCCCCTTCCATCCCCCTTTTACTAGCCTAAAACCCATTTCAATAGTGTATAGTACTAGGTTGACTTGGTCAACCTTGTACTTGTAATGGTGAAATTCATTTAGGGTCTAGGTTGGCTCTTGGCTAACTTAGCTCATGACCTAGTGAGTATTTGTCAATACTAGTATTAGGTCAACTAGGTCGAACCTATCAGTCAAAGATTTTATAAGGGTTTAGGGTAAAATCAACCTATATATAAGATTATTTTTCCATTATTTAGAGAAGATAAGAAGAAGTAAGAGTTATTGTGTATCTCCTTATCCACCATTCTACTTGAGGATAAATCTTAGGGTTTTATACTTTATTTGGAGATATGGATCTTCTCTTATTAAGAAGTCTTTTAGATATACTAATAGGTTATGTATTCTAGAGCTGATTTATCGTTGTCATCCTTACATATCAAAACAACCTATTTTGAAGAACTTTGTCCAAGGGAGAGATTGAGGCTCGATATTTTTGTCTTCAAAGGTGAGTATTCCTAAATTTTTTCCTCTTTTATAAGAGTAGATAGATATGCATTTATAATTCTCTCCCATGCATTATGATTTTGTATACATTAACATCAATATATATCTATTATGCATGTATAATTTTTTTGTTTATTACCCCTAATTTTTGATATAAGCTTTGGTGAGCAATAGATTACATTTAATTCAATTATTTGTTATTAATATGGCGAATATGAAAACATAGGGCTTAGTTAAGGTTATTTCATGATTGTGCTTGAATGGAGGCTTTGAAACTCTCCTTACTATTATTGTGTGATAAGATATCCCATAATTGGGTCTATAAGATCCACATATTGGTCATGTTCTTGATTATCTAATGTATCCCTAGTCAGAAGTGTAATTAGGATCTATATTCTCTAATTTAGGATTCATTTATAGATGTGATGCATTTCTGATTACATAAAAAAAAGACACAAAGTGGAGAAGATATGGGGAGATAATGGATAAAAATACATATTTGGGTGGTTTTGTGGTTTTTGCTTTTTTTATTTGGGTTTTTTTGGAGGGATTTTGGAAGTGTACAGAAAAAAATGAGATTATTCACAGAACCAAAAAATAGAACTAGTTGTATTCTTTCTGGGATTTATTGATATATGTATTCCTAGGGTAAGTCTTTCCTATGAAATTATAGATTCTAGTTATTTTTTATTTTTAAATAAATTTAAAAAAAAAATTAGAATGTTGGATACTAGACATGAAGTCATTAGGCTTT
The DNA here is from genome assembly GCA_037957365.1 of Torreya grandis. Lineage (NCBI taxonomy): Eukaryota > Viridiplantae > Streptophyta > Pinopsida > Cupressales > Taxaceae > Torreya > Torreya grandis. The sequence continues at coordinate 3,159,479 of JARHVA010001322.1, read as the reverse complement.
AGGTTGGGTATCTAGTGCCCAAAGGGTTGAATAATATTCTCTTTTACACATAAATATGTAAAAAATTGAATTTGCTAATCTATTTTTTAAATATATTTATTATATAATGTCCTAGGAAATTGTTGGTTTCCTTTTAGGGTTCTCTACAATTTTTTAAAGGGTTGTGTGTGTTCTTCCTTTGTATGATATCATGGCTATGTTTATATGGACTTGTTGTTGTTTTGAACCTTATTGTATACTTTTTGGGTTGATGACTAGTTTGAAATCTTGGGGGTTATGATATCTATGAATACATGGTTTTCTCCATTCGTGCAATATGCCTTTAAATCTCTACATATATTTTGATGATATTATATTGATGAGTTTTTTTTTATAAAACCCAACATATATATTAAATGTTTTTATATTGTTATAATTCCTTGGGTTTTCTTTGAATTATGTATACTCTAATGGTTTTAGTACCTTGTTATCTTCCCTAACATAATATGAAGGTTTCATTTTATAAATTAAGGTTTTAAATTCAATTAGAGTAGTAATTCATTATTTGGATTGAAAGGTTTTATCCATATCTAGTTCTGTTGTATGGTTTGATGTCTATAATTAAATGTTGAAATGGTTATTTATGTATTTGAATAACATGTTTTCTTTATATAAATATGAATGTGTTTGGTTAGAAGATATCCTATGTGTTTTATAAAATTGTCAAGGATGCATTGGGATATAGGTGAAGCCCTATTGAAAGTATTAATTATATCAAAGCTCTTGACTTTTTATTAGATCATTATGGATATCTATTGGTTTTATTTAGTTAGTGTTAAAACCTAATTTTTAAATTTGGGGATCATGATGAGGTATTGGGACCTCATGATGATCCCATGAATCCATTATATCGATTTCTTTTCTATTAAATTGATTTTCAATTTATGAAGGGTGATTGAAACCATACTTATCATTTTGGGAAATAATGATATGGGACTACAAGTCATGATTTTAGTGTGTTGACTATTTTTTTAATTGAGTGATTATTTATGGACTGTGGTGTTATGCTAAGTATACCTTACTTGGTTTATAATTTTAATTCTTATCATATTAAATGATTCTTTGAATTCTACTTTTATAAAATAATCATCCTTTGACTAGGCTTAATTAGTTAAGTTGTAGTTGTGTGCTTATAAGCATTGAATGTAAATTGGTAACCAAGATGTTTAAGGTTGATCATATGCTTGGAGGTTTTCAAAGTATAATAATATCAAATGTTATGGACCTAGATTTGGTTTATAAATCCGTATATATTACCCTCAAACATTCTATAGTGGATTATCCCCACTTTTAATTTGTTACAATGCCATTTACTTGGTTATTTGTGTCTCATCTTAGGATGATGTATTTTTTAGTCACTTACTTATTTACATTATTTTGTTTTGTTGAGTCATCAAATGGATTGGAAACCCAAACTTACTAAGAATCCCTTCCTAACCTCAATTTCTAGAACTGTCATCTAGCGGATGGATGGGGTGGTAAGGGCCATCGATGGTTGGGATCATAAGGCATGTTGAGATGGGTTGTTTGATATGGTTAAATGCTACTCACTCTTGGATGATCTCATGGGTAGGTGTGATGCAATTGGTGACATTTATTATATGTTATTCATATGATTATTAGTTTAGTTATATTATCATTTTCATGTGGTATGATTAGTGAGTGTAGTTATAAACTAATTTCATTAATGTTTTTAGTCTATTTATACTTGGTTGTTATTTAATACTAACCTTGTCTTGAAAATGGATAATGTTGAAAAGGATTAAAAGGATTTATAATTTTGATATATGGTAAGAAGTTAAGGTTTCACTTATGTTTTTGAATTTAATCATTGATATATGTATATAGTCTCTAGGTTTTTAGTTTGGATGTTAGATGATTATCATTATTATTTTACATTAGTGCATTACATTGTTATCATTATTATTATAATAAACTATAGTTGATCTTGTCCAAGATTGGGGTAACATTAATCTCTTATGTAATTTTATATAATGGTTCTATAGTCTCTTGGCATGAATGATATTATACTATTGGTAGCTCTATAACTTACCTATGTATGTACTTTTTTGCCATATGATGTTAAACATACATAAGTATGCTGGTTCATTTGGTTATGAGGTAAGAAGTTTATTTTTAAAAAGGATATTCATTGATGAACTATCCAACTTATTTACATTTTAGCATACACTTATGATTTCCTTTATACATTGTTTAACTATTGAGGTAGCATGAGTATATAAAAATCTTATTCTAGTTGATTTCAGGTTGCATATGAAATATTTGAAATTAGGTTTTTTTAACTATTGGTTTTATCATATGAGGGAAACATGAATGGAATTCTTATTGGATTCCTTGGTCTTATAAGCTATGTATAAACATACATGTGTTTATTTTTATACAATCTATTCTTTTTTGAATTAGCTTCATTACTTTATTTCTTATTTACCTTGTAGGAATTAAATAAAATTTTGAGTTATATCTATACCAATGGGTGCCTAGTATTTGTATAAGTTTTAATAATTCCTAGAATGGGTTGTTCAACATATAGATGGATGGTTAGACTTATTGGAATGTTGTTATGAAAGGAAGTGATCATAAATTACTTATATTATGAAATATCTATTGGTAGTTTTATTATCTTATGATTAATGTTTATATGAATGAAATAAGGTTGAATGTGCATATAGTCTTCAATTATGTTGCATAAAAATTAATGTATATTATTATGTCATGGCATGTTTAATCATTATATGTTTAAAAAGGCTCCTAAATGGCATTTTTTATTTGGGTTCCACTCATTTAATACATGGCTGGAAATTATTATTTGAGTGATATACTTGTTGATAATATGTATATTATATACTCAATTCATGTGGAAAATATCTTGATGCTCATATACTTTCTATACATGTTCATGTTTAAAGCATATCACTCAAATATGTATGATCATTCTATGGAATGATGTTAGATAAAGTTAGGTTATCATTTAAGTGAAACTCCTATTGTATAAAAGGGTAATGAACTAGTTGATTAATGCTCTTGATAATTTTATTAAATAATTGTATGGCTATAAATTCATTACATGTTATAATACTACATGTATTATTGGCCCATGGCTAGAAAATAATTGAGAAATGATTTAAATTTGGATGGTTTGAATGTTTCCCTTACTTTCAATATAATGGTTAGATTGAATAAATAATGTTAGATGCATATATACTTGGTTATAACTAATATTCTACTTATATTAATTCTTTCATCATATTAATCATAATGCATTGGCTATTTTTCAATATAATATCATTTTTATAGATCCAATTATAGGCTACCATTATATCTTATCTAATAAATAATGGTGTTGATCATAAATCATATCATTACTCATTGTTTAAATAATGGCATTCATACTTATTAAATTGTATAACTTGTGAACTTAAAACCAAACAAGTTGGTAATGCTACAGTGACCTTAATACGTGAGAATTTTGATAACCTTGGCTGGCGGGACCCAATTAATTGTCTATGATACTTTTGATTTCATTCATTTGTATGATTGTACTCTCTTTTAGGCAATGATGAATTATGCTGTGATTATCGAATTTGGTGTAAATTACATGTATTTGAATCAATTTTTAGTTATTACTTATGAGATTAACATTTTAAATATTATACCTAATTATTAAAATAGTATAACATTAGACCTTTTTCTCATACTTTAGGCCTATCAAAATAAAATGACAACACAGGGTGTATAAATTTATCCTTTCTAGTTAGTCTAAAAGTAACCATTTAACCATCCTCGAGTGGATCGAAAACCCACTAAGGAGAGTGAGATATTTAGTGAGGGTTAATGACCTATAGATGGTCCTATGTATACAAATGAGTGCCACATATGGTATTCAGGACCTATATGTGTACTTGTACATCGATACACCCCAAACCCCATAATCCATTATTTAGGAAACATGCTTCCCCATATCATCATTTTTGAGTAATTAACCATAACTAATTATCTCAAATAACCTCATTTGGTTCCATTTAAGTGTATGTGATTACACTAAATGAGTATCACTTTCTTCAGCAAGTGAAATATTGGGTACAACACGTAGTCCTAAAACATATTTTGATATGCAAATCCAATTTTTTTTTGTGGTTGTTTCAATTGGTTTATATTCTTAGGATAGGTAGCATGAGGTTTTACCATTTAGGATTTATATAAATTCATGTTTAATTTACCTATTGTACCACTTGTTAATTCAAATTTTGAGGCACACTTACACTATTGCACACTAAGAAAAGTTTCCCTCTTATTTTTAAATCTAATTCTAATCATTTGAATTAGTCCTTAGTCAAGTCAATATCCTATTTTATACATGTAAAATTCAATAATTATTAAGTATTCAAGACATATATAGATGCAAGAATATAGTAAAAAGATCACAATCAAATAAATCACTCTCAATATTATAACTATAGGGGATTAATTTTCTTCTTTTGAGTATTGGATATATAGGTAATAATCATGCATCATAAGGGTGAATGGTGTTAGATAAACCAATTACACTCCCACATTTATATTTGTAGTTTTTTTTATTTTTTCAAGCTATATTATGGTTTAAATTTTGAATAAGTCATTTATAGTTCATCCATGTGCATCCAATTACCAAATATCTACACACATAAATGATTCAAATAGGTACAGGTTTTTATATCCTAATTTTATATAGTTTATGTAAATGATATAATTGACTAGTAGGGGACAATAGTGTAAGTCAATACTATCCTCTTTTTTTATTATCTTCATCCCTCATCAGTTGTAGTCACATTTTTAGTTGTATATATAGGATCAATTTGAGTTCTATATTTATAATTATCGATCAATCATACATAGTCAAGTTACAGATATAAAATTATAGTTCCTCTTGTGTTGTTCATACTTATTTTTTCTTCCATTTAATCATGTTTTTTCCATTTAAATACCTTTCTATCATTATTATATTTGTAAATTATTTTACAAAAGGTTTTGATTTAAAACATCAATTAATTCTAGATTATAATAAAAAATATTAGTGAATTTGCAGACTTTATTTGAGTATTGCTTCAAAAATGCTTTCCTAGGGTTTATATTATTACTAAGAACATAACACTAATATAACTTAATTTTGACTTTGGATCTAATATATGACATAAATATTCTTCTTTTGACCTCATATTTAATAGTTGATACTGAAAGTGCTTATTTTTTACCTCAACTATGATATCTATGGGTGCTTAATTATAGCATGGAATTTATATCATCCTACTCTAATTATCATATATAAATACCATCCTAGTCTAATTATTTATAGCATGGAATAAAAGAATCAAAATGGAACAATAAAAGTTACATAAGTCACAAGTGGAACATGAAATTATACAAAAATAGCATCAAGGGAACGTGGATCAACAAAAGTATATTCTTGATCTCACTTTACTATTCAATTCATATGTATAATATGTTAATATTTTAAATTATTATTATAGTGTTGATGATTCAAATAATATAGTTAATATGATATATGATCACTATTTAATGTATTCTTTTACATTTTTCCCCCTTTTCTTTTAAGATCAAAATTTAAGTTTTATTTTTTTCTTATTTGGAAAGAATCTATAGTTATATTAGTACAAAATTTTTACTTCAATATTTTTTAGTTTTCATTACATCTTATCTTACATTAATAATTAATACCATTAACATCCATTTAATAAAATGAATCAAATACATAATAAAAAAACACCATTAATTCAATATTTTTTAAAGTTGAGTATGACATGGGAACAAGATCAACTATACATTCATGATGCTATAAACCTTAATAATGAAAAAAATCAAATATTTATCAATTATTATTATTTTAACATTCAATCAAGGATTTTATTACTTACTACTAGACAAAACAGAACATGTATGGCTGCTTTATTTACTCCTCCTCCTATAACTCAAGGTTGTGATATCTATCACCCTAATATCATTATTTACCCATAGCTTAAATTATATTCTATATTCCATGCTATAAATAACTAATGAGGTATTATACCACATCATGGATGAATTTAACATGTTCCTCCTAAGACCCATATACCTCCCATGATGAAATAAAATACATCTAAAGGGTATGATATCATGGATCAACTAAAAAACATACATGCTAAAATTTCTAATTTGGAGTAACTAAATCTTCAATAATTATATATGGATACGTCATATGTTGTATTTATAGATAATAATATTTATAGTGATACATAACTTTCTTATTTTTATTCCATCATCAACATATTTAAGGATATTGAAAAAATTATCACTTTTGAAGAAGAATAATTGATAACACATGTAAACCCACAAAATATTCAACTCTTTATTCAAGTTATAATTCAAAATAGAGGAATAAAATGAGTATTAATTTATTTTGTTTATAGAGTAAACATTTGGAGTAATCATTTTTTACAAAAATTAGGTATCAACATTATTAGTATCCAACAAATAAATCAAACTATTAAATATTTCAATGATTCTTCATGATAAGTACCTATAATGAATCTCTAGATGTAACATTATGTAATGTGCCTCATGGAAAATAAGTGACTTTAATTTATAACTAACATATGATAATCAAATAATACTAAGACTTCTACTAGTGGGATGACATTGAACTCACCAATGGGTACAATATGTTTGCGAGACCATTGATACACTTATTTCACTATAGAAAATAGTGTTATTCAAACCCATTTAGGCATGTTTTAGGTATAGACAAGTTGATTATGCTAAATCAAAGCCTATAATCCCTTGATGGTGTTGATTTTAAGGTGAGAGTTGGCTAAGCAATGCTTGAATTATTGCTTTATTTTTCAATTAAAATTATGCTTTTACTAGATTTTATATTGAACCCACTTCATGACCTTATGAATTAATAGGAAATATAATTACATTGGTTTAAGTAAATGATCTATAATTCTTATGATTAAAAGCCTTGACTGTTAGGATAGAAAATTTCATTGGTATAGTAAGTGTGTAGGAATAAAAAAATGTCCTATGAAGGAAAGAAACTACACGAAGCATGGTTTAATTAATAAAAAAATATATCTTAACCTTTTTAGAAATGTGCTAATTATTTAGATTCATGGGTTATCATATTCCACTTTTTTTAACTTAGCATATGTTTTAGGTGTCTAGCCTTTAAGTTTGGTTCTTAAATCTTGTTGTCCTTTGATCATTTGATATGGTATCCAATGCCTATTTTGTCTAGTGGCTAATTATAAGATCTTAGATTGACTACCTTATATTATATTCTAGAGGGTTTGAAGAATAATAAACCCAAGCATCAACCACATAAGTCTACACGAGATCCCTTGAACCTTAATTAAACATTGAAAATAATTTATGTTAATGAGGTATGGGTTGGAAAGTATTTTGTGGTTGATTGATCCTGAGACAAATTTTTATCTAAGTCAACCTTCCTTAGTTCAATAATTTTTAACCATTTGAAAAGAAGTTATAAGTAGCATAACATAAGGATAAATAATAGATAATAACCATAATTTAGGAGAGCTAGGTCTAGATAACTAGAGGATAAAAACCATATGGTATAGACTTAGATAGGTTCTTTTAATAATAATTTATGTTTTTACCACTCATTGGAAATGAAATTATTTTATTCCCTATTTAATCTTTTTAATTTTAGGATAAAAAGACTAGTTGGTTTATTCTTCCTATTTGATTCTTTTCTCATGATTGTACATTAGACACCATGTAGTGTTTGTCCTTTGAGGACCTTAAAAGGGTAATTTCACCATTACTTGGATGTCATGATGGTATTTTTTGAATTCCTTGCATGTTGGAAATGGCAACAGGTTATTCAACTCTTCTATGACCATTGGTAGGAAGAAATAGAGTGAGACATCCTCTTGCTACTCCAATATTTTAGCATGGCTTATTATGTTATAAGTACTTGCCTACTTGACTTATATTATTGAATGATTTGAATCACTTACATGATCATTTTAATGGTTTTTTATAGTGTATGTGGGATTGGAATATCTTTGGGTATGAACTAGGAATAGGATTATAGGTGGTGTATGGCCATTCCCTTGTGCTAGGATACCCTTGATTAGATATCTATCCTTATCTTTTTTAAGTGATACAATAATGCTCAAAGTTGTGAGTCTCAAGATTAGGAGTGTCTAGAGAAACAAATTAGTAATGATGAAAGTTTGGGAAGTTATTTTCCTTCTTATGGACAAAAAATACTTAGGATCAGATGTGGAACATCATTAAATATTGCTTGGTGATTCTATTAATTATTCAGGCCTATATATGTGCCTCTTGATATGTAAATAAATGGATGAAATATTATTTAATATTAATGTTATTAGTAGCTAGCCTACTTGTAATATTATTGTGAAAGTTAGTCTCTAGGTTAATTACCTAAGTGTGGGTGAATACTTCTCTTATCTTATGTTGAACTTATTTGACAAAACAAGATATAACCAGATGGTATTTATCTAGTAATAGATCCTTAGGAGGGATTTATTATGAAATGAAATATTCCTTAAAACTTTTAGGATATTTAAATAAATTAATAGATTTATTTCCTTAAATATTTATGTTGTGTCTTATCTATAAACATTGTGTCTCCCTTTGTAATCATAAGGTGTTGTCAATCAATAGATTGAACTTGCACAAATATGAATGGAACTTAAATACACAGTTGTGATTTATTTAGTGGTAATAAAAATATATCTAGGATTTTTATATCTAAATGGTGATTTTATTTTGGGTAAAAATAATTCCTTGTAAACATTCCCTTTGGTCTTAGCAATTGAAGTAAACTACCTGCTACAATCTTTCCCTATAATGAGACCATCTAATAAATGAAAAATAATTTTAATAGAAGCTTAGATATACTATGATAATTATATGAAGTTATTAAGACTTTATCTTTTACTAATGTTTCCATTGATAATTATTAGTGATTTGAGAAGGTCATATATACCAACCCCTTTGATGTTGAGTTTTTACTTGTTAAGTCAATCTCTTATTGTTCTCTCAGATTTAATGGAATGAATTGTGCCTTAGGACTTACCAATCAAATCACTTAGTTGAGCTTTGTGTCTCCATTAATGATTTAAATGAGATATGATCTATTGATCAAAATTATCTTATGATTAGAACTCAAATCAATAACTAGGAGATTGTTATTAATAATAATTATATAGCTTCTCAAAATAAACTCAATATTGATATTAAATTGGTTAAGAGAAGTTGTCTTGTGGAAGATTTATTTTAAATTTTTTAGTTAAGCTATCTATAATAAGCCTTACCTATAACATGTAAATATCATTATTAAAGAAGAGATTATAGAGGTTAGCTTTATATTAATACTTTAACAAGTCTTTAATCTTAGGTTTGACTTATGTTTCTACACCCTAATAAATGCATTGTTTGACCTCTTAGCCTTAATGGAGTAAATGGATATATGTATTAATGCATAAATTGTAATATTCAAAAGAATATACCCATCAAATCATAAGAGTGAGTAATTACTTAAGTGATGATAGCTTGATTAAATTGCTTTGAGGTTATTTGACAATTGACTATACTAATGAGAATATTGGTTTAATGTCAAGTCATGTTGATCGAGTGAGTTTAAGATTTATTAGCTTAGTAGAGACCTTATGATGAAGGTAGACCTAGTATCATATGTGTTATTTCCAAAAAAATATTAATAGGCAAGGTTTGCCTTTGCTTTAACCTATCATCCTCTATCCAAACATTTTCTTGGTGTATATTGCCTTGTATCTTAAATTTTCTAAAATGACTAGTTCTTGCATTATCTGTATTCCTTAAGATAATTTTAATAATGAAGACTCTACCTAGATCTTACATTTGGTAGTAGCTAATGTAGGCATTTTTATTTTCCTTAGCCATGTTTTCATTCATTGAGTCAACTCTAAGTTTTCCTTTTATTGTGCCTTACTAAAATTATGACTTTGAATACAACTAGTTTTGATTTGTCATAGCCTAGCCATTTATAAAGTTATATACATAACATTATGCATTAGTTGGACCATTTATAAATAATTTATAATTTTCTTAAACTTTACCTTTGCAACTTTTAAACTAGTCATTATTCAGCTTTTTCCCTTGGTAGATTTATCCCTTTGGCCTTTTGTTCATTTTTGCCTTGATTAATTTCATGGCTTTTGATGGATGGTTTAGAGGAAGAAAATTCTAACCATACCAATAATTCAAGATTGAAATTAGCATGGTTTTATGCATATTTAGTGCCAAACTAGCAAGGGAATATGATTTTGCCAAATGGAATCATCTTGGTGACCTACAATTCTAAAGAGGATCATATAGAGTGTGGGCTAGTGAGTGAGAAGGATGTTTCCATGTGGCATCATCCTGATGAACTATGATCTTGGAGATGACATTATAATAATCCCAACGCTATGCTAATGGGAAAGCAAGATGTTTCCACATGAAATCATCCTGGTGAGCCATAATCCTAGAGTTGAGTGTATAAATATCTTACCTCAAGGATAATAGGATAGTAGGATGTTTCCATGTGGAAAATTTTTATGATACATAGTGTCATCAAAATTTGTGTTTATGGAAAAGTATTTGGGATAGTATGATCTTAGGATGTTTCCATGTGTCATTATCTTGAAGGTCTTCAGTCTTGGTACTATAGGTGCAATGTGAAAGCTTGTTAGTATAGTCAGTAAGCTATGGGATGCCACATGGGAAAAAAGGTCTCTAAGAGTATGAAGAGAATATAATGTGGATTTATAGCATGTATAAGTAGTCACATATCACCAATTTCATAGTCAATGGTTGAGGATGAATTTAATAGTTATCTTAATGTCATTTTTATAGTTATCATTTGACATGAACATGAGAAGAGACAAAGAGTTATATCTAAATAAACTGGGATTATGGCCTTATTAATTTTGGTTTACATCCAATTAATGCATTATGGTAGTTGGGATTATGTTTTGGGATTAGAATGGATTATGGTGTCTATTTATTGGTGGTTTATTGGTTGAATTTATGTGTCATTTCTAGTGTTTCTAAGGAAAAAATGGGCATGAAATTTTGTTATTATATCCTAGGTTAAATTATGGGAGCTCTGAGAATGTTCTATATGATTTCATCACCCTTATAACTATACTTAATAATGATTTATGTGAATTGAATATGTTTCATGTTGTGTGCTTAATTTATTAAAATTTTAATTGTGTAGACAAGATGTCACAACAAGAATAAGAAGAAGTCATAGTGAATTGTGGTCACCAAGATCCCTGAGTAGTGTAACCAATGGAAATCCATGTTTAAATTTTGAGATCCTATAGTGAGTAATTAAAGTGTTAGAGGAAATGTTATCACCAAGTGGAAGTATCATGCTAACTTGGATATTTGTTTGAAAAGTCTTCATTGATCTCACTCCATTCGATCAAATGTGTACATTCTAATGCATACCATTGATCATCTAAACTTGCTCAATCTTTAAGCTAGGGAGCACTACTTGAATTTAAAATTTTGAACTCAATCCATCATATCTATACCATCCAAGTGAATGCAAGTCATTTTACCATGATTTATAGGATAGACCTCCATTGGCTCCTCATTGTTCTTTGGTTGTAACCTTGACACTTATCACCTTCTTGCTATCTCAAGGACTTTGTTGAAACTTTGACTGTATACACTTTGTTTCATCAAGATCCTCTACTTAAATTTGGGCCATTGATCTTGATAAGTGATCAATGTTTAAATTATAATTTTGGCTTTTATCATTGATCTCACTTTGTTTGATCTTGGTCCCATATTTAAATGTGGGCCGTTGATCCTACATAGAAGAACAAAAGTTAAATTGGAAACTTAGGATAAAAAAATAAACTAAGTTTTGAACATAATATATGGGACCCTATGAACTTAAGAGGATTTAGCATAAATACTTTGGACTATGGTTACGAATGTAATAAAAAGGACCTTGTAAAAATAAAAGGGTGTAGCCTAAAGGAATAGCTTAAGGTTTTCATTATATTGATAAATATGATAAACATTAGGATAAGACTTCAGGATAAGATTTATAACAAAGGGACCATGCAATTATTTAGACCAAGCTAGTATTTTTAGCTTGAGGTTTGGTTGTGTTAAAAAACATGACCAAGCCTTAGGATAAAAATTAAACAAAGTCCATGGTATGATACTTTTCCCTATACAAGTTTGAATTAAATTAAAAAGGGGACCTTGATTAATACATTAGGCATGGCTTAAACATGAATCCAATTAATCTTAAACCAAAAACATATAAATATTAGCTTAAATATAGAACATGCTTATTCCTAAATGATATTCCATTAATCCTACACCAGATGAAACAAGTTTTAGTGACACTGGAAGGGAGCAAAGCCATGATCATCCAAAGCATGTCCATTAATCCAAGCGAGATCAGTTCCTATAGACAATAGGAAATATTATAGCTAGGGTACAAGAATAATAAGAAGTTAAGATAAAGCCTTAGATGAATGTTCTCATTTCACTTTGAAAAAATAAGGATTCAATCCAAAGTCTTAAGCTAACATATTAAAATGACCATGGTATAAACACTAGGTAGGGCATTTTCTTGAGACAAAATTCCTGAAGGGCACTTCTCATCTGGGAAAGGGACCTTTAAAAAGGATAAAAGGCAATTTGGTAGGGTAAAGGACCATTTCAAAAATCTCTAATAGTAATATTAGAGGGTAAATTTCCATTTCAAAACTTTTAAAGGGTACTTTACCCAAATCCTAAAGGGCACTTTCAAAAATATGAAAGGTAGTTGAGGAAGGCAAAGGACCATTTCAAAAATATTGAAGGGCAAGTCTAAAGATAAGGTGCCCCTTAAAAAAATCATAAAGGATATATTCAAAAATACAAAGGACATGTAACCTTCACAAAAATCTTGAATGATAATTTTATTAAGGCAAAGGTCACTTTCAAAAAGAGTTGTGAATCATTTGCTGCGAGAAAGATGATTCAAGATTTTTATGTTAGAAAAAATGTCCAAAACAAAAATCCTAAAGGGTCAATTTAAAAACAATAAGTCCAAAAGAAATATGTTGAAGGGTAAGTTCAAAGAGGTTGAAGGATAATTTTGTTAGACAAAGTTCCTGATAAAGTAAGTACATGGGAAAAGTGTTTTGGACAAAATGTTTGAAACAATTTTATCAACATAGATAAGTCCAATGGAATAGACCAATTGTATAAGTCCCAAAATATTTCTTGATAAAAATCCCAAAAGTACTTGGATAAAGGATCCAAAACATAATCCCTAAAGGGTAATTCCTTTGGAATAAAGTTTTGAAGGAAAATCTCAAAATGACATGCTTGAAAGGTAGAAACATAAAATAAAATGACCTTACGAATAATAGAAAGACCATAAAGGGGACTCAAGACATAAAAGAGACTAAGCATGGACGTTATACTAAGGTTTGGTTATGTTGAAAAACATGAATAAGCCTTAGGAAATAAAAATATACTAAGCCCATAACATTAATAATTTGTTTTTTTTTAATTTAAAAAAAAGGATCCTACCAAATTTAAAGGTCCAGGAAAAACATTAGGCTAGGGTTTTATAATATTAATGAATTGTAGACCAAGGCTAGTAAAATATCGATTAAACATTGAAGCACAAAAATCATAAGCATGCTTAACCCCAATGGGCTCCATTGAACCTATAACATGAAACACAAGTATTCAATGTTAGTACCTTAGATAAGATTAAAGCAAAACCATGAATAAAAAATTAAACTAAACCATGGTGTGGATATTATTCAAATAAAAATAATGTGTAAACATATCAATGACACTCTAATCAAGTGAATTTCAATTTTAAGGTTTAAAATACATAATTTGACACAAGAGCCCCTAATTTTCATAAACTGGGGTATGTTGACCTCAACAAATGCTGAATTCTAGAAGAAACATAGCAATATGTTAGAATTCAGAGACTCTAGTTCAAAAAATAAATAGATTACCTATTATACTTAATTAGTACCATTATCAAGATCAGTTCATGGTTAATAACAATTATTTCTCTTGTAGAATTATGATCAAACATGAAAACCTAATCATGTTGTGTGTAGGATTTGATTACACTTACCATTTACCATGGGATTTAGGTTATAACTTCTAGATTTGATGACTTTAATCGTTAAAATTAACTTATATCATGTTTGGATATTCAGTAAGAACCATGCTTTAAAGAAGGGAAGGCTTAGGTATTGGTTTTCTACTAGTCAAGTGTCCATATTCCTGATAGAAATACCTTTATCTCTACTTAAGGCCTTGCTCCACTTCCATCTAGACATCTATATCCCCAGTGGAGATTACCAAAATCACCTTTTCTTGGAAAGCTTTTGATTTTACAATAAACTCTTATTTTTGTATTTTTTTAGATTATTTTTTATTTATAGCAAAGGTTGGGAACTAGGTTAGCCAGGTTTAGGGATTTGGTCTAATGTTTGATCCTCATACAATCACCTATGATTGTAACCTTTGTCCTAGGCTAGGATGTTTGTTAAGTTCAAGCATGACTATGTCTTAATAATTCAATCTTTCATCCCATATGAGCAATTCTTATTGAAACCAAACTTAGATAAAAACAAGGTTTAAAACCTTATAAAAAAACTAACCTATCCATTAGTTATTATGAGTTTCTCTAATTTTAATAGTAATCTTTGTATTTTAGATCCATAATAAACAAATGCTGAGGAGTTATCCTTGCATTCATGAAATGTGGAGTTCCTAAGTATTTTATGTAAACCTTGAGTCAAAGGTTATCCAAAAGGACTTATTGAGAGCAAAGAAGAAAGTAGGGAAAACATATTCACAAATAGAAAGAATAAAAGAAGTAAACAAATATATGCAAACATATGTACAAACAAATGATAGGAAAGAAAGAATAGAAGGAAATAAATCTAGCCTACCTATATTAACTCTAACTAGTCTTATAGTCATTCCATAAAAACCTCAAGAGGGACAACAAATAAGTAATGCTTGAGGTATTTCCTATTGGTGGGAAGTGTGATATTTTTTCCTTGTAGGTCCTTTAACTTAAAGGTGTTATTTCCAAGTGTCTCTATAATCTGATAGGAACTTATCCACAAAGGTGTGAACTTCCCATGTTTACCCTTAGGCTCAGATGCCTTGTCTCAAAGAGGAACTAAGTCTCCTTATCTAAACAACTTTATTTTTGAACATTTATAAAAATACCTCTTTATCATGGTTTGGTGTATGCTAAAGTTTGTGAAAGCCTTTTCTCTGGCAACTTCCATCTGAAAAATGTCTAGCAACCTTAAATTTGCCAATTCTTGATCATCGTCCATGTACTCTTGTATGAAATGGTATGTTGACATCTTGAGTGTAGTGGGGAATATGGATTCTTGGACATATATTAGTAGGAGGGTGATGATTTGAGATCCTAATTAACCCTTTTTATATCTACCCAAAGGGCATATTTGAGAAGCTTGTGTAAGGTTCTAAGCTTATCTAATGCAAACCTCTTTATTTCTTTCATCTATTTCTTATTAGTTGATTCAGATACACTATTACCTTGAGGATAATGGTCAGATGAGAAATTGAGATTGGTTATATTATAATATTCCCATTCGGTCATCTCAATGGATATAAAATCTGATCCATTATCACATATTAGAGAGGCCAGTGTTTCAAACTTGGTACATATATTTTCTTCTAGAAAGGTGATCACTTTTTCAATCCTTCTCTACTTAGTGTCCATTACCAAGTGCATATAGAGTAGTAGTCAATAGTAGTTAGAACATATTTATGACCTTATAATTAATAGGGTTGATTACCCCCATAAAATATAATCCCCACCAATCAAAAGGTTTATCTGCTATAACTGCTTTTAGTGGCATGGCTACCTTAGGATTTTTTGTTCTAAAGAATTGACATGATTGGCACTAAATTACATACTTTTGGGCATCCGTAAAGATAATGGGATAGTAGTAACCATATATAAGGATTTTGTGAGTTGTTTTCCTTAAATATGGATGTCCACTTCTTAGCTTCCCAATAAAAGTGCTCATGATTTTAGCTTCTTCCTCTTTGGATACACACCTCAAGTAAATGCCTTTGATGTGTTTTTGTACAACACTCCATCTTTAATCATGTAGTGGGATGCCTTGAATCTCAAGGCTCTTCTTTTATCCATGGTCAATTGTATAGTACAAGTGTCATTTATTAGTATATGGATAATGGGATCATACTAATCATTGGATTGAAAACTTTATTGTTCAACCTACATGACACTTAGCTTGAGGTTAGCATTTCCAATCAATTAAATTAGATCTTGGCACCTTAAAAAATTTGTATTCTTCATTTCATTATAATATTCCTATATCATATACATCCATTCACCTCTCATTTCTCCTAGCTCATTTTGACTCAACATGATCTTGGGGGTAGGGTCTAGTAAGATATCATGCACTTTATTCCTAAGAATGTTATGCCTAAATTTATTCACTACCTTAACCAATGAACATGCTTATTTGTCAATTAAAGAATAAATTAACCCATTGTTTTTAAATTTTGTGCTCATAAAAGCAATTAGATGGTCATATCCACCAATTTCTAAGCTAAAACTAAATTAATAGTATGATCAGAAGCAAAGGAATAAAGGTAAAAATCTTTGGAGAAATATAGACTTATCAAGATTGGAGCTTATCCAATTACCTCCTTGATGTCCTTAAAATCCTTCTTGGTTTACTCATTATAAGTGATTTTTACATATTTATTCATCATATCATTCAATGTCTTGGACAATTTTTGTAAAGCTAGAAATAAACTTCCTTACAAAATTAATTTTGTTAAAGAATGATTTCAATTCCTTTCTATTATTAGGAGGCTCTATTTTTGATATGACATCTACTCTATCTAGATATATAGAGATTCCCTCCTTAGTGATAACATATCCTAATAGCTTTCCCTTAGTAACATAGAAAATAGTTTTCTTTGGGTTAAGGGAAACCTCATACCTTTTTCACCTTTTAAATACCTATTGTAAATGCATGATGTTATCCTTCCTATTTCTAGAAAAAAATAGTCAGATAATCCATGTATATAATAATGCATTTCCCTACCAAACCTTGGAAAAAATAATCCATGGACCTTTGAAATGTTTCCCCTACATTGATCTATTTTAATTTCATCCTCTAGTATGCAAACATTCCCCACTTGGTAGTAAAATTAGTCTTCATCATATCTTCCTAATTCACCATTACTTTTTTATGCCCTTAATCATTAGTGTGTCTAGGGGTATGTGTGGTCAAATTGTGGCTTACATACCTCTTTTATTTACTTGTTACATATCTGTATGTTCTTAGATAGGTTAGCCTATGTAATAACCTTGGCTAAGTAGACTATATATAGGAGATAGTGGTTAGTATTTATTCATTATGTTAATTATTCTACAATTAGTGCATTGATGTGGAGGTTTCCCCATTGGAGTGTATTAGCTACATTATCTTGTGTTTTATTTTGTTGTGAATTGTCATTATGTGATCTATCATATTTGCTTATTCTGTATAATATAAAATCATTCTATGTGAACATCTAAGTAATTTCATTACAAGTGGTATCAGAGCTTCAATATGGGAAAATTTCCTATGGATTTTTTTTGGATCTGGCAAGGTGTGGCTTCTAGGAGTGGTGAGAGCAAAAAAACATAACTTACAATTTGGGAAGAATTAATTTTTTTCATCAGCAAGTATTGCTCAAAATGATTTTTTGAAAAAAAAAGATTTAATAAAAAAAGTCTGGGAATTTTTTTTTCCCTTCCATAATTGTAGTCACTAGATTCATCTCAGTGAGATGATCACAATGGTATATTCTACCAGTACACTTTTTTGGTATCAAAATTTTTACCCTAGTTCCTTAATGCAATCATTAGATTCATCTTGACAAGGTGATTATAATGGTACCATTTATTAGTACACTTTTTTTGTGGTCAAAACCCTCTTAGGGTTTGTATATGGTAGGTCTAGGTACTAAAGGAAGAAAAGGGGGGAAATAAACTCCTAAGACTCCTACTGATGACATGGAAATTGAAACTTTAGATCTAGTTATTTCTTAGCTTCAAGGAAACATAAATAACCTGGTGAGGTATGATGACTTTGTTGCAATCCAAGTTGATGTTTTAGGGATGTATAAAGAGATTAACAGGGTTCATAATGAATTACATCATATAAATACATAATTGCCTACCCTTACATCTCAATTTTATCCCAACAACCCTCTACTTTATCATTCAAATCCTCCTCTCAACAACTCCTATGCTAGTATGAAATCAATATTTCCAAAAGAGGACATGCGCAAGTTTGATGGTAAGGATCCTCTCACATGGATTACCCAAATTGAGAATTTTTTTTAGCTACATCAAACCCCTAGTTCTTAGAGGGTGATAGTGGTGTCCTTGTATCAAGAACTTAAGCAATTCATTTGTTATCACTCGTTATGTGCTCAAAAGAAAAAGAATGGTGCTCCTATTACATGGTCTATTTTTCATTGAGTTGTTCACTCATTATCAAAATAATGTCTTTGAGAACTATTTTAGCTAATTATTCAAGATATGGCAAATAAGAACTATGAAGGATTATATTCTCCAATTTTATAATCTCTCTTTACAGGTGGAAGATATAACTGAGGAAAATTTGACTAATCTATTTTTGGGTGGCCTCAAAGATAGAATTTAATTTGAGGTTATAATGTTTAACCCAACATATATATCAAAAACTATCCCTAAGGCATGCATGATAGAAGAATGATAGAAGAAAAAGAGATGGTTAAAAGAAAAACTTTCACTACTGGTCATGATCACAACTTTTGACCACCATCATTTCCATAGCACACCAGATTAACAAAATGACATATTGAGGAGAAGCGATCCAAAGGGTTGTGTTATGGTTGTGACATCAAATGGAGAAAAGACCATTGTTGTGTTGAAAAGAAAATATTTTACATTGAATGTGCCAATGAAAATGAAGATGATGATGAAGTACATGATGAGGATGTAGAATTTCTTGAAGAGGAATCTAAAGACTCTCAGCCTACTATTTATTATCATGCCCTTTCAAGTATCAGTACTTTCCAAACTCGTAAGGTGATGGGTTTCCTTAAGAAACAAAAGGTCACTATCTTGATTGATTTTAGGAGCACACACAACTTCATCCATAGTAAGTTGGGTACTCATTTGAACTATCTCATTTATCTAGCTATAGAATTTCAAGTTATGATTGTAGATGGTGGTACTATCAGCTATTCAAGAAAATGTCATAGTATTAAGTTGGCCATGAGAGACTACTTTTGGATTATCCTATGTTTACTATTCCCATGGGTGGATCTGATATTGTTCTAGGAGTCCAGTGGCTCACCACTTTGGGCAATATTGAGATAAATTTTCAATAATTATTTATGCATTTTCAATCTAAATAAAGGACATTTGAGCTAAGTGGATTAAAGGCTAAATATCTATAACTTATTATCTCCCATAAAATGACAAAGATTATTTATAAGGGTGCTAAGGGTTTGTAGCTTTCTTATTTTCTATGGAAGTAAAACCAACTCAATCATCTCCACCTTTTGATCTACAATAAATAATTTATTCTCATTCTATTGTTTTTAGAGACATGCCAAAATAACTTCCACCTAGTGGCACACATTATCATGCTATCACACTTATTCCTAGTAGTACACCACCCAACATTAGACCATATAGGTATCCCTATGACCAAAAAAGTGAAATTGAAAAGATGGTATATGAGATGGATACAGGAATCATTCACCATATCAAAAGTGAATACTCTTCACCAATTGTCATGGTGAGAAAGAAAGATGACACTTGGAGGATGTGCCCTGACTACAAAGAACTCAAGTACACTATCAAAGATAAGTTTCCTATTCCTGTCATTGATGATTTACTAGATGAATTTAATAGTGCTCTTTATTTTAACAATTTAGATATGTATTTTGGGTATCATCAAACCCATATCCATGATGAAGACATACCTAAAACTACTTTTAAGACTCATGATGGCCATTATGAGTTTTTGGTTATGCCTTTTGGTCTAACAAATGACCCATATAGTTTTTAGAGTTTGATGAATACTATTTTGAATCCATTTTTGAGGAAATTTGTTCTAGTATTATTTGATGATATCCTCATTTACATTAAAATTGGGAAGACTGTTTGCAACATGTGAAATAGATACTCTCCATTTTTGAGCAAAAACAATTGTATGCCAAACCTTCCAAATGTACTTTTAGGGCTAGTGACGTTGAATATTTGGGTCATCTAGTGTCTTATGAATGAATGAAAGTGGATCCTAAGAAAATCCAAATAATGGTGGAATGACCAATTCCTAAGACACTCAAACAACTCTATGGATTTTTGGGGCTTACTAGTTACTATCATAGGTTTGTCAAAAATTATGATAGTATTGCAACCCCACTCACCTCTTTATTAAAGAAAGACTCCTTTTAGTGGACTGATGTAGCTACCTAATCATTTCAACAATTGAAATTGGCTATGTGCACTACTCTAGTATTGGTCACTCCAAATTTTTTTAAGACTTTTATGGTTGAATGTGATGCATTTGGGTATAGTATGGGTGTTGTACTCATGCAATAAGGCAAACCACTTGCATTTGAAATTTGTCAACTAAAAGGTAAAAATTATCACAAGCCCATCTATGAGAAGGAAATGATGTCCATTTTGCATGCAGTCAAATAGTGGAGACCTTATTTGATGGGTCATCACTTTTAAGTAATGACTGATCATGATAGTCTCAAAAAAATTTTAGAACAAAGGGTATCATCTAAAGAATAATATAAATTGGTAACTAAGATGTTAGGCTATGATTTTGAAATTATCTACAAAAAAGGAAAGGATAATGTGGTGGTAGATGTACTATCTAGAAAAGATGAATTAGTTGAGGTATTGATATGTATCATAACCAGTTTTCACCCAAATTGGCTAGATGAAGCATGATCAAAATGGGACAGTGATAGTGTTTTCCATAATTTGATTAAAAATATTTAGCAAGGTTTAGGTGGATTTGAAAAATTCACATGAAAGGTAATGCATTATGGTATAAAGATAGATTGTACCTATGCAAGAATTCTATTCTTAAACAAAAAATCCTTTGATAACTTCATACAACTCCAATTGGGGGTCATTTAGGATTTTTGAAAACATATCACAAAATCAAGTAAGATTTTTTTTGAGAATGTCTCAAAGGGGATGTCTAGAAGTATGTGGCTAAATGTATGATCTATCAAAAAAACAAAGGTAAAACCATCAAAACCCTAGGTCTTTTATAACCTTTATCCATCCCTAGCTAGCAATGGGAAGAGGTATCTATGAATTTTATTGCAGGCTTACCAAGGTCTAATGGTCAAAATGTTTTCATGGTTGTTTTATATCATCTAAAAAAGTATGCTAATTTTTTTTCTTTATCCTAGCCATTTGTTGCTAATATAGTAGCTGTTATTTTTCTCAATACAATTTAGAAACTAAATAAGACCCCTAAGATAATTGTCAGTGATAGAGATCCCAATTTTATTAGTAATTTTTTGACTGAGTTATCTACATGTTTGGGTACATAATTGGCTCATTGTTCATCATATCATCCTCAATCTAATGGACAAACTAAGCTAGTCAACAAATTTTTAGAAGGATATCTTTGTTTCTTTGTTTTTGATAAATAAGATAAATGGGTTCATTGGATACCACTTACTGAATGGTAGTATAATAATTTTGTTCATAGTTCTTCCAAAATGCCTTCTCTTATGGAACTATATGGATACCACCCTCCATACATCACTTAAACCTTGAAAGGTTTATGCAATTGAAGAACATATTAACCATCAACAGGAGGTCCTTGCAAGCTTGTGTAAAAATTTAGCTATGGCCAAAAATTGCATGAAGCAACAGTCAAATCAACATAAAAGTGAGGAATTTTTACATTGGTAATTGGGTCCTTGTTTTATTGAATCCATAAAAATATATGTCATTGAAGCAACAAAAAAAGGATAATAAGTTGTCTCCTAAGTATTATGGGCCTTATCAGATCTTGCAAAAAATTGGTAGTGTAGCCTATAAGTTAGATTTTCCTTCATCCACTCACATACGTCCAATATTTCATGTATCATGCCTAAATAAAGTAATTATACACAAAGTTTCCATTCAAATAGAATTACCAAAATTGGATGAGGAAGTTAGATTTATTCTTGATCTTGAGGTGATCCTTTAAAGGTGCACTAAATAGCTGCATTCTAAAGAAATTATAGAGTACCTAATCAAATGAAAGAATTTGCCATGTGAAGATGCCACTTAGGAGGATGAAGCATTTGTGAAACAACATATAGAGTTTCAAAAACATTTAGGGTAATGTTTTTTTTAAGGGTATGGGATTTTTACACCCTTAACCATTGGTGTGTCTATGGATATGTGTCACCAACTTGTGGCTTACATACCTCTTTTATTTACTTGCTACATTTCTCTATGTTCTTAGAAAAGTTAGCCTATGAAATAAACTTGGCTAAGTAGACTATATATATGAGTTAGTGGTTAGTATTTATTCATTATGTTAAGTATTCTAATATTAGTGCACTGACATGGAGATTTCCCCCTCAAAGTGGCTTTGTTATATTATCCAATATTCTTTCTTATATCAACTATCACTGTGTGATCTATCATATTTGCTTATTATGTGAAATATAAAATAATTATATGCAAACATATAAGTGATTTCATTACATACTTATTTATACCCTAAAAATCCATCAAGAAATGACATCATATCAGAACCAAAAATGCTTTGTATAACTTGGTCTAGAGAAGGCAAATGGTAATTATATTTTTTAGATGATTTATTTAGATTCCTAAAATCAATGCATATTCTTATTTTACCATTCCTTTTCTTGAATAGGACCGAATTTGTGACCTAGGTAGAGTGCTTAATGGGAAATACAATCTTGACATCTAATAAATTTTTAACTTCTTTGAAAAACATAAGTTTTAAAAAAGGGTTGATAGGTCTTTACTTTTGTCTAAAAATTTTACAGTTTTCCTTCAAGGGTATGGTATGAGTGATGAATATTGGATAAGAAATATTCATGTTATCATAGGACCATGATATTATGTCCTTATATTTTTTCAAAACGTCTTTCACATTTTCATTTTCAATACTTGTACACATTATCCTAATATTAACTAGTTGAGATTAATCTTGAGGTCCATGATTAACTGCCTTATAATCCTTCCCACTTGCCTTGGGTATTCTAGTGTTTTTAGTTAGTTTGTCCTACTTGAATAGCCTTTTTAAGTAAATCATGCAATTTGGGATTTTATTGTTATTTATTTGAATGACTTTGTTATCGAATTGACCATCTTCTTCAAAAACATTCTCTTTGACCTCATCTATGTCATGGGCCTCAAATACTCCTGAGTTGTTCTTGAAATCCAAGATCTATTGGTCATAATTAAAAAATTGAAGATGATTTATGTTATCTGATATGAGAGGGCATGGAACTAGATCAATGGTAATGTTTTGAGAGTCATGGTTTGGCATAAGATTAGTTGTTTCTAAGGAAAGCTCATCAGTAGCCTTGTTCTCCTCCCTAGGGATGGAAATAATGTTGAATGCATCAAAATATTCTAGTAAATCCTAGACTCTAAACTTATATCTCTTGAGATATGACAATTTACACTAATGTTTACTCCTCACCTGATCGACTACAAGCTTTGAGTCACCATGAACCAAGAGCTCTTTTACCTTATGCTTAATGGAAAATTGTAATCCTAAAATCAAAGCTTCATACTCTGTAATATTATTAGTACAAGGAGACTAAAGTATATAAGCAACTTTTAGTTTCTTCCCAATAATATTGGTAAGAAAAATTCCTACTATAGACCTAGATTTACACCTAACACCATCAAAATATAATTTCCAAATTCTAGGAAAAGGATGGGAAGTCTTAGAACTATGTACAATAGAATTCTCAAGAGTATGCACTCCTAATTTAAAATCCATAATGTTTATCTAATCATAATCCATCATCTTAACCCTTTCATTCATATCATTATGCTCTATGATCATGTGCTTCATCTGAGGCTCTCTTTCCACTTTGATATAATTTGAGACTCATATTCATGGTAACTACAAATGAAAATAGTTAGTGGACATATATCCATTCAGGGCCTTTATCCATTCTCTAATTAATAGTATCCCATGAGAATCAGGAATATCCACCACCTATATGTCAATAAATTATTGGAACCTTGGCTCAGAGGCAAGCTGCATATGAACATTTAATAATTCCCTAATTAAATTGATCTATACTTATCTAATTAAGTAATAACTCTATCATATTTAATAAGATTCAAGCCAAGTTGTTTAAAAATATTGGTTGACATGATTTTTATGGATATACCAAAGTATAATAAAAAATTATGTAAATTCTTACCGAATATTTTGATAGTAAGTATGAAAGGTGGGGAATCTATCTTATTTTTATACATAGTAACATTAGCATTGTCAACTTTGGGAGGCCTAATAGGCTTTTTGGATAAGGACTCCAAAAATACGTCTCTTTGCTCAATTATTTGTGTCAACTCATGAAATGTAATGTTATCCTTAATTTTCTTCATGTCTCCCACAATTTTAAATCTAGTCCTATTGGAAGAATTAGATACAAGAGTATAATGTTTAGAAGTACTTCCATTTCGAGGCTCTAGGTTATTATATGAGGTAGTATCCAAATGAGTTATAAATTTATTTATAAGTGTTGAAGTAGTTAGGGGTTGCTTCTACCCCCTATTCCTTAGAGGGTAGGTCTTCTTTAGGAACTACTAAAAATCATGGACTTCTTTAGGAATATCATCAAGTTCATTGTCTTCTTAGAAAGGGAAGTTAAACATCTCCAACATGAAGGCTTGGTCAGCCAAATTAGATCCTAATGAACCTACACCATTCTCTTTATTAAGAACCACTTCAAACATATCTAAATATTATTGATAAGCATCAAAATCTTTATAAAATTAAATATAATTTATTTCACCATGTCTAGAAGTGCAATGTACTCTACAATAATTAGGTAGATTAATATAAATAAGATTTATTTCCATTTTTTTCTTATCAAAATATGAATCATTATTATTATTTTTATAACTATCATTATATAACCTATTAATCATCCTATTAAACTTTTGGAGAGCAAAGTTCCTACAT
This sequence comes from Torreya grandis, assembly GCA_037957365.1. Taxonomy (NCBI): domain Eukaryota; kingdom Viridiplantae; phylum Streptophyta; class Pinopsida; order Cupressales; family Taxaceae; genus Torreya; species Torreya grandis. Next base: position 3,134,097 of record JARHVA010001322.1, on the reverse strand, counting down.
GAGATCTCTCCAGTATTACCAACTTGCTTCTGTAGCTAAATAAAATTAGTGCTTAACTTATGGACCATCATTATGATAGAGTCATTTCAATTTTTGGGAACCTCATATTTATGAAATTAATTATTATTAGTATCAGTAGTTGGTATTTAAAGCCTTTTGATCACTTTTATTAAATCCATTTGTAATAGTGTCCAAGAATCCTAAGTTTTGAGTAGAATGAGTATGACTTGAAGGTAATTAGTTGAATGTTTGATTCAATAAAGGTATATTATGATTTTTATTAGGGAATACATTTAGGGTAGGAAAATGTGGGTTGATGTTGGGAATAAATTAATCCATCTGAGCTTAGGGATACATTTAGTCATTAATAATCATAACCTCGGCATAAGCTAAAGATATTGCATTCATGGGTCAAATAACTCTCTTTAAAAATATATAAGTCATAGGATCTAAGGCATCCTTATATATTTCCATGTCCAAAGTGTCATTAATATTATAAGGAACTATGGTTAAGCTATACATCTTTTGGAACCTAGCATTAAATACTCTTATAGGTTCATTTTCATCCCTCTTGATCATGGTGAATTTTTGGTATAAGAACAAGGACTAACATTTTTTCCAAATTGGTCAATGAAAAAAATGTTAAAATCAACTTAACTTGCAATGTAATTTTTAGGGAGATATAAAACCATTCATATGCAGTAATTTAAAAGTGAAAGGAAATAGTCTACATGATGCATATTCATGAGTGACATTTTAAAATCTCAAAGTAGATTTGAATGAATTAATATGATCCTCAACTGTTATAATATTATTAGGACTAAATATTAATAAATATTTCTTAGGGTTATAAGGGAGGTTATGTACCATGCCTACCACATTGATATAGGATCCACCCAACCAAGCCATACCTTGACTGGGGTTAAATATGTGAGCACCTGAATTGGTAAAGTTGGACAAGAATTTGAAAGCCTATGCTTACCTTTGTCTCACCTAGCTCTTTAATGGACTTCTAATTTAACTAGAGGTTCTTTGGTCTCTGAATGTGACCTTGTTCCAGTTTTTGGTATTTCCAGCTTAATAATTTCAAATTCTATTTGAAATATGATGCATCAATCCTATATTTTAAGAGAATAATGATCATAAATGCACATTAAGAAAATTTTGTAAATATTTATATAAAATATGATAAAGGATGGAAATATTTCATCAAGTCAACTAAAATATGTATCCAAATATGTAATAAAGATCAACCTTTACATGTTTTAAACTCAGATGGACTCAATTGAGTAAAGAATATTTGATCAAAACAACCATTACTAACCTCAAACCTATTGGGTTCATAATTCTAAAGCTATCTTTACCATAATTGAACATATGTCTTCAAAGAATGTCAATCTTTGTCTAAATGAGCACAAATATTGGTATAAAACCGTGAAGATCACCAACCTTTACATGATTATGATAAAATAAACAAAAATATGCAAAGAGTAAAGTGATCTTTGAACAAAATTCACAATATCTAGTAAAGATATTACAAATCTAAAAATAATTTGGCCCTCCTAACATCAATGAAGCTTACCCTGTTGATGGATAAATATGTATCACAAGTTGTTCATAGTGTTTAAAAATACTTATAATTTTAGAATTCAAATCTTGAGTTTTAGTTTGTGATAATCCTATTATCTATGATGGAATAGAGGTATAAAAAATGACTATTTCACAATGTTTATAATGTTTGGTGGTTGAAATCCATCATGGCCTATAAATCTTTGAGAATAAGAAGATGATCTATGATAATTAAGGTGAGTTATGGTCAATTATAAGTCTAAAGCTAAACTAAGATGGATATATATAATGAATACTTAATCTAAAGTGAATTAGTTAAAAAAAGAATTAAAAAAAAGGGTAGGGCAGAGAGAAAATGTGTTGATGCTAATCTTTATTCCAAACATCATGACAAAGTTCAAAATATCATCTAGGCATATACTTAAAACTAATGTATGATACAAACTCACATAAGATCTAATCTTACCACACATCAGGCACACTTCTAAGGAATGTGGAAAATAATGTAAATAAGAACCAAGCTTACTTTAAAGATTTGCTCCTACAAGCAGATAGTTGATGCACTTATATAAATGTAGAGTGAATAAAACAAAGTAAACTAGAGAACCTTTAGTTATCCTAGAATAAGCATAATTTTAACAATTTTTCATTTAAATGTACACACCATGAGTCTAAAAGAACTATTCAAATCTATAACTCAGAATAGATAAGTGAGAGAAAATCCATGTAACAATTTACACAAACAAAATGAGACAATCTTTTTAGAATTCTCTACTTTCATTAGTTACTTATAGTTTACACTAGTTTTTATCTCAAAAACTCCCTTCCTTTTAACAATTAAGAATGATCATTTTATAAGATATAAGGCAACATGCTGATTAGTCACATCTAATTACATTTGTATAAGTGTATAATATAGGTGTTCTTTTATTTTATTATGGAACAAATTATTTATCCAATGGACTTTATTATTAATAATTTTCTCTTACAAATTACACATGTCTATAGTAAAAGAATATCCTAATTCAAAATATTCTATAATTCTTGTTATGAAAAGAACATTCTTGTTTCATCTAACTTTGGGACCCACGAGTTGATTATGGGTTGGATCATCTTCATACAAGAAATAATTCAACACTTTTTACTAGAATAAGGCAAATACAAGGTCTAGATAGGACTTACGTAAAGGTAGAATTGGGGCTTAAGTGGGCATTATGCCTTAGATCCTGCAATGGTATTTAATTTTTATGGGTCTACTATATCTTTAATTTGTGTTGTTGTATACTTAGGTGGCATCTTCCTAGTACCCATGTGGCATTTTCATGGTAAAATTACTCATCAATGTTTAAATAATGATCATTGCCTTTTAAAATATTCCCTTCATCTCACACCATCTGATTGATTTCCATGGATCGATGCCACTAGTTGATCTTGATCCTGAGAGTTGAATTCCATTGGCTACCTCTACTATATTTAATATAGTTATGACATTTTTCATTATCATAGTTACTCTAAGTTACATTTAAAATTACTCTTTGATCATGCACCATTTGATCTAGTGGGTATGAATCAAGGTGGGCCATTTATCTTCAAAAGTTACTCAAGCTTTAATGTGTGCTAAGTCTCAAGTTTATGCTAATTGGTAGTCTTTTAGGCCTTTTGAGCCTCATTTAAAAATTCCAACTTGATCTCACTTTGTCTGATCAATTCTATCTAAGCAAGCATTGATTGTAGATCCTATAGAGATGCATAATTTTTAAGTAAGGTTCAAGGACATTTAGAACTTAGAATAAAGTTTTCATACTATGTTTTTATTTTGTCTTAAATAAACATGACTTAAGACCTTAGGCTAATAATATTTAAGCTAAGCTTTGAGAATAATAAAAGGGACATTATGAATATAATACATGGCATAAGGTTTATCCAAAGGATTTTATTTCATAAATGAAATTTAACTTTAGGCTAAGTCTAGGATAATAAAGGCAACCTTACATAGAAATTAAGCTAAATCTATAACATGGATAATTATTCCTATGCAAACTTGAACTAAATTAAAAAATGGATCTAGGTTAAAACATCAGGCTAAAGATTTAAACATGGATTAAAATATATACAATTAATCTTTGATAGGTTATATGCTAATAAAAGATCAATTTAACATTCAATTATAAATCCCTAAGCATGTTCATCATCCAAATGAAATTTTATTAAACCTGCAAAACACAAGAAACAATCTTTAGCAACTTTGGATGGGTAAAAGCATGGTCATTCAAAACATAAAGGACCTAGCAAAAGACTTTGATTAAACCTTTAATAGTATTGATAAATACAACTTGGAATTGAGTTGATGTTTTAAACTAAGTCTATAATAAAATGCTTCCTATGTGAATTAGAATCCCTTTTTAAGAAAACATAGGCTAAACATTCTAAGACTAATGTTTTACATGGTTTAGATATGGATTTAATTAATCAATCAAAGCCCAAGGATTATTCAAACTGAATAATCATATCATGAAGATCAAATTTTGTCCATTCTGGATGGATTCCATGAATCTGTCATTAGAAATGTCTTTTTAGGTTGTCATTACTATTAATCCCATCAAATTTCTCACTAATGGATTTTAGGTCAAGTTATCTTTGAAAATACACTTATATGATGCAAACAAGAATACATTATGACTTTCATACATCTTTTAGGGCTCTTTTGATGTTTAAACAGGGTCATAGGAAGATTTAATGGCATCTTTGTGTTCAACTTACAAACATAAACTATATTTAGAGATGTTTATTTATGTCTTTGTATCACAAAAAAGATCTATATCCTTTAAAAATTCATATTTTCCTCATGCCATTATATTATTTTGCATGGATTAATGCTATTTTTTAATATCTAAAAGGTTATCAAACTTTAATCTATACTAGATCCCAAGGTTGTGCCACTTGGCAAATTTATGGGCCTTCTGATCTCTACATCTATCAATTCTTTCATCTCATGTTCTTTCACCACATGGTAGTCTCACATTAACTCATAGATTTATTTGTAAATTTTTCTTTTATCTTTCTCAATTTTATTAGATGTGTATGTTATAATGCATACCATCGATCATCTAAACTTGCTCAGGCTTTAAGTTGGGAACCACTACTTGACCTTTCAAAATTGAACTCACCCTATCAAATCTATTCCATCTAAGTGAAAACAAGTCATTTTATCATGATGTGTTGGATAGATTTCCATTTTCTGCTCATTGTTCTTTGGTTGCAACCATGACACTTGTCACCTTCTCACTATCTTGTGGGATTTGTTAAAACTTTAACTGTATATGTTATATTCAGTCAAGATCCTCCACTTAAATTCAGGCTATTGATCCATATAAGTGATTTATGTTTAAACTAGTACCATCACTTTTTTCATTGATCTCATTCTATTTGATTTTGGTCCCTCACTTTTATGAAAGTTCTTGATCTTGCATAGAAGAACAAAAATTAAACCTGAAACTTAGGATAAAAAATTAAGACAAATTTTAAACATAATATATGGGACCCTATGAACTTTAAAATACTCAACATAAATACTTTGGACTAGATTTAGGAACATAATAAAAAGGACCTCACAAAAATAAAAGGATGTAGCCTAAAGGCATAACCTAAGTTTTTCATCATATTTATAAATATGATAAACTTAAGGATAAGGGTTTAGGCTAAGATTTATAATAAAGGTACCATGCCATTATTTAGACCAATCTATGATTTTTATATTAGGGTTTATTTGTGTTAAAAATAACAACCAAGCCTTATGATAAAAATTAAACTAAGTCCATGGTATGATAAATATCCCCGTGTAAGTTTAAATTCAATTCAAAAGGAGACCTAGTTTAAAAAATTAGGCATGGATTAAACATAGATCTAATTAATATTAAACCAATGAAAAATAAATATCAGCTTAAATATTAAACATGCTTATTCTTTAATGATATTACATTTATCCTACACCACAAGAAACAAGTTTTAGCGATATTAGAAGGGGGTGAACCCATGATCATCCAAAACATGTTTATTAATCTAAGTGATATTGTTTCTTCTAGATAGTAAGAAATATTGAAGTTATGGAAATATAATAATAAATTAAGATAAATACATAAATTAATTTTCTCATTTCACTTTGAAAAAATAAGTCTTCAATCCAAAGTCTTAGGGTAATATAATAAAAGGATCATTGTAGAAACACTTGCTAGGGCATTTTGTTGGGAAAAAAGTCATGAAGGGAACTTCTCATGGGGAAATGGAACTTTCAAAATGACAAAAGGTAATTTGGTAGGGCAAAGGAAATTTCAAAAATCTATAAGGGTAATCTTGGAGGGTAAATGTCCATTTCAAAACTTCTAAAGGATACTTTACACAAAGATTGAAGGGCACTTTAAAGAATTTGAAAGATAATTAAAGAAGGAAAATAACCATTTAAAAAATATTTAAGGTAAATATTTAATATAAGGTTCCCCTTAAGAAAATACAAAAGGATATATTCAAAAATTCAAAGGACACTTGCCCTTCACAAAATTCCTAAAGGATAATTTTATTAAGGGAAAGGTCACTTTCAAAAAGAGTTGCAAACAATTTGTTGTGGGAAAGATGTTTTGGGATTTTTTTATCAAAAAAAATGTCAAAAAACAAAGGCCCAAAGAGTCACTTGCAAAAATTATAAGTCCAAAATAAATATGATGAAGGGTAAGTGTAAAGAGGCCAAAGGGCAATTTCATTAGGAAAAGTGCCTGATAAAATAAATTCATGGGAAAATTATTTCATACAAAATGTCCAAAAAAATTATCTTGATATAGATAAGTCTAAATTAATAGACCAATTACATAAGTTCCAAAATAATTCTTTACCAAAATATTAAAATTACTTGGACAAAGGATCCAAAACATAAACCTTGAAGGGTAATTCCTTTGAGATAGAGTTCCAAAGGAAAAACTCAAAAAGACATGCCTGAAAGGTAGAAAAATTTAACAAAAAGACCTTTAGAATAATAGAAATACCAAAAATAGGACTTATGACATAAAAAAAATAAACATGTATGTTGTACTAAGGTTTGGTTGTGTTTAAAAACATGATTAAGCATTAGGTAATAAAAAGAGACTAAGCCTATAACATTATTAATTTGCTCCTACCTAATTTTAAAAAAAGATCCCACCAAATATAAATGTTTGGGTAAAAAATTAGGATAGTGTTTTAGAATATTAATCAATTATAGACCAAGGATATAAAAATATCAATTAAACATTGAAGCACAAAAACCCTAAGCATTCTCAGCCAAAAATGGGCTCCATTAAACCTACAACTTGAAATACAAATATTTAATTTTAGCACCCTAGATAAGATTAAAGTAGAGCCATTAACAAAAAAGTTAGCCAAACCATGGTGTGGATGATATTCATATATAGATAATGTGAAAACATATTAATGACAATCTAATCAAGTGAATTTCAATTTTAAGGTACAAGTTGCATAACTTGATACAAAGGTCCCCTGTTTATAGAAATGGAGGTATGTTGACCTCAACAAAAATAAACATTGTTTTCTTCTTAATTTCAAATGTTTCAAGATAAATCTTGATCATGAAATTTGTTGATGAATATTTTTGTTGGAATTGATTTAATTATTGAGACTAATTGATCTTATTTTATTGATTTTTCAATTACATGATTAACTTATGTTTCTTTAAGTGATTTTGATCTTGCTTGTGTTGTTTTCATGTCTTAATATGTACATAAATATAACTTTAGGTGAGTATAGGGGAGATTAAGTAACTTTAAAATTATAACTAGGTGGGTTGTGAAAGGGAAATTTTAGACATGTCCAAGATCTCATCCTTCTTCACCCACCAAACATGGTGTTATTAGACACTGAGGTGTCTTAAGAGCACTAAGGTGTTTCTTTCACTTTATGCATTGGAATAACTGGTGGATATATGTCATAAGGTCCCCCAACATATCATATATTTTTATCATTTCACTCTATGCCTAGAGAGTGTCTATTGGACAAATGTCCTAAGGGCCACATATATATTAATTGACACATTGAATTATTGGCTGATGGGTTGATGCCCTGAGGGCTACATACATATTGATTGGCACATTGTTTCTTGGTTGGTATACAAATGACCTAAGGGCCACATATATCGATTTTTAGATAATTTAATTAGATTATGGACTGATGTGATGAGAGCCTCCTATATATTGAGTTTCACATGATATCTTGGTTGGTAGATTGATATCCTAAGAGCCTAAATATACTAAATGGCATGATAGTAGGTTTCTTAAACTATTTCATGAATCACATGGTTATGGAAAAAGGAGATAGTCCCATGCTTATATTATTCCACAATATAATTGGTGTGATGAGAAGCAATTCCCCATACTTTGATTATTTAGATGATCCTCTGTGATTTATATGGCACTATCTATGTTAACTCCATTGTTCCCCATACATTTGTAATAATTATTTATGAGCTCATACTATATGGCCGATGATTGATGCCTATTTTAGTAGGATGGTTTTGTTGTGATTGGAAACTTCCATCCTTCTCTAATAAGAAGTTGCATATTTAAGGAGTGCTTGAACTCTAATGCATATAATATATAAATTATTGATCTAAATGGGTCAAGACATATGTGTTTTTTAGAATGGTATACATTATAATGAATCAACTCTTTCAAGAATTGATTGTAATTCATCCAAAAACCAATACAATCAATTAAATATAGTATGGTAGTATAGCCTTGAATAAATCAAGGATTAGGTCTAAAATTTGACCATTTCCATCTCTAAATTAGATATATTTTGATAAAAGAAAGTTAAAATTATTACAATTAGAATCAAACCATCCGTATGAGTTGGTAAAAATTCTTGTTATGTGAAAATGCTAGTAAAAATCTTTTAAGAAAATTATGGGAAATGGAGAGGTTGTTCTTCCTTAATTGCACAAAGTGTTTCTTTTCTTATATATATATATATATATATATATATATATATGTTTTAGATTAAGGTAAAAATAGGTTTTGAAGGGACCCCAAAACCTTGAAACAAAGGATGAAAGATATAACAATAACATCCACAAATGAAACTTTTTACCTACTTCTAAGTAGTATCAAAAACAGGTTTTACAGAGACCTGAAATCACAATTCAAGAACATCAAAAGATAGACCCCAGGTTTTACAGAGACCTAGAAACTCCAGTGTGATAAGAAAACAAAAAACTAGAAAATGGAACCAGTTATTACATCCAACTAAAAGGACCAAGATAGTAAGAACTCAAAGAACCTATTCTTCTAATTCCAAAATCATCTTCACCACTTCCTTACCAATCACAGTAGTGTCTTTTATAGATATAGCCATCAACATAGCAACCTCTTGCATTGCTTTCTTCCTTGAGCTCTATCTGGTTCTCTTGCTAGGCCCCTCCAAGGATTTAATTTCCTCATTTGCTCATTTTCCAATGTTTACATTAGCTGCACATATGCTAGAGGTTACCTCCTCCATCTTCATTCTGGTTTCCTTAATGAGCTCCCTAAGATTGTTCTCATAGTCTTTAAGTTTGATAGGAATATCCCTCATCTACTTTTCCAGATTATTGACTTTATTTTGATCTGCTTCCTGATTACTTTCCAATATTTCCATTTTCTTTTTGAGGCCCATTATCTCCTTATACATCCATGAGTCAAATTGAAGGATAGCATCTACTTTGCATTTGGCCGAGCTCATAAAGGGGTGCCTCCTATCATATTTCCCTATTTCACTTAAATCTTTTGTGTTCTCTTTTGGATTGTCTTCATCCTTTTTCGTATAATCCTCCTTTTACAATTATTTTTGTTCCTTAGTTTCAATAGGGCTTTCATTATGTATTAGATCATCCTTTACTTGATCTTCAGTTTCCATTGCATGATAGGCATCCTGAACTAGATGTTCCTTCTTTGTTTTCGACGTAGGATCCTCAAATAGAACATCCATATCTTTTTTAGTTTCCCCTAGCACTTGCTGATTTTCCTCAAGATCATATTTATTATTCTCAAATTTTTCCTCTATAGTGACCCCTTCTTTCTCATTCTTGCCTTTATCTTCTTCTTCCTTACTGGAGCTAGATTCCCCACTTTTTGTTCCTTCCTCTTCCTCTATACTCTCCTCAGAACTATCAGTGCTTTCCCACTCTATTTCCTCATCAATAACCTATTTTTTGAAGCTAGAGGATTTGGGTTTAGCTTTTTCTTTCCCCTTTACTGTTTCATTGTTATTACTCTGTGAGTCCTTATTTTTACAGAAACCTTCAATTATTAGGATTAATCCCTCATGCAATATAGGATGAGACTCCTATTTTCTATGAGTGAACAGACTTTGGAGCAGGGAGAAACATAAATAGAAAGGAAAGGAGATTCTAACTTTGTGCCTAAAATGATTAAGAAAGACAAAATGAAATTTATGGACTCTTTTGCTTCTTCCATCAAGTATGAAATACTCATGGATGTAACATAAGACATCTCTCCAGATTCCTTTAATCTACTCTAGGTCAAAAAAATCCCCACTCTTTTCTAACTACTGCTCCTCAACATCCATCTTTGGGAATTTTCTAAATGCCTCATTAGATATGTTGGTCTGCTTTGAGAATTTTATTCCCTCCATTGGAATCCCTGTGACCTCTGCTATGAATTCCTCGGTGAGCTTCACCATGATGCCATGGAGGGTTACCCTATTGGCAACCCAATTTTTGAAAAAAGCCATTGTTATATGAGGTTTTGAACCATGTAACCATTCCAAGTAGCTCACAACCTTCCCTCTCTGAAGGATCTTCCAGACATTTTCTTATATATATGTTGATGTATGTTGTTGTGACACTATGTGATGGTGGTATGTGAGGAGAATATTAATGATGGTAGTGAATAAAATATCTCTGGTGTTGGGCATGGTGGAAGGTTATATGATCATCTATGAATGTCCTAATGATATTACGGTAAAGTCCTATGCTAGGCATGGTGAAAGGTTATTTGGCCATCACCTAGACATCATTATGGAAGTGGTTTAAGTCCTCATATGCTAGGTAGGATGGTAGGTTTATCAAATCTATCATGACCATTGTTATGAAAATTATGTGGAGAAGAAGCCTTGTGAAAATTAAATTCATGATCTATGTTACATGTTAGAAGTGATTATGTCACATCATTCTAAAACCATTAAGATAATTGGTATTAAAAAATTAATGATCCAAGGCTGAATAAACTTTAAATAAACTCAAAGGGTTATCAAAAATATAAGAGGGATAGTATGTTTGGTCACATTTAGTAGTTTATCTCCACATCTAATGATGTTATTAAGTGATGCAAGAAATAAATCATATTCTGTGTCTACCTTGGAAGGCACATAGATGATCCAAAATGATGTTCCAATAGTTAGATGGATATAAAAACCTTGTTGGATGAGAAAAGTAGTCTTGTATCAAGGATGGTGCCACTATAAGGGGGGATAATATAATGAATCACATGCAAAAGTGACTTCAATTTATGATTGACATTTGATAATCAAGTAAGACTAAGACTTATGCCAGTGGGATACCAAAGAACTCACCAATGGGTATATGATGTATATGAGACCATTGATATTATTAGTTGACTCTAGATAATAATTATATTCAAACATGTTGAGACATGATCTAGGTATGGACAAGGTGACTATGTTAAATCATTGGTGATACTCCTTTGATGGTCTTGATTTCAAGGTGAATGAATCATGAAAATTGTAAGACTTGGCTAATAAATGATTGAATTATTTCCTTATGTTGTAATTAAAATTATGCTTTTACTAGGTGTTATGTTGACCCCACTTCATGACCTTTTTGAATTAATATGAAATATAATTACATTGGTTTAAATAAATTATCTAGTATGCTTATGAGTGTAAACCTTAGCTATTATGATAGTGGATTTCATGGGTGAAATAAGTGTGTAGGAACAGGAAAAAGGCCTATGAAGGAAAGAGACTAAATCAAAAATGGCTTTATCAGTAATTAGTTTTATCTTAACCTTTCTTAGACCCATGATAAGTAGCCATTTTCTAAAATTACCGTTCACCACTTTTGTTGACTTAACATATGTTTTAAATGGTTAAATTTTAAGCTTGGTTGGTGAAACTTATTTTCTTATGATCAATTGATATGTTAGACAACATTTATTTTGTCTAGTGACTAACTAGTAAACCTTGGATTGATTTCCTTAGACTATAATCTAGTGGGTTTTGAGGATAGTAAACATATGAAGCAACCATATAAGTCTACAAAATCCTCCATTCACCTTAATTGAACATGGAAAAGAACATCCCTTATTGAGGCATGGGTTGGCAAGCAGCTAGTGGTTGACTAATCCTGACACATATTTTTATAGAATTAAACCTCCCTTAGTTCGGGATTTTTTTTCCATTTTTAAAATAAGTTAGACATAACATAAATGAAGAAGAAGCAATAGATAGGAACCATAGTTTAGGAGAGTCAAGTTTGGACAACTAGAAGATAGCACATAGGTGATCTAGAGATCTATAGGTGGGATTCCTAAAAATTTATATTAGTGTTACTCATTGGAATTGAAATTATTTTATTTTATGTTTGATCTTAATCCTTTTAGGAGAATCATAATACTTGGTTTATTCTACCTATTTATTTTTTTCTCATGGTTGTGCATTGGATATGATGTAGTGATTATCCTTTGAGGACCTAGGAAGGGTAGTTTTACTTGGATGACATGATGTTAGATACTAAACTCCTCTTATGTTAGGCATGGTGGTAGATTATTCAAATATTACATGACCATTGGCAAGAATAAATAGAGTGAGACATCCTCTTTCTACTTCAATCTTTCTACTAGACTTATTATGTTATATTTACTTGATTTATTGAAATATATTATTGAATGCTTTGATTCACTTGCATGATTATTTGAATTATTTTTTATCATGTATTTTGGACTATAATATCTTTGGTTAATTATAGAGGATAAAATTGTAGGTGATGCATGGTCATTCCTTTGTGTTATGATACCCTTTCTTAGATACATATCCTTACCTTTTCTAAGTGATACAATCATGGTTAGAGCTCAGAGTCTCATGATCAGAGGTTTCTATATTAGAATATTTAAAATGATAAAATGTTGGGTGGTGATCCTCCCTTCTTATGGCTACCATATGTTTGGGAGCGGATGTGGAATGTTATTGAAGACTTCTTTGTGTTTTAATTAATAAATTAGTCCTAGGGATGTGTCTCTTGATATGTAAAATAATGGATGAATTATTATTTGATATTAATGTTCTTAGTACTTAGCATGCTTGTAATATTCTTTTCAAATGTAGTCTCTTGTTTGATAGCCCCATTTTGGGTAAAGATGGTTGTTACATTCTGTTAAACCTCTTTGACAAACCAAGATGTAATTGAATGTTATTTATTGTATAATATATCCTTAGGATGGATTTGTTATTAAAATAAACATTCCTTAACCCTTTTGGGATCTTTTATATAAATTTATAAACTAATTTCCTTGCTTAAATCTTTATCTTTAGTGGCTTATTTATAAGCATTGTTTCTCCTTTTGTAACCAAAAGTTGTTTTGAATAAATAGATTGAGCTTTCACAAATGTGAGTGAAACTCAAATAAATAGCTATGAGTTTTTTTTATTGGGAATAAAAATATATCTAGGTTTTCTATATCTAAATGGTGATGTTATTTGGGTTAAAAATGATTCCTTGTGAAAATTCCATTTGGTCTTAGTAGTTGAAGAAAACTACTTTCTATAATGTTTCCATATAATAAGACCATCTAATAAATGAAGAATAATTTCAATAGAAGACTAGATCTAATGTTATAATTATATCAAGGCATAAATCATTTAGGTTTGAATAATTTCACCATTGCTAAGGCTTAATTATTTTATAAGTTATTGTATATCAACCATTTTAATGTTGAGTTTTTACATTTTAATTAAATAACTTGTTCTCTCAACTTTAATGAAATGAATTGTGCCTTGGGCCTTACCAGTCAAATCATTCAATTGAGCCTTGTGTATCTATTCATGACCTAAATAATATGTTATTTATTGAATTAGACTCATCTTATGATTGGAAATAAAATTAATAACTAGGATATTATTATTTATAATAAAAATCTAGCTTGGTGAAATAGACTCAATATTGATATTATTTTGGCTAAGAGAAGCTATCTTGTGGAAAATTTACTTTAGTTTTTATAGTTGAGTAATATATCTATAGTAAACCTTCCCTATAACAAGGCCAACTCATTATTATATAAGAGCTTATAGAGATTATCTTTACAATAATACTTTAACATGGCTTTAACCTTAGGTTTAACTAGTGTTTCTACAGTTTAATAAATGCTTTGTTTGACCTCTTAGCATTAATGGAGTAAATGGATCTATGTGATAATGAAGCAAGTATATCTTATAAATAATATACCCACTAGATCATAAAGGAGAGAAGTTCCTTAAGTGATGATGGATAGAGTAAATTTACTTGAGGTTATTAAATAATTAAGTAAACCAATGAGAATATTGGTTTAGTGTCAAATCATGTCGATCAAGTGGATTTTCCTTACCTTAGTAGAGACTTTATTAGGAAGTAAAACCTATTCTTGGATGTTTTATTGGTGAAAAACTATTAACATGCAATATTTGCCTTTGCTTCAACCTACTAGCCTATATCCAAGCATTTTCTTTGTGCACTTTGGCTTATATCTTAGTTGTTTGCTAAAATGACTAGTTATTTCATTATATTTATGCCTTAAGCCATTTTTAAGAATGAATACTCTACCTAGATCTTATTATTTATAGTAGCTAATGCAGGCATTCTTATTTTTCTTAACTAGGTTCTCATTCACTGAATCATCTTTAAGTTTTCATTTTCTTGTGCCTTAGTCAAATTATGACTTTGATTACAACTGATTTTGCCTTATATTAGAATTATCTATTTTTTGAGTTATCTATGTAACATTTTTCCTTATTCAGTACCCTTAGATGATTCAAATGTCCACTTGACCTTTATCTTCATCACTTTTAAACTAGTCATTATGTGGTCTTTTACCTTAGCCAATTTATCCCTTTAGCCTTCTATTTCATTTCTGCCTTATTTAATTTCATAAATTTTATTAGATGGTTTAGAGGAATCCATGTGTCATCATCCTACTAACCCAGGAGTGACATAAGTGTAGTCTAATGTATTATTAGTGTCAAGTTAGTAGACTAGTGGGATGTTACCACATGCCACCATCTTGGTGACCATGATCCTGGAGAGGAATGTATATAGTGTGAATCCTCAGGATAATAGATGAGAAGGATATTGCCACATGGCATCATCCTAATGATCTATGATCTCATATATGACCATATAATAAGCCTACCTCTGAGCCAATGGTAAATTAGAATGTTATTATATGCAATTGAAATTGTATGACATACATGAATTGATCTTGGATTGGATAAGATATATCACACCTACACTTCAATTGGGTATAAACTTGTTAAGTGAGAGCATTATAAATATGGGGATCTACTAGACCTAATTAGGTGATCACTTGTATCACTTTTCACAACATATAATGATAGGAAGGGTTCTAAAGCCTACAGTCTAACACAATCCCACAACAACCCTAAAAGAGTCATATGATTTGATATTTCACTTATGTTAATAAACAAGAGAGTAAACTATTCTAATAACAAGAAAATTAAACTAATTTAGTATACAACAAAAACTTTTGGTGCAATGTGAGGGCTTAGATGCAAAGCAATCAAATATGTATATGGAACTTCAAATAAAGTAAGCATGAGTAAAACCATAATACATAGAATATGAAGAGTAGTATTATTTGAGCCAACACTTATGTTACTTCTATCTACTAAAAGGGAGGAGAACACAATTATAATATACTTACCTAAATGTGAACCCATCATGATTTAATCTCTCCCTTGGCCAATGGGGCTTTGAAAGAGGTTTTGGTGGTTTATAAGGATAACTTTGTTAGGCCAAAACATCCAAGACCTATCCACAAGACTAGATTCTCCAAAATAAGAAACCTAAGATAAGAATCCTCAAGTAGAATGGTGGAAGAGTAGATTGTGAAGAAGTACAAGTGAATAATAAATGTTTATTGGATATTGTAATAATTATCAAAATGACCTTGTATATATATTAGTATCTCACCCCAAAATAATTTGGACATGTCAACTATTCTAGGTTGACTTGGTTAACCTCTCACATTTTTAGGTTAGTGCCTAAAGTCTGTATTGGGTAGGTTGGAAGGATAAAAAACCTCAAGAGCTAAAATGACCCTAGATTGCACTAGGTCAACCAAGTTGACCTAGTTTTTTGAGAAGGTATAAAGGGTACTAAGAAAGGATAAGAAGGATAGAAAGAGGAAAAGACCAGATGAATGTGCAAGCAAGGAGAAACAACTCAAGGAAAGGTTTTGGGAATTAGTTGGATTGGTAATAATGTGGCAATAAGGGATAGTAATCTTGTGAGGCCCTAAAGGTCTACCCACCCTTTTCCTGGTGCATCCCTTAAGGCATTCACTTAGAGAGATTGAGTCATGATGGGTTCCTACAAGATATAAAGCATCAGTATTTGATAAAATTTTAAAATATTATGTGTATACATATGCCCCATTCAAATCTCATCATGTGTCACTAAGGTGTAATAAGGGATGGTTCTTCAAGAAAGAACATAAGGACATACACAACATTGATGCTAAAAAAATGTATTATTTTAAAAAGCATAAAATAATTGAAAGTAAATGATGGAAAGGGAAACTAATCTAAAAAAATAACTAAAAGGTAAATGCAATTCATACCTTGAATTAGCTTTTATCATAGGATGGTTTTTAGCTATGTTATTAGTTTTCACTGTGTAGGGTGAAGAGACTACTTTTGGCAAACCAAAAAATACAAAAGCAAGGACAAAAAAAAAACAAAATCAGGAAAATCTAAGATAGTTGGTGCTATGTAGATGGGATGTATTTGGGAATTTGGTAATCTAGGTGATAGGTGCTATGTTAGACCAAATAACAAAGACAAACAAGATTAAATTGGGTAACCAAATATCCAAGGTTATTAAAGACCAAAAAACTCAAACAAGTAAACCTTAAGTAAGAAAGGCAAAATCACCAAATCAATTAAGGATACATGTTTAAAAAGGAATGATAAGCAAGAAAAATCAATGGTAAAAATAAAAATAAAGTGGTAAAAAAACATTAATGAGTGAGCAGTAAGAATCCACACCTCACTCAACAATGGAAAAAGGTGCGTAAAAAGAAAAACAATGTTGATGAGTGAGAAGTAACAATCCATATCTCACTAAATAATGGAAAAAGGGTATGAACTCAAGTTTTTGTAATATAAAGACAACAAAATCATGATAAATGGAAAAAGGAAAGTAAAGTAAGTCTAGTAAATGTAAAATGAAATGAAAAATATGATCTAAAGTTGCTCAAACATGTTGTTTTACATCTAAAGTTAGATAAAACTAAAACAAAGTAGTGCTAACATATTTATAAAAAATTAAGATAAAGTAATTTAAATAAGAGGGAAAATAGGTTTGGAATCACAATTTATCTATCAAGGGGGGAAAATGAAACTCGTGGAGGGAAGAATGAAGGAAAAACAATGGTAGAGAAACTCTTTATCAAAGTCAAGACACTTAAATTTGGTTTTTCAAAACAAAAGGACTATGGACCTTATGGACTCTAAAGAACTTATCTTAGCTACACAAGTCTTAGGTCAATAAATGGAGTATATATATAATATTATGAAGACTATATGCATGAAAAGTAGAATGGACCTACCTCTCTATGATGTGTTCCATGTTCTTCAAGATCCATTACAAAGCTGTCAGTCTACCATGAAGATTGGGTGCTTTCATGACAAAGTAGGTAGCACCATAGATTTTTTTTAAATCCCTTATTCTAATCTACTAACCTACCATACCCCATAAGACTTAGGCTCTATGTTAAGTTGACTATGGAGTTTGAACTTTGATTAGATATAAGATGTGTGCTTGTAATCATGTCTTTTTGTGCAAATTTGAATTTTGATATTTTTATGTTACCTTTTAGATATCATTCCCTTTTGTTTCAAATGATTTGGCTTGTAACTTTATTTTGATGGATTTTTCTTATTCTTCCTCCATATAGATTTGGAAAACCAAACATGGGTGCTAAAGATGACTTTCATTTGAAAACATAGGGCAAGGTTGATAAGAGAGAGAAACTTCAAAGAACATGGGGTTTAAGAGTCTCATAAATCAAGGTGAAATAAAAGTGCTATCTTGACTTCGACCTTGTTTTATCTAATGTGGAGATGAGAAAGGGGGAAATCAAGAGGAATGACACATGGAACAATTCAAATTGTAAAAAATGTGATAAAGGGAAAAGAGAGATACAATGATAGAAAATGTGTGATTACTTATCATAAGAGAGAGGTAAATTAATGGAAAACATGTTAACATGGATTTTTTATGAATTCCATCTAGCAAAATGAGTAAAAGTTAAAGTTTAAGAATATGGATCATGAAAATAAAAGAATGGTATTATATGAGGAGGTCCAGGTCCTATCCATGTAATTATAAAGAAAATCATAAAATAAAGACCCAAAAGGGTGATAATAATAAATATAAAAGTAAAGTGAGAGAACCTTTTGACAAAGTACCTTACAAAAAGAAAAACCCAAGGAATGCTAAAACAATAATGGCAAGCAACAATAGGAGAAACAAAATAAGTAATAGATGGTGGTTTTATGAAGGATGTTTGGTCTTATCCATAGTTTTAAAAATAAAATCATAAAATAAAATTCCAAGGGGACACCAAATCAAAATTGATAAACAGAAGGAGAATGAAAAATAAGAATATGAAGACTATGGTATATCAAGAAACCAAAAGACCAAAAAGAGAGGACTAAAATTTTGTGAACAAGAGGAAATTATTGTATAGGGAGAGACCCATGCTTAAGTAACCTACAAAAATTATTTGATAGATATAGATATAATACATGAAAAATAAGGAAAGTATCCTATATTAACAACTATATCAATGATGAACATGTGAGTGACAAGCCTATGTGTCTTGGAATGTTTCTTAGAGTTGAATTAATTTTGTAGCATTCAATGGAGAATAAGAGTGGGTATAAAAAAATTCCACAAAGGTTAAGTGGATGTATGTATGGGCATCACAAGATGACCAAAAAGATAGAGTAATGTGTGGATGAGCATCACAAGATGCCCTAATATCTAAAAGGAGGAAGAAAAGATAAGAAGCAAAGAGAAGCAAAGATTTAGATTATACAAGAAGATTATAATAGGGGATATGATGCTTGATTAAATAAAAAAATGCTAATCAATAAGAATAACATATAAAGATAAATAACTAAGTTAGGAAGACAAAGAACTAATAAAACTAAATTGAAAAGCAAAAAAGGTAGAAAATAGTACTGGGTCAACCCAATCAACCTAGCATAGAAAACAAGGCTTATGGACTATACAAGGTCAACTAGGTTGACCCAGTACAATGTATAGAGGTTAGAAAAAGAACTAGGTTTACTAGGTTAACCTATTATAGTAGACAGGTTCTTTGTTTTGCCTATATCTTTAGTTATACTCATCCATTTTGCAAAACCTAAAATGCATTAGACTCATGATGACATAGAGAATGAAAATGTGGAAGAAATAAGTGATAAAAATGATGATAAAAATAATTATAAAAATAATGTATCATAAGGGTGAAGCCAGACTGAACACAAATACTAAAATGAAAAGAAAAAAATGGAAACATGAATACAATCCAACTAGTGGTGGGATAGGATTCACATCAAGTTCACCAAAATGTATGAAACCAAAATTGAATGATGTATATGAATTAATCCTAGATTAGATAAGATAGATCACACCTAAACTTTTTATTGGCTATACACTTGATAACTGGGAGCATAACCAATATGGGTATGCTAGACCTGATTCAGAGATAACTTATATCACTTGTTACAACATATCATGCTAGGAAGGGTTCTAAAGCCTAAAATCTAACACAATCACACAAAAACCCTAAAAGAGTCCTATGATTTGATATTTCACATATGCTAATAAACAAGAGAGTAAACTATTATAATAACAAGTAAAGTAAATTAATCTAGTGCACATCAAATCTTGTGGCACAATGTGAGGGGTTAGATGCAAATCAATCAAATATGTATAGGTAACTTCAAATAAAGTAAGTATAAGTAACACCATAATATATATAATATGAAGAGTAATATTATTGAAGCCAACACTTATGTTAATTCTATCTACTAAAAGAGAGGAGAACAAAGTTAGAATATACATACCTAAATGTGAACCCATCATGATTCAATCTCTCCCTTGGCTGATGTGGCTTGTAAGGATAAATTTTTTAGGTTAAAGCATTTAAGACCTATCCACAAGACTAGATTCTCTAAAATAAGAAACCTAAGCAAAAACTCCTCAAGTAGAATGATAGAAGAGCATATTGTCAAGAAGCACATGTGAATAATAAATCTTTATTGCGTATTGTAATAATGACCAAAAAGACCATGTATATATATATAATTATCTCACCATGAAATCATTTCAACATGTTAGCTATGCTAGGTTACCTAGTCAACCTAACATATTTTAAGGCTAATGCCTAAAGTCTATGCTAGGTCTATCAGAATGCTAAAAAACCTAAAGAGATAAAATGACCCTAAAATGAACTAGGTCAACTAGATCAACCTAGTTTGTCGAGAAGTTAAAAAGGGTATCAAGTGAGGAGAAGAAGGATATAAAGAGGAAAAGACTAAATGAATGTGAAAGGGAGGAGAAATATCTTAGGGAAAGGTTTTATGAACTATTTGGATTGGTAATAATGTGGCAATAAGTGACAAAAATCTTGAGAAGCACCAAAAGTCTACCCACCCCTTTCCTGATTCAGTCCTTAAGGCATGCACTCAGAGAGATTAAGTCACGATGAGTTTCTATAAGATGTAAAGTGTTAGTATTTGATAAAATTTAAAAATATTATGTGTATACATATGCCCCACTCTAAGCTCATCACATGTCACTAAGGTGTAATAGGGGATGGTTATTTGAGAAAGAACATAAGAACACACAACATTGATGCTAAACAAAATTACATTATTTTAAAAAGCATAAAATAAATGAAAGTAAATGATAGAAAGAAAAACCAATATAAATAAATAAATAACTAAAAACTAAATGTAATGTATACCTTGAATTACCTTTTATCACAAGATGGTTATCAGTTTTGTTGTTAGTTTTGATTGTGTAGGGTGCAGAGACTACTTTTGACAAACCTAGAAATATAAAACTAAGGGGCAAAAAAACAAATATAAGAAAATCCAAGATAGCTGGTGCTATGTGGATGGAACATACTTGGGAATTTGGTAAGATGGGTGATAGGTGTTATGTTAGACCAAATGACCAAATCAAATAAGAGTAAATTGGGTAACCAAAATGCCAAGGCTAATAAAGACCAAAAAACTCAAACAAGTAAACCTTAAGTAAGAAAGGCAAACTAACCAAATCAAACCATGGATACATGTTTAAAGAGGAATTATAAGTAAGAAAAATCAATGGTAAAAAGAAAAACAAAATATTAAAACAACATTAATTAGTGATCAGTAATAATCCACATCTCACTCAATAATAGAAAGGTGCATAAAAGGAAAAAAAAACATTGATGAGTGAGCAGTAACAATCCACATCTCACTCAACAATGTAAAAAGGGTAAACACTTAGGCGTTCATAATATCAAGACAAAAAAAATCATGATAAATGGAAAAAAAGTAAATTAAGTCTATAAAATGTAAAATAAAGTGAAAAATATGATCCAAAATTTCTCAAACATGTTTTTTTACATCTAAAGTTATATAAAACTAAAAAAATTAGTGCTATCAAGTTTTTAAAAAATGAAGAAGAAGGAATTTAAAGAAGAGGGAAAGTAGATTTGGAATCATAATTTGTCTATCAAGGGGGGAAAATGAAACTAGTGAAGGGAAGAATGAATGAAAATATAAGGTAGAAAAACTCTTTATCATTTTCAAGACACTCAAATTTGGTTTGTCAAAACAAACTGACTATCAATGTTAGGGACTCTAAATTTTTTTTCTTAGCTACACAAGTCTTAGGTAAACAAATGGAGGATATAAATCATCCAATGAAGGATATATACATGAAAATTAAAATGGACCTACCTCCCCACAATGTGTTCCCCCTTCTTTAGGACCCTTTACAGAGTCATCAATCTACTACAAAGA
Organism: Torreya grandis; assembly: GCA_037957365.1. Lineage (NCBI taxonomy): Eukaryota > Viridiplantae > Streptophyta > Pinopsida > Cupressales > Taxaceae > Torreya > Torreya grandis. The sequence continues at coordinate 3,112,173 of JARHVA010001322.1, read as the reverse complement.
TTGGGTACTTGAATGAGAAAGTAGGTAGCACCATAGATTTTTTTAAAGTCCCCTATTCCAATCTACTGGCCTACTATACCCCAAAGGACTTTAACTCTATGTGAAGGTGACTATGGAGTTGGAGATTTAATTAGAGATATGAAATGTGATTGTAATTATGTATTTTGGTGTGAATTTAAATTTTGAGATTTATATGTTGCCTTTTAGATGTCATTATCTTTTGTTCCAAATTATTTGCCTTCTTTCTTTTGATGTATTTTTCTTGTTCCTCCTTATAGATTTGGAAAACCAAACATGGGTGCTAAAGATGACTTTCATTCAAAAAATTTAGAAAAGGCTACTAAGAGAGAGAAAGTTCAAAGAACATGGGGTCTAATAGTCAGATAAATCAAGGTGAAAGAAAAGTGTTATCTTAACTTTGAACTTGTTTTATCTAATGTGTAGATGAAAGAAAGGGGAAATCAAGAGGAATGATACATGAAACAATTCAAAATGCTTTAAATTATAAAAAATGTGACAAAGGGTAAAGAGGGATATAATGAAAATAAAGGTGTGAATCCTTATCATAAGAGAGATGGAAATGGATGAAAAGCATGCTAACATAGATTGTTTGTGAATTCCATCTAGAAAAAGAAAAAGAAAGCTGAAGTTTAAAAATAAGGATCATGAAAAGCAAAGAATGGTAATTTTTTAGGAGGTCTGAGTCCTATCCATAGTCTTACAAAATAACTCATAAAATAAATAACCATGAGGGTGATATTAAGAAAGAGAAAATTAGAGTGATAGAACCATTTGACAAAGCACCTTACAAGAAGAAAACCCAAGGGATGCTAAAATAGCATTGTCAAACAGAAACAAGAGAAGGAAAATAAGTAAAAGATGGTGGTTTTATGAGGTATGCCAGGTCCTATCCATGATATTAGAAATTGATTCATAAAATAAAATCCCAAGGGGAACCAAATAAAAATTGGTAAGCAAAAGGAGAATGAAAAATAAGATAATGAAGACTATGGTACATCAAGAAACCAAAAGACCAAAAAGGGAGGACTAAAGGTTTGTGAACAAGAGGGAACTACTATAGAGGGAGAGACCCATGCTTAACTAACCTAAAAAAATTATTAGATATATATAGATAGAAAACATGAAAATGGAAGAAATAATCCTACATTACCAACTATATCAATGATGAACATGTGAGTGACAAGACTATGTGTCTTGGAAGGTTTCTTAGAGTTGAATTAGTTTGGTAGCATGTAATGGAGAATAAGAGTGGGTATCACAAGATGCCCCAAAGGGTAAGTGGATGTAGGTATGGGAATTAAAATGTGCCCCATAGTCTAAAATGATGTCTGGCTGGTTATTTCAAGATGCCCTATTGGATAGAGTAATGTATGGATGGGCATTACAAGATGCCCTAATAGTTAAGAAAAGAAGAAAAGATAGGAGAAGATAAGAAGAAAAGAGAACCCCATATAGTGTCTGAATGGATTTTTATTATCCAGGAAGATTATAATAGGGGATATGATTCTTAAGGAAATAAAAAGAATGCTAATCAAGAATAATAATAGATAGAGATAAAGAACTAAGTTATGCCAACAAATAACTAAAAAAGATAAATTGAAAATTAAAAAAGGTAGAAAATAGTACTGGGTCAACCTAATCAATGTAGCATAGAAAAAAAGACCTATAAACTATATAGGGTCAACTAGGTTAACCCATTATAGTGTATAGAGGTTAGAAAAACCACTAGGTCGACCAGGTCGACCTAGTATAATAGATAAGTTCTTTGTTTTGCCAATATCTTTAGTTTTAATCATTCATTTTTCAAACCATAAAATGTGTTACATTCATGATGACATAGATAATGAAAATAGGGAAGAAATAACTGATAAAATTGATTATGAAAATAATTATGGAAATAATGTATCATAAAGGTGAAGTTAAAGGGAAGACAAATATTATAATGAAAAGAAAAAAAAATGAAAACATGAAGGCAATCCAACTAGTGGTGGGATAGGATTCATGTCAAGTTAACAAAAATAAAGGCAATCAAAAGTTCATGATGTACATGAGTTAATCTTGGAATCAGATAAGATATATCACACATACACTTCTAATTGGGTATACACTTGTTAAGTGGGAGCATGACCATTATAAGGATCTTCTAAACCTGATTAGGGGATCACTTGTATCACTTGTCACAACATATCATGATAGGAAGGATTAAAAATCCTACAATTTAACACAATCACACAATGACCATAAAAAAGTCTTATGATTTTATATTTCACTTATGCTAATAAACAAGAGAGTAAACTATTATAATAATAGGAAAAGTAAACTAATATAGTGCACACCAAATCTTGTGGCATAATGTGAAGGATTAGATGCAATGAAATCAAATATATACATGGAACTTAAAATAAAGTAAGTATGAGTAACACCCTAATATGTATATATATATATATATATATATATATATATATATATATGAAGAGTAATATTATTCAATCCAACACTTATGTTACTTCTATCTACTAAAAGAGAGGATAACAAAGTTAGAATATACTTACTTGAATGTGAACCCATCACGATTTAATCTCTCCCTTAGCCAATGGGGATTTGAAAGAGGGTTTTTTGGTTCGTAAGGATTACTTTATTATGCCAAAGCATCCAAGATCTATCCATAAGACTAGATTATCCAAAATAAGAAACCTAAGATAAGACTCCTCAAGTAGAATGGTGGAAGAATAGATTGTGAATAAGAGTGAGTGAATAATAACTCTTTATTACATATTCTAATAGTGACCAAAATGACCTTGCATATATATGAGTATCTCACCCTAAAATCATTTGAACATATCAACTATGCTAGGTCATCTTGATCAATCTAGCACATTTTTAGGCTAATGCCTAAAGTCTATGCTAGGTCAATTGGAAGGCTAACAAACCTAAAGAGCTATAATGACCCTAGAATGCACTAGGTTGACTAGGTTGACCTATTTTATTGAGAAAGTAAAAAGGGTACCAATAAAGGAGAATAAATATAGAAAGAGGAAAAGACAATAGGAATGTTCAAGGAAAGAGAAATAGCTTATAGAAAGGTTTTAGGAACTAGTTGGATTGGTAATAATGTGGTAATAAGGGACAAAAATATTGTGAAGCATTAAAGGTCTATCCACCCCTTTTTTGGTGCATCGCTTAAGGCATGCAATTAGAGATATTGAGTCATAATGGATTCCTACAAGATGTAAAGCATCAATATTTGATAAAAGTTAAAAATATTATGTATATAATTACCATGTGACATTATCCTTGTAGCCTATAATCCTAGATTTGATTATATAAAGAGCTTACCTTTGAGATGGTGGGCTAACATGAATTTGTATGTGGAATAATCACGAGGGTCCATTTTCATGTTATACTTTGTGTCAATGGAAAATCCTCTAGGATAGCTAACTAGGGGGATGTTTTCATGTGGAATCATCTTGGTGGTCCATAATATCAACAATTTAAGTGTAATGTGAAATCTTTTCATAATAACAGGGAAGAAATGGGACTCCATGTGGAAAGAATGGTCCTTGGGAGCACAAATAGAATGTATTGTGGCATTAAAGCATGTATAAGTATCCACATAGTTCCAGTTTCATTTGTAATGGTTGAGCTTGAATTTTACAGTCATCTCAATGTAATTTGTGTAATTATCATTTGGCATGAACTTGAGAATAAATTATGAGTGCTAGCCGAATGAACTAGGACCATGGCCTTCTTAATTTTGGTTTAAATCTTGTTAATACATTATTATAGTTTAGGGATTACATTTTAGGATTATAATTTATTATGGTGTCTATCCATTAGTGGTTTATTGGTTGAATTTGTGTTTCATGTCTATTACTTTTAATAAAAAGATGGGCATGACACATTGGGACCTAGAACAATGTCTACTTTATTTCATGTTATGACCAATCATCTAAATTATAATTTACTATTGTAATGACCTTGGGTATGTATAATGTCAATAGTACCATAAACATTATATAGTGTCTTAAATTAATGTATGGAGGATATTTATATACATTTCATGTAGATGAAAATTCTTATAGATACTTTAAAATCATATCCTCTTAATAAAATAAATTTGATGCATCTTTCAACCTTCCTTCTCAATTCATTCCTTTAGACAAACAAAAACATATCAAACTAGAAAGTCAAGTATTAATAACATGAAATTAGAATAATAAGATTTATTATTGGACCATTAAGAGTTTCATCAAGCACAAAGTTAACTTGAATAATTGAAAATAACACAAGTATAGTTATAAATTGAACATCAAAACTTAAAATAAGAATAAGAAACATTGTAAATAAATATTTATAATTCCAAATTTAAAAAATGGAGCAACTTGAAAAGGATAAGTTACAAAATGAATAAAAAAGACTCTTAATAGAACAAAAAAAATTATACAAGACATAAGTGAAACAATAAATCATACAAAAAGAGTATCAAGGTAATGTGGATTAACATAAGTATATTCTTCATCTACTTTTACTGGTTAATTCATAGGTACTATTGGATAAAATTTTCCTACATATGAAACTCTTACCTAGATGGATCAAGCCACTCTCCTAGACCATTTAGTGACATCTCACCTTCATGACTAGTCTCTTTCTAGTCCTAACTTAATGATGTATTGTAGTGTCTTAGAAGGTTTTGGTTTGTTTATTTTCAACCAAACTCACACCCTTGTGAAGGTATTTTTAGGCCTTGACAGTCTTTTGAAACATGGAAATAATCCTAGGCTGTGGGTGGCCTAATTAGTGGATTGAATCTCTAGATTCTAAGGGCTAGCTCCATTTTATGTATCAATTAGGATCTTTGCTCTATGATACAATTTTTTGGGAAAAGAGAGAGAAAATTGAATAGAAATCCTATCTAATTTTGGTGATACACCTATATTTTTAAATTGATCCACTCAATTTGAGCTCCTAAGAAAAATAATTTAGATAAGAAAAGGGCTAAACTTTTAACTCCAATTGACCAATATGCATACATATTTCATGAAAAGGTTTTATCTAGTGATCCAAGCTCGAGGGAAATGAAATAATATGCCTAATTTATGGTACTAACTAGCTACTTATATCCACTATAAAATCATCCAAGAGACATCAAATGTAGAACATGACCTACATAAAATGATCAACTATGCTTCTAGGTAAGAATCAAGACTTGACAAGGAAGAGAAATTATATCACTTATAAAATTCAATGACATGAATACACTATACTATCATTCTAAAAAATGAAAATATTCCTATTAATCTAAAAAAAGTTACAAATTTAGTCTTTGGTATAATTTGATCTTGCCAAAAGAGGGATACAATTCAAGGCTAAAAAGCCAACTTATATAGAAAACATACAACAACCAAGAGGTTGGTGCTGAAAATATAAAAGGAGGTCAACTCTTACATTAACAAGTCTAATTTCCTTTATTACAAGATAACAAATCCTTCTAATAATATCTTCTTATATTTTGTCTTGCATGAAAAACCCTTTGGCATTGAAAATGGATAGTGGGCTCAAGCTTGGACTAATCTACCTCATACATGAAATGTACACCAATCTTGGATGTCTTAAATAAAGCTTGAACTAATTTGACTCTAAGTTATAATAAGATAAGTCCTCCTTTACATGGAAATTATGAGTAGATGTGGCACTTGATAACCAATCAACTCTATAAATTAAGAATAGTCAACTCCACTTGCATGAAAAAGCTATGCCACATCTGAATTTAGAATTCTGCTTAAACTGCTGGAAACATTTGAAATCCTTGGATTAATGAGAGTGAATGCATGAAATTTTGTGTTGAGCTTTCCAATGTTAAACTCCTTTAGTCCTTCATGTAAACAAGTCTCCATTTTAGAACTAAAGGTGTCATGTTTAAAATAATTACACATATTGGTTGTGTCTAATCCTATTTTGGGCCACTTGCATGTTATATAATACATTAATATATTGATTGGATATTGAAATATATTGCATTTTGATTTTGATTCTTCATTTCTATGCATATTTTCCTTCTATTTGTCTACTTTATTTCCTTCATCATCTAATTGTCTCTATCTATTTCCTATGGATAATTTGTCCAAGACTTTTCTTTTAGGTTTTTTGGGATTCTCCTATTGGATCATTTCCCTCAAATAAAAAGTCCAAAGGAATTATTTTCCTTCATTCTTTTCTTAAAATACCTTTCTTTCTAGATTTTTCCTATCTTTTATCCTTAAGAATTTTCTCTTCATGATTGGTCCTATAGGAATTGTTCATTTCCTTCAAACAAAAAGTCTGAAGGAATTTTCTTGGGCCTTTATCTTGAACCATTCATTTAGAAAAAAAGTATGAACAAATTCATTCCTTTCTAAATTATCCTTCAAGATTTTCAAAATAGCCCTTTTCAAAGTGTCCACTTGTTTTATTCATTTCCTTCAGATAAAAATTCTAAAGGAATTATTTCCTTTTTTCTTGATAATGAATTTCCCAAAGGGAAAGTTCCCTTCAACATTGTTCAAAGTGAACTTTCCTAAAGGGCACATACCCTTCAAGATTTTTACCCATGTTTCCTTTAGAAATTTTTTTGAAGGAATTGTTTCCTTCAAGATTTTTGAGTAAAGACTTTTCTGAAAGGAAGAGCCTTTTGGGATTTCTCAAAATGAATCCTCAAACTTCTTGAATGTTCCCTTTGGCCTTATTTCCCAAAGAAAAATCCCTTCATAATTATTTAAAAGTGACTTTATTAAAGGGAACATACCCTTTATATTTTTTGCAATGGTCCTTTAGCTTGCTGTAAATTCCACCTACCCTCCAAAACTTTTAAATGTTTGTTCAAGATTTTGAAATGATCCATTTAGGAAAATTAATTGGTCCTCTTTATCTCTAAAAATTCCCTTTTTCGAAGGGCATGTAACCCTTTCCAATTTTGTAAATGGACCTCTCAACTGAAAGAAAAGCCATCAAAATTTTGTCAATTTCCCTTTAGGATTTTGTGAAGAACCTTCCCAAAGGGAAAGAACCCTTCGAGAAACCTATAAATGACCTTTTTTGAAGAGAAAGGTAATCTTAAAAAAAAAATTGGACCTTTGGAATTTTGTAAAGTCTACTTTTTATTGAGAAGTGACCTTTTCGCAAACTTGAAGTGGACCATTTCCACAAGGATAGACCCTTAGAAAATATTGTAAATGACTTTCAGGATTGTCAAAAAGGTCCTATGAACTTTTTGAAAATGGCCTCAAAAAAATTATAGAGTACATTTTATAATTTTGAAAAGGACTTTGAGATTTTGTGAAATGAACTCTAAAAGTTAAAATGGCCTTTTTGAGAAGAACCCTTCTTCTTGTAAAGCCCAAAGTTCTCTTTAGAATTTTCTCCTTTCAACTACTCTAGTCAACACCTATTCTTTCCTGTAAAGATAAAGAAAAGTAAAATAAAACCCCCTAAATCACTTGGATAACCCTAAGGCCTGTTAACCATCGATTTTCAAGGATTTTTTAGCAAGGGTGGAAATTTGACCTGTGGGGTCAACATTGTCAACATTTTGGTGACTTAGCTAGGAAACATGCCTACTATGCTTAGAGAACCTAGCCATATACATGAGTTTTGATTTCATAAGTAAATGATAGATATGATCCATGACTGTAAACTTTCTTTTGGCATGACATAACCTTCATCCTCCAAAATATAAGGGAACCACATAAATTAGGGAAACCTAACTAAGCAAAGAAAATGTGCAAATAAGCACTTATTTGGAACAAAATAAAATGAAACTACTATTCTTGAACAACACTTAGAGGAAACCAAAACAAAATAACTATTTACAAGGAGTTTTTCTCTTCAATAGCAATGTTTTAGATGTATCCCATTGACTGGGATTGAAATCTTTTCACCATCCATCTTTGTAAGATGGAAGGCATTATGGGATTTATCATTGGAGATTATGTATGGGCCACTCTAAAGGGAGTTAAACATTGTGTGCCTTCTTGGTTTAGCTCTATCCTCATCCCACTTAAGGACTGAATCTCCTTTGTCAAAAGTTGTCTTCACTTGTGCTTGATGAATCTCCATGGCTAGCATGGACTAATTTGTTATCTTTTCCAACTCCATAATCTTAGGATACCTGATTTCCATAGGCTCATTCTCTAACAACTCAAGATGATGCACTAGTTCTAAAGTTGGAAATTCAAGAGAAATGGGTAACCTTTCTTCCTTACCATATACCAACTTGTATGGAGAGTTGTCTATTGGTATTTTATAGGTGATCCTATCAGCCCATATAGATGACTTCAAATTGAGATGTCATGACCTTCGATTGTCTTTAATACTCCTTATGATCCCCAATAGGTTCTTATTCATATATTTAAAAATGTCATTACCTTGTGGATAATAGTTTGATGAAGTGTTGAGGTAAATTCCATGTTGGACAGTGCATTGATTGATATGATATCCCATAAAATCCATTAAATTATAAAAAATAATAGTTAAAGGAACTCCAAATCTAGTAAGCAAACCTTCATAGAAATCTAGAACATTGGTTTCACTTGCTTCTTTCAATGTTACTACTTCTATCCAATGTGTGAAGTAATCTATAGTAGTGAGAAAACATGTATGCCCTAAACTTGAAGGATGATTTATGAGACCAATAACTTATAATCCAAATTGGACAAAGGGATGATCCACTACAACTGGTTAAAGAGGTAAGGCTGAAAGTTTCACTTTTCCTATAAACATGGCACACTATTTGCACTTTCTAACCCATTCATGGAAATAACCAAATATATTAGGCCAATAATACCCACCTCTCATGATCTGAAGGTCTGTAGTTATTTTAGAAAAATGTCCTTCACCATGTCCATCATGGAATTATTCAAGAAATCTTAGAGTTTGACTTGGCTGTATACATCTTATTAACATGATATTGATATCTTTCTTGAACAACACATCATCAGTAAGCAAGAATGGAATTGACTGCAACCTAAAATATTTTCTTTTTGAAGCATTTAGATGAGAGGGATAAATACCATGCTAGAGATAGCTTACCAAGTCATGAAACTAGCTAGAAGGTGAGGTATGAACAACTACAATCTCTTCATCATGTGACACCAAAATAACCTTATTAGTCTCTTGTAAGTCTTGAGCTAGGTACTCACAAATTCCTTTGCCTCTAATCAAATTTTTGACCTTAGTTTCCACATAATACTCCATTACATTGGTTATCCAACCAATTATCTTCTCATTTATATCCTTGTTTAAGAGAAACTCTTTGATTCTTGGATGGGAAACCATTAGATGTATCTTATTATTAGACAACAAGTGTCTAAACTTATTAAGAGATATTATAACTAAAATAACATTGTTTTCAATAAAATAATAACTTGTTTCATAATCTTCCAATCCTTGGATGAATAAGGCTATTTGCTGATCTAAAACCTCATGATTTTATTGCATAAGAATGATTGAAATGGTGTCCATGTTAGCATATGTATAAAAAATAAAATACTTATTAAATATATATTTATAACCATAGGAACACTAGCTATGACCTAATTAATATCTTAAAAACCTTTTAATCCTTATTTGGACCAACTGAAGCTCTGATCCTTCTTTGACATGGTTGTAAGTCGATTTGCTAAAATGGCAAAATCTGAAATTTATCTCCTTAAGAATTTGATTTTCCCAAAGAATTATTGCATAGATTTTTTGTTCTTAGGCAAGGAAAGTGAAAGAATAGAGTCAATCCAATCTAAACCTATGCTTAAACTATGATTTGAAACAACATGTCTAAGAATCTTACCTTCATGAATGGAAAAACCACATTTTTTGTGATTTAGAGATACCCCAAATTGCCTACACCTTTTGAACACTTACTTGAGATGAACCATTTGATCTTATACATTCTTTTAAAACACTATTATATTATCCAAATAAACAAGTACAAACCTGTTAAGAAGGCCTTAGAATGCCATATCCATGGCTCTTTAAAAGGTTTCTCTAGCATTAGACAAACTCAATGGCATCTTTATATATACAAATGTCCCCCACTTAGTTATGAAGGCTATCTTAAATTGGTCTTATTCCTTGACCAAAATTTGATTATAGACACTATATCCATCCAACAAAGAAAACCTCTCTAAACCTAAATCAATCTATAAATTTTTTTCCATTGATGGTAATGGACAGTAATATTTAAGAGAAACCCTATTCAAATCATGGAATTCAACAGACAATCTAATCTCACCATTCTTCTTCTATACCAAGACAAGATTTTATACCCAAGTTGTGTACTTTATTGGAAATATAATAGTTAATTATATGATATTTTGAAGCTCATCTCTCATCAAAGGCTCAAGCTTAGGATTGAAGGGCCTTTGTCTTTATTTCACTAGTTTATTTTAAGCTTCTAAATTAATGGCGTGTTCAGTCAAAATTAGATCAAATCCCTTGAGATCACTATAATAAAATGTAAATATAACAACAAAACTTGTGCATAACTCAATGAAAGCTTGCTTTTGTGAAGGAGTGCATACCTTACCCAACTTTAAAATCTTACTAGCTATAATCTCTACATTGGCATAGTGCTCTTCTTTTATTCACAAGGATGACTTATCCTTCCTTAGATCATCATCACCACTAAAAATGCTCTCAAGTGTGACTAATACCTTGGGAAACTTATTTGTTTTTATTTTCACAATCTGATTACCATACTATTGCAAGTGCTTTTCTTTGTTTTTTGAAGAAAAATCAACCTCCTCTTACAAAAATCTCACAATTTGATTGTCATCTTTGAAAACCTAGCAAATATCATGATTATTTGGAAAAAAATTCCTTACAACCACCTTTATGTGTGACTAAATTTTATCACTTTTTATATCAACTGAGATACTAAATTATGACCCAATGGAAGCAAACTTGTCAATATGTTTATTCTCACCTTTTGGTATTGTCTGAATGTTAAAATCTTGGAAATATTCAAGTACCATATTATATGCCTATAATACTTAATTAACAAACTTTTAAATACAGTCAAACCTCTTACTTGGTGGACTAACAGCTCAATATCACCAAACACTTGCAAATAATTGACTTTCATCTTCCTAGCCAACTATAAACTGTGAACTAGTGCTTCATACTTAGCAACTTTATTTGAATAGCCAAACTAAAATTAAATAAAAGAGAAATACCTTTGAGTTTTTGGAGAAACCAACATCATTATAGCTCTGGTACCATGTTTATTCCTTGATCCATCAAAGTACAATTGTAACAAACCTTCATTAGACTCATCTTCTTTGACCATGGCTAGAATTGGTGCATCATTTTCATTAAGGCAATACACACCAAGTAATTCTTCAATAAGCTTGTAGGGATTATGATCATGCAAGGTAGAAGCCTACTCATTAAGGAAAAAAATATAGAACTCCATCCAATGTTGATTAACTTTCTACTTCACTAGTCTCTAATACCTCATCCAAAATGATATAGTTAGTATTCACAACACTTAGCATATATTGCTCCATATGAAAATGTGCAATAGGTTCATAATTAACTATTAACTTGGTACCTTACCAAGTTATGAACATAAAATAAGTCCAATCATCTGATAAATATCCTCTAATCTTTGTGGTGAAGTCTCTCAAAAGGCACATAGCAAAGTAAAGAGACAAGTCTACCACAAAAACATCCTGCTAAAAAGTAACATTGGGAAAAACATGTAATGTCAATTTTATATCTTTGATTATTCATACTATCCTTTTTGGTGACCCATCCAACTAAAATACTACTTTAGTGTTTATCTCATAAATAATTCCAAGCTTATCTGCAATCTATTTAGGCATGACTATACTATGAGTTCCACTATCCACCATACAATTATGAACCAAAGTATCACCTACTATCAAAAAGAGGTAAAAACAAGGAGTTTCTTTGATTTTATCTTAATTTTTCCACCATTTCTATCTTATTTACTTGATATATATGTTTCTTTGTTGGTTGATCTGAATCGGTTAAGACAACACCTTCTTTCTCAACCAGTTTTGGAGACAATTTGAGAGCTGAAAGGTCTTGGATGAGCATATATTTTTGTCCAATAATATAAATAAAATCCCACATGATAATTCTTATGTTATAATTATTCATTTGGTCTATTATACTTGAATGAGATCCACTAACCTTTGGCTATACCTTTTTAAGTACCAGTTATTCACAAACTAGAGGTAGTTGATGAACCTAACCAACGCCTATATTCTAATTTTTATATGTTATAGGGACATCAAATTTCTCTTTTGTACTCTTAGAAATAACCCTAGGAGTACTTGAAGAATTCATTACCTCTTGATCCTCTTTAATGGATCTTCTTTTATATCTAGTTATAACTAAAACTTGACCACTTGAATTTTTAGTTTTAACACCTTGAGTAAAAGCAACATGATCATCTACTTGCTAATTTACATTAATGGTAGTAGGATACCCTTGAAATTGATGAGTCTCTCCTTGTGATGCCAAACCTATATCTTTGTACTGACATCCTTGAAAATAAAATTTTTCTTGTGTCATTTATGGCAAAGTGATGTTCAGTGATACCATGGCTTAGTTTTGAGCATCATTGAGAGTTGAGGACTACTAACCTGAATCCTACATCATGTTGTTTTAAAGTGGGTTGGGAATAATGTCCTTTAAAGTGGAAGGAGCATTAGGATCAAGTGAAACATATGGCTTAGTTGGATTTATGGCTCTTTATGCTTGATAAGGTGGCCTATTCTCTTTGAAACCCTGATAAGGAGGCCTTTGATGTTTAAAGGGATGATAGGTGTTTTAATTTTTTTTTGATAGGGCCCATTAGATTGATATTTTTGCCTTTTAAACTATACTATTTCATTAACAAAATATTGTAACAATCTTTTCAACTCACTTATCTCATTAGTTAGAATAATAGGGGCTATAATTTGAACTTGAGGTACTAGAATAGGAGCTAAAGATGGAATTTGAGGAATTTGAGGGGCTGATATTTTATTTAATTCTAGGAATATAGGCATTGGAGATCTTGGAGAAATCTTACCAGCTTGTATCAAACTATTTTCTTTCCTTATTACAACTTCATAAGCATTTGGCAAAGTAGTACCACCCATTGACTATATCATCACACTAATGTCAAAATTAATGTCTTTATAATAGTATATAAATGCATATTGAATGGATGGACTTACCAACATAGGTATTTTGGTCCATATATTTTGTAATCTAAGAATAAAATCAAACATGAACTCATGAAGAGCCCTTGTTATGGTGATTAATTCCTGAACTAAAGATAGGTGATCAGATTTATCCTCAAATTACTTAAATAAGGCTACACCTAATTCATTCCAAGTGGAAATAGAGTTTATTGTAAGGTTTCAATACCATTGCAATGTTTTTCCTTTGAAGGAGGTGATAAGCAATCTAATAGAAACATTATGGACTGATTAGAGATTAGCCACATCTTAGATATGCTCAATAGGGGTTATTTGATTTTCTCCTAAGAATAATGGGATGCTCTTGAGGGTAGACATGATAATGTCATCAAACTAGGCTAAATTTAATGGGTTACCTCTATTGAATGAGCAAACACTTAATTTTTGATGGCCATTTGGTTGGTGGGGTTTGTAGTGGTTAGAAGAGTAGGATAACTAAGAGGCAAATATTATTTTTGGGGATATGGTTTTACCCTCATAAATATTGATCTCTTATAATAAATAAATTCAAAAGGATTACCTTTAATTGGTGACATTGTGGTAACCTTTGACATGAAACAGCTACTTGAATGATGCTATGAACTTGGTAACTTGAAGATTCTTTAGCTTTGATGAATATGAATACTCTTCTCTCCTACAAAACTTTTCTTTAGCTTTAAACTTCTTCAGATCTATAAATGATTTGTTTGTTGGCCCCACTAAGCATGTGAAAAATTGTTGTCAATCAGACTTGCACCATTGTGAAGGTAGTTTTAGGCCTTTATAGTTTGCTAAAACATGGAAATAATCCTAGGCTATGGGTGACCTAATCAGTGGATTGAATCTCTAGATTTTAAGGGCTAGCTCCTTTTGGTGTATCAATTAGGATCTTTACTCTAAACTATAAATTGATAGGAAAAGAGAGAGAAACTTGAATGAAAATCCTATCTAATGATGGTGATACACCTATATTTTTTGATTGATTCACTCAATTTGAGCTCCTCAGAACAATGATTTAGACAAGAAAGGGCTAAAATTTCAACTCAAATTGACCAATATGCGTAAGTATTTCATGAAAAGGATTTATCTGGTGATCCAAGCTTGAGGTAAATGAAAGAATAGGCATGATTTAAGGCAATAAACAACAACTTATATCCACTATAAACTCAACCAAGAGATAGTAAACATAGAACATGAACTGCATAAATTGATCAACTATCCTACTAGGTAAGAATCAAGACTTGACAAGGAAGAGAATTTCTATCACCTATGAAAATCACTAACATGAATACACTATAGCAACATTTTAGAGAATAAAAATAGTCCTTATATTAATCTAAAAAAAAGGTTACAAACTTAGTCTTTGGTATAATTTGATCTTTCCAAAAGAGGGATATAATTCAAGGCTAAAAAGCCAACTTATATATAAAAAATACAATAACCAAGAGGTTGGCACTAAAAATAGGAAAGGAGGTCAACTCTTATATTAACCAAGTCTAATTTTTGTTATTCCAAGATAACAAAGCCTTCTAAAAATATCTTCTTATCTTTTGTCTTGCATGAAAAACCCTTTGGCATTAAAAACGGATGGTGGGCTCAAGATTGGACTATTATGCCTCATACATGAAATTTATGCAATCTTGGATGTCTTAATTCAAATTTGAACAAATTTGAAGCTAGTTATAACAAGAGAAGTCCTTTGCATGAAAATCATGAGTAGATGTGACACTTGATAACCAGTCAACTCTATAAATTAAGAATAGTCAACTCCACTTGCATGAAAAAGCTATGTCACATCTAAATTTAGAACTCCACTTAAACTACTGGAAATATTTAAAAGGCTCAAATTAATGAGAGTGCATGCATGAAATTTTTTGTTGAGCTCTCCAATGTTAAACTCTTTGAGTCCTTCATGTAAACAAGTATCCATTTTAGAACTTAAGGTGTCATGTTTGAAATGGTTATATGTCTTGAATGTGTCTAATCCTATTTTGGGCCACTTGCATGCTATAGAATTCATTGATCTATTTATTAGCTATTGAAATATCTTGCCTTTTATTTTTGCTTCTATAATTTTATGCATATATTCCTTCTATTTGTCTACGTTATTTTCTTTAACCTCTAATTGAATCTATCTATTTCCTTTGGAAAATTTGTCTGAGATTTTTCTTTCGAGATTTTTGGGATCTTCCTATCAAATAATTTCCCTCAGAAAAAAGTTCAAAGGAATTCTTGTCCTTTAATATTTTCTTCAAAGACATTTCTTTTTGAATTTTTATTATCTTTTGGCCTTAGGAATTTTATCTTCATGCTTGGTCCCATAAGAATTGTTCATTTCCTTTGAGTAAAATTTTTGAAGGAATTGTCTCAAGCCTTTGTCTTGAACCATTCCTTCAAACAAAAAGTCTAAAGGAATTCATTCCTTCATACATTTCCCTTCGATCTTTTCAAAATAACACTTTTCAAAGTGTCCACTTGCTTTATTTATTTCCTTCGTACAAAACTTCCAAAGGAATTATTTCATTTTTTTTATAACGACCTTCCCAAAGGGAAAGTGCCCTTCGACATTGTTGGAAGTTAACTTTCCTGAAGGGCACATACCCTTCAAGATTTTTACCCATGTGTCCTTAGATAAAAGTCTGAAGGAATTATTTCCTTCAAGCTTTTTGTCAAAGACTTTCCCCAAAGGAAGAACCCTTTGGGATTTCAAAAAATGAACCCTCTAACTTTTTGAACATGTACTTAAGCCTTCTTTCCTAAAGAGAAAACCCTTTGGAATTATTTCAAAGTGACTTTCTTAAAGGGCACATACCCATAATTTTTTTTAAAATGATCCTTTGGCTTATTTTAAAGTCTACATGCCCTTTAGAACTTTGAAATGTCCCTTCAAGGTTTTGAAACTATCCCTTCAGCAAAATGAATAGGTCCTCTTTATCTCTAAAAATTTCCTTTTTTGAAGGGAAGGTAACCCTTCAAAATTTTGCAAATGGACCTTTTAACCAAAAGAAAATCCCACAAAATATTGTCAATTTCCCTTCAGGCTTTTGTGAAGAACCTTCTCAAAGGGAAAGAACCCTTTGAAAAACATGTAAAATACCTTTTGACATTTTTAAAATGACCTTTTCTAAAGAGAAAGGTACCCTTCAACTTTTTTTTTGGACCTTTAGAATTTTGTAAAGTCCCCTTTTTCCTAACAAGTGACCCTTCAACAAACATGAAGTGGACCATTTCCTCGAATATCAACCCTTCAAAAATCTTGCGAATGACTTTTGGGATTATTGATAAGGTCCTCAGAACTTTTTGAAAATGGCCTCAAAAAAATTATAGATTACCTTTGGTAATTTTGAAAAATAATTTGGTATTTTGTAAAATGAACTTATCTAAAAGTTGAAATGGCCTTTTTGAGAATAACCCTTCTTCTTGTAAAGCCCAAAGTTCTCTTTAGTATTTGCTCCTTTTAGTTCCTCTAGTCAATAGTTTTTATTTCCTATAAAGAAAAAGAGAAAAGAAATAAAAAAACCCCCTAAATCACTTGGACAACTTGAAGGCCTATTAAGCATGGATTTTCAACGATGTTTTAGCAAGGGTGGTAATTTGACCTATGGGTTCAAAATTGTCAATAGTGTTATTGTGAGTTGTATAGAGTCCTAGTGTAGTGGATGATCCAATGGTGGAAAGATAATGAAATTTTATTGGACCTACCTCATGTTACTATCACTCTTTTGAAACACTTTATCAAGTTTTGAAGTAAATTTAGAGATTTTAATGAAAAAGTCTAGAAAAGGGTCTTGAGCTACAAGTGAAGGATCTAGCTAGTTTCCAAGTTGTTTGAGCATATAGGGGCATGAATGAGGTTTATAAAAAGTGTAATAGATTTTAATGGGTCAAAAATGATGTCTAAGTCAATTTTCCCAAAAGACCCTTAAAAGTGCATTAGAAGAATTGAGGAGCTTCGACATAGATATTTTAAGGGAAAAGTGACATTTTGAAGAAGTCAAATACATTTTGACTTCCTTCCACTTTATTATGGCATTTTTCCTTATTTAAACATGTTCAAGTCCATTTCAAGTCATTTAGAATAGAAGAGAGGATATTTGGTGCAAGGAGATGTAGTTTTGAGCCTTTTAGAGCCTTGGTTGAATAGGTTTTTGAGGGTTTTGATAAGTACATAATATTATTTATAATATGTAAGAATCCTTGGTGTCCTTAATATCTCCTCTTAAGCCTCTAAACTTAGATCCATTCATAAGAACTAGTAGAATCAAGGAGAAATATTGGCTAGAGACTAGGCATTAAATAAGTTTTATGCCATTAGCAGAGGTTCAAGTAATTTAGAATGTTTCTAGAAGGAGGGGAATGACACTTACATCATAAAAGATATTGTACAAGTGTTTTATTTATAAGTAAATATTATGGTTGTTCATGCTAAGGGAAAACCATTTTAGTGCAGTCTTTGACAACTCTTGAAGGGCCTAAGGTTTTCACTCAGTACAGTTAGGAAAAATAGAGTTGTGATAGAAGATGTTTTGAAGTGATACAGACCCTATTGTCCTTTATATTTGTGGTATTTTTTCTTAGGTTCATCTCCACATCTTTATGAACAATTGATGATAATGTAAGTGTGTCTATATGGCCTATTCATCTAGATAGGTTCCAAGTTTTCTTTTATTTCTTCACTTCAAAATATCATCAAGAGGAATGGTTTTAGAGGAGTTATTTAAAGGTAAAATAAGACCTATTACACTTGGTTTCATTAGGTAAACCCTTCTAAGAATTTAATTATAGAATAAAATTTGTATCCTACACTATCGTTGTGAATGGTCTCTTGGGTTAGTTTAGGAGCAAAATCTAAGTTATTAAGAAAATTATTTAATCTTATATGAAGTTCTCAATTTAGTTTTTAAACCTTCACACACCTCATTCATTCAGTAATGGATTATTGAGCCTCCAAATTGATTATAACCTCTTTTGAGATGTTTTAGTAACCTAATCTTCATTTCAAGGTGATAGAGGTTTGAATACTATCTTGATGTGTATTAGGAAACTCAATTAATTATCAAGGACACCTAAATTCCTTATGGCATCTCATCAATATTAGGTGAACATTAACTATAAAATCTTAGTATCTCATAGAGGTGACATATAGATGAAGTGAAGATGAGTGTAGTGGGTAGTTCACCACCTATAATAGCCTTGGATTTGTCTCAGAGTGAAAACTAAGTTCCAAATAACCATGGAATTTCACGTCATAGATTTTAAAGTGTCTGAATTGAAGATATATAAATCAAATCAAGAAAATCAATGAGCACTAAGTAAATCTAGTCATGAGAAGCACAAGTGAGAAGAGATGAGTAACTTGAAGGTTTTCCTTATTAGAAAAAAAGGTAACTTAATGGAGTTAAGGTAGATGGTGTTTATTTGTATCTCCTCCATTCAATTAGTCTTGTGACCAACATAGTTTATTTCAAGAAATGAATATTGTTGAATAAATAATAGAGTTCTTGGTCCATTTTACATCATAAGATCCACTTCTCCAAACTTGTCTCAGTCCATACAATTACCATATTCTCACTCATAATTAAGTATATGATGAAGGAAGTTCTATCTCTAAAAGATGGAGTGATAAGTTTGAAGAGATAGTATTACAAGGTGGTAGACATGAAACATGGCTCCAAGTCAAGCCTTGAAATTGATCAAACTAAAATTAGGACCTATTTTCATGTTGATCACCACCTACAATAGAGTTTAAATAATCTTTAAGTATGCCCATGCTCAGTCAAATCAAGACTATGAGGTGTTTTCATGTTATTTAGATTCAATGAGATTTCTACCATTTTTGATAATTACTTGTAATTATGTAGGGATTTTTTATCAAGACATGAAGATCAATTTACAAATATCATAGTTATTACCTCATAAAATAGCACCTATAGCCTTGTTAATTTGAAACTATCTCCAAGTTTTAGAGGATAGGAGTAGATAAGTTTATGGGAGAGTCCCATGATCAAATAGAGGATTGAAAAATATATTTAAATGATGAATAAGTTAGGGTACGGATAAGATTTTATAATATACCTTTATAGGGGTATATATTATATATTGGGTATAGTTAGTAGAATAATGAATAGTGGTTTAGTACCACATGCATAAGAATAAGGATTTGGGTAGATTAATATAGTATAAATAAAGTGGCAAAGGTCATTGTACGTCATCCAAGAAGTTAATTGCAATTGAGCATTGCTCTTAAGGAGGTGGCCCCCTCAAAGTAGCAAGCAATTGTGGAGTTATTCCTTCCCACCAAAAAGGAATATTTTATTAATATATTTAGTATTTTTGTGTATTTTGAGTATGTGAGAAAATAGGTTCATAAAATATAATATCAGAGCACTTTCTAGGGTTATTTTTGTGATAATGATTTCTATTGCAATTATATTTTGGAGATTCATGGAACAAGTATAACAAGTGCAGATTTTTGTTTTTTTATCTTCATAAAACCTGACTATCTTTCATCAAATTGCTCATAAATAGTAATGGATAGAGCCAAATTTTGTTTGGGTTTTGTGCATCTTTGTCTTAGCTTTATATAACATTTTGAATTTAGTTTATTATTTTGAAATTTATTTTAGTTTGTAGTGACTTCTAGTTTGTAAAAATAAATTAAAAAATAAAGAAAAAATAAAAAAGTTATAGATATTTATATTTTGTTTTAAGAAATGCATTCATTAAAAAATATCCATGCTATTTTTTATAGAATTGAGCTTCACTTCCATACAACCAAACAATATGATCAAGAAATTAATGCATGGTTAGATTGGGAGCATAACTATAGTTAATGGTATATGAATTCATTTTCTATAGTTGAAGAATATGAAGTAGAAATAACTATATGGCTTGAGTAGGAGGACATTTGTAGAGCATGGCATGAAGATCTCTTTCACTTAGATTATGGTGATTTATTTAATCTTATGTTAACTTATTTTCTTCTTCCCTTAAATAATTATAACAATTCAATGCATTATTTGGTGGGGTTAGCTACTCCAAACATAATGTGTGTAAAGAAAAATGTTAAGTGGGATGACATGTATCCTCCATTAGCTCACCAAGTAGACTATTGTGAACATCCTTGTACAAGTTTTGAGATGATGATCTTATAGCTACAACTTTCATTACTTAGCTATAACTTAAAGACTAACTTGTTTCGACTTTAGGTTATTACATTCATCTATCTCTATGAACATATACCTCGTGCTCTAGTGATTTAACTCCTCTTGTTATTATACATGCTCCTATCAAAGTACAAGAAGAAGTGGAAGCCAAAATGGACACATGGACGTGCTTCTATCTAGTCTTATACATATTTTTGATATGTATGTTTTGGAATTCATTTGGTCCTCCTATTTATTATCATTTTTCAAGGATGAAACATATTTAAGGGGGATGGAATGTAATATACCTCTATCGTGGTATATATTATATATTGGGGATAGTTAGTATAATAATGAATAGTTATTTATTACCATATGAATAATAATAAGGATTTGGGTAGATTAAGATAATATAAATAAAGTGTAAAAGGTCATTTTAAGGCATCCAAGAATTTAATTATAATTGAGGCATTAATCCTAAGGAGGTAGCCCCCTTGAAGTGGCAATCAATTATGGAGTTATTCCTTCCTACCAAAAAGAAATATTTTATTAATATATTCAGTATTTTTGTGTATTTTGAGTATATGAGATAGTAGGTTCATGAAATATTTCTATAATCAAGTTTCACTCCGAGTTAAACTTTGAAATTATCACACATAGTCAACCAATGATCACTTACAACCATATAAAGAAGGGATGGACCAAGTGCAAGGTGACTTAACCTACAAACCTACCCATTATTAGATGATGAATAAATAAAGAGAAATGGTGTGTATAGTTTTAATTAAATGTGACAATTGATGATGAAATAAACCTCAATAACCTCTATTTACCTAATTATCACCTATAACAATGTTGGAAAGGTAGTTATATTGAAAGAAATAAAGAGAATTGATGTTTGGTAGGGTGCAAAAGAATGAGTTTGATAAATGAATGAAAAATACTATTGTATTAATATCATTAATTTTATACTACCATTTCATATTTACAATCATGAAAAGTTCATAACTCAGCTGGTATAAGTTGAAACCCATGAAAATTTCAAACACAAACAACCCACTAGCTAATTTTGATAAAATTGAGTTTTAAGACCTCTATAGGTGTAATCCAGATATTAAACTTGGTATAGGTTGTTATAATTAGTGTTTATAATATTAAATAATATTTTACAGGTCACACTAATAGTGTAATCATCCATTTTTTTCTTACAGTCCTATGTTTGTCTATTGACAATCAACATGGAGCTAGACAAGCTTCTTAGAGAGCTATAAGGTATGATAGATGATTTGGACCTCATGTGAGGGTTTGTGATGAATTATATGGTTATTTTAAGTATAAAAACACATTTTTATATTTATTAAATTCAAAATATCAAGGCAAAATGAAGAGAAGTGCAAATTTGCAAAATTCAAGATTTTGGCATGCAAATGTAGATAGTCGGAAAAAGAATTTTTGAGGAACATAAATGATTGAATGATAAAATATAATTATTGGATAATTTTTATGATTATTTAATATTTAAAAAAATAATTAGGTATTTACACCTTATAAATCTCAAAATTCACTTATTTGTTGCTCCCTTTGTCTCACAGTTCTCAATTTTTTAGTATGTGATAGGCCTAAGTTGGTAATTACGAAGGTTTTTATTGATTGAGAATGGGAAAAAATTATTTTAATTATTTCTTATGCCCATAAAATTAATAATTAAAAACTAATTAGGTATTTATACCTCATATAACTCAACAAAGTGTAAAAACTCATACCTATACACGCTTCAAAATTTGACAAGGCAAGTTGAGACAACCCAAAAGATCCATTTTTTGAGTTATAATAAATGAAATGAATTAAGATTAGATGTGGAAGTATTTTTTCATGTAATTTAATTTTTAAAATTGTTTTAATTACATAATATACCTTAGGAGAGAGAAAAGGGAAGATAACAAGTCTGCTAAACAAGTATTTCAAGAATTCTCACTTAACTACTCACACCTTAGAGTGAGAAACTAAGTAGGTGAGTAATTTAAGTTATTTTAGAGGCTAAAATACCTAAATTTAGGTGAATTATGAAGGATAAAATTTGAATAAGTATAAAAATCACCTCATATATTTCATCAACCTACTATCTGTATCGTGTCCCAAATGCACACCTACATCCATCATGGTGATGTGAAATGTTTAATGAGATAGGTGAGCTCAAAGTGAACTTATGGTTGATATATTCCTCATGTATAAATAAAAAATAATAATTTATTATCACTTTTTATATTATAATTAGGCTTAATAGTTATATGTCATGTCAAGATGGCCTATATAGACAAAAGGTGACCTATAGGCCCCATCCTATAAGTCCTCCTTCTGATCAAACCAATATCAAATCAAGGTGGTCTAAAAGTGTAAAAAAATTAAGTATAGAGTGGTAAGAAAGGTTTGAGTGGACCTAATAAAATTACTTACCATATTAATTCCAACCAATTAGATACAGGCAACTTAGTCAAGAACTCTGGATAAGGCATAATTTGAGCCAAGAATAGAAGATGGTGTAACCATGTGTGTCTAAAGGTGTAATATGGTGAAGTGTGAGAGTTGTTTAAAGTGTTTAATATCTTGATGAAGATTTAAAAAATTTAAGAAGTTGTAAATTCTGATTCTATAGTGGATAAAGACCTAAGACATAAGAGATACACAACCAACATGCATCTCTATAATCATATACACACAACCAAAGCATAAGAACCAGTCTTAGAGAAAATTAAGGTTTTGGAACACATAAAAATAGAATTAAGATCTATAATTTTGAAAACATAGTATAAATTAATATTAAAATATTATTATGTAATCTTAATGGTCATGTCAATAGTTTAAATGACCATTATTTTTTCACATACCTCTTATAGTCTGTTAGCAGTCAAAGAGGAGACTAGATGCACATTTGGAAAGTTTTGAAGAGAATTAGAGAGTTTGGAATTAATGAATATGTTTTTATACATGGAAATTATTATGATAGTTTCATAGTATTCTCTTTGGAGTTAATAATTGTAACGCTTCAAAACAAAACACCTTAAGGTCTAGTAAAGAAGGGTGATCTAAAACATGCCTATGCACTATTTTGGTGACATTCATGTGGGCTGAGAGGTGTTTCAAGACATCAGATAGATATTATAATGTATGGAGAGATTATAATTTTATGGTTACATATTTTATGAGATGAATAGCTTATGTGAATCAAGGAAAATCACAAACCTAGCCATCAGGGTTTTACAAGCTATGATTACAAAAAACCCTATGGTGAAGACATAAAGAAGTTTTGAGCATATTGAATAGATGTAAATGTTTGGACTAGGTAATAAATATTTAATATGATGTGTTTTAACCCTAAAATTATCTACATATCACTCATACCTCCAACACCCATATTAGGCCTAAAAGATAGTTTTAGGCCTAGAAAGCCTATATCATATTAAAGCACCTTCAAACCTTCTTATGCAAGATGAATTATTTATAGGATATGAGAAGTTGTTTAATGTATTTTAAATTTAATTTAAGGTATTTTAGGGATAATAATTTCCATTTCTATTCATCAAGAACTAATTCAAACTACTACAGTCAAGATACTCATTCGAACCACCTTTTTAGATGTTCATATCTTTCACCCCATAAGGACATGGATGAAATGATATTATAAATATTTAACATATATAATTTAAATTAATGACTTATTTATGTTTGTTGAGGACCTGATGTTTATGAACTATCGCTATGTCTATAAGCAAGTCTAGAATGTATGTAGAATCCCACGAGTAAACTTTTTTATGTACGTATATTTACACAAATTATACATGCGAACCCAATATTCTCAAGAAATTTAAAGGGGTATATGGGATAAATATCCATGTAAAAAAAAATTGTTTTGAATTTATGTACGTTATGAATAATTTTTAAGAAATTAAGCCTATTTGAGCTGCAAAAGAGCCATTTTGACTAGTTTTGCATTTGTGAGATCGTAAGCCATGAAATGACAAGTAATAACTTATAAACAACATGTAACATATATGGTAATATATAAATATCATTTTCAACCTTATTTTACTATTAAATTGGCATGTGTGGGTGCTTAGGGGGCCTAAATTGGCCTAAAAGTGCCCATTTTTGTAGGTTTTCAAAGGATGAAATTGAATAAATGTATGGAGGAAGCCTAATAGGACTTGGATAACCATTATATGTCACTAGGATAACATTCCAAGGGTTTATAAATTGATTTGTTGAGATAAAAGGCTAGAAACCCATGTTTTCTAATGATTTTTGAATGGTTTTAAGTTTAATGGAGATTTACACCATTGTTTTAGGTCTTAAAGGATGCATAAAACTTCATTTTATTAGTAATATGAATGATATGGATGTATGGAATACTTATAAAGGCCTAATAGTGGCTCTAATGGTGACAAATGGCATTGAAAGCAAGTTTTGGGACAACTAGTTAAAGGTGGCTTGAGCTTGAAGTCCTCCATCAATGGAGTCAAAGGGATTCATAGATTACATGGTGAATTTCTTAGGTTGGAGGAGAAAATATGACTTGGTAACAAATAATAAATCACAAAAATGTTAGACTTCAAGTTTACTCCAAACATCAAATGTCAAAATGACTAACCATGTTGCCAAGTTTCCAAAATAAAACAAGTGGAGATGGGGCATAAAAGTCAAGTGGATAAGTTTTGGGGAGTTGAGGATAAATATGGAGCATTTAAGGAACATTATAGATGTTTGGATACTTTTCTAAAGTTAGTGGAGCATGATGTCATCTTCCTCAAAGAAATTTTGTCCTCTAGTGCCTTTATAGGCCAATGGGAGAGCTTGAAGACCTTTTTGACCTTGGAAGGTTTGGAAGTTGTTGAGACTCTTATAACTCTTGCTCTATCTTTTGGAAGTCCATGGAGTGTGATTAAATTGTATTTATTGATTTTTAAAAGCTTTCTTCTCCTATCCCTTCCCTTTTCTCCTATATATACCTCTTATTCTCCATTTTAAAAAGATATAATCTCATTTGACAAGGAAAACCCCTACCAAAATTTTCTATAAAATACTCTTTAAGGAATAATATAACTTGTTTTATCTATCTCTTTGCCTACATCTAGTATTCTAGTTAGCTTGTGCATGATTACCTTGTGGAGGAGTGTTCTTCCTTGGTGATTGTATGTAATTATTTCCTTTTTTCAGGTATTTTGAGGTCTTTGGAGGTCTGAATTTATTCTCTTTGGATCATTAATGAAGTTATAATGTGATTTTTGATACTCCTCCATGTTTCATCTATTGTCTAGCGATCCTAGTTTAGAAATATTGATACAAAACAATTAGTTGGAGATATTATGTGAGTAAAGGTTATCTTTGAGCTTCCTTATTTTTAGTTTCAAGAAATTTGGAGTATATTTCAGTTTGGTTTCTCACCATTTATATTGTTTTAGCTATCCCTTATAACCATTTCACCCTTTTCCAAGTCAAAATTAGTACTTTAGGTGATCTACCAAGAGGAACCATCCTTCTCTAGAGGTTCAACACCATCACAAGGTATCCATAGCTTAGGGATGATCTAATTTTTTATATAGGATTGAGATATATTGAATAAACCTCTCATAAGGGTGAAATTCTATGTTATAATAATTTTTAGCATGCTTGGTGGGAGTACTACGTTCTTCACTTCACTGAAGGTTTATTAGTATTGTTCTTTAGTATAATCAACCTTCAAAGGAACATTTTCAAACATCAATGGTTACTTCACTATGAACATAAGATACTTAGGTATCCTAAGTGCCTAAAAGTAAAACCTTGGTATGTATACTCAAACCTCTTTTGATCAACATGTTTATTCTCTACCTTAACATCACTCATGTTAGGCTAATAAAATTTATGTATTCCCCCCAAGTGTCCCTCAATAAACCTATCAGACCTATCATGTCCTTTTCCTCCTTCCCACCTATGTATATGACCAAAATTATCCTCCTTGGCATTCAAATTAGTCCTCTAATCCCCCTTGTCAAGACTATGCTTATCTTATTAAATCCTTGTTAGGATTCAAGCAAGAATTATCAGATTATATAAAGTTGATAAAGGAGATTGGTATGGGTTTAGAATATTTTTATTCATCCCTATCCATGTTGTATAAGAGGCAAGGAATTATATTCAATTGGTCAAGAATAGGTGGTTAGTTTATGAGGGTGAACAGTGGGCAATTTGTGAGAGGGAGAATAAAGTGATGTTAAGAAGCATGGTCCAAAGCTTGGAGAGTGTGTTGATATCTTATGAAGATAAACAATCTCATTTAAATTAGTCTTATGTATCCTCTTCCTTCTAAAATCCTTAAGCTCAGCCTCTAAGATCTTTAAATTAGCCCCTATCTAACCTTGTTAAGGCCCATCCTTGGTATGAATCATATAAGTAATAATAAACCAAGCGAGAGAAATCATGAAAATAAATAAGTAGGCTAGTCTTGGACAAGAATTCACCATTCATGCCATAGAGGGGACAAATATCTTCTTGAATGAGTTTTAGAGCGTGCGGGCATCTATTGAATAATATGACTATCCACATGTTGAGAAGATAGAGATGGAGTGGTTAGTATCCATTGAAGAGGTGTTACAACATTGGGAGAGAGAACATATCAAACCAAAAAAAATTAGTTTACCCTCTCCTAACCCTACACACACTCTCCTTCAATAATACTATTCCATCCAACCATGGATCTCTCCTTATGCTAATGATCCTGGTCACACCATGTCATCTCTTGTGAGATAACCTTCTCCTTTACCCACATAAGAGCAAGAAGATGATAATGTGGCTCAAAGTCATACCTTTACATATTGGAGATTAGTAAAAGAGTACCTTAAAAATAAATAGGAGGTGCCTCTTGAGATGGTCCAAGAATATATCTAAAAGGATGGAGGGATTGGCCTATTTCAAGATTTTCCATTCAATTATTTTAAGCATGAAAATTAACAAGATGAAACCTTTGAAATGGTTGCAGTAGTAAGTTAATTATCCAACCATGTCAAGGAGGCCCTTTAGGAGATCATGACGCAATTATTAGATTCTCTTGACAACATTGAGGATCATTTTTGAGTAGAGTTTCAAGTGGATGCCATGAATACAATAGTGGATCAGTCTATTTGGCATGGGTTTGACATTTTTGAATTGGTCCTTGAAGAAAACATATCAAAACTCTCTTAAGATCAACATGAGCTAGACCCTAAATGGAATATTGAACATCCATTATGTAGTGATGAGAAAGAAGACAAATCATATTATCATACATTAGATTATGAAGATAAATCTATTAGTGGTTATAGGAAATAAAAAGAAGGTTATAATGAGGTTGTAATAGTTCATCAATTTTAAAGTGAGGTGTCATGATTTCTTTAGGTTTAAAGAATATTGATAGAATCAGGAGCCTCAAAAGCATGATGAATTAGACCTTACTTTTAATTATTATCTTCCATTATGTATAGAGGAAGAAGACCAATCTAGCTACTATATATTGAGTCTTGGTTTAGTTTAGTCTATCTCTCTTACAAGGGACTAAGAAGAAGTTACATTTTGGGATGAATTGAATCTCTTTTGCCTAAGTGTTGGGAGAAAGAATCAGATTGTAAATTTGCAAAGCATATTTGTCTAATATTTGTGTGTTATGTACTCATTTTATCATATATAAGTCTATATTTTTCTATCTCCATTACTTGTACTAGGTTTAAATATGAGTAGACTCAACTTTTGGTGCCAAACATGAGAAGAATATGAATAGTCATAGATTGTAAACATCTATATATACTTGTGTTTGTAACAAAAATAGAGTTCCACATTTGAAGAGATTAGTATAGACATATATGGCTATGGTTACCTATGTGGTTTCTTAATTTATTCCTTGCATGATTTTTTATGTCTAATGTTTACTTACTTTCTATCTAATTTAATCTAAATACTCTATTTATGTTAATGAATAACTAGTTTTTATTACTTTATAATTAATTCATGATAATTAATATTTGTTATGTTTCTATTTTATAACCTTTTATATGAATATGATTCACTATCCATTGCACTGAAGTATAATATAATTATCTTCATCCTTATCATGTTATGATTCTTTAAGAATTTATGCTAACAATGGTGTGGTGAACAAGGAACACTCCTCTTGGAGGAAATTATGTTAAGATGGTTACTAGGGTAGAGAGATATTGAGACATGATTAGACTAAAGAGTATGTATTTTTTTACAATAAGAATAAAAAAAGACTGGTCTTTCCATACAAGAAATCATCTAAGAGCATATTTATGGATAAATTTAAGAATTTTTTGGTCTGAGTTACCTAAATTGCTAACTAATTGGTTAGCATAGTTGGAAAATTATTGTTTCAACCCAATAAAAGAAGAAATAACAATATGAACTAAAGAAAAGATTAATTACAAAAATTAGAAACTGATTCATAAGAGTAATAGATTATTGGGTTGATTCTACTATAGATGGATATATAGCTTAGTTTATAGTAAAAGGATATATATTTTTTGAAGCTATGTAGGACTTGTTTGTGAGAAGAATTTGAGAGAAATTTTTGTAGAGACTACCTCTCCTTGTGAAGATGTTGGATGTGGATAAGTTCATGGTGCCTACTCTAGCCAATATGGATTAGTCACTTTTGATGTATAGGGGTGTGTGCAATATGATAGGAAATGATTATTAGATGAGTAGATAAGGCTTTCACCTAAATCTATAATGGACGCATGAGGAAATAAGAATTAGAAGAAAATTCTAGATTTAGAACGTGAGCTACAATAATTAAATAGATATAGTAAATAAAAAAATACCCAAGTAGATGCAAGTAGAGTTAAGAATAACATTAAAATAGATGATGAATGAATAATAAGACATGATGAATGAGATGAAGAATTAAGGATGAATAAATAAGATGACAAATGTCAGTAGAATGAAATAAGTGATGAAGAATGAGAGGAAAGAGAGATGTTCAAAGAAGAATGTGATAATAGTGTATAGGTTGAGTAGTTAGATGATAGATGTAGTATAAAACTATAATAATAGGTATTATCAAAAGAAAGACATGAATAATTAAGCAAATAATTAGAATAAAATCATAGAGTAATCATGGGTTCAAGTGTAAAGGAAAAAGAATTTGTAGGAAAGAAATATTCACTATAAGACTACATGTCCCTATATCCCAATTTCCTATATTTTAGTAGACGTTTTCAAATAGGAAGATAGGAAGACACTAGTTGGGAAGGTCCATTTTTATAAAAAGTTCATCGTTGGAGTATTAAAATTTAAACAACATCAATTCTAAAGTCTTTAAAGGCCACAGGGCTTGTTGAAATAATGAAGAAAAGAAAGAAACACAAAAAATAGAGTGTACAAGTTGACTCTCCTAGTATACTAATAAATCTTTGTAGTACACAAGTAGGATCACATATAAAACAACCTCCTCTTGTAATAACTACACAATAGATCCCCTTGATATGAATTTACAAAATGGGTATTATAAGAGCACTTATAAATCTAACAATGTATGATGGGTCTATAAACCTTGAATAGAACTTACTAACCTATGAAACGATATGGAAAGCTAAGGTCATTATTGATGAAGTTATCAAAAATTATGATTTAGTATGGGCACTAATCAAAAGAACACTTGAATTTATATACCATAGATAAATTTAGAAATAAAGTCTATAATAGGTTAAGGAATGGTTTGTCACAGAGTTTAGGATAAAGAAATGTACATATCAGACTATTCAAGACTTGAAGAAGATAATTCAAAATCTGGGAGAATCTATTTTTGACTATGATCATGTATTCTTTGATGTTAGGAATAAGGTGGAATTTGCTTTAATAGAAAAAGATAAATCTATGTAGTTTGTTGAAAGACTATGTTCTATAATTAGATTTGTTAATGTGCAAACTCAATATGCTACTAAAGTATATGCTAGATTTGTTTCCCTACAAGTGGAGAAAATTTAATATTATAGAGAAGATCCCATAATAAATTCTAAGATTAAAAATACATTACAATATTTTATGAAGAAGATGGAACAATACCATGAGCTAGATAAACCTAAGTTGAACCTATGGTGTATGGAGTATGGGAAAGAATGACATCACAAGAAAGATTATCCTAAGATCAAGATAGATTTTTTTGAAATTTGTCAAGTGGTAGGAAATAGAACAACGTAGTTTTATCTACTACAATAATATGTAAAGAACCCATATAATTTATATTTTAATTTTTTTAAGCCACATAATCATGATGAAAATAATTATAGGGATTTTTAGGATCTCAAAGAAGACATCACAAAAATGTACTCACCATCATTGTGAAACAAGTGTCCTTAGTGAAATAAATGATTCTAGGCCTAGAGGTCAATAAAGGTTGTGTGACCCAAGCAGGTCTATAATGGATTCCTTGTTTATTGTAGTATCAACCTCAAGGTATAGCTAGTTAGACCCCTCATTCACCAAGTTGGACACCTCTATCACCGAAATACTAGTATACAACACCCTATAGTCTAACCATGATACAACATAAATAAACTAGTTGGACCCGACCAATTACATAACAACAATTTAGAATTGGAGATAATACCTAGTAGCATCAGTATGGGAATACAATACAATGAGGAGGTTATAGAGGAGGTTATTAGTAAAATAGAGGAGGATCTATGGGCAAATATAGAGGAGGTTACTAAGGTGTTAGGGTAAATAACTATTAACACCCTCCTTTGTAGTTCTATTTATGTGGAGAGTATAATCATGTGCAATGTAATTACCCTTTGAATCCTCTAAATAAAGTCTTACTATGCATACTTCAAAGTATATGATCAACAAGAGACATATTGTCATGTCTTGGAAAAGCAAAGAAAGGATAATGCCATTAGGAATGTTAATATGGTAAATGTGTAGCCTAAGGAGAATGCATTCCTAAATGCTATTACATGACACCAACATATAGAAAGAGGTTTACCTCCTCTTGAAATGCCTCAAGACTAGTGAATCTAGAATATAAAATAAGATAAATACCAAAACCCATCTATAAAAAAGGGTCTCATATATGAAGCTATGTAGATGTTGAAACTATTCAATACCAAGACACTAATAAAAGAGATGTTGTATCCATAGATGTCCAAATATATGCCCAAATCATGTACATTATGCATTATGATGGAGTTGTTACTACCCTGATAGATTTATTGAAACTTTTAAGCAAAATTCATAATGAAGACATATCTCATAACATTACAAACTTACTATATAATATATTGAAGTGTACGTAGAAAGGACAATATAAGACTATTTTTTTTTTTAATATGTCAAAACTAAGAAGCCATGGGATGTATATGCATGAATCAACATTGAGGTTGTAGGATTTTAAATTCCAAATGCTATATTTGATTTTGGTAGCATAGTCAAAATGATTCCTAGGTTTATGTAGGAGTCTATTAGACAACTAATGCTAAGTTACAACCTAGTAATTCTAAGCTTAGATAAATATGAAAGGGTTGAGCCCATTTGTAGATTAGAATATGCTGAGATCAATGTCATAGAAGTGACCTTATGAGTTGACTTTGAAGTCATCAATATGAATACAATAATGACACATTACCCTATGTTGAATGGCATGAAATGTGTATATGATGATAAGATGACTATTAATACTATGTAAAATCAACTAGAGGTACATCAAGAAGATAAGGTTATCATCATTCATTAGAATCTAAACTAGATTCTCCATAATTTTCTCAAGAAACCAACTAGATAAAGGTAAACTATGAAGAGAACCCAAAATATCTAT
The DNA here is from genome assembly GCA_037957365.1 of Torreya grandis. Classification (NCBI taxonomy): domain Eukaryota; kingdom Viridiplantae; phylum Streptophyta; class Pinopsida; order Cupressales; family Taxaceae; genus Torreya; species Torreya grandis. The sequence goes on along the minus strand of JARHVA010001322.1, from coordinate 3,079,942 downwards.
GAATAGATGAGTACAATTCTTTGTATGATCATACTAAACCCTTGGTACAATCTTTACCCACTTAATAATTAAAGACATATGAACAATGTAAGCGTAAACCAATAGTTACTTAGTCATTGGTAACCCAGTTTGTCATAGAAGATTGTGCGTCCATGTATGTTAAATACCATACTCATTAAAAAGTTTATTTTATCTATAAAAAATATGATCATATACAATATTATATAGATATGACCATAGAATTCTCTTTGACTTGGGAAATAGATTCATTTATCAGTGGAGACTCATACATGAACCTACTCAACCAAGCTCATGGTAATCATGAACTTTAACCTATGATAATGGTCGTTGCACATGAAAGATAACTTCTTATTTATTATGTGACTAAGGATATCAATCATTTCAATATGTGATTCCATGTTCATGTACCTACCATTAGTCAGTGGGTCATTGCTTTCAATTATGCTCTGAAGGGAGTTGCAAAGATGTGGCGGGAAATTCATAGAAATGATCAGCTCAATTGGGATGATGCATATTAACTCATGATTAGAAGATTATAACTACTAAAGGTAATCAAAATTAATTGGCCTTTCTTCCAAGAAGGTGAGTGTCCTAAAGTCTATATTCACAAATGTGTTGAAGTATAGACTAAAGAATGTGTGGCACCAATGTATTGGGTTCACATCTTTCATTTCACACTCATCCCTTTGCCATCATCATGGTATATTCATCAAAATCACAGGAAGGAGATAAATCATTGGGAATATATTTAAATAAATTTTATATAGACATTCATTTTTCAAGAAGAGAACCCTCTAGTTCATAATACACTACTAAAAATCAAACATTTGTTATGCCATGGGTGCATAGAATATTTAAGCACCATGATGGAATACACTACGTAGAAGAACATATACTGTAATTTAAATAATGCATGACAAATATATGAATCTCCTAATATAGAAGAAAAATCTCTCATTCAACCATGTCACTAAATACAATATGTAAAATAAGGCCTTGAAGATTTAGATATAAATGGTGATATCGATCTGATTGATTTGTTTGAACCTAAATAGCTAGTAGAACTAGTAAAGAACCCTAACATAGAACGTAATGAAGAAGACAAAATACACAACATATAAATTATAGAATAAGAAGGGAAAAAATGATTCAATAATATTTTGATGAGGAAAATCATAATATTTATCAACAACCCATTAAAAAAATGTAACAAACATTAGAACTAAGGAGATTCCCAAATTGGAACATATAGGTGATTACTGGATATAATCTAAATTTTATAAATCTATGCAACTCTTACATGATTATCAAGATATGTTTCCCACTAAATTTTTAGAGGTTAGAGGAGATGATCCATATATATAAAAATTTCATGTCAAACTCTAGGAGTGTGCATGACTCATAAAGAAATGAACATACAAGTTGAATCCAAACATGAAGCTGAAAGTGAAGGTTAAACTCAATAGAATGTAGTATGCATGTATAATCTATCCCATAGAAAAGGTAGATTAGGTTAGTCCCATGGTAGTGTATCCAATAAAATAGGGGATATTAGAGTATTTGGTGATTATTAAATTCTAATGTATGCATGTGTGAATTATCTATTTCTTATTCACTTCACAGATGAAGTTTTGGAATCTACCGTAAGACATGAAGTTTACTCTTTTATGGATGGCTTTAATAGCTATCATCAAATAGCCATTGTAGAAGAAGATAAGGATAAAATGACTTTTTCCATGGAATGGGGATCCTTTTCCTTCAAGGTAATGCCTTTTGGCCTCAAGAATGCACCTATGATTTTCTCTTATGTAATGGTGACTAAGTTCAAGGACTTCATTCACAAATTCCTAGAAGTATATTTTGATGATTAGGAAGTCATTTCTTTGTTTAAAGAACATTTTTCTAAATTGTACCTCATTTTAGAATGTTTCTGAGATCTTTACATTGCTTCAAATTTTTAAAAAATGTTTACTCTTTACACATTTTGGTTTGCTATTAGGTCATGTAGTGTGACTTGATGGCATTTTCATAAACCAGGCCAAAATTACCATCATTCTGAGTATGCCTCCATTAGTCAACCCCATTGAATTGTGATGTTTTCCTGGCCATACATGGTACTATTAAAATTTTATCAAGAGATATTCAACCATTTCATCTCCATTGGAGTAATTACTATGCAAAGGTGTGTAGTTTACCTAGACTTTTTAGTGTCAAGTAACCTTTATCAAACTCAAGAAAAGATTGGTCACTATGCCTATCCTAATTTTTATAGATTGGATAAATCCATTTCATGTTCACATTTATTCTTTGGGTATCATACTCAGTGTTGTGCTTACACAACCTAGAGATGGTGGAATCAACCATTCCATACATTTTACAAGATGAAAGTTGTCTAACATAGAAAGAAATACATAATAACTGAAAGAGAAGCATTGGCTATAGTTTTCACACTACATAAATTTTGACACTATATTACTATAAGACCAGTTGAATTTTTCATAGATCATCAAGATATATGCTACCTAGTTAATAAGACAATGCTTGAAGGATGCATCTCTTGATGGTTGATGTTATTTTAGGAATTATGATTTCACATTAATGTCAATCTTGGTAGACAAAACATAAGGCTAGATCATATCAATCACATTCCCATTGGTGAAGAACCTAAATAATCACAAGAATATTCTCCTAATGCTTTTCTATTTTGCATTTCTATGATCCCCAAAAATTTTGAATTAATTGCTAACTTCTTTGAATAATGTGTATTCCCTACACACTACCAAGAAAGAGATAAGATGTAATTTGTCACCAAAGATTTACCATATACCATCTTCAATGGGCTTTTATATCATTTTGGTAAGGATGAAGTACTGCATAGGGTAGTTTTGGAACATGAACACTAATATCTCTTATAGGAGACATGATAAGGAATAACTGAGGACATTTTTATACAAAAACTATTGCCAAGAATTTATTAGATAGTGGGTTATGGTAGTTAAACCTTTTTAAGGATACAGTTTGAGTAGTGAAGTACTATGGCATATGTCAATGCATGGGTAAACCACTACAAAGAGATGAAATAACCTTGAGACCTTTATTATTCAAACAACCTTTTAAAAAATTGGTCATTGATTTTTTCAAACCTATCAATCCACCAAGTAATTACAATAAATCAAGGTATAGTATCATTACAACTAATTACTTTACCAAATGGGTTAAATCTATTATGACTCCTAGTTGTGGTGTGAAGGATGCATCAAAGTTTTTATACAAGAATATTATTACAAGGTTTGTGTGCCCCAACAAGCTCATTAACAACTAAGGGACACACTTCTTGAATAATAATATTAATATTCTTACTTAGGAATTCATGATTTCTCATCATAAAAGAACTATGTATCATCTACAAACTAATGGCCAAGCTAAGGCTTCTAACAAAGTATTGGTATAAATGTTGATAAAGATATACGATGCTAAGAGGGATGATTGTTAAGATCACATTCCTATGATTATGTGGTCATATTACATGCACTATAAGAGGGATACAAGTTTTACCCCATTCCAATTGGTCTATGGGCTTGAAGTAATTATGCCAATGGAATATTTGGTACCTAGTCTACTCATTATAGGGGTTATGAGACTAGGGGATCACTATTCCATCACTAATAGACTCCTTGAACTGAATAGGATGGATGAGTATTGTTGTAGATCATCTTGGATGTAGGAAGTTCATAAATAGAGCTAGAAAGCATGGCATGATAGGAATTTGTGCCATAAGGAATTTCATAAAGATCAACCAATTTTGTTACATGATAATTTTTTATAGCATTTATGGGAAAATTATATATTTGAAATAAAGGGCCTTAAATTATACATGAAATATCATAGAAAAAAACCATTGTTTTGAGAGATATGCAAGGAACCATTTTTACAGGGTGGGTGAATGGCTATAGGCTTAAGACAAACTATGAGTATTCTTAATTGATCTCATTCTACTAGGTGAGTGGGTGTTAAGTAGCACTGAGTAGATTAGGAATTTTCATTTTTGCATGTTTTCTTATCTATTTCTTTTTATGTTTATCTATGTGTTTATATATGATCTCTTTACTACCATTTCAAAACCAAGATAACAAGTATAGAGTGTGCCAACCATGCACAAGATAATTCATATGCACCATCATTGATGTTAGTATTAGTGAAATATAAAATTTAAGTTTTGGAAATGTATGGACAAGTCACATCACCCAAGATATTCATCATATAAGAGTCATCCCTAAGTATTTAATGCTAGATCTAAGGTTTGATTGACATAATCTTCAACAAATTATAAGCCTATCAATATCATCAAATCTTACTCCCATATAGACAAAAAAGAGCATAATGATGAATCTCCACACATGTGCCAGTAAATAACTATCTTAATTTCCATATTGAATAAGATTTTCCACATCAAACATTGCATTCATGTTAAATGGACAACTAATCATGACATTTATGCAGAATCTAATAGGTTTAAAATCTATAAAGGCCGAAGCTTGTGAACCAAGTCTACATTTCATCCTTGGAAATATTTTTTTGATCTATAATTTCAAATATTTGAGATAATTATACTACATAGAGAACTAATAGAGTTCAATTTTATCACTCAAAAATAATGTATACTTTGCAACTCATCAAGGATTTGATGGATGCACAAAAAGAAGAAATGGACATCAATATGACACTAAGGAAGAAAAAATTAAAATTTTTATAGACATTTAAATTCCTTCAAGTATTATAACATAAACTATTTCATCTAGACCCCATTGATGTTATGCAACCGCTATCTCACATAGCCCCCCCCCCCCCCACACTACTTTCATAATAGAGATGGTGACCACCTATTTTAAATGGCCACTTTTAGTGACTTTAGGCAGATTGTACAAGTATTACTCAACCAATATAATTATGGAGACATCTAACTTTTCCTAGACACCACCATTGTCATAAACATAGAATCCATGACTCAAGCTTTTAGTATGTCTACGTGAGGGGACTCCCTTTCTCCATATACAATGAAAATGCTACCTATTCTCTAGGAGGTGAAATATTTGTATGTTTGGGTATCAAGATGGATCCCAATTAAATAAATTCATGATGAAATAATTCAAATCCTCATCAAATGCATCACATGTAAGTTTTGGTAGATGACAAGTCTATGAAACAAATTCTAAAATGGGTCATGGACATCACCCATTACATTATCCAACAAAAAGAGATGTTTAATTGGCTTAAATACTTCATTAAAGATATGCTAAAAAAACATTCACAATTTTAAGACATCTCCCAAGTATACATTTCAATATTAGTTCCTCCATTTTCTCCTATGTTTCACACAATAGAAGTCCCTAGAGGGAGAGGTGCACCCTAACACAAATTATTGGCCAAGGTAAAAATTATCTAGCCTCATGTGGACACTTAAGCATGGATCCCTAGATCATGATTTAAAATTAAAATTATGGTGGGAGGAGTGTCTATAGTTGATCTCCATACATCTTTAGGTGTTGTTAAATGTAATGTAGTACTTGGGCCAACATGTTATTGTCACCTTGATATTGAAGGGTGTCTTCATACACATCCACAAATGTTCAAGGTTGTCATTTGGAACTCTACCATTATTTATTACCATGTCCATGAAATATTCCAAATTTGGTAAATAGAAATATTTCATAGCCAGACATGATATAAAACTTTAATCCATACAACTTGGCGTAGTCATCCCTATAGTGTGGCAACAAGAAGAAACCACTAGTTTGTATTCATAAAAGGGAAAGTTAAAAATTTCCATCAAGGATCAATCTATATATCCTTAATTAAATTAAAATATAAGATCAAAATGATCTAGTTAGATAATCCTAAGGTACCCTAGATCACAAGCTCATATGACCTTCTATAGATGGGAATGGATGAACAAGAAGTCTAGTAGGTAGTGGTTGTTGATATGGACAAAAAATTCTATGATAGAGAGGAGGATAAGGATTTATTATTTTGGAAGGTTTTCTACATGGTCCAAGTGAGTAAAATGTTCTTTAAAATATATGGGTGGACCTCCCACCATGCCCTACATTTATCATCATTAACATTATGTGAGAAGAAGTAGAGTAACTACAGTGAAGGGTGGACTTCTTCCAATAGTAACCTTCTACCACCTTCATAGTTAAATATGTCTTTATAAAACTACCAAAAATCCCACCAAAATACCTTATACATATACCATAAATGAGGCATGAGGATATGGTTTCACCTACCCTTAAATAATGCATATTTAGTCAACCAACCACTACACAAGAAGCACAACCTACTCCATCCTCTTCTTCACCACCACCCAAATGTAGATTGGTCACACTGGGGCATAAGAATGCATAGGCTTATATATCTATTGTCTAACCAATATATTTAATACCATCACCACAAGCTTGAGAGGTTGAAGGGATCATAATTGAATAACCCACAATAGAAGAACAATAGGTATTAAAGGAAGAAGTAGCTTTCAAAGTAGAATAATGAGTTAAAAAGGAGGAAAAGAAACACCATAAAGAGTAGGATCAACAGTAACAATAGGTAAGTTAGTAAGCCAAATAAGTTTAGGTAGCATAAAAGGCCCATTACATAGAGGTTGATCAACATAAATTTATGAACATGGCTAAGAAGGCATAAGAAGCTATTGACACATCCAAACAAGCATAAGAGGTGCAAATGTAGAAGGACAAAGAAGTTGATCTTGATGCTAAGGCTACAAAAGAATAATAAAAAAAAAATAGGATGTAATGGTGTAGGAAAATTGGGCTATCAAAGATGCCATGTACACATAGCATCAAGTTGAGAAAGTTATAAAGAAGAAGAAGGAAGAATAAGATGAATCCCTATTCAAACATAAGGCATAAGAACATGCATAAGTACAAGTTATGACTAAATAATCCAAGGCTAATACCCTACAGGAGTAAAATAAACAAGAAGAAGAACTTACATTGAAGCTTTAGGTAGAGGAAGATCAAGCAAAATAAGAAGTTATGCAAGAAGAACTAAATAAGAGAGTGGAGGACGTCAGAAGAAAATAGGTTGAATACACTATGTAACAACTCAAGCTTGCAGTAAAGGCAATGACATAATAAAAAAAGGGATCTGAGAAACAAAAATTAGATATAAAGAAGCCAAAACAAGAATAAGAACTAGCTACAACTCAAGTAATTTCACAATTCATAGAATTGCCTTTGGGAGGCAAGTGGTTATTAGACATCTTGATTATGGGTGATCAATGTACCACCTTTTCTCTCCCACTTGAAACTATGCTATGACTAGAACCTTCAATTATTTAAAGCACATTATAAATACTCCTACTCAATAACTAAGCATAATTGGATGTCTCTAGACTCCTATTGAAGAAATAACTCAAGGGCACAATAACATTCTAAGAGTTCATTGCACAGAAGGCCACCTCTTTAGAGTTATAAATAGATTGATCCAAGGTGAAAAATGTTGAGCTAAAGGCTAGCCTCCATCAATATACCAATATTATTTAGGATGCTTGTCTATATTTGGTCACTTGAGTAATTAGGGACCAAGTCATATACAACCAACACAGACTCAATAATCTAGTCTCTGAGTTGACAAAGGACTGGTGTACACCCCAGAAACTCCACATAGTTGGCAAATTAGGATAATATGTTAATATTGATGTTGAAATCTCATCACTTTACTGGAGGAGTACCAATTCATGTTGGATACTACTACATTTTAATCATAATGGCTTGCACACAACTTGATGGATTGGAAACAACAACTCAAAAATTACTTATCGAGTTCTAGCATAGACTTTGCCATGGTCACCACCACTAAAGAAACCATGAGCAACCACACTACCATTAGGTAAGATGCAAATGAATCACTCTAGGAGTAGCTCAATGTCAGGGATAATGTGTTCAGAAACCTCCTCAATTGGTAGAGTCAACTTCTACATAGTTCTTTCACTGGCTTCCAAGCTCAATGCCATTCAGACAAGATGGAAAAACTGAGTGGTTAGATTTAGACTAGTTTCAACAATCCTAAATAATTCACGAGCATAACTAATGACACCAATCTTAAGTATATATATGGTTATCATGCTCCATTTTGAAACCTACTATGGATGATACAAGAAGTCATGCTAGATCAGTAAGCCTACAATACGAATATAACTCAATTTTCCAATGATGTCACTTAGATTTTCAACCCACCTATGTATTGACCACCATCAGATCTCTAGTAGATCATCACTCAGTGAAATAATTCATATTTCAAGTCCAAGGACTCTTATGTTCAGTCATCATCTACATCTATGCTACCTCCATCTAGTTAAGTATTGCATAGAGTATGAATTTTGAAAATATTGGTATAGAATTTTGTATTGGGGATGGCTTAGTAAGACATGTGAGTATAGGTTTATTGAAAACATGTAAAAGGTGTTCAAATTACTATTCCATCGTATTAAAAACCCAAAAAGTTAGTAGGTTGGTATGATACTTATTTAAAAACCTAAAAGGGTGGTTAAGTCATGCGTAAGAGGTGAAAATTGAAAATGGTGCCTTGAGCAATTACTGTAACTCTTATTGGTCTAACCACTTATTTATCTTACACCCACTTATTTAAATTTGGAGATATTATGACATTGTCTCAATATTAGACAACATTTTAAGTCCAACAAAGTGTTGCTAAAATAAATTAGATTATAAAGCTACAACAAATATTTGTCTAATATTCATGCATTGTGTACATATTTTTTAATATATAAGTCTATTTTGTCATATTTCCATGACTTGAAATAGGTTATAATATGAATAGACACTACTTTTAGTGCCAATTAAGAGAAGAATATGAATAGTTATAGACTGTAAATGTTTATATATAATTGTGTTTGTAAGAAGAATAGAGTTTCACATTTGAAGAGATCAATAGAGACTTATCTAGTTATGGTTACCTATGTGGTTTCTTATTTTGTTTCTTACATGATTTCTCATGTATAATGTTTGATTACTTTCTATCTAATTTAATCTAAATACTTTGTTTATATTAATGAATCAATGGTTTTTCTTACTTTCTACTCAACACATGATAATTCATACTTGCAATGTTTCTATTTTCCAACCTTTTGTATGAATATGATGCAATATACTACACACTAAAGTATAACCTATTTATCCTCATCCTTAGCATGTTCTAATACTTCAGGAACCTCTGCTAACATTAAACATAGATAGTCAACCTTCACATTCAAAAGAGTCATTAAGTGAAATGTTTGTTAGTACTCCTATAACCCATTAAGAATTGACCTTAGAGATTTTTCCCAAAGATAAAAACTAGCATTAAGAAAGTCTTCAAATAGTAAGGGATTTAATTTACATTGGATACATGTTTATCCCAATTAATCCATTGAAGAACATGCCAAAAATATTGGAAATCAAAAAACCTAGTTCACCAAGTTTGGTGTCTCATAAGCAAAGTATTTTTCATCCTTATCCATTACAAATGAATGCTGCTAAATTTTTACCAATTGACCTAGGAGGAAGGTGATTATAATTTTCAGTTATAGACATTGTATAGTCTTTTTATTTCCTCTAAAGTGCCTTGTAAACATTTCACTTTTGTTGTTGTTTCACTTCCCTTACTGTTTTGAGCACATTTTTTTTGGCTTGTCCTTACTATTTTGAGAATTCCAATAAAAATATTTACAACATTGTGTTCAGTTGAAAAAAAAATTGAGAAAGGCTTTTGTGACCCCATAAGTCAAATGGATTGACTAAAACAACTAATCTTCTAAATAGATAGGCATGCAATCCTAGGAGGTTTTCAAAAATGTTATCCAAAATTGGAATACATACTAAACTCTTGCCTATATGGATCAAGCCACTCTCCTAGACCATTCAATGACATCTTAGCTTTATGACTTGTCTCTTTCTAGTCCTAACTTGATCATGTAATGTAGTATCTTATAAGGTCTTAATGTGGTGTTAGGAGATATACATAGTCCTAGTGTAGTGGATAATCCAATTGAGGAAATATAAGCACATTTTTTTGGACCTACCTAACATTATTTGCACTCTTTTGAAACACTTTAGTAAGTTTTAAGGTAAATTTGGAGATTTTACGAAAAAGGCCTACAAATGGGTCTTAAAGTGCAAGTGAAGGATCTAGTTGGTTTTCAAGGTGTTTGAGAATTGATGTGTAGGAATGAGATTTTTAAAAAGTGTAAAATATTATAATGGGTCAAAAATGAAGTTTGATAAAGCTAATTTACACAAAAGATCCTCAAAAGTGCATTAGATGACTTGAGGAGCTTCTAAGTAGAAGTTTTAAGTAAAAAAGTGACTTTTTGAAGAAGTCAATTTTTTTTTGAACTCCTTCCACATAATTATAGAATGTTTTATTTATTTAGACATTTTCAAGGCCATTTCAAGTCATCTGGAGTAGAGGAGAGGAGTTTTGGTGCAAGGAGCAACATTGGGCATTTTAGAGCCTTAGTGGAATAGGTGTTTGAGGGTTGTTATTAGTAGATATTATCATATATCATATTAAATAATCCATTATGTCCCTAATATACTCTATTATTAATTTTAAACTATATCCAATAATAAGATCAAATAGAGGCAAGGAAAACCTATTGGCTATAAATTAGGCATGAAACAGGTTTTTTCCCATTAATAAAACTTCAAGCACTTTGGAATGTTTCCATAAGGAAGGAAAGTCAATTAAATCATAAAAAATCTTTTCCAAGTTTTTTATTTTGAATAAAATAATTTGGTTCTTCATGCTAATGGAAAACCACTTTAGTTCAGTCTTGAACAACTCTAGGAGGGCCTAAGATTTTGACTCGATCCTATCAGGATAAAGAGAGTTGGTCTAGAATATCTTGGGAAATTATAGGGAGCTTAGTTTAATTAAAATTTGTGGTATTGGTTTTAATTTTCCATCTTCCCATATTTACGAACAATTTCTAATAGTGTAGGGGTGTGTAGATGGCCTATTCATCTAGACAAGGTCTAGGTTTTCTTATGTTTCTTTGCTTTAGGATATCATGAAGAGGAGTGGTTCTAGGGGAGTTATTTAAGGGTAAGATATGACTTATTATAGTTTTTTTAATTAATTAAATCCTTATAATAATGTATTATATAATGAAACCTATTTCCTATACTGTCTTTGTGAATGGTCTTTTAGGTTAGTTTGGGAGTAGAATTTGAGTTATCAAGATTTTTTTTCATATTCTAAAGTTTTAAATTAAATTTTTTATAGATTAACACACCTGATTAATTTAGGAATGGATTCCTGAGCCTAAAAGTTTAATATAACCTCCTTTGATACATTTTGGCAAGTTAGTCTTCATATTAAGGTGATAAAGGTCTAAGTATTGTCTTGTTGTCTCTTATGTTGCTAAATTAATGATCAAGTACACCCAAATTACTTGTGTGATCTCAATAATATTATTTTAATGATTCTCATATAATTTTAGTATCTCATAAAGGTGGCAGATAGATCAAGTGAAGATGAGTGTAGTGGGTAAATCACCACCTACAATAGTCTTGGATTTGTCCTAGAGTGCAAAAGAAGTTTTGAATAACCATGGAGTTTGACCTCATTTGGTTCAAAGTGTACTAAGTGAAGATATATAAATTCAATAAATAAAATAAATGAGAACTAACTCAATCCAGTCATGAGAAGCACAAGTGAGAAGAGATGAGTAACTTGAAGGTTTTCCATATTAGCAGAAAATAAGGTAACTTTGTGGAAGTTAAGGTAATTAATGTTTTGTTTTATCTCCTCCTTTTAATTATTATTTTGAACAATATAATTTTATTTAAATAAATGGATATTATTGAAGAAATAATAGATTTATTATTCCATTGTACATCATAATATCCACTTCTCCAAGCTTGTCTTAGTATGTACAATGACCAAATTCTCACTCATAGTCAAGTATATGATGAATAAAGTTATATGTATAGAAGGTGGAGTAATTTGTTATAAGATATATTATCTAATGGTGGTGGCTCAAAGGAAAGCCTTTAAGTTTATAAAACTCAAATTAGGACCTATTTTTATGTGGATCACCATCTACAAGAGAGTTTTAATAATCTTCATGTATTCCAGTGCTTGATCAAATTAAGACTATGAGGTGTTATTATGTTATTTAGATTCAATGAGATTTATTACATATTTTATAATTAATTGGAATGGTTTGGGTATTTATTTCAATCCATGAATATAAATTTCCAAATATAATAGCTATTCACCTCATGAAAGAGCACCAACAACATTGCAAAGTTGAAACTATCTCCAAGATGTAGAGGATAGAAGAATAATAGTTTATGGGAGAGTCCCATGATCAAATATAATATTGAAAAAAATTTAAATAATGAATAATTTAGGGTATGTATAATATTTAAATAATCAATTTTCAATCCAAGTTAAACTTTTAAATGACTACACACAGTCAACCAATCCATGATTTGAGAATGAATAAATGAAGATAAATGAAATTTTTAGGTTTAATTATATGTTATAATTATTATTAAATATAAATAAATCACCTATATTTCCTAAATGATTACCTATAATAGTGTTTTCAAGGTAGTTGTAATGAATGAAATGAAGAAAAATGGTGTTTGGTAGGGTGCATAAGACTGAATTCGAAAACTAAATGACTAGTCATATTTAATTAAGGTCAATAAAACATCATAAAATATTTTATAAAATCCCATTTCATATTTAAAATAATTAAAATTTCATAACTTTGTTGATATAAGTGAAAAAACATGGAAATTCCAAACACAAACAACCCACTAGCTAGTTTTGAGAAACATGAGTTTTAAGACCTCTATAGGCATAATAAAGATATGAAAATTGGTATATGTGTTTTTAATGAGTTTTTATAATTTTAAATAATAATATTTATCCCATAATAATAGTTTAATCATCCGATTTTTTATCATAATCCAATGATTGTTTGTTGACAGTCAACATGGAGCTAGGAAAACTTCTTGGAAGGATAGAAGATATGACAGGTGGTTTGGACCTCATGTGAGGGTGTGTGAGAAATTTTATGGTTATTTTAAGTATTAAAAAACATATTTATAGGTATAAAAGTTAAAATTTCAATTTAAAATGAATAGAAATGCAAATTTCCAAAATTTAGGATTTTGGCATGTAAATGTAGACAATCGAAAAAAGCATTTTTGAGGCACCTAAAGGATTGAATTATAAACTATAATGATTTGAAAATTTTAAAGGATATTTAAAGGTTAAAAATAAATTAATTATGTATTTACACATTATAAATCTCAATATTTAGCTATTTGTTGTTCCCTATGTCTCACAATTTATATTTTTGGAGTGTGCACTAGGCCTAAATTTGTGATTCTAGATGTTTTTATTGATTGATAATGGAAAAATAATGATTGTAATAGTTTTATATGTCCATATAGGTACTAATTAAAAAATAATTATGTAATTTCACTTCTTAAAACATTATTAGATGGAAAAACATAGACTTACACATGCTCAAAATTTTGATAAGGCAAGTTGGGGCAACCCCAAAAGCTATATTTTTTTAGTTCTACTAAATGAAATGAATTAAAATTTTACATGGAGGTATATTTTTATGTCCTTAAAGTGTTATAATTATTTTAATTTACCTATTTTAACTTATAATATATAAAAAGGTAGATTTCAAGTCTATGAAATAAGCATGTTAAGAATTGTCACTTTACTAGTCATACCTTGGAGTGAGAAACTAAGTAGGTGACTACTTGAATTTGTTTTATAGGATAAGATACATAAATTTAAATTAATTTTAAAGTATTAAATTTTAATAAGGAAAAAACTCACCTCATATATTTCATCAACCTACTATCTGTACAATGGCCCAAATGCACACCTATAGCCATCATGGTGATATCAAATGTTCAATGAGATAGGTGAGCTCAAAGTAACCTTATGGATGATATATGAATCATGGATCAAAAAATAATGATAATTTAATATAATTTTTGATATAATAATTAATTTTAAAAGTTATATGTGATTTTAGGGTGGCCTACATAAACAAAAGGTGACCTACAAGCCCCATCTTATAGGTCCTCCTTTTCATCAAACCTATATTAAATCAAGTTGGTCTAAAATTATAGCACAATGAAGTATAGAGTGTTGATAAAGGTATAAGTGAACCTACTTAAATGTATTATTATATCTACAATTCTTTATTGAGATAAGTAACTTAATCGAGAATTCAGGCCAAGGTAGAGTTTGAATCAAGAATAGAAGATGACAGAACCATGTGTGCCTAAAGGTGTAATATGGTGAAGAGTGAGAATTGTTTAAAGTGTCTAAGATATTGATGAAGATATAAATAGTTTAAAATTCTTAAAAGGATGATGATATAGTGTATAAATACCTAATACTTAAGAGATACATATCCAACATGTATCTTTATAGTCATATACACATACTAAAAACATAAAAACCAATCTTGTAGAAAATTGAGCTTTTGGTACACCTAGAAATGGAGTTAAGCTCTCAATTTTTGAAAAAGTAGTATTTATGACTATATTAAGGTTATAATGAAATATTAATGGTATTTTAAATAGTGTAAATGATCACTATTTTGTCACAGACCTCTTATAGTATACTAGTAGTCAAAGAGAAGTCTAGATGCACATTTCAAATGTTTTGAAGAGAATTAGAGAGTTTTGATGTAATGAAGATGTTTTAAGACATGAAAATTATTATGATATTTTCATAATATGCTTTTTGGATTTAATCATAGTCATACTTCAAGACAAAAAATTTTAAGGGCTAGTAAAGAAGGGTGATCTAAAACAGGCATGTGCATTATTTTGGTGACATTCATGTGGGTTAAGAGGTTTTTCAAGAAATAACATAGATATTGGAAGGTAATGAGATATTATAATGTTAGAGTGACATATTTTATGAGAAAAATAGCTAAGGTTAAGCAAGGAAAATCACCAAACCCAACTATTAGTATTTTATAAGTTATGATTGCAAGAAACCCTATGGTGAAGACATAAGGAGTTTTAAGAATTTTGAAGAGTTGGATATGGTTTAATCAGGTAATAAATATTTAATATGATGATTTTTAACCCTAAACTCACCTACATGTCATTTATACCTCCAACACCTAGATTAGGCCTAAAAGCTAATTTTAGGCTTAGAAAGCCTATATCACATTAAGGAACCTTTAGACCTTCCAATGCAAGATGAATTACTGAGAGGATGTGAGATTTTGTTTCAGGTCTTGTAAAGGTAATTTAAATTAGTGGAAGGAAAATAAAGGACATTTCTAGTCCTCAATAACTAATTCAAACTACTACAGTCAAGACACTCATTTGAACCACATTTTTAGATGATAAAATATTTCACCCGATAAGGACTTGGACAAAATTATATTATCATGATTTTAGGACCCCTATTTAATTTAAATAAATGAAGGATTGAGTTTTTTGGAGGATATGATGTTTATGAACTATCACTAAGACTATAAGTAGGTTCAAAATGCATGCAAAACACCATAAACAAACTTCTTTATGTACATATCATTGCACACTTTATTCATGGGAACCCAAGATAATTAATAAAATTTAAGGGGTATATTAGATAAATATACATGGAAAGAAGTTTTGGTTTTAATATTCATACATTATGAAAAAAATTTAAGGTAAGCTTATCTAAGTTGCGAAAAAGAACCTTTTTGACCAATTTTGGGTTTTTGAGCTCATAATCCCATGAAATTACCTATAATAACTTAGAAAAAAAAATTAAAGTATATGGGACTCTCTAAGTCTCATGTTTGACCTAATTTTAAGAGTAAGTTTTCATGTGTGGGTGCTTAGGATGACTAAAATGGCTTAAGCAAACCCATTTTTGGAGGTTTTCAAAGGATTAAATTGATTAAATGTATGGAAAAATCCTACTAGGACCATAATGACCATTTTATGTCATCAAGATCCATTCTTAAGGGTTTATAGGGTGATTTTTTGAGCTAAAAGGCCAAAAACCCAAGTTTTCTAATGATTTTGAAATGGTTGCAAGTTTAATGGAGATTTTGACCATTATTGTAGGTCTTGAAGGTGGCATAAAACTTTAATTTTTTTACTCATAAGAATTATATGGATTATTTGAATCCTTATACAGGTCCAAGAGTGGCTCTCATGGTGATAAATGGCCTTGAAAGTAGGTTTTGGGATAATTATTTGAAGGTGGCTTGAGCTTAAAGACCTCCATCAATGGATTCCAATGATTTTCAAGTACAATGCTGACTTTTACATGTTTTAGGAGAAAATCTGAGTTGGGAAAAATAAGAAGGCATAAAAAGTTAGCTTATAAGGTTATTCCAAACATTGAATGTTAGAAGGGCTAGCCATGTTACCAAGTTTCTAACATAAGCCAAGTATATATGGGGAATAGAAGTAAAATACATGAGTTTTGGGTAGTTGAGGATCAATATGGAGCATTTAACAAAGCTTCTAGATGTTTGGATACTTTTCTCAAGTTAGTGGAGCATGATGTCATCTTCTTCAAATAAATTTTGTCCTCTAGTGCCTTTATGGGCCAGTGGGAGAGCTTGAAGACCTTTTTGACCTTGGAGTGTTAATTTGATAAGTAATATCAATGATGAAGTGGTTTGGAATTTTTTGAGACTCATCTATCTCTTCATGTTCTTTGATGGAGATCTATGGAGGGTGATGAAATTGCATTTATTTATTTTTGAAAGCTTTCTTCTCCTCTCCCTTCCCTTTTGTCCTATATATACCTATTCTTATCCATTGTAAAATAATATACTCATATTTGAAAAGGTAAAACCTTATAAAAAATTTTAAGAAAAAACCCTTGAAGAAATAAGAAAACTTATTTTACCTATCTCTTTGCCTCCATCTAGTGTTCTAGTTAGCTTGTGCATGATTACCTTGTGGAAAAGTGTTCTTCCTTGGTGATTGTCTTTCTTTCATTCCTTTTTGTAGTTATTTAGAGGTGTTTGAAGGTATTAATGTTTTCTCTTTTCATCATTAATTAAGTTATAGTGTGAGGTTTTTACTCTTCCATTCTTCATCTATTATCTAGTGAACCTTGTCTAGAAATATTGATGCAAAATGACCAATTTGTGAGATTGTGTGAGTGAAGGTTATCTTTTATCTTACTTAGTTTTATTTTCAACTTATTTAGAGAGTATTTAAGTTTGGTGTATCACTTTTTGTATTATTTTAGTTATCCCTTGCATCCCTTGCATCCCTTTCACCCTTTTCTAAGTCAAAACTAGTAGTTTAGGTTATCTACCAAGAGGAACCAACCTTCTCTATAGGTTCAACCCCATCACAGGATAACCATAGCATGGGTTGATCCTATTTTCTATCTATAAGTGTGAGATCATAAATAAACCTCTAGAAATGGTGTAATTTTATGCTACAACAAGTACAAGATGGCAATATTTTAGATTATTATGATAGTGTTGATGATGCACCTAAAATGGTTAATATGAAAGATGATCAACTATGTATATAAATTTCAAACCCTAAGATGAATATTTATCTAATATTATATTCACACCCATTGGTATAGAGGTATATCATTATGATTCAAATTTAATTGTTAAAAATCAACTAAATTCAAAGGGCAAACACCTCTTACGTATTCCTAAAAATTATAATGCAAATAATTTTTGAAAGAGTAGATATTATATATTATTAATGAATAAATTTAATGAATAATGTGGAAATGTCTACCACAAGTTTCACAATGATTACAAATAATGAAACATCAAGATAAAACAAAAATAATTTTACAAATGTTGTTGGATAACAAGATTATTGTATTACATATTACTCTACACTAATTAACAACATGTTTTTTTCATAAATAAGAAAAACCATACCATGTCTATCATATAATTATAGGACATGATATAGAACATTGTGAATTATTAAAAAGAAAAGTTTATAAATAAAAGCAAGATGGCATTATCAAATTAATAACAAATCAACAAATATCTCTTATTGCAAGGGTTAAAAGGACATCATATATAGATATTATACACATGAAATGCTTGTGAATAGATTATTTAAGAATTAAAATATAAATAAAATGGTATTATTTCATACATAATCCTATAATATTAAAAAATGTAAAATCATTTGTAGAGTTAGAAAATTGCAACAAATGGGATATAATATCAGTGAATTACAATATAGTGTAGATTGGGAAAATCCTCTTGGGTATATCATATATACATTAGCTTAAGAACAAAAAAATTTCAATAATAAGGTATGGGTTATGATTCATTCATATATGGTACCATTTTCATTACGATAATCATGGTTACAAAAAATGCAATCCATAGTGGATACTAATAAATGATGCATAACTTTTTTACATGAAGGAAGAATAATCCACATACCACATGATAATATTAATGGATATGATTATTAAGTATATTAAAAAATAATTGATAGAAATAAAATATACACATTTATAAGGTGAAGAGGAATATTTCATGTAATTTTACAAATCTAAATATTTCAATGTTTGATGAGGATGAAGTATTGGATGACCGTTGATTACAATAAAATATTCTAAAAAAACAAAAAAAAAAAAAAAAAAACCAAAAAAAACTCAAATATATTTATAAAAAAATGATTTTACATATATTCTTGATTTATTTATCATGTTATTATTTTAATTCTTACACATGTAATATATTTCATCAATTATTATATCCCTTAGCTCTTTGTGTATTTTTGTCATCTTTGCACTTCTTTTTCACATTCTAGACCTAAATAATTCAATAAATTGATTAATATTACCATCATTTTATCTTTATATTTTTGTTCTCATATTATGAGTATATCAAACTAAATTTCTCCATAAAATATAGTGTCAACCAATAATAGTTATAATCAATTCTGATTACTATCCTGAGGTAGTCTATTTTTTCCTATAGTATTGTTCATAGCCAAACTAAAAAATTGGGTAAATGTGGATTCTTAAATCTAGATTTATATGTTAAACTAGTCATGTACACTTGAAAAATATATCTAAAGTATCTACCCTATATTTTTACCTTCCTTTTAGCCAAAATATTGGCATTCACCACCTCACTTGATCTATGATTTATTATTTTTAGGAAATTAGATGTTTAATTCCTGAATAATAAATGGGTCTGAGTAGATAAAATTAGTAAATAATATAAAATAATTAGGATAGTGATTTTTTAAATTTGACTATAGTTAGGGATTTTATAAAAATAGTAGTGAGAGATAGAAAATTTAACTTATCTAATTTTGTGTTGTTCTAACTAAGACAAGGTCTAGAAATCTATGTGTAGGCTTGGGTGACTATTGCAAATAGGAATCTAGAGTTCATTTATATATTGGATAAGAGTACCTAAAGTGGAACACCCTAGGTTATAGTTATGTAGTCCTAATTGGGTGTTATTGTCCTGGCGATCAAACTTTCTAGGTTTAGTGTGTTAGGTCTATGTGACCCTGCCTATGAAATATCGAAGCCTAAAAGTCCACAGAGCTCAGTGTGTACCTAATTTAGTCTTTAATAACTTAGGTCCTCGTTATGATTGAACTTTAATGTAAAATTTTGAGAAAGGAGAAGAGGGGTTAGTGTTTAAATAATACTATTGATTCACTTCACACCCTGTGTGTGGGCACATTGCCTACATACTGATACTCTAAGGAGGGATCAAGCTATATGTAGTTCTCCCATTGAAGTGCTTGGTGAAATAGTTTGTTGAAAATGGAATTAAATGTGAAACTAGGTGTACTTATAATGAATAAGGATTGGGGTAAAGTTTTGAATAATATTTAAATGTTATTAGATGGTTATATGTAAAGAATAGGGAAAAATGTTTGAGTAGTCTTGCTTGTATTCTGGCTTCTCTCTTATAAATGGGTGTTAACCCTTTTAAATGGAATTTGAATGGAATTTTATAGGGTATTTAATGATCATGGGTTAAATTAATTCATGGTATTCTAACATTAATTAGTATAAGGATTAACAATAATATGACTGTTAGAGGCCAAAATCAACTTGGACAATAGCACTAGAAATAAGACACCCTAGGTTTCAGTGTTGTAGTTCAAGTTTAGGCATTGTTGTCTAATGATGATGGGACTTAGGGGATGGATTAAACATGGAAATAAATATTTATGTATATAAGGGTTAAATTTATGAGGCTATAGATGATTGGGAACTAGTTAAAACATGCCTATGAGGGTCATGAGAGAAAGCAAGATGGACCTATAGATTGGGTGTCATTAGCCAAACTTAAGTTATAAAAATTTGAATTTTATATGAATAAATTTACCCCCTCCCCATTTATTATAGTGATATATTAAAGTGACATACTATGATAAAATAAAAAGATAAAACATACCTTATCTTACCTATAAAGGTAAAGCTCATGAAGTTGTGTGATGTCAGATGTGCGTAGTGAGAGCATGGTGTGAAGTGTGAATCTATAATGAAAAATATAGAGTATATAAATCCTTATTGGATATGATATATCTAAAATAAGAATGTATAAAATCTAGGTAAGATAGAGAGGAAGAGAAAAGAATGAATACACCTCACCGAGTATGTGAACCAATACAAAGCCTACTTTGATGTTAGATTATGTTAGGTGTGTACTATACCAAAATTAATATCATGAATGGAGATAAGTGTTAAATTCCTTAGAAGTGTCTCAAGAATGCAAAGGTATGCCCTTTGGCTCCATCATCACCTACTAAGTGAAGCTAATGAGTCATGCATGTGTTAATCAATGTTTATACTATGTGTCCAATCTCTCTGAATAACTGGCTCAAGAATACAAAGGCTAGCTAGTCCTTTGGCTCCATAATTTCCCCATGAATTGAAACTATGAAGTAATACCAATATGGGATATATGTCATATGATATAGCTCTTAAATTCCATGAATTTACTATGATCTGATAATGTTGGTGTGGATAGTCAAATGTATGCTGGAAACTAGGCCACTCTTGGCTATTTTGAATGATGGAGATTAGGCTTATGTGGAAGCCAACTTAGGAATTCAAGTAATCATGATGTTAATATTTTATGAAAGACAAACTTGAAAAAGGATTTCAACCACCTACAGATGGAGTAAGTCACACAACTATTAAGAAATGCTTGGAAAATAAGCTAAACTCAAAAAAAGGGGAGGATCAATGTGCCACGCACTTTTCCCTAATCACTAGTGTCTAGAACATGGATTTTGATCTATAAGTTATATCAACTACCTAATCTAAAATTATAAGTGAGAACCATCATGGTGTGCATGATTCCCCCTATATCTAGATTCTCTAAGCAAAAATTGTACTAAAACATGCTAAATTAGATTGTATTGAGCTTATAAACCTATGATTAAACTCAATTTTCTATCTATTTTTATAAAAACTTATTTTTCTATTGTCTAGATAGGAGTGCCAAAAATAGGACACCCTACTATCTAACACTGTAGTCCAAATTTGGCATTATTGTCTAAGGCTAAATTTGGTAACTATTTTGGATTCTTTGTTGTTTACCTAGTCTAATGTTTGGATTCTATGTGGAGTGTCCTAAAAATTAATTTTTTGACCATTAAGAGATTTTATCTCTATGATGAAACCCCTATTTTTTGCCCCCTCTTATGAGGGTAGGAATGAAGACATTGTAATGACTTCCCTAAAAATAAAGAGCCCTATAAGTGTGCTAAGTTAGAAATATATATGATATATCAATAATAATCAACAAGATAACTCAATATATAGCATGGTTTTTATTGAGATATTGGTAGATCAGTAGGGGTATGCCTATATATATATATAATAATAATGTAATAACATGTGCAATGTACTAAAATGGAATCAAAAATGTTAGTTGCTAGTTTTTAGTTGTTAACAAGGAGGGATGGAGCATGATGTCCATCATGGCATCCAAGAAAGCAAGAAAATGCATGATGTGGATCATGGAATTATAAACAAGAAAATTAATGAGGAAACAAGCATAGAAATCAAGAAGTAAAAAGCATACAAGAGTGGCCAAGGGTCCAAGCAATTAAGGGGCACGGTCACATGTCACTCAAAATAAAAATAAAGCATACAAGGCATGTTAAAATTCCATATACACATACAATTAAAACAAACAAGTTAGTATGGAATCTAAAATCACATAGAGGATTATAGGCAAAGGACATTGGCAAATGTACTAAGACACACATGTGAATATAAGCAAAGGACATTATAAAATGTCTTAAAACACATACAAGGCATGGAACATGAAATGATAAAATGAAAACACATCAAGATATGCTAAGAAAAAAAGGGAATCAAGTATAAACTAGGAGTGAAATTTTATTTAACTAATCAAATAAGGAATTAAAAGAATGTGAGACATGTTACTAAACTATTAGGTATATGCTAGGAAATACATAAGAGGAAAATACTAGTGAATTTCAATATGGTAATCTATGTAAGCTTAGTAAGTAATGTATGTCAATATGATAACTAGAGTGTGTGGTGTAGGAATGCCATAACCTGGATGGTGTAGTCATGTAGAGGATGCCCCTAGTGGCTATGTATATCGATGTGTGTCTCAAATGTAGAAGTATGATTCCCCCTGAATGGGTAGAGTGAAGTAATCAAGGATTTGGATGTCATTGCACACACACAAATAAGATAAATTGAAGCATGGTAATGTAGATAAATCAACAAACAACAGCATATAATAACAAATGTAAGTCTAGCATAGTAGTATAAATGTAAAGCATGGATGATGCATACTATCAAAATGTTTTTGGTGTTTTGACATTTTTGAATGTTTTTGGATTTTAAAATGTTATATTGTTTTTTAATTTTTTAAATAATATATGTACAAAATATTCTAAGAATAAATGATACTAATTGATGAGTCTCGGATGAGACTCCCTATTATGGTGTCTTGTATCAAACAAAAGTATCATATGTGATTGTGAAACATGATGGAAAGGCTAAGATGGTGATTCTAAAATTTGTGTACAATGTAACTATTCTAATATCTCTAAAGTGGAAACTAGATGTGGGATTTCCTTATAACTCTAATAAGTGGATGCAACTAAGGGACTCTTAAGGACATATCTTTAAATAGGAGGGGTTATTTAAAATTTTGCTTTGTGTTTAAAAGCATGAGATCTCAATTTACTGATCTAGCTATGAATAATATAGTTGGAAGCTATCTAGATTCTTGAAAATATTGAGGTATATGAACTATTTGTACTAGTGATGGGTACCTCAACTATGTCTGAATCTATGTTAGAGGAAGAACTGTAACTGGTGGGGAAACTAAAATTGGTGGAAAAGTTAGGACTAGTGACTGCAAAGGAGATGGCTCTAAAGTGGGTAGTGGTAACTCATATGAAACTCCACCAATTTTAATATCTTAATTAGTTTGAATGAATTACATGCATCTATGAATTGTAGATGGTAATGCTCAAATTTTTTGAATCTATGGGTGACCAAATAACATATCAAAAACTCTTGCACTGGGAACTATGGTGAAATGTGTGGTCACATGTGTTAGACCAATCTATAAAAGAATTATAATCTCACCCAATGAACTTTGTATGTGACCATTAAACCTAATGATAACTATATCTATCAGATTTATATCTCACTATGAATAGCCCAAATGCTGCAATAATTTAATATTACACATGTTGACATTGAAACAAGTATCGATGAGAACATTATGAATGGGCTGATGTTAAATATGTGCTTTGATAAAGAATGCATTATAATATAAATTATTCTCAACAATCTCTTGATTTGATAAGGATATCAAATGTCTATTTAGAACACTAGACTCATACACACCTATCATATCACTCAAACTATGTGACTCAACTAAAGGTGCTTGGTATGTAATGGGTGGAAGATGTGCATGGTATGTGTGGTGAACCCCTAATGTGTCCCCTTTATCTTGTTTATAATTATATGGAAATGGATTTGAGAATATTTTAAAATATTTAACATGTGTTGGCTTATCTTATGGAGGCTTAATTAAAGTGTCAATATCAAGTAAGTTGTCATCTATCAAGTCGTGTATCTTATGTCTCAAACTAATGCATCTATTTTTAGTGTGGCCCAGTACCCTTTGAAAATCACAAAATGCATGTTGATCATATCCCTATGGAAGAGGATTTGTTGGGTCAACTTCCTAAATAAGAGAGAGAGAGTGATGATGTTACATTCCAATAACTATTGTAAACTTTGGCTAGAAAAATTGGTAGATTGGTAAATACACATTGGGGAGTTAATAATAAAACCACATGTTGAGTGGGTTCTAAAGCCACATTGACCATTAGTTGATTCTGATTCTTATTATAATTAACTTTGACCTTGTATGGTAATTTGTTATTAATCTTGTTTTTTGTGTCTGAGATGCTTGTTTACTTGATTTTGCCCATTAAAATGAGTTTTACTTCTCTTTCCTTTAGTGTATGATATATTTCAGTGAAGGAATAGAATAGTTTCAACATAATAGAGTCATGTAATGCTGGTAGAAGGCTATGTTTGAAGAGATCTTGTGACTCCCTATCTACCATGGGGATATTCATCTTAGACAAGATAGTCTTATATCAAAGCACATAGTCTATGAGATGTTCATTTAATTTCTATTTTTGTTTTATAATTTGTGCATAAGAGACCTTATCACCAATGTTGATACTAAAATGTGCTAGGAACATGTTAGCTAAAGGATTGAATGTATCGATTAACTAATTTGATAAACTATAGAACCATTATAAAACATAATCCTTTAGGTTTCATGGGAATAGCTTGGTTAGTACCCAATCATTTAGCACATAATCCAAGCATACTTCTTTAAATTATCTCAAGTGTGTCTTTATATCACCCTTGCCATCATAAAGAGTGAACTTGGTTTGAACAAAACTTAGTGACAAGGGAGTTGAAGCAATATGCCATGCCAATGGTGTATGTAATAGAGAAAAAGAATTAAAAGCCTTCATAGGTCTAGTGACACCTTTCTCTAGATGTAGCACCTTGGATTGAAGAGATCTTATATATTGCACAAGAGTTGCCACATCAAGAGATAGGGATGTACTATCTATAACTGGTGGCATAGAGGTAGGTTGGGGTGCTATAGGGGGTTATTGAGACATAGTTTCCCCCGTAGTGTCATTTTAAATTGGTTTCTATATGGTTCATGATGATTTACCATTATTTATTCTTTGTTTTTCCTCTTATAATATTTTAATCACATCATCTTGCATCTTAGGGTGTTTGGTTAAGAGATCTTGAAGTTTTCTCTTATCAATTTAATCAAAACTAGTGTATTGGGACATTGTTAAAGTAGTAAAACAATTTGAGAAGTGTTTGAATTTTTTGAAATAATTTGTTATAGGACAAGTGCTTGAAAAGGAAAATACTAAATATAGGAAATGTAAAATCCTAAAAATAGTTAACTAGAAATTGCATGAAAAGGATATGAAGTACACAAACATGTAAGGTGATACCTCAAGAAGCAATGAGACCTAGTAGATGCAACTAAGGTTTGAAAAATGATTATTTGGAAAATTTATTATGAATTTTTGAAATTGGAAATTTGAATTTTTGAGTTAAATATTCAATTAAAAAACTAGAAATTTAGTGGACAAATAGTGATTTAATGGTGCCTAGTAGATGCAACTAGTTTTTTGGAAAAAGTAAATATTTTTTATTTTTAAATAATAATTTTTTAATTTAAAATTGATTTTCTAATTTTAATATGCAACTAAAAATTCATAAAATGATTAAAAAATTATTGGGAACTTGTTGATGCAACTAGGGTTTGAAATAATTTTTTTTACATCTACTACAAAATTTTAAAATTTGAGAGGAATTTATAATTTTAATATTAAAGAAAAAAATAAAAATATAAATTTGGAAACTTGGGTAGGAATTTACCCTAGGGTTTGTAGGGGTTTTATGCAAAATTTAAAGTAAGTCAATTTCACGAAATGATTTACTATTTTTAGTAAATTAAATGTCTAATTCCTAAATAATAAATGGGTCTGAGTAGATAAAATTAGTAAATAATGTACAATAATTAGGATACTAATTTGTGAATTTTGATTGTAGTAATGGTTTTTCAAAAAATAAGTGAGAGAGAAAATTAAACTTATCTGATTATGTGCTATTCTTACTAAGATAGGGTCTAGAAATCTATGTGCAGGCTTGGGAGACTATCACAAACAAGAATCTAGAGTTCATTTCTTAATTATATAGGAGTGCTAAAAGTGGGACACTTGGGTTCTAGTGTTGTAGTCATATATTATAAATATTTTCCTAGTGATCTAATCTTTTTGGGTTTTGTGCATCAGGTACATGTGACCCTACCTATGAAATATCAAAGCCTAAAATTTTATGGAGATCACTATGTACTTGATTTAGTCTTAAATACCCTAGGTTCTCTTTTTACTTGAAATTTAATGTAAAATTTATAGAAATGAGAGGAGGGGTTAGTGTGTTAAGAATATACTAGATGCACTTCACACCTTGTGTGTGGGCAAGCTACCTACATACCAAAACTTTGAAGAGGGATCAAGCTATATGTAGTTCTCCCATTAAATTGTTTAGTGTAATAGTGTGATGAAAATGTAAGTAAATAAAAAACTTCTTGTGCTTTTAATGACTAAGGACTAGTGTAAAGGTTTGAATAAGCTTGAAATGCTATTGGATGGCTGTATGCAGAGAATAGGGAAAAGTGCTTATGTAGTCTTTCTTGTGTTCTTGTTGATCTCTTATAAATGAGTGCCAACCCTTCTAAATGGACTTTTAATGGCATTTTATAGGGGATTTAATGATTTTAGGTAAAATAAATTAATGCTATATTAATATGAATTAATATAAGGATTCAAAATAATATGTCTGTTAGAGGCCAAAACGTACTTCAACAATAGTGCAAGAAATAAGAACCCTAGGTTTCAGCACTATAGTCCATGTTTGGGTACTATTATCCATGGCTAATGGGATATATGGGGATGGATTAAGCATAGAAAGAGTAATATCGGTCTATAAGTGTTTGTTCTAGGAGGCTACAAATGATTAGGAATCAGTGAAAACATGCCTATGAGGGTCATGAGAGAAAGCAAAATGGACCTATAGAATGGGTGTCATTAGCCACACTCAAGTTATCAAATTTCACATTTTATATGACTATAATATAATTAATTATTTCCTTGTACAACCTTATTTACTCTAATTATATAGATCACCTTTAACCAAAAAATTCCTAAACTATGATATATATCCTTCATTATCAATTACAAAATCTTAATAAAATTCCTCCATCTAAAATAATTGCATTTAAGATAGGACATTAACATCGGATCTATTGTTCCTACTCCAACACAAGTGTCCTTACCCTAAAAACACTCAAATTTTCAAATATTTTGATGTGTATGGATTGAAATAATAATTTAATTAACCCTTATATGAGTATTATTTCAACATATTTAGTATAAATACAAGTATAATCTTACTCATTAGTTAGCTCTGCAAATATCAAAAAATCACTTTTCAAGATTACACATACCACTAAATTTCAAAGCACAAAATTAAGATATTTTATCCTATTCACTTGTATATGCATATAAATCATAGTACCAATCATATTAAAGGTTTCAAATAATCAAAAAAATAGTCCATGGTCATATTTGTCAAGTTATAAGTTATATCATTGCATACAATCACATATAACATTATACACTAATTTTCACAGACATACCAACACATAGGGAAGAACTAAATAATTCTAATGCCCTCTTTTTAGTATTATATATGTAGGAATCACTAATTTATATAAGGTTATTTAATTCATATTGACATTGTGATCCCACTAACCCACTTTTTGTCAAGGTAACCTAGCCTAAAGTTAATAGTTAGGGTTTGAGATATAAATTGTTATACAAATATTGTGAGTGAGAATCCAGTACATCATATAAAATGTGAAATAAAACTAAAAATACCAAGATGGTCACATATATATAAAACAAAAATTTTGTACATGGAAGTTGCATATATATTTGGATAGTAGCATCAATGCAAGTGTTCATAGGTTGATACAAGTGTCCAAGTATCCAGAAAGAATATTTACAAAACATAATGAATAGTTATTGAACACTATACAAAATATTTCCACACTTTTACATCTCAAATTTATCTACATATAATTACATAAGATAAGTATAGTTTAATATGTTAGCATAATATTCATGCATTATGTATCAAATTGTCAGCTATATGTATTTTTCCCTATCCTCCATGAGTTGTAAAGGGATAGAATATGAGAAGTCTCCTCTCTTTAGAACCAATTTATGAGAATAATATGAATATTTATGAATTATAGAGACTATAAATATGTATGTTTATATGAAGAAGATGGTGAAACTTTATTGAGATCAATATGGTCTTTTTGGTTATGGTTATCTGTCATATTTGTTATGTTATTTATTATCTACATTATCATTTTTAATATTTAGTTTAATCTTATCTAAATTAATTTTAATGATCTACAAACCTTAAGAAAACTTTAAATTAATCTTAGTTCCTATCTATTACTTGATAACTCATCTTTATCATGCTTCTATTAATTAAAAATTCTCTATACCATCTTGTGTAGTATAGAAAAACTTAGCTATCCTCATCCTTAGCATGTTCTATTGCATTATAAACCTTTGCTAACAATGATTTGATGAGAATGGAAAAATATTTATAAAGGAAACTATGCTAAGATGGTTACCAGGACAACAAGACATTAAAACATGGTTAGACCAAAAAGTATGGCACTTCATCGAAGAAGAATCTAAAAGAACTAGTCTTACCATAAGTGAAATTATTCAAGAGCATATCTACGAAGAAATATATGAAATTTTATATTCAGATCTATCTAAACTACTAACTAATTGGTTGAGAATACTGGAATACTACTAAAATCCCAGAATGAAATAAACTATTACCTAAACCAAATAAAAGATAAACTAGTTGTTAAAATTGGAAACTGATTAGATGCAAAAAATAGACTATTATGTTGCCACCACCATAGACAAATATATCATCAAGTTCTTAGTGTAAGGATATATATCATTAAAAGATACACAATAACATTTTATCTAAGGAATTAGAGGAATTCTTTTTAGTGACTACCTCTCTTGTTGAAGATGTTGGTTATGGATAAGGCCCTGGTGCCTACTCAAGCCAATCTAGAGTAGTCACTTATAGCATATGGGGATGGGTGCACATGATGGTGAATTATGGATAGATGAGTATGTATATATTTAACCTAAATATAGAATGGAGATGTAAGGAAAGAAGAGGTAGAAGAAAAATATAAACTCATAATGAGAACTATGATAAAAGAATATATGGAATAAATAGAAGAATACCCATGTAGCTGTGAGTAGAAGTAAGAGTAATAATATATAATATGATGAAAAAGCTTGCATATGTGATGAGTGAGATGATGAGAAAAGGATGGAGAAATAATATGATTATGGATGTTAGTAGATGGAATGAGATGATGAATAAATATATGAAGATGAGATGTGGGAAGAGGAAGATGAGAGTAGTTTAACAGTAGAATAGATAGAAGATAGAAGAAGTGTGTAGCTATAAGAAAGGGTATTATTAGAAGAAGAATAATTATGTAAAGAAAAATAACTTAGTTTTAGGCTATTTATAGGTTCAATCATATTAGAGGAAGAATTTATCAAAAATAATTATTCACTAGAAGTGTACGTGTCCCCAGAACCCAATCTTTTATATTCTATAAATTTTTTTAGCTAGTTGAGTAGGAGGATAAGAATTGGGAAAGAACATTTTTAGATCAAATAAACCATTGGGGTATGAAAATTCAAACAAAATCTACTAGGAAGGATTTGAAGGACATAGGATTAGTTGAAGTTAAATAATAACAAGAAGGAACTACATTCAAATAAAGTGCACATGATAATTCTTCTGGTGCATAGATTAGTATGCAAGTAGGATCACTCAAAACACAACCACCTCCAATAATAGCTACACAAAACAATCCATTCATACCAGTGAGTATGTTGAATTAGTTAGGAGGATTATTAAACTTAGCCATTTATGATGGGTCCATGGACCTTGAACAATACCTACTAACTTGAAAAATTAAATGGCAAGTTAAGGGCATCACTGATGAAAATTTAGAAAAGTGAGAATTAGTAAGGGCTCTAGCTGAGAGAGCACTAGAATTTATAAACAAATGAGATATTTAGCAAGTAAGTTTAAAATATGTTCATGATTGGCTCATTAAAGAATTTAATATTAATAAATACATTAGCTAGACAATATAAGGCCTAAAGGAGATAAGGCAAAAGTGTGGAGAGTCAATCTATGACTATGATCACATATTTTATGATGTGATGAATAACGTAGAATTAAATTTGATAGATAAAGACAAAAAAACATGGTTCATTGAAGGACTATGAAATAGGATTTGGTTTTCCACTAGGAAAACTCAATATGAGGAAAACATAGATGCTAGAGCTACTGCACTGCACGTAGAATATATTGAGGATTATAGATAATCTCTTGTTGCTAATTCTAAAATTGAAAACACACCATAGGTTTTCATTAAAAAAATGGATCAATTCCATGAGGTGGATAAGCCTAAATTAAATCTATGGTGTACAAAGTGTGAAAAAGGACACCACCAAAATGATTGTTTTAAATTCAAGACAGTTTTATGAACTCTACTAGGGAGTAGGGCATGCCATGACACAATACCATATTCTATAGCAATATATCAAAAATCCATAAAATTTATGTTGTAATTTCTACAAGTTAACTAACCATGATGAGAAGAATTGTAGAGCTTTATAGGATCTTATAGAGGGCATCTCTAAGAAAGTATTTACCATCATAATGCATTAAATCTCCTTAATGAAGCACCCAAACCTAGGCTAATAAGCTGATAAGAGTTGTGCAACCCAAACATGTCCATAATTGATTATGAGTTCACCATAATATTAACCTCACAGTTTAGTTAGATGGACTCCTTCACTGACTTAATCCCCTCTATCCCCTCAATATCAATATGCAACACATTAGAGCTCACCCATAATGCAACAACAAAAAATTAGTTGGACCCCTCTAGTTGCACAATGATAATTCAACATGGTAGATAAAAATCAATAGTACTAGCATTGGAACTCTACATAGAAACAAGGAGGATATCAAGTGGGATATCATTCTAATAAAGGAAGAGGTTGAGGCACTTATAGAGGAGGTTATCAAGGTGGTAGAGGTAATAACAATCAAAGGCCTCATATGTAATGCTATCTATGTGGGGAATACAATCATGTCCAATAGAACTATCCAATGAATCCACAAAGATATTCATATTTCACATACTCTAGAATCTTTGATCAACATAACACAAAATATTATCATATCCTAGAGAAGTAGAGAAAGGATAAATCCATCCAAAATGTAAATATAATAAGTATGAAACCTAAATAAAATGAAATTTTTAATGATATGACACAATAATAACATGCATAAAAAGGGCTACCTCCACTATAAATTCCTCAAGATCAGGCCATTATAAAAGTTAAATAGGATAAATATCTAGATCCATCTATAAAAAAATCTCATGCATGAAGTTTCATAGTTGCTAAAGAAAATTCAACGTCAGAAAACTACTATGGTGATGCTACAATAATCAATGCACAAATGTATGGACAAATTGTGCACATTATATAACAAGATGGATTTATCACTATGCTCATGGATCTCCTAAAACTTTTGAGTACACTGTGCAATGAAGACATATCATAGAACATCACAAATCTACTACATAATCTTTTGGAATGTGTACAGTGTGGTTAAGAAAAGATAAAAAAATTGTTCTAATATTTCAAGATTAATAAACCTTGGGATGTTGATGCATAGATTGATATTAAGGTTGTTGGTTATGAGATATTTAATTTTATATTTTATTTTGGTAGCACAATTAATATGATTCCTGGATCTAGATGGGAAGCTATTGGATGATCACTTCTCAGCTACAACCTAGTAACTCTAAGCTTAGTTGATTATGAAAAAGTTGAGCCTATTGGCAGATTGGAGGATGTCAAGATCAAAGTCACAAACATGTCTCTGCAAGGTCACTTTGAGGTCGTAGACAAGAAGACTACAATAATGCACTACCTTGTATTGATAGGAAAAAAATGTACATATGATGGATAAATGACTATCAATATGATGCAGAACTAGCTTGAGGCACATTAAGGTGATAAATTTGTTGTCATTCCTCTCAATATAGTGTACAAGTTTTACATAATTATAGAAAAACTAGACTCCCCCATGCTTCCCAAGAAACTAGTTGGATGAAGGTCAATACTGAGGAAAATCGAGAAGCTCTATGTGTACCTAAATACAACTTATTATACCAACATGCCAAAATATAGGTATAATCACTACTCACTTAGCAACTCAAGGCATTGGAATAGTGAAGACCTAGACTAATAGCCATAGATTTGGTGGTAGATAAACTTATTAATAAAGAATGCACATTTATGCCTTTAAAATCTCCCACTCAGTCAGAAGTTGATTTCTTATATCAAGCTAATGATCACATGCAAGACTACATAGAGAAAATAAAGGAAGGTACTTTACTATGGGAGGTAGCTTCATCTATCAATATTAACTCAGATACCCACCTCCTCAACTAGGATGGAGGTGATCATGAACTTTGGATGATGAAAATGGTCTTTATGCATGAGTGAAAACTACCTATGTACTATGTAATGGAGGACATCAATTACTTCATTATGTTCTTACAAGTCCATGTTCTAACCATCAATTAGTGAGTTATCACTTTAAATTATGATCTAAAGGTATTTTCTATGACATGGTGGGAAACTCATCATAATGACCATCTTGAAAGGGATGATGCCTACAAGCTCATGATCAATAAATTTTAACTACCATAGTTCATCTACACCAATTGGCTAGTCTTTCAAGAAGGTGAGTACCCCAAAATTCATGTACATAAATGTGTTAAAGTCTATAATGAGGAATAAATCACCCAAAATAATGGGTTCACATCTTCCACTATACACTTATTCCACTATCAATAACATGGTACATGGACCAAGAATGTAGAAGGGAGACCAAGTACTGGGCACAAGTACATAGTGATTTTATATAAACCTTTGTGTTTCAAGATGACAATTTGTTGGTCCATAATGCATTATAGAAACTCAAGTATTTTCTATGCCATGGGTCTACATAAGACTTGAACAATAAAATACAATTGACTATGTAGGAAAATGTAGCCTTTGATCTTAATGAGGCATTACAAAGGTACAAATCTAATAAGAATGAAGAATAAGATTTAACATAGCCATGTCACCACATAAAATATGAGGCACAAGATAGTGAAGATTTAGACTCTAATGATGACCTAGATTTGCATTATTTATTTAAGCTTGAGTGACCTATAAGACCATTCAAAGACATCAATGCAATAATGAATGAGGAAGATAGGCTACATAGCATCTAAATTCTTGAACACAAAGGGAAAAGGAGTATATAAGAATCTATAGATGATTAAAAATGCAATATTTATCAGTAGCCTATTAATAATCATGTCACTAACATTGGAACCAAAGAAGTTCCAAAACTAGCAAACATAGGTGATTATTAGATGGAACTAAAATTTTAGAATCTCTACAACTTATGAGGGATTACCAAGATGTCTTTCTTACCAAATTCTCAAAATTTCAAGGAGTCAAACCCATCTCTTGGTGACATGCACATTAAAATAAAGGATTACATATGACCCATCATGAAGTGGCCGTATAAGCTCAATCCAAATATAAAGCTAAAAATAAAGGCAAAATTAGATAGATTGTAGGATGTAGGGATAATCTATCTAGTAGAAAAAACTGATTGAGTAATTCCCCTGGTAGATCAACCCAAGAAATATGACAAATTTGAGCATGTGGGGACTACTGCATTCTAAATGATACTTATGTAAATGAACCATTTCCAATACCATTCATAGATGAAGTTTTGGAGTCTATCACATGACATGAAGTATATTCTTTCATGGATGGGTTTAGTTGATATCATCATATCTAATTGTAGAAGAAGATATATCCAAAACAACTTTTGAAATAGAATGGGGTTCTTTCTAATATAAGGTCATGCCTTTTGGCCTTAATAATGCACTTATAGTTTTCTCTCATGTAGTGGTTACAACATTTAAGGATTTCATTTTTAACTTCATAAAATTTTACCTTTATGATTGGGTAGTCTTCTCCCTATTCAAAGAGCATTTGTCCAAGTTGCTTTTAATTTTGGAATGATGTCAAGCCCTATGCATTACCTTGAATTTGAATAAATACTTATTTTGTACACTATTTATATTTTTGGTCAGACATGTAGTAGACATCAAAGGTATTCTAGTAGATGATGCAAAAATCATAGTAATACTAAGTATGCCTCCACCTAAAAGAGCTATAAGAATTACAAGAATAATCTATTGATGCCCATCTTTTCTGTCTCTATGATTCCTAAAAACTTTGAATCCATTTCCAACTTCCTCAAGTAAGGAATCTTCCTTTCACACTTTCAAATTTGGGATAAAAAGTAATTTGTGACTATAACACTATCATATACCATCATTAATAGACTTCTATATCACTTAGGAAATGATGAAGTCCTATGCAAGGTTATCCTTAAACATGAATGACCTCAACTCTTGGATAAAGCTCATCAAGGAGTCATAAGAGGACATTTCATATGAGATTTTATAGTTAGAAATATTCTATATAGTAGACTATGGTGTCCAAATTTGTTCCAAGATGCACATATAATTGTGTAGCACTATGATGTCTACCAATGCATATGTAGAATGCCTCAAAAAGATGAGATACCATTAGAGCCCATGTTAGCAAAGGAACATTTCAAATAATGGGGGATTTATTTTATTGGACAAATCAACCCACCAATCAAACACATCAAAATAAATTACATCATTATTATGACAAACTATTATACTAAGTGGGTTGAAGTTGTTGCCACACCTAGTTGTGCTATAAAGGATGTAACAATGTTCTTATATGAAAATATCATTACCAGGTTTGGATGTACTATAAAGTTATTCAATGATAGAGTAATGAAATTTCTAAATAACACCATTAAATCCTTGATGAAAGAGTTTATGATCTCTCATCATAAAAACACTACCTATCATCCACAAGCTAGTGGCTAAGCTAAAGCCTGTAATAAGGTATTGTAGAAAATGCTTTAAAAAATATGTGATGTCAAGTGAGATGACTAGGAAGATCACATTCCTATGATCTTTTTGGAATAATAGACATTTCAAAATGGATATATGATTTATAACATTTTATTTGGTGTATGGTCTAGAAGTAGTCATGCTAATAGAATATCTAGTATCCAGCCTATGCATTACCATGGTCATGTGACTCAGAGATTAAGAGTCTCTTACTAATTGGATCCTTGAACTAAATTATATTAATGAGTTTTGATGTAGAGTAGCATGGACATAGGAATTACATAAGAAAAATCATAAATTGTGGCATGATAAGAACTTGTTCCAAAAATAATTTCACAAAGATCAACTAGTTTTATTATATGGCAGTCAGTTCATAGCATTCCTTAAAAAGATAAAAATGAGATGGAAAGGGCCCTACATTATACATGACCTAACATATCAAGGAACCATGGTTTTAAGGGATCTTTAGGGAACTATGTTACCACTGTGGGTGAATTCCTGTAAGCTCAAGCCATATCACCAATAGTCTATTGATCTCATTTTTTAAGTTGAGTGGGTGATGAGTAGCACCATGTACATTAGGATCTCCCTTATTTGCAAGTTTTTATATTTTTATTTTCTATTTATTTTTTTTGTATATGATCACAAAATCAACATTTATGAATTACAAAGACCAAGCATCATGTGTTATATAAGTGCACAAGAGGATCCACATGTGTTGATGGAAAAGTTAAAGAGGAGAAACTAAAAAATATTAAGTCCAAGAAAGATGTTGAAACATCCCATCAACAAGATATCCATTAGATAATAGTCATCCACCAAAAGTAAATTCAAGAGCTAAGTGTTGATTGATACAAAATTTAACAAATTAGTGTGCAGTCAACATTAGTTGTGTATACCCCTTATATAGACTAATGATTATAATAACATAACTCCACATATGCACTAATGACTATCTAATTTAATGGATAGATTAGATTTAGGTTTTCCACATATACCATTACATTTAAGATGTGTAGATAGCTAACCATGGTCTAGACATGGAAGATAAGAAGTGTTAAATCTATAAAAGCTATGTTCGACCATCAGTTTTACATTTCATCTTTAGCATATTTTCATGAGCTATAGTTATCAAGAGATTAACCATTTTAATTACATAGAGGATATAAATCATTCAAATTTCCTCTCATGAAACTATGTATACCTTGTAGCTAATCTGACCCCTCTCTAAAGCATAAAAAGAACCCATGGGTATCGACATGGTACTTCAGCAAAACAAGTATAATGATTAAGATGTATTTTAGTACCTTTGATAATCTAAATATAAGCTCTTCAAGCTTGATCTTATTGATGTCATGAAACCACTCACTTGTTAGGTTGTGAAGCTAAAAGCTTCAACTTGTTGCAAACAAAGAAAAGGAGGTTGCTAAAGACCCAGAAGCACTAGCATTGGTAGCATGACCGACGTCAGTCATGATCAATGCAGAAGGCAATCGGCATCGGCAAGGAGTCGGCTGACGTCAGCAAAACCAAGCAAGCAAGGACCAGTGTCGGTCGCTTGTGTGTTCCAAAACTGTGCATTACATGAATAGTTAGTTAAGTGAATGGAGTGTTTGCATGTAAAGGCTATTTTGAGTCTTGAGCTGCATGTCTATTATTAGTAAACTAAGAGTATAAGTTATTGTTTAAGTCTAGGATCTATCTATAGACCCATTGGCATGTATTGTATAGTGTGTTAGTGAAGAGAACAAAGTGTGTGTTTCTCCTAGTTCCACTAATGAGCTAGAAAGGAAGGCAAGGAAGATCCTTCCATTGTACGTATGGTCTATTGAATTACAGGTTACAGGTTCATGGGAGATCAACTTGAAGTACTATAGAGTGCTTGGTGTACTGGCAGGGTTATTACTGACTGGTTAGAGAGGTGAACACCAATTCTGTGTGTGAGTTGGTTGTTGGGACCATTTTTGGTAGGAGAGTGTTTTGAAGAAGAATTAATGTACACTTGGGGTGTAGGAAGCCTCTGTAAAGTGGAAGAGTGTGGTCTCTCTTTATTGTATTCTTTTCTAGACAAAGTGTTAATACAAGATAGTGTATTGTCTCTCATATTCTATGCTATTTGTGAATTCTAGCTACTTGTGCTTCTGGTATATTTCCACATGTTTAATTGCTTAAGTTTGGTAATCATATTGTGCTCTTTCTGAGGAGCAAGATCTTAACAAGTGGGATTAGAATAGCTGTGTTTATTTTTGGATTCCCCAACAACTGGTATCAGATCCTTGGTTGTAGATTCAAAACATGATACCAACAACTGGTATCAGAGCTTTTGGTTGGGATATTAATAGGTTAGATTAGATCTAGTTAGTGTGTGTTTGATTATAGGGTACTCATAGGGTTTCTGTTTGAGTGGGAGTAGAGCAATGGTAGAAGAAAGTAGACTACGAATGGAGAAGTTTAATGGCAGGGGGTCCAAGTCCAGGTATGGCAGATAACCCACTGGAAATATGGAAAGAAAGAGTAGGAAAATAAAGATCATTGGTTGGTAGTAAATAAGTGTGAAGGACATGAAAAAGAAGTAGATGTTGTAGATTTCATTGCACGGGATGCTCTGGTATGTTTTTTAGATAAAGTAGAATCTTGGGTTTTAGATTCTAGTGCCTCTTTTCATGCATCCCCATATAGGGAATTTTCTCATGAGTATGTCCAAGGAGACTTTGGAGAAATTTGTGTAGGGGATGGTAAGCCTTGTCAAATGGTTGGCAAAGGGAAAGTGAAGCTAAAATTATAGACAGGTAACACATGGGTGTTAAAGGAGGTCATGCATGTCCCAGTTCTGGAGTGGAATTTGATTTATGTAAGAAGTTTGGGTGATGAGGGTTGCACAGTAACTCTCACAGTAGACTCTTTGAAGGTTACCAAGGGTGCACTTGTTGTAGCAAGAGGTAAGAAAGTAGGTACGCTTTATCTATCTACTTGTATTATTGATTCTCTTTCTGGGTTATCTACTTTAGTTGTAGATTCAAAGATGTGGCTTAATAGGCTTGGTCACATGAATAAGAAGGAGATGCATGTTCTTGAGTCAAAGGGTATAGATCGAGATTTTTGTATGTAGAAGAAGAAGGTGACGTTTCTTGAGGAATTCGATGCTAGTGACAAGAGAAAGAAAGCCTTGGTTTTCAAGGAGAAGGTGATGGATAGAGTTCAACACAAGGGGTAGAATAATTATGAGCAGAGCAAGGGTGATGTGGACAAGGGTTTAATTTAAAAGGAGCTCATGGGTAAAAGTTAGTTCTCACAAGCAAAACACAGAGACCGATGTCGGTAGGAAAACTGATGTCAGCATCTAGACAGGGACTGACATTGGCTATGTGAGACTGATGTCGATAACTCAGGGTAGATAAACACCAGTGTTGGCAAGGGGGAACTAACGTTGGTGATGAGGCAGTCACAAGGAACCGACATCGATCGAGTGTAGACTGGAATGTGATCGGCATCGATCACTGAGACAAATTTTTGGTGGACAACAAGCTGTCAAGGAGTCTCAAGCACCCATATGGAGGACTTAAAGGGTAGGTAAGCCTCAAATTCATGATTTCCCTTCTTTACACTACTTTTTGCTCACTTATGGTAAAGAACCAGGAAGTTGTTAAAGAAGCAGAATAGGTAGATCCAAGAAACAGTGGGAGCTTGGCATGGATGGAAGATGTGATTCCTTGGAGGAGAAGCAAATAGGTGTTTTTGGTGGAGTTGCCAGCTGGAAGTAAGCACTGAGAGATGAATGGATGTTCAAGATGAAGAAGAGCAGAAATGGACATGTGAGACAAAAGATCAAGGTATATGGTCTTGAGTAAGTTATAGGGCAATGGAGGTTTGATCATTTTGTTTCTCTTTACCAGGTTGGATAATATTAGCTACATTATCCTATTACTATATGATGTGCTTGTTGTAGGGTTACATATATAGGGAGTTATTAAACTAAAGGTAAAGATAGTTCAGGGGTGTGTCATGGAGAATCTAGGAGCAACAAGATTCTTTGGCATGAGTGTGTTCTAGGGACATGGAAGGTCATATGTTGACTTTGTTTCAGGATGATTGTGTGAGATCATTTAGCATGCCGATGGTTAGATAGTTCATAGAATAGTGTCTTGATTCACATAATGAGGTTAAGTGCATGGTATGTACTAGACCTAAGTTTTCCCAAGTAGTGGGAGTTGTCACAAGTTTGGAGCCAATCTAGGAAAGAAGCATTGGAGGGCAGTTCAATGGATTCTTAGAGGGACCAGCAACAGGTGAACATGCTATGCAGGTTCAAGTTATTTTCTACATGGTTTGTAGATGTGGATGTGGCAGGTGATTTGGATGACATGAGTTGCACTATAGGTTTTGTGGTGGTTTGTCTTAAAGAGTGATCTTGAAGAGGGATACAGAGCCAAGGGAACAAACTAGACAGTGTATAGGTACAGGTACAGTTGTAGCTATTTATCTCTAAGTGGGAGATTATTAGGTTATGGAGCTAAAAGCTTCAACTTGTTATAGACAAAGAAAAGGAGGTTGCTGAAGACCCAAAAGTACCAGCATCGGTAGCATGACCAATGTTGGTCACGATCATTTCAAAAGGCAACCAGTGTCAGTAGGGAGTCAGTCGATGTCGGCAGAACCAGGCAAGCAAGGACCGACGTTGGTCACCTGTGTGTTTCAAAAATGTTCGTTGCATGAACAGTTAGTTAAGTGAATGGAGTGTTTACATGTAAAGGCTATTTTGAGTCTTGAGCCACGTGTCTATTATTAGTAAACTAAGAGTCTAAGTTATTGTTTAAGTCTGGGATCTATTTATAGACCCATTGGCATGTATTGTCTAGTGTGCTAGTGAAGAAAACAAAGTGTTTGTTTCTCCTAGTTCCACTAATGAGATAGAAAGGAAGGCAAGGAAGATCCTTCCATTGTAAGTATGGTCTATTGAATTGTATGTTGTAGGATCATGGGAGATCAACTTGAAGTACTATAGAGTGCTTGGTGTACTGGTAGGGTTATTACTGACTGGTTGGAGAGGTGAACACCAATTCTTTGTGTGAGTTGGTTGTTGGGACCATTTTTGGTAGGAGAGTGTTTTAAAGAAGACTTATTATACACTTGGGGTGTGGGAGGCCTCTGTAAGGTGGAAGAGTGTGGTGGCTCTTCATTGTATTCTTTTTTGTACAAGGTGTTAATACAAGATAGTGTATTGTCTCTCATATTTTGTGCTATTTGTGAATTCTAGTTACTTATGCTTCTGGTATATTTTTGCATGTTTAATTTCTTAAGTTTGGTAATCATATTGCACTCTTTTTGAGGAGCAAGATCCTAACAAGTGGGATCAGAAAAGCTGTTTGTTCTTGGATTCCCCGTCATCACTCTCATATCTCCTAATCAATTTTAAAATATAGACATTGAGCACCTGATATATATGCTGACATTTGGTGACCTTGGAGAGATAGTTCAAGTATTTATTTGATGATAAAATGAGGGAAAAATCTATTTGGGCCTAGATGATACTATGGTAATCAACACACAAGCCATAGCATGAGCCTTGGGCATGCCTACACATGGAAATTTCCTACTGCCCTACAAGAGCAAAATACCTCTCATCTTCTAAGAAGTCTAAGACCTATATGTGTGACAAATCTGGGGAATCCCATTGATTAAATCCCTGATGAACTAGTGTGCATTATCATTTAGTGCATCACCAAAATATTTTGGTAGATGACAAAGTCTACCAAGTAAATACCAAAGGGATTTTTGGACATCACTCATAGGATGATCCACCAGAATGAATAATTCAATTGGCTTGAGTAATTTGTCTAGGAGTTGATCATAACCATTAAAATGTTCAACAAAACTCCTAGGCATACCATATAATATTATTTTCTAATCTTTCTACTTTACTTAAAGTAGTTGAAGTCACTAGAGGGACAAGTACATCTAGATATGGATTACTAGCTAGTGTAGTAGTTTTGCAACATAATATGAATGTAATAATGTGGAACCCTTAAACATTATGGGAATATCAAGTCTTTGTGGGAGGAGTTCCTAGACCTCATTTCCACACACCCCAGAATGCCACTTGATGTCCTACAGTACCTAGGTCAACATGCCATAGTCACTATGCTACCCAAAAGAGTCTTTCTCACAATTCATGGGCTATCATGCTCACCATTCAAACCACTCCCCTTATTTTTGCATTATCTTTGCACCCCTACTATAGATTGCACTAGAATAACTTGTCTATAATCTTATAACATGGTGGGAGGCAAGATTCTCACCTACTTTGGATAAACATACATTTAGTCAACCAACTACTATGTATGAAGCACAACCTATTTTTAAATCTTTTGCACTACTACCACAATGTAGATTGGTCATAATTGATAGAAAGAAGTAACATGTTCCATGTTTAGAGTTATGACTAAAAGATTACCCACCATCGTTATAGGAATAAGAGGTTGAGTAAATTACATAAGAGTAGACAATAATGGGGGAATAATAGGTGGCTAGGAAAGAAGCTACTCATGTAGCCAAACACCATCTCAGGAAGGATGAAAAAAAGAGAAAGAAAGAAAAATCACAACAATATCAAGTAATGTAGTAAGATGAAGGAGATGAGGCCTCAAAAAATGTTAAATATGTAGAGGTAGACATATAAAAGGCCCAAGAGATGGCTAGGTAGGCCCAAGAAGTATCCATCATAGCACAACAAGTGTAGGAGGAAAAAGAGAAAAAAGAAAAAGAAGCAAATAAACAAAAACAAGACACAAAAGACTAGGCATAGTGGTAGTTAAAGGAAGCTAATAGGAATAATAATGATGAACATGATTAATCCATATGACAAAAAGTGTAAGCACAATCACAAACCTAGGCATAGGCCCAAGATATGTAGGAATAAGATAAGATAGAAGATAGAATAATAATAGAAGAATAGAAGAATAAAGAATAAACAAAAATAAGAGAGAAAAAAAAGAGAAAGAGGAAGCAGAAAAGTAAAATAATAAATAAGAGGAAGAGAAGAGAAAAAAAAGGAAGAGGACAAGAAAAGAGAGGAAGAAGAAAATAAGATGAAGCAAGAACAAGAGGAGGAGAAAAAAAGAGGGAGGAAGAAAATAATAAGAAGAAACAAGAAGAAGAGGTCAAATGAAAGATGATTGAAGATGTTTTGCGACAAGCTAAAATGATAGCAAAGGCCATAATGCAACAACAAGCACTAGACACAACGCATTCAAGATTGTATTTTCCATAAATACCACTAGGAGGTGTTTGCATTTGGGACATTCCTCCAATCACTGCTTGGTACATTACCTTTTCACTCCCTCTAGCTACTATGTCATGTCCTAGCCCTATAGCCTCAGCAAGCACATTGGATACGATCTCAGTCAAGCAGGATGATTCACTTAATGTCTCTTGGTTTCTTTTGAAGAAGTAGTTGGAAGGTGACACAACCTTTCAAGAGTCCATCACATAAAAGGCCACCTCCCTAGAGTAAGAGTGAGATCAAACAAGGGAAGAGAATGTGGAGCTCAGGGGTCAACTTCATGAAGCAATTAAGATGATCAAAGACACTTTCCTAAACTTAGCCTCTTGAGTAATTAGTGACCAAGTGATGTTAGATTACAGTATGCTTAAGACCTTGGTTTTGGATGTTACAAAGGAATGGTATGTAACACAACACTTTAATTCACATCTTGGGTCATAATATGAAGACTAATGCCATTGCTTTGATGACTCTACTAAAGGATCATCAAGCCATGGTTGAAATCACATCCCTCTAATCCCATCAACTCATATTCATGATACTATACTAGAAACAGTAGCTTGATAATTCACTTGTTATATCTATCATAGACTTCACCATATTTACCATGACCAACACAACCATGAACATCTAGACTACCTTGACTAATGAAACTAACCTTGATCTCTAGTAATATTTCAATTCCATGGATAATGTGTATGACCAAATCCTTAGTTGGTAGTAAGACCTAAGGTGTAATGCATTTTAAAGTCTTCAAGTAGAATGACACATAAAAAATTTAGAGCAACTAAGCATAAAAATTCAACTAAAGGTCATAAATACAAAGGCATAATGAGTACCACTTAGGACTTGCACTTGAAGGAACTAATTATATGTTATGTACCAATTTCCATCTTGATTAACATGGTCAAAGAAGTGATGCTCAATTGGGATGCATTCAAAATTGACCTAGATCCATTCTATAGTGAGGTGGCCCTAATACTAAAAGTTTATCTTTACAAACCACCATCATAGTTCTAGAAAGAACTTACACAACACATGACTACTTAGTCTAGGACCAATGATCCTATTGGCCAACCTTATTCCTTATCAATGCAACCTCCTTCTAGTTGAGTACTATGTAATGCATAAATTTTAAAAAGTTTTGTAAATTTTTAAACGAGTTTTTGTATTGGTGATAATTAGTGAGCAATCGAGCTAGGATTTTTAAAAATCCATGAAAGTTAGCATATTGAAAACTTGAAAGGGAGATAGGTTGGTATGCTACCTCGACAAAAACCCAAAAGGGTAGCTAATTAGTACATAAGAG
This sequence comes from Torreya grandis, assembly GCA_037957365.1. Lineage (NCBI taxonomy): Eukaryota > Viridiplantae > Streptophyta > Pinopsida > Cupressales > Taxaceae > Torreya > Torreya grandis. The sequence goes on along the minus strand of JARHVA010001322.1, from coordinate 3,035,956 downwards.
GTGAAAACTAGAAAAAATGCCTTGAGTGATTACTATGAATCTTACTAGTCTACCTAATTTTTTAGCTTCTGCCCTCAGTGCACAGTCAAATGGACTTATGACATTTTACTATGTAATGCAAAAAATTTAAATAGTTTTGTAAATTTTTGAACAAGTTTTTTTATTGGTGATAATTAGTGAGACAATTGAGCTAGGATTGTTAAAAATCCATGAAAGGTAGCATATTGAAAACTTGAAAGGGAGATAGGTTGGTATGCTACCTAGGTAAAAACCCAAAAGGGTAGCTAAGTAGTACATAAGAGGTGAGAACTAGAAACAATGCCTTGAGTGATTACTATGAATCTTACTAGTCTACCCAATTTTTTAGCTTCTACCCTCAGTGCACAGTTAGATGGACTTATGACATTATCTTGGGATGAGATAACATTTTATGTCCAAAAAAGCGTTGGGAGAAGAAAATGAATAAGTAAATCTACATAGAATATTCTTTGAATATTCATGAATTATGTATGTAATTATTGGCTATATGTATTTTATCCTATCCTCCACGAGTTGTAAAGCGATAGAAGATGAACAATCTCCTTTATTTTGCATGAATGTATGAGAAGAATATGAATATTCAAGAAATATAGTGACTATAAATATGTCTATTTATATGAAGAAGATGATGAAGCTTTGTTGAGATCAATATAGACTTATGGTTATGATTATGTATCATATTTCTTATGTTATTTCTTGTCTATGTTATAATGTTCAATGTTTGGTTTAATCTTATCTAAAGTAATCCAAATGCTCTACAAACCTTAAGAAAGATCTAGATTAATCTTAGCTCGTATCTATCGCATGATAACTCATCTTTGTCATGCTTCCATTAATTATTAATTATCTATACCATCTTATGTAGAATAATAAAACTTAGTTATCCTCATCCTTAGCATGTTTTGTTGCACTAGGAACCTTTTCTAACACATTATTTTTTATTACACACTCAAAATATTTTTTGGCATTGTACTTTCAATATTTAACATTTTTCATAATTCAATATTGAAATTGAATATCATAAAATGAATTATTTAATTTTCCTACTTTTAAAAATAGTTGTATCCTCTTTTAAATATCTTATTACCTCCTAAACCTTAATCCCAAAGAGGATAAAGCATTTGATGAACCTTACCATTGTGTCTTTCCATGCCAATCCTACATTTCTCTAGAATTTTCATCCTCCTAAGGTATTTACCTACTATTATTCATATTTGATATATGTTTTGGATGCAACTATTTAACCCTAAAATATATATTAATGAATATAGGATTAAATGTGATAGATATGCCCTAGGGAACAAGGGTAATCAACTATCTATAGAGTAGGACAATTAATTAGAAAACTTCGATAAACACTATTCTCAATTTATATATTGAGATATTCTAAAAATAGAAAGTTTAACTTTGATAGATATTACAATGGTAACGAAAAAAAATACTTAATTGGTTCTAATTATAATATAGATATGGATATATAACAAGAATGAATTATATGGGAAGTAGATTCTGGATCTACCATCAAATTCTTGATTAAGCACTTTTATGACCAAAGACACTTGCATTGACCTCAAATAGTTGCATCATTACTTTTGTCTAACCTAGACATAGGTGTCTAGTACAAATACCTATTGGATCTACATGAGACCACCTAGAATTTTATAGGTTCTATGTCTCCTTCACTATGGAGTTTTTATATGTAGATCATATATTTTCACTTCTTGTCAAATAGAAAAACCCTAGTTGTTTATCTTCATAGTGACTATGGGAAAAATGGGTTAGTGGGCTCATGGTGTTGAGCTAACCCTAAAGACCCCTATGACAATGGGTGTTGCCTACATAGATACTAATACAAAAATGGACTTATAATCATTTAGTTATACCCTACATGTGGTCTTGTGTGTGCATAAAGATGCAATATTTGATAAGAAAGTAAAACAATGACCTAGTTTGTAACATAGAGAATATGGATCTTGGGTCACTCCTTTATTAATTAAAACATATATATGTGTTGTCCCTATGAATGATATGAAAATAAGGGAAAATAGGGAAGATTTAATAACTTTAATTTATTATTAAATGATTTTGGTAAGTTAGCTTGTGCGTCGTTTGGTATATGTTAGGTATTTACTAGGTGAAGAATGAATGAGGATTGATAATGTATTTATACCAATCCTTTTGAAGAATTTATCACATCAAATAAATTAAACTGACCATGATAATATGTTATATTTGAAAATTAGATGAATTTTAGGGAATTGGACACTTGTGTTGGGATAGGGCACTTGTATCAAAAAAGGCATTTGACTAGGATGCAAGCATCTAGGAAGCTAAAAAATAGGTACAGGTCCAAAACTTTGTAGAAATAAAATATAAGTAGGTTTATAGCATTATTAGAATGATATAAGGTTTGATTCATTAGAATAACATTGCTCAAACTAATAGATAATAAATAGACATATAAATATAGTACATGTGATCCTTTCAATAGTGGAAAGGGTCTAAAAATGAGAGGAACAACAAAGGTTTAGACTCTCCAAGTGTACAAGATTGAGTTTATATATAATTTAGAAATAATGTCTACATTTGCCCCATTAATCTAGCTATTAAATGTCCAGTTTATTGAAAAATAAATGGGGAATTTGGTGTGTATAAAACACATTGCCTTTGCATGAGCCCAACATGAGTGTTTTTTTTTGTGATTGACATGAAACCAAGAACATGTGATAGTATATAATCAATTCATATAATATAAAATCAAAATAATTTAAATGATTGAAATGGAAAAAGAAAGGTCTTAGGACTACATGTGTATTGATGCAACCACCTTGCCTTTTGTAAATTTGATCTGAAAAGATGTATCATTATGAACCACTAGAGTGAATATTAAGAAAAATATAAACATGGAAAGTTCATAAATATAGATATATTGGAGGATATTTACCACAAACTTGGATTAAATATATTTTCCACCCAAGTATTAATATTAACTCAACCATGCAACTATTCATACTTATAACATGTGGATCATGAGTGAAACAAGCCACTTGACACTATAAACCTAGTGAGGTTGGATGATATAATCAAGTAAAACTTATAAATTTAGAAATATTGAGTGATTTAATCATGCAAAACATACCAAAAGTGAACCAACAACTTTAGTAGATTAGCTCAATGTGGTCCATAACAATCTAACCTCATGAGCTAAATTCTATACATGTGTTTTGAAATATAAAACTAATTTTTATTTTTTATTTTAGGTTCCCTTTGAATCAAATATTCACCCCATAGATGTCTCATGTTAAAACCTATGTATAAAAATGGTACCAATGTATAGAATCATATATAATGTGTATATACTATGAATTTTGGCCAATTTAAAAACTATGTATATTTGGAGGACATGTTTCCATAAAATTACCCAGCTATAATATGAAACTAAATCCTAGTGTAAGTGTGACTAACATGATCAAAAAACATTCTAGCACTATATATTTAAAACTAATAATTGGTATGAGTGTGGAAAATATGTTTCTAAAACACATCCCCACTATAATATGAATATATGAAGAATGTGTAATCCATGTCCCAATGGCATGAATCCACTAATATTTCCCCCCTTTTTATTTGAGGGGAAGTACAAACATGTAGTTACCTTACCTCAAAAGAATAATATAACCATGTAAATTATGAATGTGTCATTTTTCATAAAAGAGAAACATGTCTAGGTATATATGTCATGGAAATATAGATAATGTGATCACATCAAGTCCTAAGATGCATTATATAGATCATAAAAACATATTGATAATAATAGTAGAAGTTCCATAGGAAATAAAGCACACACATAAAGGCACTTAAAATTAAATCAAAAACACCATGGTCCAAGGAGAACTCAAACACAAGGCATGTTCAAATGCCACAAAATCAAAGGGATACGATTTAGTAATTTTTACAAAAAAAAAGAAATGGAAAGTTAAAATGTTAGCATACAACAAACCATGACATAAGAAAATTTCACAATAGGCAAACATAATCATGGCGGCCATAAAAAATGGATCTTATCTAAATTATTGAATAAGTAATATAATGCATGATACTAGTAAGAAAATAAAACACTTCAAGGAAGTGCAAAAAGGAAAGAATGAACAATAATCAACCAACATAAACATATCATACTAGCACATAGATCATATGTATTAGAAAAAAATGTTAAGTACGTATCATATCTAGTAAAAGATGAAAAATGTAAGTATGGATAAGGGCATGTGTAAGCACATAAGCTCAAACATGATAGTTTAAATTGATCACAAAATAATATAACTTGTATTTATTATGATAAAACAATAACATGTCCACATGACATATGTATAAGGAAGGCCAAACATTGAAAAGTGCATAGATCATGTGTCTGTGTATGCCTATATCACACTTAGAGGATATTTGAATCACATATGTGTATAGAAATAAATCATACATTGTGTACCAACATGGAACCAACAACATATATAATGAGGAGCTAATATAACTTATGAACATTACAATTTTTTTTTTAATATTTGGAAAGAGAAGACTTCCTATGATCTCAATATGAGGATGAAAATATTCAAGTAGTGGTAAATGAATAACATTTACTATACTAAATGTGTCATATGTGTTCATCATGCTCTTTTGGTAAGTTTTTACTTGGTACATTTAGTTTAAATTTATCTACATTTTATTTCATTTTTGTTGGTGATTGATTCAATTTATAGGTACCAGGTCCTAAAGGTATGAATAGATCATGTGGTATGTTATTGAGTGGATCATAACATAGTTTGCTGAACTGTTCATCTGAAGATTGTTTACCATCTATATGACTAGTGAATTTGGACTAATTTGAAGTAAGGATTTCCATTTTATCCATTGTAGCCACATTTTGAACCTTAGATTTTTCAAATATCTCTTTATTTTTGACTTCTTTTGTCAGAAATATTAGCTTAAATATTTGATGTGCTTATTGATTTTTGGTGATGTTATTTTTTCTATATATGCTTTATTATTTGACTTATTATCATTTATAGGTTCTTAATCTTTTTCATTGGCCAAATATATCTTTGAATGACTTGAATTAGTATTGCCAATATATCCCAAGCCTTGATGATAATTATAATCATATGTAGAAATAGGATGAGTGATACCTTTGAAATGTTTTCCCATATTTGACCATGATAACTAAAGTTTTGTAAATATTTATTTACAAAAACATATTGTTTGGAAAGCAAAGTATCATTATTGAGATGTAAAATTGTATAGTTTTTTGATCTAATTTGTCTTTTTGAACCTTTTCTTACTCTAAGTTTTATAATTTCAACTATTTTTTCTCTAAATTTTTATTTGGTAACCACATTTTTTATTATGGTATTTGTATTTTAGGACATGTACTCACAATGTGAGTGGTGTTATTGGTTCATGTATCAATGATATGATCAACACTACCTTTATGAATTTATATTTTGTTATTTAATGCAAAAAAAATTATGATGCTCATGCATTATATGATATACATAGTAATATTTGGATCACCTTATAGGATGTGGAGGAAGCAGTTTGATCACTTTGTATTGAATCATTTCTCTTAGGATTTCACTTGTACTCTTACTATCCTTGTGGTAACATTTTTAATCAGTTTTTTTAGATGTATTCTATTTTAATTATTCATTTATATGTGAAAACTTGTTTTGAAAAACATTAGTAGGTAATAATGTAAAAAAATGATTAACACTCTCATTTGTTGGATTATGGAAGTATGTAATTTGATTTTCAAACAATATGATCTTTTAACTGAAATTATTTTTCCACTCTTCTATTGAATTACTCGTAAGGATGATTTTATCTTTTATATATTCACAAGCACAAACCTTAGGTTCTTTAGAATGAACTTACATACATATATCATCTAATTTACCCATTGAAGGAGTGATACCATGAACCTAGTTAGAGGGATGATAGTTATCACCATCCTTAGAGATAGGAGTAAGAATAAGTTATTTTTAATCATTTTAATTATTATAAAAATGGATATGAGAATAAGAAAGAAGATACACATAAATAAGGATATAACAATTTGTGCTTGTGTTCTACCTTTACTATCTCTACTTACATGGATTCTCTAGAAGACTCTCAATAGACTAGACATGACTATCATGAGGGTGAGAAAATTAAGATGGGTCATGGGAGTAGTGAATCCAAGTCTTACTCTAAGATCATGAACAATAATCCTTTGGTATTGATAATTATTGAGAGTGGTGGTCTGACCCAGTTCATGTTAAATATAGCTAAGAATGACCTAATCATGTCCAAGGAGTTTGTGGTGGCATGGAAGGATAGATTGGTTATATAAGAGGCATGATATTGGAGGTTTTTGAGGATTCAATCACTCAAGATATAGGGCTAGTTATCCATGACCTAAAGTATTATAAATACAAAATTATGAAAGATGAATGGGTCACCAAAATTTTCAAATCTCCTAAAATGGCTAAAAAGGTCACCAAGAGCTTTAGGCATGTTGATCTTCTAGAATTCTAGCCTGAAGTCTTAAGATAGGTAAATTTTTATCCAACTTTAGATTCCAAATTCATCTTAGTTAGGCTATATCATTTCATGATCTAAAATAATTTCAAGGATGTTTAAAAAATACCCTTCCCTTCTTTATTTTATGTTCCCTCAAGACATAGTTGTAGCCTTCTATGGAAATAATAAGGTATTTATTTCACACCAAGATCTTATTCTCATGTTATTCAAAATATCCACTCTAGTGAGAAGCAACATAATGTCACTAACACCGAGTTCTAGATTAGTTTCAAATAAGGGTAAGAAATGAGCTAAGGGTGAGATCAAAGCATATAGGTCAAGGAATAAGTTGATTCTATAACTCAAGGATTCATAAAAATTGAAAGAGGTGGTAACTAAAATCCAAGGGATAGATGAACCTATATTAAAACTCTCAGACCTACATCTAGATGCCTCAAATGGCTCTAACCATGAGATTATATCTGGAGTTGTGACTTGATTTCCTAGAGAAACACTTCATTATCTTGAATTGGGTATTAGGAGTAAGGTCCTAAAATTGAGGGTGATGATAAGTGAAGTTAATGAAATTCAGGGATCCCTCCTTAATAAATATAACTTGGAGGTGAAGGAAGGCTTAATTTTTTTTGACACCTCATAAAATAAATAAATAGATGATCTAGAGGATATTCAATTTTTTGGTTCTTCAAGGAAATGTTGTATAGTATCCAATTCTCTTATACCAAACCCTAAAATTAATCCTTCCCCTTATAGATCCCTAGGTCGTAAACTTCAGGGAAAAGATGGGTTTGATTCTAATAATAGGGGGAAGGTGGGGAATATCCCCCATAAGAGTATTTGGTGATCATCCTTAATCTCTTTTATTTATATTTTCTCTTTTACCTCATCGATGTATTTCCTTTTTCTAGTTTTTTTTGCTTTCTCTCTTTGGTCTCATAGATGATAGGTCCACTTTTGGTTAGGTATTATTGTACCTAACACACCCCTTTTTTGCACATCAAAATAGGGACCCAATTTTTTCATATTATTGCCTTGATTTTTAGCTCTCTTTTATAATAAATCATGATTTGGCTTTTCATATTTTGGCAAGGTAGCACAGATGTTGTGGTTTCATAGACTAAATCTTTTTGATCTATCAAATTTTTTATCTCAAGGTTTATGTTTTAGGATTTATATTTTGGGGACTATATTCAAGAATTATTATTTTGGGACTTATCCTAGTTTGTATTTATCTTTTGGGCCTTATTTTTTGAGGAGAAATTGTTGTGGACTTACTTTTATCAGATAATTTATTGTAAATATTTTGTCTGAAACAAATCTTCTGATGGAATTGGTCTGTAGGTTTTTTGTCATGGACATTTTTCCTGACATGTTTGACATTTCCCTTTGCCCTTTTTAAACCTACCCTTCACCCCTTTTTGATATTTACTTTTGGCCTTTATGAATTATATCCTTTTAAGGCTTTTATTATGGATAAGATATCTAATTAAGTTGACCCTTTCGGTCATGCTAGACTACCCTTTAGCATTTTGGAAATATCCTTCAGGACTTTTGGAGTTCCCATTTTTCCTTGCCAACCTAACTTTAGGGTTTTGTGAAAGTGTCCTTACTCCTATATTATTGTGGCCATTTTTTCCCAACAATTCCTTTAGGACTTTTGAAATTGCCTTTTTATCCCCTTCTCATACCCTTCAAAACTTTTGTTTAATTTTTTTTATCTAATACAAAACCCTCAAAGCATTTTCCCTAGAGGAAATATGCCCTTCAAACTCCTTGAACCTACCCTTCAAGAATTTTGAAAGTGACCTTTAAAAAATTTTGAATTGGCCACTTACCCTTCAAGACTTTTGTCTTGGACCCTTTACCCTATAGGACTTATCCTTTATAAATTTGTCCTAACCCCTTTGTTATACCAAGCCCACCCTTTGAAATATGTGTCCCAGCCTCTTTACCTTAAAAAAAATATTCTTTGGTCCTTTTGTAATGGACCCTTTTTCATGGACATACCCCTCAGGAGTTTGTCTTCCCAAGCCTTTAGTCCTTTTCAAAGTGACTACTAATGCTTTAAGATATTTGTCATATCCATTTTCCTACAATAAAAATACCCTATGAAGTAGAACCTTCAAGAATTTTTGCATGAAGTAGACCCTTTGAAAAAATTTCATTGAAGTAGACCCTTTAGACCTAAGGCACATGCACTTTGAAACCCTTAGAATGACCCTTAGTCATATAAAAGTGACCTTTGAGAAAAAAAATTACCCTTCAAAGAAGGTGGAAGTACGCTTAGACCTTTCAAAAGTTCCCCTTAAGACTTTTATAATATCCTTTTTTCCCTATGATCTTACACATCAGGACATTTGTCCTACACCTTTTACCTAGACCATTTTCTTCAAACCTTTTGTTTCAAACATTTTTTCCAACACAAAATTCCTGAAATAATTCCCCATGAAAGAATTAGTCACCTGGCATTTTAATAAGATCACTACTAGCCTTGCCATACTTAGCAAAAATAAAGGTGAAAATACTTCCCATCAATCTATTGAAGACCTCTGCCAACCTAAGCTAACAAAGTTTTTATTATATAGGAAATAGAAGTGAAGTGAAGATTGCACATTTATGTCACATGAATTGATATTCAATGTAGAATCTTATATAGTCAATTTGTAGCTATTGAATCCATCATTGATTTCAAACTAACTTGCATTCTAAATCTCCTAATTTATTATAATGACAAAGATCCCTAACTATTATCTCAAGGGTACTACAAGTAGAACAATGACTAAGCTAGAGCTAAATTATTTATGCAACATACATAACATAAAGAATAAGACTACAAGCAACATAGAGCATATATACATCAATTAAATATCCATCCAAGACATTTTGAGTGGTAAATCTACCATGCCCATATTAAATGAAGGATTTTATGAAATTCATGAATACAGTCTTTGATTGTATAATCTTTGGAGACAAGTACCACAACTATTTAAAATTATGAGATGTTGATTCTATTGATATATTTTCACTAGAAAATGAGATGACACTTGTAGTTGGACTATTCATCAAGGAACTCATGTATTTCAAACATTAAAGATTACACTTCTCTACCACCAAGATAGAAGTAATGTCGTGTATTGACCTCCTATAGGATTTGTTTTTCTTAGGAAAGATATCACAAGATACTTTCTTACATCATTAAAGCAATTTTATAGTGGTTACATGTATATTAGGGGATGACTTCCATAGGTATTTATCCTTGAGTATACCTGATGCTTATTATGAAAAACACATAGTGTTGTAGTTCAATGAAGAGAGTTTAATTGAGAAGGCAATATCTTCATGGCTAATACATACCAGACCATTACATAGAAGTGGAAAAAGTTAAAAGGAGAAATTTCAATCGACAAATTTATAATGAGTATTTGCATTGGCATAGCTCTCCTCAATCGACTATAAGGTATGTTAAGTATTCATTTTATCAATTTAGATTGGGTCCTATTATTGTATATGATGCTCACCCATGATTTTTCATATACCTTAGATGAAATAATGAACCTTCACTTGATAGAGTAGATAATCCATAAGGACAAGTGTCCCATGCCTTCAATCACTTTCTACATGATTTATTATTTATTAGATATAGTCATGGGTACTTTTTATAGATATCTTGGAGAATTGTGGACTCTATCCATAGATTAAGAAAATAATAGGATTTATGACCATTATCAATTCATGCATGTATATGTATATACCAAAAACATGGTCAAAATTTTAGAGGATGTCTATCCATAGGTTTGGAAAGTCATTCATGGTTTTCCTATGCATAGACTCGGGCCTAATATCATTAAAAATTTGGATGGTAGAGGAGACTATTTTCTATATCTAGAATTCATAGTAATCATGATTTGGGGAAACAAGGTTAACCCTTTATTTCTCCCCAAGTATATCCCAAACAAGTTGGTAGAGCAAGCAATTATTTTCCAACTATGGTGGAGTATCAAGGAGGATTTATCCAAGTAGAAGAAAATCTTATTCTTTGGTCACCATGTAATGATTATAATAATGGCTTATATAATGAGGAACCATTTTTTAGACGTAGGAAAAAAATAAAAGAGTTATCCATTCCCTATGATTACTCATAGAGATTGGGATCCTCATGGCTAAGTTCAAAAGCACACATAGGGATTTAACATCCCTTACAACCATGACCCATATTCATATGATTTTATATTTATTAATGAATAATATGTTTTAGAGATATCCAAGATCATTGTGTTGAAGGAAGATCATTTGTGGATGACCCAAGATGACCCCTCAATCACTACTAGAGAATTAGACAATAAGAACGTTCTATACAAGGGTTAGGAGCCCTCTAATTTTTGGAAAGTATATTCTAAGGAGTAATCCAAGTATCAAGAAGGTCCCTCATCTTAATACCTCCCATTAAATCTAAGTAATTTTAAGAAAGAAACCAAACTACATAAAGCCAATTTTAGTAGAGGAGCACAAGCAAGGGATCCCATCAATCTAAATTTTGATGAGGAAGGAGGAACACTAGAAGAACTAATTATGAGCACTAATAAAATATCTAATATTATTCCCTAGGTATATATTGATACAAATTTTGGCATAGAAACATTAGAAGTAATGTCATCAACACCCCAAGACTCCCCATACAACTAAAAAAACCCCTTGTTTATAAGAGGAATCCTAGGAATCCTATAGGTAGTCCTATAGTAGAACCAATAAAAGGATTGACTACTTCATCTCATGAGGGAGAGGTTTTAATAATTAAATACATTGAGGATGACTCTGATAAACAAGAAAATATGGAGGTATCCAAGGTCATGATCCTCCAAATAAGATCTATAGAACTAACTTCTCTAGGTACCCAACCTCTTATGAGTTTACTTTTATCTTCTATACCCATCTTTGGATAGGTTTTTATTTCTTCTATGATAGGATCACCCTAGGTGTAAGTCCATACGTTTACCTCCATTGACCCCTCCATAATATGTTTTAGAGATATCCAAGATCATTGTGTTGAAGGAAGATCATTTGTGGATGACCCAAGATGACCCCTCAATCACTACTAGAGAATTAGACAATAAGAAGGTTCTATACAAGGGTTAGGAGCCCTCTAATTTTTGGAAAGTATATTCTAAGGAGTAATCCAAGTATCAAGAAGGTCCCTCATCTCAATACCTCCCATTAAATCTAAGTAATTTTAAGAAAGAAACCAAACTACATAAAGCCAATTTTAGTAGAGGAGCACAAGCATGGGATCCCATCAATCTAAATTTTGATGAGGAAGGAGGAACACTAGAAGAACTAATTATGATCACTAATAAAATATATAATATTATTCCCTAGGTATATATTGATACAAATTTTGGCATAGAAACATTAGAAGTAATGTCATCAACACCCCAAGATTCCCCATACAACTAAAAAAACCCCTTGTTTATAAGAGGAATCCTAGGAATCCTATAGGTAGTCCTATAGTAGAACCAATAAAAGGATTGACTACTTCATCTCATGAGGGAGAGGTTTTAATAATTAAATACATTGAGAATGACTCTGATAAACAAGAAAATATGGAGGTATCCAAGGTCATGATCCTCCAAATAAGATCTATAGAACTAACTTCTCTAGGTACCCAACCTCTTATGAGTTTACTTTTATCTTCTATACCCATCTTTGGATAGGTTTTTATTTCTTCTATGATAGGATCACCCTAGGTGTAAGTCCATACGTTTACCTCCATTGACCCCTCCATCACCACCACTACCACATATCCCTATGTTTCCACTTTTATCACACTCCCACTACCTACCTTCTTTGTCCCTATTGGCACTTATAGTATCAAATCCCTCAAAAAGAATAAGGTGACTAGGAAGGTGTAGATTACTTTAGCCACTCCATAATTTCATGTTCATTCCACTAAAATTTCCCTTCCATTTCCATCCACCACTTTTATATAAGAAACCATAGTGGAAACTACTAGTAGGGTAAGGAAGCCCAAGACTCAAGTGATCATGGTCCACCCACTCCCTCAATTTAGAGGAGTGGGTTGGTCCAAAATTATATGGCCTTCCCTACCCACCATCCTTGTCAAGCCCTAAAGGAAACAACATATTCAAAATAAGATTGAGGAAGAGGTTTTTATCACAAACTCTGATGCATATCAATTATACATCTGTCCATAGGTAGTTGACTTGAGAAGCAAGGATTCCCATATGCCAAGCTTCAAAGTCATTGAGCTTCCCTCAGTTTCCACTCTATTTGATTCCCCATGTAGTAGCATTCAAAGAGTGAGGAAGAGAAAGATAAAAAGTGAAAAGGGTATTAAAATCAACCTTGAGGAAAGATAAGAAGTGTTCTCTCTCAATAATAGGCAAAACAATTAGTTATAATAGTATCCATATGTTAAAAATATTACAGACCTAGAAAAGGCACACAAGGATGTAATAGTTGATATCCACAAAGGCATGGAACTAGCTCAATAGGAGCTTGAGATTGAAGTGCATTCACTAAAGGCCAAGGTGGAGAAATTAAAGGAGTATGAAAAGATGGTACACATTCTTATAGGTATATAATATGAGGTATATGAAGCCACTTCTATATGTTTTAATTATTTGGAGGCCATGGAGTTCATGAAGGCCAAGATGGCCCTTCATGTGAGCAACACCAATTTATTGTTTAATTACTTGAGAGATAATAACACTAAGTTAAATATATTAGTTATATATACTATAAACTCTCTATGTATTCATCTTGACCTCATGAAAACACTATAGGCATCTAATGCTTTGAATTTGGTCATCATTAGGTACTAAGAGGTAAAATAATGACTACAATTAGTTGGTGATTTAGTCCCCAGGTATCAGGTGCATGAGGCCTAGCTCCTCCAAATTTTTCATGAATTAAACTAATCTAAAGTCAAGGATGCCACTGGTAAATTGATTAGTAAGATCAAATTTGATAAACTTATTCGAAAGGCATCAAATGATTTCAAATAGAACTTACAAGGCCTAACACTTGAATAAATAGATCTAGAATTGAGTAAGGAATAGAAGAAGGTAACTGAGGTCAAAATTTATAATAATAAGTTAGATAAAAAAGGATGAACATACAAATCCCTTCAAGTAGGTAAAATAAATCATTGACCACCATTGCTAAATATTAATATTATACAAGAGTAGCATGATGTGATGCATAAAGTCTACGATGAGAATGAAGTGATGAAAAATCAAAATTATGGTAGCATATTGACTTCTATATTTGCCACCTCAATAGCCACACTAACCAAGGTGCATGTTGTACCTCATATGAATAAGCCTTAATAGGCTAAGATTTCATGCAAGTACAATTTTATAATGATAGATGTATTTAGAATTTATTTATAGTTTGAGCATTTTATTGTAAAATTTGACTCTTTATATTTTTTACACATGCACATATTGCATAGTTTTGGAAAGGTAAACTTACTTATTTTATAATTATAAGTTTTCTTTTATACAGTTTTGGACTACAATTAGAACTACATGTTCTAACTACCACATGTAATGACCTTGCATGGATTAAGAGGATGAAGAAACCCCTTACCCAAATTTATTTATACATATGTAACCCAACTTAGCTTTTTTTAGATAATTTTGAATACAAAATAATGAAGCAATTTTGATCATTAGTGAAGTGTTTGAGTATTTTATTTCCAAATTGTGTAATTAATTGTTATTTCCATGGTAGTTTTTTTAATAAATATTTAGTGTTCTAACTTTTTGAGTATATTATTGATTATTTAAATTAATTTACTAATCTATAAGTGTTGAAAAACTTCTCAAGGATTGGTAAACATATTAATTAGAATAGCTAAGTTTACATTGAGTCAAATTTATGAATATGTACTAGTGTTTTATTTGGTGTAGTCTTATGTATGTGTGTCAATGATACCTTAGATACTTAATTAGCCCAAGTCATAATCTTTTTATTAATGGTGTGAAAAAACAACACCAAAAGAAGCAACCTTTGTATGAGGATTTGAATTTCTTGCATCTTTATTTCCTTCGACTCTTTAGCCATGGCTGATTCTATATGTGAAATCACTACTAGAAATAGGCATAAGTTTTGAAAGCATAGGTATATTTAGAAACCAAACAAAGAAGTGATTTTTGATACCACATATTTTTATTTTTTGCCTTACCCTATCCTCTTTTTTTGAGTTTGTTTTGAATATCTACCCACTTTAGATTAGCAACCGACCACCTAGCCAACTCACATATAAATTCACCACCGCTATTATAACCACACATCCATATAAATTTTTTTGTTAAAAAATGACATAACCTAACTCTATTCCATCAATAGGTTGAAATAAACTACATACTTACAACTCATTCTTTGGAGTGGAGATTATCTCCATCAAGATCATAAAACATTAGAGGTTACCTCATAAAGGCTTTGGTGTGCATAAAACCCACATCACAAGTATAAATTAGCACTAAAATGAGGGCCAAAACCTTTATTTATATTAGTTAGTCTTTTCATAGAGTTAAAATGGATTCACCCAAGAGAGTGACTAGATATAATTCCCAAGATGGTTTATTAGTTTCACCCTTGACTAGTCATAGAAGACCTAGGGTTGTGATAACAAATCTAGTTCAAAACAATCCTCCTCCAGTAGGGAAACATTTAATTGTAAGGAATCATTTACCTCTTGACCAACTAATAGCTCAACAATAACCTTGGTTAGTTCCATCTAACATCGTGATCCTAGGAGATGTGCATGATTTGCCTCAAAATCCCAAAAAAAAATATGCCATCCCTTTCTCCATTTGGAGCAAGGATAATAGAGGAGCATATCAAATCAGTTAAAGATGATTTAAGATTGATGAATTTAATATATGAGGATGTTACATGTAGATTATTCCTATTTAATTTTATGTATGCTATTTATTATTAGTATTTAAGTTTAAAATAAAATTCCATAACTTCTTGGGATGAATATCAAGTAGCTTTTCTTGTGTAGTTTAGATAGGTAACCAATCCTACTTTGGTATATACAAATTTCACTAGAATTAAGAGAGAACCTAATGATCCCATCTATGCTTTCAATTTAGTATGGTATAACATATATAATTGATTGACCCCATGATATAAACTAGAGGCAACACTAGCATTAGATATGTACAAGAATGCCTTGAACCCTATCACTACTATGTTCTTGAGAAAAATAATTACACATAACACTTTAGAACTAGAATTATAAGATTCTATCACTATTAATAGATAGCTCAATCCATAGATACCTAGAGTTCCTAGTGTCAACAAATCTTTTCCTACACTAAATCTAGTTTCACATGTAAGGTAGAACATCCCAGTATTCAATCAAAAATAGTTATCCCCCATTGATGTAAATAATGCCATAGAATTTTAACTACATAAAAAATCATGTAATGAGCAATGGATATTAGTAGAATCATAATGTGGCTACACTTACTACTATTTTTCTATAAGGTACATATTTAACAAAAGTAGAATTAGACTCTATTTAGAAGATGGTTCAGAAGTTGAGTAATGATTTCCTGAATATGAAAAAGAAGATGGGAAATGAAAATGATCCAATTGGAAATTATAATACCATATTTTATATATAAAATATACCCTTCAATAGGCTTGAATAATATAACAAACATCTAGAGATAAACATAGTAGAGAGGGACCTTCCTAATTGGTGTATAATTTACAACACCTCTAATCATGGTGAACTCAACTACATTAAATTTTTCATAGCATTCAAAATATTTTAGAGAAAGGTGGTTAGATAAGATTATATGCATAATACTCTTGATAATTATCCAAATCCTCACTCTTACAAGATGACCATGTTCTTTAAGATTCACGAGTTTCCTTTCCTAGGTGAATATTATAATAAACTAGAATATAATATTGATGAAGTCCATGGTTTTTAGTAGTTATAGAGAGGTGATTACAACTTGAGGAAATAACAAAAACTTACAATATCAACTCATCTAAATACCATAGTGATTCCTCCTAATTACAAAGTAGACAACAATCCACCCCCTCCAAAGGGGAATGAGCAATAGTAAGGTAAGGAAGAACCAAGCAAAGGAGGATACAATATGATAGAGGATATAAAGAAAATCAAGGTGAATATAAATCTTCATGAGTTAGTTTAGATCCTTTAATATAAGGAGCTTATTTCTAAGTCTATAACTAGAAAGGTGCCTATGAAAAGGCAAAAATATCTATAGATAAAGTGAAGGCATTTAACACCAATGTAATATACAATAATAAGCTTGAAGTGCCACCATTTATACTAACTATTTGAGCTTTAGGTAAGAACATTTATAATTTTTTAGATGATTCTAGAGATTCTACAATTGTCATGCTTACTTCCATATGTCAAAATCTTGGTTTAACACCAAGTCATTCAAAAAGAATAGTTTCGTAATTGGATAATACAGTGGCCTTAGTATTTAGATAATTAAACAATGTGTGCATTCAAGTATCTAAAAGAAGAGTCCAAATAACCATCAATATTCTATTAGTGGACATACTAGAGGCTATGGATTGTTGTTGAGTAGGGAATGCTCTTAAATTCTTAATTGGTATCTTTACATAGACTTTTCCCATATATGGCTCCCATGGAGAAGAGTTGTGAATCATATCTGAATTAATAGATAACCTAGAATAAAATATCCCATTATGGAATATAATGTTAAGAATGAAGAGGTAAAGTATGAATCACCAAGCCTTGGTATCTATACTTTTACTACTCAAAATAAAATACACAAGACAAAACCTAAAAGTTTCAATTAGCTATGGACTCTACACTTTGATGATGCTAGATCTAAGTAAAGATCATGCATGTGAATCAAACTAATTGATCAATAAGGTAAGAAATTCTTGGTAACATATAGATATTAGTTTCTGTGCACGAACAATAGAGCTAAGTATGAGGATCTAATTATGAGATTATAGTTTGCAGTTAAGAATAATATAAGGCAAATAAAAATATTTGGTGATTCAAAATCGATGGTCAAAAAAATAAAAAATAAATATCAATGCAATCTATCTTATATGAAGAGATACAAGCATAGAGGATGGGACTTCATTGAAATCTTTATAGATTTCAAAATCATAACACTCCTTAGAGAGTAAAACTAGACTACTAATTCATTAGCTAATTCCACTACTAATTTGTAGCTACTAAAAGAATATAAGGTAAATAAGTTCTCTATAAAATTAGTTCCTTGTCCATCTATTCTAGATAATGTAGAAAAAATTTAGGTCTTCAATGATGACCAATATATTATTTAGTTCGTAACTAATTCAAGGGATTTCAAGTTCTAAATCATCAATGACAAGGACATAAATCACCTTTATTAGGAAGAAATAGATAGATAGGGCATTTTTTAACTCAAAGAGAATTGAATTTTGGTTGGCCTGGTCTCCTTGGAGAGGTCATTCAAATTATTCCCTCAGACACAACATCTTAGATAGCCTAAGGTCAAAAAATTAAAATTCAAAAGAGAAAATATGGGAGATGAGCATAGCCCACATTATATGAATATTGGTCTCAACTGTATTATAGAAGAAAGACAACAAGTGAAAGTTTTAATTACTCAATATAGGGATGTCATTGCTTATACATATGAATATTTGAAGGTTTATGACCTATAAGTCATCATTCATATAATTCCCCTTAAGATAAAACATAAGCCATTTAGATAAAGATAATGACTATTTAATCCCATTCTAGAGGCTCTTATTCAGAAAGAAGTGTAAAATCTATTAAGTGCAAAAATCATCTTCCTAATTTGACATTCTACTTTAGTAGCTAACTTGGTTCTAGTAAGAATGAAGAGTGGTGAAATCAAATTATGTGTGGAGTTTAAAAATATTAACAATTTTTTTGAAAATGACAATTATCCTTTACTTTCAAAAAATTTAATAAATATTTTGAAAAGGATAATTGGTCATACAAGTAGTTAGTGGTTCTAAAATGATGTCCTTCCTAGATGGATTTTTAGGTTACAATTAGGTATTAATGAAATCTAAAGATAGAATGAAGATGGTGTTTATAGTGAAGTGGGGAACTTATGTGTACAATAGGATGTCATTTAGCCTAATAAATTTAGGAGCTACCTTTTAATGTGCCATGGATCATACTTTCAAGGGGTTAACAAGAAAGTGTATAATTATCTATATGGAGGATCTTACAATATTTTTAAAGAAACAAGAAGACCACATAAGTCACCTATAGTCCATATTTAAAAGATGCAAGAGGTTTGGTATTTCATTGAACCCAAATAAGAGGATATTTGGAGTGAAAAAAGGCAAGATTTTGGGGCATATCATCACTAAGGATGGGATCACTATTGATCCATAAATAATTTAGGTGATTTTAGAGATTCAACCACCAAACAACAAGAAGGAGCTCAAATCATTCTTTGGAAAAATTAACTTCATGATGAAGTTCATCTTAGGATTTGCAGAGATCATCAGACCCTTGAATACCATGATCAAGTAGGATGTCAAAATAGAGTGGACAATTAAAGCACAGAAGTCCTTCTAGGACATTAAAGACATAGTATCAAAAGCTTCAATAATGATCAGTCTTGATTTCAATAAAGATTTGTACCTATACTCATTTAATTCATAGCATTCAATTGCTACTATGATCACGTAGAGAAAGGGTGTAATTAAGCATCTAATTTCCTTCATGAGAATGAACCTAAACTATGCATATATCAGGTATTATATGATTGATAAACAAATTTTTGCCCTTAGAAAGCAATGAACAAGTTTCATCACTACATCTTAAGGAATAAATTCATTATCATCATGCCTAACACCACTATCAAGCTCACTCTGTCATAGAATGAGCTACGATAATGCTGAGGCCAATGGATGGCTAAACTCCAAGAATTTGACATCAAAATAAATATTTTAAGTATCATCAGAGGGCAAGGCATTGTTCAACTCATGACTGAACCATATTCAAGCATCATCATTGAAGAGGTATGTGAATCTTAAGTCTCCAAAGAAGAGTGGTATACTGATATAATACAATATTTACTTATAATATCTTGTTACTTAGATCTCAATAAAGAAAGATGAAGAGATTTGAGACTCAAATATGGTCATTACATGATCAATAAGGGAGTCCTCTATAGAATAAATTATGAAGTTATTTATCTTAGATGTGTATCTATAAAGGAAGTTAAGGAAATCCTGATGAATTTGCATTAGAATATAGGTAGTGGTCATCCTTCTAGGAATACAAAATATTGTAAAATATTTAGGATGGGTTACTATTGGCCAACCATATTTAAGGATTCTCACACTCACATCATAAGATGCCAAGAATGTCAAGGTTTACCTAGGAGAGAAAAACATGCAATAATGCCTTTACAACCAGTTGTGGAAGGTAGGCCTTTTATCCAATTGGGTTTAGAATTAATTGATGTCATCAAAACAAATTCCTTAGTAGGCCATAAAATTATACTCATTGATATAGACTACTACACTAGATGGACTAAAGTCATAGCCACAAATAAATATAGAGTACAAGATGTGATTTGATTTTTTAAAGAACACATAATAACTAGATTTGGCCTACCTATTTATATGGTTTATGACAATGTGTTCTCTTTAATATTAGAATAATTTATTGATTGGGCCCAAAATAACTAGATCATCATCAAGTTAGATTCTAACAATTACCCTTAGGGAAATGGATTGGTAGAATCAACTAACAAAAATTTGATTGATGCAATCAAAAAATCAATAGGGCACAAGCCTAGGGACCAGCATAATTTACTAAAGTATGCTATTTGGGTAGACTAGATGAGATATAAACAAGCCCAAAAACCCTCACCCTACCTACTAATATACGGATGCAGACCAATTTTACCCATCACATTAAAGCTAGCCACCTTTCAATTTATGCAATACTACATGAATCCAAATGACAAAGTCAAATCAACGTTATTGAATATAATAAATATGGAAGATTCAAGGACTAAAGCCTTGAAAACATTCAACAAACACCAAGATGTGTTTAAAATGTGGTTTTATAAGAGATCAAAAGCCAAAGCATTTAGGATTTTAGACTTAGTGTTACTTTAGGATAAAGCCCATGAAAAAAGGGCAATGTGATAAGTTTGACCCAATATGGATTAGACCCTATCAAATTTTAGAGATCATGGGTAGTAACACATTTTATATGAAGGACCTCTAAGGCAACGAGCTTACATATCTAGTCAATGGATAGTTTTTAAAACATTACTTTAGTGTTATACTATCAATTAATGTTATGAAGTAACAAGGGCTAAATGAATGTAGTTGTAGGATTATATTAGATTTCTTGCTTTATAGATTAGATATCTACTTTATATATTAGATTTCTTGCTTTCTATATTAATCTTTCCCAATTCTAGTATTTTTTTATCTTAGGTTAGATTCCTAATTTCATTATAGTAGTTTCCTACTTTCTATATTAGTCATGTGTTGCTTTCTTTGATGATCAAGATCATATTTGCTTTGACTATAACCAAGCTGAAAATCCCAAGAAAACTAAAATTATGACTTTTGAAAAAAGGGGAGATTAAAATCTTGACATTATGGGGTCTGGTTTACATATTGGGTGTATTTCTATGTTTTTGAGTCTTTAAGATGAAGTTAGGTAATCATAAATTATTCTAAATGGTGTCATACCTAAATACCTTTAACAAGCATGTGGAAGTTGCTCTCAAATTACTTCATACAAATTTAAAAATCCTTCTTATTTTATTGGATCAAATGCACTTATCACATTTTATACCTATTGGGAGTGATAATTCTAAGAATAGATGTGTCAAGCAAGGATGTTCTAGTAATGGATTTTTTTTATAATTATACCAGCTTGCTAGGGTTCTAGCTCTTCTCTTTTCTACTCAAGAGTGAAACATAAAAAAAGAATAAAGAGCCAATGGATTCAAAAGAGGCAAATAAAATTGAAATAAAATAAAAAATCTCACATGATGAAATAAGGTTAATATATCATGCATCATGATCAAAAGGAAAATGATGGAATGAGAAGAGAAGGATCCTAAGGTATCTCTATCAGGACTATTGGCACCTAGTTGGTAGTAGATCAATGCCTAAGATTCGATTATTTTTGAGCTTAATATATATTGGAATGAAATCTACAGTCCCATTAAAGCCTTTGAAAAACTCATCACAATAGGGGTTAAACAAATTACATGTTTTTGACACACATAGATCTAAGAAATTAGGATACAAGTATGTTGTGTGAAATCTACTTAGGAGTCCCTTTCATATTTTTGATTCATGTATTCTTGTGTGACATACTTTATTATTTATATACAATTGTAAATTAGAGTTCTGGGTACTTGAATATTCAAGAGTATTCCCCTTGTAAGTCACCATTTGTTATACCTATCACACCCCCTTTTCCCACAACAAAATGGGGACACACTTTTTTTATTTTATTGCCTTCATTTTGAGATCTCTTTTATAAAAAATCATTATTTGGATTTTCATATTTTGGTAATGTAAAATGTATATTGTGTTTTTATAAACTAAACCCTTTTGATCTATCATGTTTGTTATCTTAAGCTTTATGTTTTGGGATTTATGTTTTGGGGACTATATTTAAGACTTATTATTTTGGGGCTTACCCTATTTTGTCTTTACCCTTTAAGATTTGTTTTTTAAGGATAAATTGTTGCATAATTATTTTTATCAGAGAATTTATTATGGACATTTTATTCAAAATAAATCTTTTGACAAAATTAGTATGTGTGATTTTTATCTCATACATTTTCTGTGACATATTTGACATTGCCATTTCCCCCGTTAAAACCTACCCTTCACCCCATTTTGAGATTTCATTTTGGATTTTTTGAAGTAGATCATTCAATAATTTTTTCATGGACAAGATACCCTATGAAGTGGGCCCTTTAAATCATGCTAGACTACCCTTCAATATTTTAGAATTATCATTTAGGAATTTTGGAGTGCCCTTTTTTCCTCACCAATCTACCCTTTGGGTTTTGTGAAAGTTTCCTTTGACCTTTATTTTTGTGTCCATTTTTAACCAACAATTCCTTTGGGAATTTTTCAATTGCCTTTTTGGCCCCTTCACATATCCTTTGAACCTTTTATTTCAGACATTTTTTATGATACAAAATCTCGAAATCAATTTCCCCAAAGGATACATGCCTTTTGAACTCCTTGAACCTACCCTTTGGGAATTTTTAAAATGAACTTTTGGCATTTTTGAAGTGGGCACTTACTCTTTGGGACTTTCATCTTACACCCTTTAACCTATGGGACTTATCCTTTAAAACTTTATCCCAACTCCTTTGCCATACCAATCCTACCCTTTGAAATATTTATCCTATCCTATTTTCCTTATGAAAAGTACCCTTCAACCCTTTTGTAATGGACCCTTTGTCATGGACATACCCTTCAATATTTTTTCTTCCCAAGCCTTTGGCCTTTTCAAAGTGATTAATTACCCTTTCGGATAATTGGCATAGCCCTTTTCTCACTATAAAAACACCATACATAATAGACCCTTTAGGAATTTTTTTATGACGTAGACCCTTTGGACCTAAGGCACATGCCCTTTAGAACCCTTGGAATAGCCCTTAATCATACAAAACTTCCATTCAAGAAAATTAAAGTATGGTTCAAAGAAAGTGGAAGTGTCATTTGGACTTTCAAAAGTTCCCCTTAGGACTTTTGTAATACAATATTTTCCCTAAGATCATACCCCTTAGGAATTTTGTCCTACACCTTTTCCCTGCACCATTTCATTTAGACCTTTTGTTTTAGACATTTTGTCTAACACAAAAGTCTTTAAATAATTCCCCTTAAAATAATTATTTACCAGGAATTTTACCAAGATCACTACTAGCCTTGCCATAATTATCTAAAATAAAGTGAAAATACTTCTCATCAACATATTAAAGACACTCATCAACTTGAGCTAATAAAGTTTGAATTATACATGAAATAGAAACAAAGTGAGCATTGCACATTTATGTTGCACTAACTGTTATTCAATGTAGAATCCTATACATGTGATTCATAGATATTAAATCCATCATTGATTTAAAACTAACTTACATTCAAAGTCTCTTGATTTATTATAATGACAAAGATCCATAACTACTATCTCAAGGATACTATGAGTAGAACAATGACTAATCTAGAGGTGAATTATTTACTTAGCATACATAACACAAAGAAGAAGATTGAAAGCAACATAGTGCATATATACATCAATGGTATGTTCATCTAGGGAATTTTTAAGGGTAAATACACCATCCCCATATTTAACTAAGGACTCTATAGAATTCATAAGTATGACCTTTGATGCTACATTATTCAGAGATAAGTAGTACAACTATTCAAAATTATGGGACCTCATTGATTTTTTGGATGTATTTTCACTAAAAGATGAGATGACACTTGCAGATAGACTATTTGTTAAGGAAATATTTTATTTTAAATTTCAAATATTACACTTTACTACCACCAAGCTAGAAGTATTGTTGTGTATTAACCTCCTATAGGATTTGCTTTTCTCAAGAAATATATTGCAAGCTACTTGCCTACATCATTTGAGTAATAATATAATGTTTGTACACATGTTAGGGGTTGACTTCCAAAGGTATTTATCCTTGAGTATAATTGATGCTTATTTGGACAAACACATAGTGGTGTAGTTCAAAAAAGAGAGTTTGATTTAGAAGGCACTATCTTCATGGATACTCCCAGACTAGACCATTGCATGGAATGGGAAGAAGCTAAAAGGATCAACTTCAATCGACAAATTTAGAATGGGGATTTACATTGGCATAGATCTCCTCAATAGATGCTATGGTATGCCAAGTATTCATTTCTTTATTTAGATTAGGTATTATTATTGTATATGATGCTCACCCATAATGTTTCATATACCCTAGGCAATATAGTTATATTTTGTTTAAGAGAGTAGATAATCCATAAGGATAAGCATCCCATGCCTTTGGGTAATTTATACATGATGTTTTATTTATTGGATATAGTCATGGGTACTTGTTATAGATATCTTGGTGAATTGTAGACTCTATCCATAGATTGTGAAAAGAATAGGATTTTCCTCCATTATTAATTCATACACATTTATGCATATACCAAAAACATGGTAAAAAATTCATACAATGTCTATCCACAAGTTTGGCAAGCCATTCATGGCTCACCTATGCCTAGACTCGGGCCTAATATCATAAATAATTTGGATGGTAGAGGAGAATATTTCCTCTACCCAAACTTCATAGTAATCATGATTTGGGGGAACAAGGTTAACCCTTTGTGCCTTCCCAAGTATGTCCTAGACAAGTTGGTGGAGCAAGAAATTAATTTCCAATTATGATGGAGTATCGAGGAAGATTTATCCAAGAATAAGAAAACCTTATTCTTTGGTCACCATGTAATGATTGGAAGAATGTTTTATACAATGAGGAAGTATTTCATAGAGGTAGGTGATAAACATAAGAGTTATCCATTACCCATGATTACTCATAGAGATTAGGGTCCTCATGGTCAAGTTCAAAAGCACATATAGGGATTTAACATCACTTACAACCATGTCCCATATCCCTATGGATTTATATTTCTTAATTCAAAATCTAATGAGGGTGTTTTGAAGATAACTAGGATTATTGAGCTGAAGGAAAATCATTTGTAGATGATCCAAGATGACCCCTTGATCATTGATAAAGAATTAGACAATAAGAAGGCTCTATATAGGGGTTAGGATCACTCTAATTTTTGGAGAGGATAATTTGAGGAGAAATCCAAGGACCAAGTAGGTCCCTCATCTCAATCCCTCCCATTAAATATAAGGACTATCAAGATAGATATTGGACTACTTAAAGATAGTTACAATAAAGGAACACAAGCAAGGGATCTCATCGGTCTAGATTCTGATGAGGAAGGAGAAACACTAGAAAAATCAAGTATCTATTGTTATGCCCTGGGTATAGATTTCTACATCTATTAGCATATAAAAATCATCAATACCCCAAGAATTCCCCATAAAACTAAAGACCCCTATATTTTATAAGATGAATCATAGGCCTCTTACATGCAATCCTATAGTAGAAACAATATAAGGCTTGCCTATTACATCTCATGAGGGAGAGGTTATAATAATAAAATACATTAGGGATGACTCTCATGAGGAAGAAAATTTGGAGGCAGTCCAGGCCATGAGCTTCTAAGTAGGATCTATAACACCAAATTCTCTAGGTGCCCAGTCTCTTATGATTTTCCCTTTATCTTTTATACCCATCTTTGGATAGGTTTTTATTTTTATATGCTAAGATCACCCCAGGTGGAATTCCTTACTTCTACCTCCATTAACTCCTCCATCAAAAATAGTACCATTAGTCCCTCTATTTTTACTTCCATCACACTCCCACTACCTACCTCCTTTATCCTTACTAACACGTATACTATTACATCCCTCAAGAAAAAGGTAACCAAGAAGGTGTAGACCATTTTAGCCACCCCATAATTTTATGTTCATTTCACCCAAATTTCGCTTTCACTATCATCTACCACTTACATAAAATAAACCATAGTAGTAACTACTAGTAGGGGAAGGAGTCCCAAGCCCCAAATGATCACATTCCACCCACTCCCTCAATTTGGAGGAGTGGATTGGTTAAAAATTATATGGCCTTCACTATTTGACATCCTTTTCAGCTCTTAAAAAAATAGGTTTAAGAAGAGATAAAAGAAGAGGTTATTATCACAATATTTGATACATCTCAATTAGACATCCCTCTATGAGAAGTTGACTTGAGAATCAAGGATTTGTAAATGCAAAGCTTTAAAATCATTGATCTTCCCTCAATTTCCACTCTATTTAATTCCCCATCTGGTAGCATTCAGAGAGTGAGGATGAGGAAGCTTGAAGATGACAAGGGTTCTAAAATCATCCTCAAGAAAAGATAAGAAGTGTTCTCCATCACCAAGAGGTAGAATAAGAAGCTAGGGCAATCTCCATATGTTTAAAATCTTGAAGACTTGGCACATACACATAAGGATGCAATAGTTTCTATACATGAAGGCACAAAATTGGATCAAAAATATCTTAAGGATAAAGTGCATTCACTCGACACTAAGGTAGAGAAATTAAAGGAGAAAGAAAAGATGATACACATTCTTACAGGTATAGAAGTGAAGGTATAAGAGAATGCTTCTAGATGTTATAATTCATTAGAGGCCATGGAGTTCATGAAGGCTGAGATGGCCCCTCATGTGATCAATGTTCAATAAATTATTTAATTCCTTATGAGATGATAGTTCTAATTTGAATATGTTAGTTTTATATACTATAAACTCTCTATACAATCATCTCGACCTCATAACAACACTAGAGGAATCTAATGCCTTGAATTTGGTCATCATTAGGTAGGAAAAGGAAAAAGAATAGCTATAATTAGTTGGGGTTTTAGTCCTTAAGTATTAGGTGCATGAGGCCCAGTTCCTGCAAACTTTCCATGAATTGAAATTATCTAAAGTTAAAGATGCCATTAGTAAATTGATCGGTAGGATTAATTTTCATAAACTTATTCAAAAGGTAACAGATGATTTCAAATAGAGCTTACAAGGTCTAATAATTAAATAAATAGAGTAAAAATTGAGTAAGGCCTAGAAGAAGGTAATTGGGGTCAAAAATTTCAAGAATAAATTTGAGATAACCAAGGATGAACATGCAAATTTCCATGGGTTGGTTAAAATAATTCATCAACCACCACTTCTAAAATTTAATATTATATGGTAGCAGCATGATATAATGCATAAAGTCTACAAGGAGAAGAAGTGAGGAAAAAGTAGACTTTTGGTGGTGTATCAACCTTTACATCTACCACCTCAATAGCCATGTCGACCAAGGTGCATGCAGTGCTTTATATGACTAAGCCTTGATAGGTTAAGATTTCATGCATTTGTAGTTTTTTAATGGTATATGTATTTATAATTTCCTTATAGTTTGAGCCTTTTATTGTAAAATTTGACTCTTTCTATTTTGTACACATACACACATTGCATATTTGTATAAAGGTCAACTTATTTATTTTATATGGTTTTCAACTATAATTAAAACTGCATGTCCTAACTACCACATGTAATGAACTTACATAGATTTAGAGGATGAGCTGACCCCTTCCCCAAATCTATATATATATATATATATATATATATATATATATATATATATATAATATATATATATATGTATATATATATATGCATATATATATATATATGTGTGTGTATGTATATATGTATATATGTATATATATATATATATATATGTATGTATATATATATATATATCTGTGTGTGCATGTGTGTATGTATATATGTATATATATACATATATATATATATATATATATATATATATATATATATATATATATATATATATATGTAACCTAACTTAGCTTTGTGTTAGATAATTTTGAATACATAAATACAAAGAAATTTTGATCATCAACCAAGTGTTTGAGTATTTTCTTTCCAAATTTTATGTAATTAGTTGTTATTTCCATGGTTTTGTGTTTTGATAAATCTTTAGTGTGCTAAATATGTGTATATATTTTTAACTATTTTTATTAATATACTAATATGTAGGTATACAACAACATCTCAAAGATTGGTAAACATACTGATTAGAATAGTTAAGTTTACATCGAATCATATTTTGGAATATGTAATAGTGCTTTGTTTGGTGTATTCTTCTATGTGTGTGTAATTCCAACCTCAAATACTTCATTCACCCAAGTCATAATCTTCTAATTAAGTGTGTGTAATAACTTCACCAAAAGAAGAAACCTTTGTTTGAGGCTTTCAAATTTCATGCATCTTTGTTTCCTTAGACTCCTTAGTAATGTTTGATTGTATGTGTGTAATCATTTTTAACAACATACCTAGATTTTTAAATCACATGTATGTTTAGAAACCAACCAAGGATGTGATTTTCAAGAACCACAAAGTTTTATTTTTTTCCTTACCCTACCCTCTTTTTTGGAGTTATTTTGATTATCTACCCACTTTAGATTAACAACCTACCACCCATCCAACTCACACAAAAATTCACTACCCCTATTAGAACCACACCTCCATCTAAAAAACATTATTAATAACCTACATACCCTACCACTATTCCTTCAACAGGTTAAAGTAAACCACATACCTAAAACTCTTGCCATAGAGTGGTGTTTATCTCCATCAAGATCTTAAAATGTTAGAGGCTATCTCATTAAGGTTGTGGTGTGTATAAAAGTCACATCAACATTTATGTTATTCTTTAGTTTTTTTTATGGCTATTATACTAGCCTTTTGTCTCCTTCAAAGGTAAACTCAGACTTCTCATTGTGTTCGGGCTAGGTTCCACACCATTCAAAGGTGGGATTAGCTTAATCTAAAAAAAATCATATTACTAGCTAACTATTTTGAAAATATGATAATTTTTTCTATAAAAATTGGCAATGAGATAAACCCATAAAAATAAAGAAATAAAGGTATAGCGTATATCTTGTAGATCTATATTTACTTAAAATATTAAAATACATAATTTGAAAAATAAATACAATATTTTGGAAAAAAAATAGGTCTTTTTCTATAGCAACATAATTAGAAAAACCTCTAATGAATATAAAAATTGATCTATTTTAAAATAGAAATAGCCTAAACAATATGGAATGCTTCATAAGTAAAAACTTAGAATATTCCTAATAAAGAATAATTTTTTTTGAGAAAGCATGAAGTTATTTTAGAAATTTGAGAGAGGTTTTTGAATAAAAGATGAGTTCAGATGAAATCTAGAAATCAACTATACAATAATTACACTATTCTCCTTATATGTCAATATTTACTAAAAGTAGTAAATTATAAAAAAAGAATAATTTGTACCAAATTTTGGTGAATAAAAAGAGGTTTTTGACAATACCATTCTAAGTAAAAGATACATATAAATAATTTTAAGATTGAAATATTTTGAGATTAAAATGTGTCAATCAAGGAATATGAAAGGTACAAGCAAATGAGCATGAATCTTGGCAACAATAGGAGGTTAAAATCCTACGGTAACGTTTGAGATCTAAAAATCAATCATAGAAAGCTAAAAACCCTAGTTGGTTGAAAAAATTAGGAATAAAAAAAAATCATATAGATTGAGTTCACCAAATATTTAACCCTAAAATATAGATTAAGTAATCTAGGGTTAAAGGGATATAGATATCCTAGGGCATAAAGGTAATAAACTATGTATATATTAGAACAATTAACTTGCAAACTCAAATAACCAATATTATAAATTTATATATTGATATATGATAAAAATAGAAAGTAAAACTTTGATAAATATTATAATGATAATGAAAATATGATACTTGGTTAAGATTCTAATGTAGATCTAGATATAGAATAAGAAGGAATTAGACATGAAATAGATTCTAGATCTATCACCAAATTATGGATTAAGCACTTTTATGACCTTAGATGCTTTCATTAACCTTATATGGTTATGTCTACACTTCTATTTAACTTGGATATAGGTGTTACATAAGGAATACTTATTGGACTTATATGTGACTATTGATTTAACAATTTTGGTAATATTGGTGTATTATTCCTAATTTAGTTAAAGGGTTTGAGTAATAAAATCAATAAACAAATATGTAATTATTAAGCTACTAGTTTGTGAAATTCGATTGCAATTAAATTTTTTCTAAAAATAGTAATAAGGGGAAGAAAATAAGACTTAGCTAAAAACTGATTGATCTAATTGAGATAGAGATTTGAATTCATTTTGCAGGATTGGGACACTATCATAAACTAAGATCTAACCATCATTTTTTGATTGGATAGGAGTGATAAAACTGAACAGGAGTGGCACTGGCACTGTAGTTCACCTCTACTCCTATTATCCTAAGGATCTAAGCTTTTTGGGTTTTGTTTGTCAGGTCTATGTGACCCTATTTGTCAAGTTTTGATAGCTAAAAGTTTATAGAGATCCTTGTAAAGCATATTTTCTCTTAAAAACCTATGTTTTAATATGTTTTGACCAATTTCAAGAAAGAGGGGGGGTGGGGGGTAGTGTGTGTAATATTCATTGTACATAGATCCACACCCCTTGTGTGGGAACACTACCTACATACCAATACTCTGAAGAGGGATCAAGCCATATGTAGTTCTTCCACTTGAAGTGCTTTGTGAAATTATGTATGAAGATGTATAATGCTAAATTGGATGTACTTGAGGTGGCTAGGGATTGCTGTAAGGATTTGAATAAGCTTATAATTTCATTGGCTAGTTATATGCAGAGAATAAGAAAGATTACTTGAGTAGTCTTGATTGTATTTTTGCTTTCTTAGTGATAAATGCCAACCCTTTATAAATGATCTTTGAATGGGCTTATATAGGGATACATTGGTCATGGATTGAATTTGATCACATTAGGCTACATAAGGATAAGGTTGGGGAACTAGAAGAAATTGATCATTGGGGCCATAAATAAACTTGAATAACAATTCCAAAAGTGGAGAGGAGTGGCATTGGCACTTTAGTCATAGTGTGGGGATATTTTCCTAAGTATACATGACATGGGGGGATTGATTTGTCATGGAAAGAGGGATCTGGCTCAGTTGGGATCATGTCTAGAAGGCTATGGATGACTAAGAATCAATTAAAATATGCCTATGAGGGTCATGAGAGCGAGAGGGACGTAAGGGTTGGGTGTCATTAGCCACACTCAATTTAGTAATTTTTACATTTTATATAATGTATTTCCCCCACCCCCTTATTCTAGTGATGCAATAAATCAAAATACTAGGATAAAGGAAAAATAGAAAGGATGCATGAACTTACCTATAAGGGTTAAACTAATGAAGTTATGTGATGTTGGGTGTGCATAGAGAGAGAATAGTATGAAGTGTGAATCTAGAAGAAAAAAAAGAGTAGATCAGTTTTTACTAGATACACTATATCTAAAATAAGAATGTATAAAAATTGGTAAGAGATAGAGGAAGAGAAAGGAACAGATACACCTCATCAAGAATGTGAACCAATACAAAACCTATTATGATGTTGAGTGATGATGGATTATACTAAGTAATGATGGAAGGTGTTGTACCAAGATTAATATCATAAATAGAGCTAAGTGCTCAATTTTATGAAAGTGGCTAAAGAATGCAAAAGTTGGCCTTTTGGCTCCATCATCACAACTAAGTGAAGCTATATGATCATGTGTGTGTTAATTGATGTCTAGACTATTTATCCAATCCCTATGAATATGTGGCTCAAGAATATAAAGGATAACTAGTCCTTTGGCTCCATCATTGCCCATTACATGAAGCTAGGTGATCATATGTATGTTGATTGATATTTGGACTATGTTTCTAACCCCTATGAATAGGTGTCCTAATAATACAAAGGCTAGTTATTCCTTTGGCTCCATCATTGCCTCATGAAGTGAATCTATGAACTAATATCAATATGAAGTGTATGTCATATGAGATGGATCTTAAAGCTCATAAATTTACTATGATCTAATAATGTTGGCATGGATATCCAAATGTATAGTCTAAAAGATGGAGATTAGGATTGTATGAAATCCACTCCAAAACTAGTGCACTAAGCTTATATGAAATCCACTCAAGAACTCAAGAACTTAGGAGTGTGAAAGTTAGGATTATATAAAATCCATTCCAAAATGATGCCAACCACATATAAATAGAATAAGGCATGAAATTTCAAAGAATGTTTGGGTAATGTTAAACTCAGAAAGAAAACAAAACAAATGTGCCACATACATTGCCCCCAATCACTAGTGTTTGAAACATGGATTCTGATCTAGAAGTCATATTAACTACCATATCTAAAATTGGAAGTGAGATACATCCTGGTGTGCATGATGTTCTCTATATCTATATTCCTTGAGTGAAAGTGTATTGAAAATGACTAATTCTAAATTATCTTAGATATGCAAAACTATAGTTGAACCTACTTTTCTACCTTCTTCTAAAAAGTATAGTTTTTGTATTATTTGGATAAGATCATTAAAAGTGGACACTAATGGCATCAACATTATATTCCAAGTTGTGAACTATTATCTTTGGCCAAATATAGTAACTATTCTAATATTCTCAATATTTACCTAGTCTATTTTGATTGTTTTGATGTCTGGTTGTTATTCTAGGTGTGTTAAAAATTAATTTTTGGACCATTAGGAGCTCTGATCTCTATACAAAACTCCTATTTATTGGCCCATATTTTGAGGGTAGGAATTAATAGCCTATAATGACTACCCTAAGAAAAAAGAACCCTATAAGTGCGTTATGCTAAAAAGATACATGTGTGTTATTCTATTATATTAAGAGATTTTTAGATCAATAGGGGTATGATTAGATGGATATAACAATGTAATAACATGTGCAATGTACTAAATTGGAAATAAAAATATGGTTAGTTATTAGTTTTTAGTTGTTAGTTATTAGTTAGAGGGATGGATCATGATGTCCATCATATCATCCAAGAAAGCAAGATAAATGCATGATGTAGATCATGTCATTGCAAATAATGAGAAGTAAACAAGCAATAAGCACACAAGGAAAGAATCAAGAAGCATACAAGGGTGGACATGGGGACACGTAAACAAGGGACATAGGAACATGTCACTCATACTAGAAGGCAAGAATTCAAGGCATGTTCAAATGACACATACACATATAATAGAAACAAGTAAGGTTAACATGGAAACCACAATCACATAGAAGATTATAGGCATAGGACATTGGAAACTATCCTAAGGTACACACTCAAAAACTGAGAAATGAAATCATATCTAGCTCTGAAAAGCAAGAAAGGAAAACTTGTAATTAACTATAAATATAATCACATCTAACTAATCAAAGTAAGAATTAAAGTATGCAAGACATGCTAGTACAAGACTAGGTATATGCTAATAAATACATAAGTGTTATATACTAGTGAATATCAATAGATTAATCTATGTAATCTATTAAATAATGTGCATTATCATGATAGTTAGAGTGTGTGGTGTAGGAATGATATAACATAGATGGTGTAGTCATGTAGAAGATTCCCCTAGTGGGTATATATATTGATGTATGTATTGATGTAAAAGTAATATGCCACCTCAATGGGTAGAGTGAAGTAATAAACGAGCTAGATGTCACTACACACACTCAAAGAAGATTAAGTAACTTGTGGTAATGTAGATAAATCTATAAATAATGGAATAACATAATAAATGTAAGACTAGAATTATAATAGTAATGTGAAGCATGGATTATGCATACAATCAAAATATTTTTGGTGTTTATAGATTATTTTCATGTTTTTTTAGTTTTAAATATTTGAATGTTTTTGGATTTTTTGATATTTTAAGTTACGTAAAATCAATCATAGAAATACTATGTACAAGATATTGAAAATAAGCTATGTACAAGTAATAATGAGAAGAAATGATACTAATCGATAAGTCTCATTGGAGACTCCCCATCACGGTGTCCTATATCAAAAAAATGAATTGTGCATGATTTTGAAGCATGAGAGAATGGATATGAACATGAATTTGAATATTTGGATTCATTATCAATATCCTGGAAATCATAGTAACTTGTATTGCTCCACTCATCATTATCATCAAGATTTTGAACAATGGAATGATAGTGTTGAATTATTTTGTATTTGGATCTTTTCCTTTGATAAATTGTATCTATGAATGATTTAATTTAGGATGTTCAATAAATCCTAAACCTTGGTGACAAACATTATCAACTTATAGAATAGGAGTAGTGATGGCTTAAGCATGCTTGCCTAACCATTGACATTGATAATCAAACTATCATAGGTATTATTGACCAAACCCATAATACTTTGCTAGTTGATCATCATTTTAGAGAGGTAGATTTGTATCTTTTTCATGATTTATCTATGTTTGTGTTACTATTTATTTCTTTGATTTTTATTTTCAATCCTATTTTTATTCTAAGTTATTTTTTGGTAACCAATTTTGTATTATTTTTGAATTTGACCCTTTGTGATTGATTTCCTATGTCACTATGGATTGATTTAATGATTTAACTTGTATAGGGTCCTCATTATAAATTATCTATTGTATATGTAATTTCAATGCAAAATATGAATCTATGTGATGCCCATACATTTTATGATATGCACAATAATATTTGTGTCTTCTCACTAGACGTAGAGGAGGTAGTTTTATCAAATTAGATTTAATCATTTCACTTAGTAACTCATTTAAAATATTTATTGACCTTTTAATTCTTTTTGAATCAGTAGTTTTATAGTTACTTTTTTATGATTTCTTGTTTTGATATGTAATGTTTCTTACATTCAATTGACTAGGTGAAGGTGCATATACATGATTGACACTAAGATGCCTTTGAGGATTTTGTATTATAATATGATTTTCCAATGTTTTGATCGTGTCATGTAATAGTTGATTCTATGTTTGTAAATTTCAAATTAACTTGATCATATTGGTTATTTTATCCCTTAGTCTTACAAGTGCAAACCCTAGTTGATTTTGATTAAACATGTCAGCATTTTTGTTGAAGAGGCTTTGAAGAAGATATAGGCTACATGTATGCATTAAAAATAATAGTATAGGATACCTCACCTTTTTTAGGGGTGATATAATTAACTTGGTTAGAGGGAGAGTAGCCATCACCCTTTTGGGGGAGAGGAGGAGAAGGAAATTGTTTCCTATGCATAAGATATGACATTAAAACTTGACAGGTGGTTGTTAGCTTATACAATGGATCCTCTAGGTAGAAACCATGTATGTGGGATAAAATTCATGTAAATGGAATTTTAAATTTCTATAAAAATATGTTTATATATATAATTACACATAAGAGATAGAAAACAAGGGATATAAAGCACGAATTTGTGCATTAATGCATAAAACAAATTTACATGTGCTATGATATGTCTAATATGTGTGGTAAGACAAACTTGAAAATTTTTCCATATGAGAGATATAAATAAAAGGGTAGAGATCATGTAATTGTGTATTAATGCATAAATATCTTTGACTTGTAACATAATATTTCTAACATGTTTATCAAAATAGAGTTGGAAATTATTCTACATGAGAGAGAGAGAGAGAGAGAGAGAGAGAGAGAGAGAGAGAGAGAGAGAGAGAGAGAGAGAGAGAGAGTATGCAAAAGAAATATTGAAATATTGTACACGTTTATCAATAAGTTTTTTAATATGATCCCTTGTTATGAAAATTAAGCATGAAAGGGAAATAATGAAACTTTGCATTAACATATGGTAAACTTCATCATTCATGTACATGATAGGACCAAGTATGGTCTCCTTATTATTTGTAAGAAATATTTGGAAATAAGTGAGATCCATTTTTATTTTGATGTACAATGTATATCTAGATGTAATATGATAATTCAAGAAGCAATGAAGCCTAGTATATGCAACTAGGGATTGAAAAATAATTAATTAAAAAATTAATATGAAATTTATAAATTTAAAGTGAATTTCTAAGTTAAGTATACAAGTAGAAAATTAAGAATTTATTGGAAAATTTGGGATTGAACAGGAACTAGTATATGCAACTAGGGTTTTGAAAAGTTTTTATTTTTTGAAATAACTAATGAATTTTGAAATTTGAAGTGAATTTTTTATTTTAATATGCTGGTAAAAATCCAAAAATTATTAGAAAATTATTGGGAAAATACTATGACCTAGTATAGACACCTAGGGTTTGAAAGAGTATTATTTTAAAATTACTATGAAATTTTGAAATTTAATGATAATTTATGAGTTTACTATGTAGTTAAAAATTATAAAAATATAGCAAAAATTAGTAGGAAATTTACCCTGGGGTGCCTAGGGTTTTTATGTATAATCAAAGTAAGTTGGGTTCACTAAATGATTTAACTATTTTGAGAATATCAGTGTATTATGTCTAGTTTAGTTAAAGGGTATGAGTGGTAAAATTAGTAAATAAATATTTAATTATCAATCTATTGGTTTTTTAAATTTTATTTCAATTTAAACTCTTCTAAAAATAGTAATAAGGAGAAGAAAGCAAGACTTAGCTAGAAACTAATTGATCTAATTGAGATAGAGATTGGAATTAAAAATGTAAGACTAGGACACTATCACAAATTGAGATATGAACTTATTTTTATGATTTGATAGGATAATAATAACTAGATATGAGTGGTATCGATGTTGTATTCAACCTTTTCCACTATTGCCCTAAGGATCTAAGCATTCTAGGTTTTGCTCACCTAGTCTGTGTAACCATGTCTGTGAATTTTTAGCAGTCGAAAGTCTATAGAGATCCATGTAGAGTATATTTTATCTTCAAAACCTATGTTCCATTATGATTTGAAAAATTTAAATATAGAGGGTGGTTAGTGTGTATAAGATTCACTAGATGTGGATCCACACCCTTTATATGGGCACATTGCCTACATACCAATACTCTGAAGAGGGATCAAGCCATATGTAGTTCTCACAATTAATGTGATTTTTGTAATTATTTATATAAGGATGAAAAATTCTAAATTGGATGTTATTGAGGTGGCTAGGGAGTAGTATAAGGATTTGAATAATATTGTAACTGCATTGGTTGGCTATATGTACAGAATAGGGAAGATTACTTGAGTAGTCTTTCTTATTTAATGACAATTTCCAACCCCTTCCAAATGATATTTAAATGGGATTATGTAGGGATATATTGGTCATATATTACATTTCTCATGTTATGTTGATAAGGATAAGGATGGGGAACTAGAATAAATTAACCATTGGGGCCAGAAATAGACTTGGACAATAACACCAAAAGTGGATAGGAGTGGCATTGGTGCTATATTATCAGTGTGGCATTAGTGTCCTAAGAAAATAAGACTTGGGGGGATTTATTTTTTATGTAAATAGGGGTCTTTCTTAGCTTGGATCATGTTTGGAAAGCTATAAATGATTAGGAATCAGTGAAAAAATGTCTATAAGGGTAATAAGAGAAAGCAAGAGGGACCTAAGGGTTGGGTGTCATTAGCAACACTTAGGTTACTATTTTTCCCATTTTATATGAATAAAAATACATATTATGTTATGGAATATATTTCACCTCCACTCTAGTATGCTCAGATCTATCTCATAGATTGTCTCTCCTTGTCAAATAGAAAAAAACCTAGTTCTCCATCTTCATAGTGACTATGGGAAAATGGGTTAGTTGGATGATAATGTCAAACTTACCTTAAATACCCCTCTATTATAGGGTCTTTCCTACATAACCACTACTCTGAAGATGGCCTTAGATTCATTTAGTTATCCCTTATGTGTGGGATTATGTGTGTATAATGATGCAATATGTGATAAACAAGTAGAATAGTGACCTAGATGGTAACTTGGAAAATAAGGATCCCTAGTTAGATTTCAATACTTCAGACCCATAAATGTGTTTTCCCTATGAATTTTATGTAAATAGAGTAAAATAGGTAAGTTTTACTCACTTTAAATCTTGATTTAATTATTTTGGTAAGTTTCCTTGTGAGTTGTTTGATTTGTACTATGTCTATGCTATGTGAAGAATGAATGAGGATTGATCATGTATTTATACCAATAATTTATGACAATATCTCATATTAAGTCACTTAGGCCAATTATAATAATAATTAAATTTAAAAATTAGATGAATTT
Source organism: Torreya grandis (assembly GCA_037957365.1). Taxonomy (NCBI): domain Eukaryota; kingdom Viridiplantae; phylum Streptophyta; class Pinopsida; order Cupressales; family Taxaceae; genus Torreya; species Torreya grandis. The sequence continues at coordinate 2,997,523 of JARHVA010001322.1, read as the reverse complement.
TTGGGAACTATACATTTGCGTTGGGATAAGAAACTTACATCAACATAGGCATATGACTAGGATGAAAATGTTCTGGAAGCTATAAAATATGTATAGGTCCATAACTTGTAAAAATAGAAGTAGTTTATAAAATTTTGACCATGATATAAGATTTGATTCATAATAATAACATTCATTTGAATAAGAGATAATAAAAAGTCATGGACACATAGTGGATGTAAGCCTTTCGATAATGAGAAAGGTCTGTAACTAAGAGGAACAACCAAATTTTGTATTTTCCAAGTGTACAAAACAAAGGTGTTATATAAATAGAAAATAGTTTCTAAACCTAGGTGTATTATTATATTAGGTTGTGTTCCTATTGAATAGATTCAGATACCCCTTGGTCCACTAAAAATGTCTTAATCTAATACCATGTCAAATTATCCTAATAATCATAGTGTAAATAATGATTATGAGTAACATACTAAACAAGTGGTTATAAAATATGTATATGATCATGAGGATAATAAAATTGACCAATTTAACTAAGAATAAGTTAAATATATTTCATTATTTTAAGAATGAATTATTTCAACTCCTAAATATCTCCATAAGATCCTACATACTATGTTAGAAACTCAAAAATCTAAAAGCATTTATGAATAACCATGTGCATCTATTGATCATGTAACTAGGACTATGGTACATTCCCATATTCTTGTCTCTTTCCCCTTGGGAAAAACATTGCCTATTACATATAATGGTGACACATGATAGTTTTCAAACCATTATTCCTTGAAATTTATAACATTTTGTTACGTCATCCATATGAACCATTGTAACTTCAATCCAATTACCATTTTTAATGCATATTTCAACACAAGTTTTTTTATCCCATTTAGTGACTTCTCAAACTTCAAATGTTAGTGGTTAAAATTTACAATATCTTGTAAAAATTAAAAAAAAAATAGAATCTAGTATTACCAACATTGATAAAAATTATTTAAAATCACTCCATGTTATTCATTCACAATATGTATTGCATAACCCTCTTTCATCTAAGATATTTTGTTACCCTTTATCAACTAGTTTTATTACACCCAAATTCATAGTTTATGATGGAAAGGTTGATCCTAAGTAACATATTCGATCCTTTTAAGTGAAATACCTTTACTATAATTATAATGACAATATTTTTACCAAATTATTACCAGGAATATTAAATGAATATGATTTAATATGGCTATATGATCTACCATTATAATTAATAAGAGCTTTCAAACCCCTAGCTAATCAAATTTTATAACATTTTTCAATCAACGTTACTAAAAAGATGTCATGTGCATAAATTTGAATGATAAAAAAGAACCAATGAACCAATTAATAAATATGTCTTGAGATATAATAAAATGTTAGCCAAAATGACCAATCCAATGGTAGATAAAGATATTTAAGATATTCAAGCAAATTTTTATGTCACCTTTATATGATTATATTATTTTCAATAAATTCAAATATTTTGATGAATTATTCCATATTTTTTAATATAGATAAATAAAAATTATTGTATTAAATAAGATTATTCATCTAACAATTCTCATATCAAACCAAGTTACAAGATATAACCTATTGAGGCTAAAAATGACACAAATACCATGGTTAATATAGTGTCACAATAAACTAATAGGATTATCTTATTCAATGTAATTAAGGGATAATTTAAACAATTACTTGAGTCTCATGCTTTTTTACTTTCAAATATATTAATGTTTCATCTCATAACTCTCCCTCCTCTTATGGTAGTTGATATGAGTCAACCTTTGCTAAAAGGATATGATGTTAATGCATAGTATGACTATCACCAATATGTGTGGAATTATAATAACATATGTTATAAACTAATCCATAATATATGATAACTTATTGATATTGATAAACTTAACTTTGAGGATCCTCCCACAAATTCATGATCATAACCAAATGATCATCCCAAACAAAAGATATTCAACAATCCATTACAAGATCATCATAATACAACTCTAGAAGTGCAAATTGTATATCATTCACATCTTCCTCCATAAAATTATGGAGACTAATTATATGTTATTATTAGTAAATTTATATGTGAGATACATATTATGGTTATGAGACCTTATATTTCATTATATGACAATGAGATTGTGGATGATGATTCAGATCTTAAGTCCTTATTTATCAAGGTATATATTGATCATCAACCTATACATAGTTTTATGATTCAAAATGGTGATATTGATAATGTTTATACCATGAAATTAATCACACATTTTGGATACATTCATGATTATTTATTCCCTTTAACTAAAATGATAAAATCATTCATTGGTAATTTACAACAAGTTCCTAGTGAGATTGATTTATATCTTTAGGTTAGTCTAACACATGTGACAACTACATTTTCCATTATACCACATACATGTGTCTTTGATATGTTATTTTTTCATAATTGGATACATATTATTCATGATTTACCTTCCATAGTTCATGGTTTTATTAATTATATTCATGCCAATAAGGTAATTACAGGTTTTGGGATTCGATATGAACATCCTTTTTAAAAGGTAAAATTTGGTCCACAATAGTTAGTATAAAACCTAAAAAGCATAAAAAATAATGAAAGGGTAATTAATATAAAATATCATTTCCTAGGCACACCATACTTGAGAGTTATTTGCATCATATATCTATATTTTACTCTTTGAGATCGTTATTCACACATCCACGACCTAGCCATTTACCTACATTGGAACACCATGTTTCAAAATGGGTAAGAAAACCCACTATTACACTAAGGAAATTATAGATAAAATAATATTGGGTTCCATGAACTCCATAAACATTTATTACTAATTCATAATCATAGAGTTCTATGAGACATATACATAACATCACATATTCTACACATTCATTTTTATCACATATACATGATCTTTGGTAAAATGAGAAATTTAGTATACCACATTCATAGTATTGATCACCCTATGGGCCTCCATTATATGGGATCATCTCCTAACACTCTCATTATAAAAACTATGAAAAATCAAAAGATTCAAAATTAAAAAAAAATCAAATATTTAGGGAAATAAAAAAACATTAAAAAGACACTAAAAATATTTAGCATTAAACATGTTTTCTATTTGATGTATATGTTATTTAATTTGTGTTATTAGATAGAATATAATTTTTATACACATATATGTTTCATGGGTACTTGAGTGTGATACAAGAACACATTAGACCCATGATATCTCAAGCATGCAGATGTTGGCCCTTTCTTATTCCAATGTGATACACTACATCTAGGGAATCTTTCTTTTATATGATCATTATTGGAATATCTTAAAAAAATTATGATAATTTTCCATTATCTTATCAAGCATATATATCTTACACATTAATATACTCATGTTTCTATATTACATAATGTATTTGATATGATTTCTACATGACATGTTTCTAGCACATATAAGTAATAATATGACATGATTATGTTATTTTATTATGTCTCATTGATTAATCCATTTAACTTATCTTACTTTAGTAAACTTATTATTTTCTTATTTATCTTGCTTGTGTAATATTTAAACATGTTCTTTTTATTTTTGGTCATAGTGCCCTATCTATTTCTTGTTTATTTGGTGTGTGGACATTTTCATAGGTATTCCACTTGAGTGTGGGGAATTTAAACATTTCCCTTGTTTACAATATCCTTATACCCTTCTTTGTGTGACATTTGAGTACTTTTGTGTGTGTTCTTGATTATTTTCTAATATTTTTGTCCTATATATGTTTCCATGAATTATATCATGCATCTTATGTCTTGTTATGTATGCATATTATGAGATTCATTGATACATCTACTTTGACATGATACTAATATATGCTTCTGTTACTACATGATTCACACATATACAACATAGTTATCTTATCATTGTTAGATAAGGTGATTATCAATATTTCAATCCCTTAAACTCAAAATGGGGGGCATATTAGTGGAAGAATGTCATAGAATACGTCTCTACATAAATAAAATTTACAAGAGTGGACAAAATTTAACTCAATTTACATAGTTTACATGATTCAGATATACATTTGGGATAAAATTAAATACATTAGGGATAGATTTAGGACAAATTTTTTCACATTTTGTATAAATATTATACACATGCCATAGAGAAAATGTTTCATTTTGGTATCTATTTTATATTAATACATATTCAAGGTATAGATTCACCAAATTAATATACAATTTCAAATTATACACACATTTATGCATTGAACTTACCAAGATTTAACATTTGGTATTTATCTAAATACAAAATTTAGCTCTTTTTAATAGTTTTATTTGATATGCTTAACCCTTGATGGACTTTGCACTCTTATTTTGTTTTTTTAGGATGGAATGGTTACACCATTAGGCACCAAAGAGATTGGATAGATTGGTTATACTTGAGTTATGAGATTGAGATTATGTTCACTCAATGGACATTGTACATATCATCCTAGTACTAAATTGGGAGAATGATCATCCTCCAAATCCCCTCTTTATATCTCAAAGTTTTAGATGTGAACCTCTCTCCAATTCTTTGGCTAGGAAGCATCTATACCAAGACAAACTACCAATGTCTAACATGGTTGCATCAACACATCAGTGTACTCTTTCACTACTCTATTTATTTAAAGTATTTTAAAATTATTAAATTTTAGAATATATACAATAATTACACCTTTAACATGCTCTTGGTTTTAGGTCATTAACATACAAAAAATTCAAGTGACATCAAGTAAATAAAATGTGTGGTGTACACACCATGGTAGACTTTATTTCATCCTTATGCACTACTTGATTTAAAGGGGTTGAGGGGAGGGGAAGTGATGCATATGATTAAATATATACTTAAATGTTAAAATAGTCTTGTACACTTGAAAATATATATCAAGGATCTACTCTTTAGTTTGACCTTATTTTCATCCAAAATGAACACATTTAACACCTGACTTGGTTTATTACTTAGTTTTTAGTCCAACATTGATTAATATTATTATCTAGGTCACATATAGCAAAAAAATAACTAAAATATTATTTATATCTTTCACTATCAGTTACATAACCTTGGTAACTTTCTTTCATCTTAGACAATTGAATTTAGGATAGGATAATAGTGTCACGGCTATTATCCCTACTCCAATGTAAGTGTCCTTACCATATAAACATTAAATTTTTAAAATATTTATATGTTTATGGGTCATCTTAAGAATTTTATTAACCCTTCAATGGGGATTATTAGAAAATATCTAGTATAAATACATGTAAATGCCTACTTATTAGTCAACTAGCAAGACATTATACAATTACCTCTCATGCTTAGGCATACCACTTGATTTCAAAGATTACAACTAAGATATCATTCCATATTCATCCCTATTTGTATATAAATAATAATATAAGTCATTATACAGGTTTGAACCATTTAAAATATAACCATGAGACAATTTATTCATATTATAAGCTAGATTGTTGCATGCACTCACATATAGAATTATACACTATTATTCACAAACATACCAATAAATAGGTAATAAATAAATAATTTTGAGGCCCTCCTTGTAGTATTGGTTAAGTGGTTAGTGTTAATTTAAATAGGGGTATTTGAGGTTAGCTCTGTAATGTGTGTTAACTAATCCATTTTTAAGGCAAGGTAACATAACCTAAGGTGAAGAGCTAGTGTTTGAGCTAACAATTGTGATACAACTCACCTATGCACAAGATATTGATACATGAAATAAAAGGTTATATAAAACTTAGAAATACCTATGTGGTCACATATTTATATAATTAATATTCCATACAAGATAGTTGTGTTGATATTCTGATAGTCACATAATTCAAGTGTCCATAGGCTGATGCGAGTGTCCAAGAAGCTATAAATAATATTCATATAATCTATAACTTGGTTCATAAACATAATACATATTATTTACACATATAAATATCATATCTCTTTTTTCATCATTTCATAATCTAATTATTATTTATTCTTCATAATTACATAATTAGAATATAATTTGGCATAGTACTTTCCATATTTAGCATTTCTCATAATTCAACATTGAAATTGAATATCATAAACTAAATTATATAATTATCCTACTTTTGGGAATATTTATCCACTTTTAAATATCATTGTACTTCCTAAAAATTATCCCCAAAAGATTTATATCATAATCAAAGCATTAGTACATCCATTATTTCATTATTACACTCAATTCCAGTTCATACAATAGTATTTATTTATGCAAAATATATCTTTTGTGTGCTACTTTTCTCATAAAACATGTTACATACCTTTAAAACCATACAAGTTTTGATATTATGATGTAGAATCATTCATTTACATACCTATTCAATCTCGCACATGCCTTTCAATATTACAATTCAAATATATAATGGGGCCACCTTGATCATACATTATCATGTCATCATTTCTAGTGCATATTTTACACTGAGACATGTATATATTTTAGATCCATTCCATTTATTATAATTTATAACCCACTATTTAATTATTTATCTATTTTTTTATATTTCCAATATTTAAAAGTATAAAAATCAAATATTTCAAAAATACAAAAAACATTTGAAATATTATAAAAATACAAATTCAAGACTTGAGTATGATTACCCATATATTTTACATATTTTTGATATTTTATTCAACTCATGATTAGTGGAGAGAATAATTTTTTTATATCATAGGATAATATTCTGATAGTTGAGAATCGATACTGAGTAGAGGGAAGTCTAACATATTAGTGCATGTAAAATATGTATGTGTTGCATAACACTCATAAATACCAGTGAAATATATACATACATACATACATACATACATACATATATATATATATATATATATATATATATGTATGTATGTATGTATATATTTCACTGGTATTTATGAGTGTTATGCAACACATACATATTTTACATGCACTAATATGTTAGACTTCCCTCTACTCAGTATCGATTCTCAACTATCAGAATATTATCCATCATTTATAGTATTTATAGGTGTTACCATTCTATGATTCCCATATTTTAGATGTGGAAAACTATTTATAACATTTGTATCTTACATTTTATGCATGGATATGTTATTTTTCTAGGATATTATCACATCACATATACATAATGTAGATTACATTTATAGTTATATTTTCCATTGATGTTATAATTTATACATATTAGGTTTAAATTTTGTTTATTTGTTGCATGTCCTTTGGCCCTTATTTTTAATTATTTGAACATCTCTATGAGATATTGATTGACATGTATGACATTTAAACATGTCCATTTCTTGTCACCTTTGGCCCTTTATTTAATGTAAAATTTGAACATGTCCCTTGTTTGAAACATTATTCATGTCATTTGTGTGTGTCCCTTAGGCTTAATTGTGTCATTTTTTATTATTTTCATTTTAAGATGTCCATTATATGTTCCCCTTATCCTTATTATATATCACTCAACTTGTTGTTTTTATATACTTGGTTAGATTGTTAATTTTTATGAGTATAATGGTCCATATATTTCACTACCTATTATATAATATTCTATTACAATAGACTACTATGAGTCTCATTGATGAATTTATATAGGGCTTTCCTCATATGTTATATACATGATTTTAATGGTACATATCTTACTATGTTATTAATTTTTCCATATGCTAAAATATTAAATGATTACATCTTAATATGCATGATACACTTATATTTTTTTTGATATAAGTAAATTGTAAGATGCATACCTCACTTAAAAATGGAGGCATTTTAGTGGGATTTTCATGCATGAGACAAGCCTATATGTTAAAAAATAGTTATGGGTATAAAATATGGGTTTGAAGAATTTATAATGGTTAAAAATAAGGCATTGGTACAAATTATGGGGTCATATTCCATGCATACTCACTCACATTATAAGAACATGTTAAATTTTCATACAATTATGAGTGCACGATAAAAATTCATGCGCAAGATTTAAATATAATCTACAAATTTGAATCTCTAAATATTTATAAATTATACATTTCTAAATGGGTGAATGATATAGATTCATGCCATGTTTTCAATAATATTTTCTATCTACATTCATGGTAGAATCATGGGTGTAATTCATTTTTTTGGGATCATGTATTCAATAACTAAGGAACAAAGTGATAATTAAATGTACAATCCATCTAAATTAGTTGATGCAGTTAAAGAGCATAATGCATAATTTTAATGCCCTATAAAATTATTACCAATGAATCCATTATGAATTCCAACCCATTTTCATATTAGGTTTACAAATACCAGCAACACAGATTGATATTTCTATGACCCTCAATGGATTGCAATTTATATTCATATTTGATCCAAGTTGGATATTAATCACTCATAATTTTCCATTTGTTTAAATAAGGAACCAATCTCTCCAAGTGATTCATGGAAAGTACTAGTTATCTAATGCTTCAAGAACACATCATCTTCATGAAAAGATTTAAAAGCAACATTGGTTTGACACATTTAGGTGTAAAGCTTCATTGCTTTTTTAAATATTTTCAAATTCAAGTTACATTTGAGTTTTTAATCTCACATATGGACTTTAGCTACTTCTACATCATTTCAAGATTTACCATGGAATACATTTCATGATTGAAGCTTTCTCGACAAGGAAAATTGTGTTTTATATAGTAAAGTATATATTTGATTATATAGTAATTTAATTTTTATACTTTAGGAGATGTATTAACTCAAATTCGGTCATGAATACTTGATAATTTCATATTTATCCCATGTTTAATTATCTCAAGCATTTAATCTAGACATAAATCAACACCTTATTATATCCTAAGTACCTATAAAGACATCCATTTATAAGTTTATATAGTATGCCTATATAAATAGTATTAATCATTAAAAACCACTCTAAGCATATGTATGGATATCCCAAATCCTAAATGTAAAATATTAGCCTTCTAGATAGGATCTACTAGTATGGGATAATAGTCATATTTGGTCTTGACCACTATAGATTAATCATGTCCTTCATCCTTATAAATGGCTAATTTTCAAATCTAGACGCCCACTTATAGGTTGGTCTATATTTTTAGGAGATATTGTGAGTTTTTAACATTTTTTTATTATTATAAAGACACATCTAAGTCACCTATTATATAATTTGGAAATTTTAATGTTAAGGCACAATTAAACTATTGTATATTGAGCAAAGTTTTAATTTTATTTCTAAATCAGATTGTAATCATTTGAATCTATCCTTAGCCAAGTCAATATCCTACCATGTATAAGTAAAATAATATCATTATCTAGTATTAAAGTCACATCTAGATGAATAAATGTATCAAAAAGAGCACAACTTCACAAAGTAATCTAAATGGGATAACTACATTGTTTGATTTCCATCTTCAAAGTATTAGATACTTAGGTAGTTATAAATCATCATGGGGGTGATTGGAGTCATCTCAACAAATTACACTCTACCATTTATATTTATAAAATTTTATCTTTCGAAAGCTCTATTAGGTTTTGAACTTTGATTTAGTCATTTTAAGTCATATAAATGCACCTAGAAGCTAAATGTATGCACATACATGTGTTTCAAGCAATGGAAGGTGATTGTGCCATAATTTTATATGAATGAAAAAATAAACCAATATAGAATAGTCATGATATTTGATCATGTCCCATTTTTAGTGATCATGAACCTCATCAATTGTATTCAAATATTGAGTTACATATAAAATATTAGTCTCTATTACTTAATTCTAGCCACTTGTCCATCACACACAATCATGTTATAGATAGTTAGGATAACATGGCTTTTGTATTGTGTGATTCTAAAATCTAGAAACCCATATTTTTCCTTCATTTTTTATTTTATCCTAGTGTTTTTTTGTGCGTGAAAGTGTTTATAAGGGTTTTAAATAATAAATAACTAAACGTTGACATAGAAGAATGATCATAAGCCCTTTAATATACCTATAGAACTCTGAAGCTTCCTTATAGCATCCCCATAAGTCTTAGGACCCTTATCCATGAAAGGACACTTGTATGGTGGCTTGGACACTAGATTAGTACACTAATATCCATCTAACTTCACTAATTTAAAAGAGATTTTATCTCTAGTTTTAGAATAAAAGGAATCCATACTAATTTCTAGACCTGTTCTAACCTTCCCAACATCTGGTGATGCCTATTTCACTTCATATAGGTTGATTTTCTTGTTACACTTTGTATTTTGGGTGAATCAATTTGATATATCTATTTGTAATATTTATGTATTTACCATCTATACTCATCCCTTTAACAATATAGGATTTACATCTACTAAATACTAAATATTTAAAACATTATGAACTATACTTACATCAAATATTGCTTAACAACCCTAGTTCCACCTTAGGGTTTGTATTTTTCATTTTGTGCACTACATTAGGGTTTATTAAATTCATATTTTTATTTATTTTTTCACATCCTAATTGATCCATATGAATTACTTTATTAGGTTTTCATTAATTTAACACATCTTAATTATTTTACAAACCCTTTAAACCCTAGATCTACATATTATGTCCTCATACACTCATAAATTAACCCTTAGTGTTTCAAGTAAAATTATAATTCATTTCCTATATATTTAGTTGAATATATAGCATAATTTTAAATTTATCTATATTATATTATCTTCTCCCTATTGTTTTACTATTGTTAATTTTTTACATTCTCTTATATGGAAAGTTTAAAATCACTTGTAGGAAACCTCTTACCCCTCACCTAATTGACCAATTTCTAAATGTTTTACATAATTATATAAATTAATGGATAAATTTTCAAAGTTATACATTATAACATGATAATGAAAATGATTTAATCTATAATGATGATGATTATTATTTTTTTGATCATGGATATGATGATGACTATGATCATGATAATGAAAGTGTGTATGAGGATAGATCAGATGCATCTTTTTCTCCTTCTCCTCTCTAATTCTCCTACTTATAACAATCACATTAATAACATAAGTCCAAAATATCACCTTATAAGTATTTGTTTATTTTAATTTGATCCTATTTTTTCATCCACATTTAATACATCATTATTTAAATTAAATCAAGATAAGAATAATAAAATCAATTTCGCTTTGTAGGGATTAAGTAACATTATACATGATGTTCCTAGTATAGAAATCAAAATGCACGTCTGATGTAGAAGCATCACTACCATTTATAATTTTTGGTTTATTTTGAGTATTATGAATCTTTAGAGAGTCAGTATAGTCATTTGAGGTTTTTATGAGTTATTCTTAGGTGTTATATCTTTGTCAAACTTGAATTGGACTCACTTTGGCATTCTCTCACCAATTTCCTTATTTTGTACTTTTGAATTTCATGTCAATGTCTTAGGTCCTAAATCATGTTTTAAGAAGCCTCATTGATGTAAATTTGTTGTTTAAGATATATAATTGATTAATGTTTGTTTCAATACATATGTATATCACATGCTTGGTCATTTTAATGGTCATTTTAAAGGTTAAGGTAGTTAGGAGTCTCCCAATGTTCATGAGGGAGTTCAAAATAAGGTATATAATGGAGGAAACTATGTTATTTGAAGACAAAAATTAGGTACAGACCCTGTTCATGTATTGATAATGGAGGAAACTATGTTAGACTGAGTATTGAAACATGAACATACAAATGATCCATTATTATATTCATTGAATATTGGTAAAATTTTATATATTATTTTTGAAATATTTTCATGTAATTTTTTATTAATTTTCAAAATTTCTTGGTGAGAAACTCAACTCAGACCTGTAGTTGAATAAGAACCCTCACATAGTCAATGTAGAATATTAATAAGTGGAAAAATATAGATGTCAAGTAAAGTATTGAGATTATGATGGATATAATTTAAATAAACATATTTTTTATATTTTAATTAATATTTATGTGTTTGAATCCAATAATAACACAAGTTCTTATTAACAATCTGTGAATGTTTTTTCCATAGTAGACAATTAGGAATCCTGAGTGTGTGATCTCCATAAAGAAGTATGTGCATACATAGAGATGGTTGTAGTGTGAATATGGTATAATAATAGTAACATATTGATGAAAAATATTGATGAGATATTTAAAAACATTATGTGATAAAAATGTACATTATAACCCTGAAGGAATTTACCCAACCAGATTGTGTTGATAGAATCTTATGAAACCATTATTTTGAATGAGTTTTAGAATTGTTCAAGTAAGGATAGAGATTGGAGATGGTGTGAAAAGTTTTTTCATAGGTTATTTAACCTTTATAACATTTTTAAACCCATTTGGATTGAATAATTTCAAAATTATCCCTCTTACGTCTGTAGAACTTGTATAAACCTTGCATTAGGGTTTGAAAGCAGAAATCCATATTGCAAGTGTTTCAACAATAAAAAATGAATGTAACTTGACCATCACCTAGGGTTGTGAGTAATGTAAGACATTTTGGGATTTTTGGACTAATACAATACTGAGGAGTACAATTTTAGTATGATTAAGTGTGCAATAGGGTAGAGAATGCCTATATAGAGCCTAAAAGGAGTTAAAAAAGTGTTTTAAGAGTGGAGTTAAGTCATAAAACTTGATAGAGAGGTATTATGAAATACAGGGTGTTATAATATGGAGTTATTTTCTCTAGATAAATATTTACTCATCTATAAATTGAAAAAAATCCTAAAAATGGTTATTAGAGAGCCTGTCATAGAGAAAGATATAGTGAATAGTGGTAAGTTGAGTCTTGGGGGTTATGAAGTTGAGTTGGAATGTTAAAAGGAATATGAATAGATATTTAAATGATATTTAAGACATTGGAATTAATTTTAAGGTCTTTGAACAATATTGATATTGTTAACCTTTTAAACCAAATTGAGCAAACAAGAATGAATAAGATATATAAAGTGGACATGCAGAAAACATGATAATGATATCAAGGTGATTAAGGATATATCATAAGCACATGAGAGGTGAATTAAATAATTAAAGTATTTTTGGAGTCTTAAAAAAGGTTTACACCACCTAGTAAAGAGAAGTTTGTTAAGAGATCAAAGAGAGATAGAGTTTGAAGATACATAAGTAAGGCAAGTTAGAGCTAGGTAATTTGTAGATCTAAGCGTATATATGAATTATGTTTCCATTAATAATAGGTAATTTGGTGAATACCTTTGCATAATTTATTATTATAAATGGTAATTTATATGGAAGAGTTAAGTTTGTGTTTTGATAATGCTATTTTATCTTGCATTAAGAGTATGTTGAGAAAGTATTGAATGTTGTTTTGAGATGTTGTTATGAGGTTATAATAAGGTTTAATGAAAGAGTGGAGAGGAAGAAATATATGTGAGATATAATATTCTGTGCTTAATCCTTTAATCAAAGAGTATTGGAGAGAAAGAAAAGCTAGTGAAATCTTAAAGAAGAAAGCTCAAGAAGAGCTAAAGATAGAGAGAAGAGTCCCATGTGAGCACGGGAAAAGAGAGATAGTCTAAGTAAGTGAGATTGAAGTGAGAGAGACCCAAGTGAGGTCAAAGAGGTAAGTAATCTTTCTAATAAGAAATTTCCAAGTGAGAACTAGAGAAAGAGTGTGAAGAGTGTGAAGAAAGAGAAAGATGAAGGGTTTGAAGAATAAGGATTGACACAAGAAGATGGACAAAGGAAAATAAGTGAAGAAGAGAGAACTAAAGAGAGAGAAGGATATTATTAAGATGAAGATGGTTTTGGAAATATAATAGCAAGTCATGGAATAGATAAGACAATGATTCTTTGTACACATCAAGAGAAAAATGTGATGGCATCTCAATCAAATGATAGATAAAAAGAAGATAAAAGGAGAAATTATTAACAAGGTAGCCCAAAAGAGAAATAAAAATGGCAATCAAGCCTCAATGAATTTATAACTAATGATTTCTAGGTATGTGTGAATATAGGTAAAGATTTGCAACAAGATGAAGCCAATCTTGAGGGCATAAGAATAAAAGATGTCAAATAAGACAAGGAATGGATGACAAGAGAGAAGCATAAACATCATGATAATGCTGAGGAATAAGATTATTGGACAACTGAATATGGTGATAAAATCTTATGATACCATAAAGAAGGTGACCCACTTGATGAAGAAGGAGAGAGTGGGTATGCAACAACATAATACCTTATGATAAGCATGAAAGTAGAAGGTTTGAGTGAAGAAAACTCTAAGGAGATCAAATAATCATAAGGTAAAAATTTTAATTTTGTTTTTGATGAGTATGTTGATATTAACATTAATAAAGATGATTTATATGAATATACATATAAGTTTGTGGATAAGCTAATGGAAATAACTAGTTACAACATTTAATCTAAGGAAGGATCGATTGAGAACAAGTGACAAGAGTAATAAGGTGGATTTCAAGTTGATAAATAAGTGATAGAAGATATATCATTAGTTGAAATAAGTTTTAAGGTATTTATTTAAGTCAATAAGGAGATAGTATAGCTAGTCAAGTAGGATGAGAGCATAGGGTGTCTAGAAAGCTTTGTTGATAAGGATAGTGTGTTGAGATAACTTGTGACTGAATAGATAGTGAGTGAATAATAGTTAGATAGAAAAAATATAAGGGAAAAGGTTGATGGTACTATAGCTGAGAATATAGAACAAAAATAAAAAATACAATGGGAAGTAGACATAGTCAAGGAGCAATCAAAATTTGTAGATAAATAATGTGAACTTAAAGAGGACAAGTAAGAAGTGGTTTTGTTTGACTTGTTTGCTTCATATGTAGGTCTTTAGAGAAAGGAGAAAATGTATTAGTTTCACATGTTATAATTATTTATGGGGATGAATAGGAAGTGGAATGGAGATTAAACCAAAGGAAATGAATATATGGTTCCTTATTTGAAGACAAATATTAGTTTCAAACCATGTTCACCTTGTGTTTTCAATGTATTGATAATGGAGGAAATCATGTGAGACTGAGTATTGAAACATGCACATACAAAGGACATATTATTGTATTAATTATATCTTTATATGTTTTATATGTTGTTTTTCAAATATTTTAATACAATTATTTAGTAATTTTTAAGATTTATTCATGAAAAACATAACTCAGACTTGTAGTTGAATTAGAACCCTCACACAATCAATGTAGACTATTATAAGTGGACAAGTAAAGATGTAAAGTAAAGTATTGCGATTATGATTGATATACTTATAAGAACCATATTTTTTTGATTTATAAATGTATATTTAGTTATGTTTCATTACATTAAGAACAAGAGTTACCATTAAAAATCTATGAATATTTTATCCATAGTAGACAATCCAAAATCTTGAGTATGTGATCTCCATAATAAAGTATGTGCATAAATAAATGTGTTTTTAGTGTTTAGATGGTGTAATAGGAGTAAAATATTGATAAAAAATCTTTATGGAATATTTCAAAACCTAAGGTGAGCAAAACATACATTAGAACCCTGAGGAAACTTACTCAAGTAGACTTATTAACATAATCTTGTGAAACCATTATTTTGAATGAGTTTTAGTGTTGTTCAGGTAAGGATAGAGATTAAAGATGGTGTGTAAAGTTTTTGAAGAGGTTATTTAACCTTCATTACATTTTTAAACCCATTTTTTGAATGAATAAGGTCAAAATTCTCCCTCTCGAGTATGTAGAGCCTGTATAAACCCTACATTAGGGTTCGAAAACAAAAAACCATATTGAAAGTTTTTCAACCATAAAAATGCATGGAACTTGGTCATCACATATATTTGTGAGTTATATAAGAAATTTTTATATTTTTTGACCAATACAATACATAAGAGTATGGTTTTAGTATGACTGAGTGTCTAATAGGGTAAAGAATGCCTAAATAGAGCCTAAAAGGAGTTATAAAGTGATTTAAGAGTGGATTTAAGTCTTAAAATTCCATAGAGAGAGAGAGTATGAAATATAGGGTGTTATAATATGGATTTAGTTTCTCTAGATAAAATTATACTTGTTTGTACATTACAAAAATGCCAAAAAAGGGCTAATAGAGAGCCTATCACAAAGAAGGAAATAATGAATAGTAACAAGTTGAGTCTTGCGGGTTATGAATTTGATTTATAATGTTGAAAAGAATATAAATAGATAGGTAACTGGTCTTGAAGAAATTAGAATCTATTTTAAGGGATATGAAAAAAGAATTGAGATCTTTAACCTTTTGAACCAAATTGAGCAAAGCAAGAATGAATAAGATATAGAAAGTGGGCATGTAGAGAACATCATAGTGATATAAAGGTGATGATGGAAAAATAATTAGAACTTGAGATGTGAATTAATGAAGGAGAGGAGGTTTGGAGTCTCAATAAATGTTTGTACCACCTAGTAGAGAGAATTTTGGTAAGATATCAAAGAGAGATAGAGTTTGAAGAAAAATAAACAAGGCAAGTTAGAGCTAGGTAATTTATAAAGGTGAAAGTAGATATGATTTATGTTTCCATTAATAATAGGTAAGTTTGTGAATATAAATACATCAACATCCATCACCTTTCTCCACTCATTCGAAAAAGTAACTACAAATGGTGTTACACATTTTATAGATTCACAAACTAAAGTTTATGATATTATTTTGTCACCATCTTTTATATTTAAAGTTCAACATAGATTTTGTATGAAAAATATAGAAAATTAAAATCTCAATAACTATCCTCCTACATTTCATAATATTCCAAATGAAAGCATGGTTACTACTTCCACCCTTGACAATATTATTGAATATAATGATAACCCAAGAATTCCACTCATAACTAGTAAAGACACACATTCAATTTAAACTACACACGATGATATGTTACATATTAGTAAAAATATAAAACATTTTTATAATCTTATTTATGAGAAAGAAAATGATAGTTTTTATATTCTTACCTCTATAAGTGAATGAAATCTTGGTTTTGATGAAATTTTGAATAATAATGACTACTATGAGTTTAGTAAGGAAGATATTTAAATTGATTTCATATTAAATGATATTTTAAATGATTATATGTCTTTGGATAAACATCCTTTCACTTACTTTTATGTTCATAAATTACATGATTTATATTCAAATGATAAAATGGTGTCTTTTTTTCCATTAGCATGTGATACTACATTACCAAACTAACAATATAAATGATACCAATGAATCTCCCTCACCCCCTTACTATCACAAAAAATGTTTCTCATCCTAACCTCCATAAGGGTGATATCCAATTTCACTATTAAAAGGTCCAAACTATCACCCATCCAAATTTTATGGTGAGTAAAACCAAAGGTTCTTGTTGCAATATACCAAATGGTTAAAATTAATAACAAGATTCAGGATTTAAATGAGCCTCTTAATGATTTTAATATACCTTCACAAGAGGTAAGTTATGTATACACATAACATTCTCAACTTTTATCAAATATTGATTCTTTTTATCTTTTAGAAACCCATCAAGTCTCAATATCTCTAAGTGCACACCTTAAGGGGTGCACCAGGAAAGTGGTGGGTAGACCATTGGTGCTTCATAGGTTTGTTATCCCTTATTAAAACTTGTTATCAACACACATATCTCTTAAAACCATTACCCTAAGATTTACCTCCTCCTTTACACCATACTCTATTTATTTACCACCTTCATTACCCCTTTTCCTAACCTAAATCATCTTTTGATAGTTGACATGAATATGTTAGCTATGTCAACCTTATACTCTTATTGGTAAAACTTATTTAAGGTCTAAGTCAGCCTTGGCCAGCCTAGTCCATGCCCTACTAGATTTCTTCCAATAATGATACCAGGTCGACTGGGTTGACCCTATTAGCCAATTGTTTTGAATGGGTTTAGGGTTAGATCCACTTATATAAACACATCCATTTTCGTATTATTAGAGAGACATCAAGAGTTATTATTCATTTGTAGTTCTTTATAATATATTCTTCCACCATTTTACTTAAGGAGTTTTATCTTAGGGTTTCTACGTGGAGAATAATCTAGTCTTGTGAATAATTCTTGGATTTTTTGGTCTTTATTAGTGATTCTTAAAAACCACAACATAATATTAAGAAGCACCTTTGGCTAAGGGAGAGATTAAGTCTTGATAGGTTCATCCTCTAGTTAAATATCTCTAACTTTTTCCTCTTTAATAGATAAAAGCATCATAAGTAATGGATTTTGAATAATATTACTCTTCTTATCCATATATTAGGGTCTCACCTATACATAGCTTAATTAAGATTCTATTATGCATGTTTACATTCATTTATTTATTAACCCTCACTTTGTGCAATAAGATTTGGTGAGCATTGGATTAGATTTCTATGATTTACATGTTATTAGTATAGCAAATATGAAAACATAGGACTTAATTAGGTTTATTGCATAGTTTTACTTGATTAGAAGCTTTGAAACCCTCCTTAGTGATCTTATTATGGTAAGATATACCATAATTTAGTTTAGTAGATCCATATTGGTCATGTTCATGATTATATAATGTATCCCCAATTGGAAGCATAAGTGGGATCTATCTTCTCTGAGTTACCATTGATTTATAGATCTGATGAATTTATAATTATATAATTTTTTGTGAACCTAACGTGAAAATAACCATTTAAAGTTATCTTTCATGTTTTTAATTTCTATCATTTTTTGTTTTATATTTTTGATACTAGGTTGACCAGGCTAATATAGATCTAAATTTTTTGAACAAGTTTACCACATAGTGATATCATAATGAGTCTATTATTTCTATGTAGGTCTTCATCAAATATAAGTTACTAGATCAAACAGGTCAACAAAATACTCTTCTTCATTTCCTGATAGTAGACTATGTTGAATAGGTTGACTTAGTCTCTTATTTAGCTCCAAAATAATAAACTAATTCATACAATTCAACTTGGTATTGTAGACAACTTCTAGATAAAAAACCAAGTTGATCATGTCAACTCAATCATTTTAACTAGGCTATAGTAAATAGAGAATTTAAAAACTAGGTTGACCCAATCAACATAGTTGGTATAACTTACAACCATAATTCATGGCACTTCAACAAAAATTTCACAATCCTCAACATATTTCAACCCACAAAGGTTCCTTTATTTCTCTCTCTTTCAATTTAGTTCTTCCTTACATTTCTATTTTTCAAAGTTTGTAGTCTTGAAATTTTCAATCCTACAACAAACTAATTGATTTGATCAAACTAGTTCTATAGTCTATCTTCTATCTAGGAGACTAGGTCAAACTTGTTTACTTAGTTCTTAATGACTCTTTCTTCTATATTACAATAGTGACCCTTTCAATTTCGTTTTGTAATGTTTGCATACAATGTCTTTTAAACTAACTATGTACCATTCTTAATTTGGGAATTAACAACTATATGCTAGTAATTAATTCACAATTTAATTTTCAACTATTTTCATGCTTATAATATCTAACATATTCTAACTAGGTGGTTTTTCAACATACCATTTAGTTTCACTATTATTTTCTTTCTTGCACACACTACCAAATCACATAATTTCAAAATGAATATAAATATTTGTCTACCCAAGGCACACCTACATAGATTTCATCACCAAGGGGGAATTTGAATTGGGTTTTTGGTCAAGTATAAACATGTGGTTAATGGTATATATTGGCAAAGCACCTAACACCCTTATCACTACAGAATTATGAAGTGAGGGGGTAGGCCACAATACCAAGTTAGTACCATTACCAACACATATTCCTTTCAACCTAAACATCCTGAAACCATCCATAGATTACTTTCTACTTCCCTAATTACAACCAATTTCCCTATCACACTTAAAATAAAACTTTATAATAATATAACAACATTCAGGATGATTACTTAATTAGCATTTGCCTTTTAGTTGACTACTTATTCTTTACTCACTATATGTTGTATTCCAAAAACTTGCATTGGCTAGAGTTAGTGCAAGGTTTAGTGATGTGTACACCAATTGGATCATTCTCTTTGATCAAATTTTTTATATGCTTAATTTCATCTCATATTTTAAATTGCATTACAAAATATGTATTGGTTTTTAGTACACAGTCATTTTGCTTGACACAATTTCTTAAAAACTATTTTTATTCCTACCTGTAGTACTAAGTCAACCTATTTAACTTTGCATCCCTTTTACCAATTAGGTTACAGTAATAGGTTAACCTAGTCAATCATGTATCCTTATCATACTACATTTTCCTAGTTTTTAATATCAAGTTGACCTAGTTAACATTGTACTCTTACCAATGTCCTATCTATCCAACTTAGTTCTCTATTTTTCCTTCCTTATCATTTTATTAATTTCCTCAAATCATCACGAAGTCCCCTATTATAATATTCTTGGATAATTTTAATCCATTTAGACACTATATGGGATATTCATTTCTCCCTTTTTTTGCCTCCCAAGAGAGCCCTCATTCTTGGATAACCCCTTCCCCTCCTTCATTTTTGGATTGTAACATGGTTCAAATCACACATCAAGATGGAGTACGTGGATCCAATATTTCTAATACCTATCAATACAATTCTCATCTTTACTATTTTCAATATAATGTGGGAGAAATTATCACAAGTATATCCAACAATCCCACTGATAATCCACCTTCCAACAACCCTCCCCCTAATACTAATTTGGGGACTTCTCCTACAAAAACAAACCCACCAATCAATATGAATAAAATTATTTCACAAGTAATACAATAAATGGACAAAATGAAAACTTATAAAAGCTCTCAAGCAATGCAATTAGAATATCATTTGATCAATATGGCTAATCAATCTTCAACTCTCAATCCTCATGCCAATCCAAATTTTAATACTCCACCTCTTAAAAATGCCTCATGAAATGTTATTCTTTAACCCATAATGAATAAAAAAATGCTTTAACATATTGAAAATTAGCCTATATCTCCTTTCATCATGTTCATTGATATTGGTAATATATCTCCAACTATCAAGTATCATGGGACTAAAGACCCTGCATCCTTTCTTAAAGCCTTTGATAATATTTATAAAGAGTGGATCCAAACTAATAATTTCACTACAAATAAAATTCTAGGTAAAACCTTCATTGGTGATGTATTGGAATGGAACAACCATATTCCCAAACATTCCACTTGGAAAGTTGAGGATTTAGCCAATCCTTTAGTCAAAGATTTTCAACATAGTGATCTTCTTAAAATTTTCCTTAACTATTTTATTAATGCTAAGTAATTTACCACCAAATTAGATCATGATTTTATCAAATGATGGAAATGTATAGCCCATAAGGTTGACCATAACATTATTGATGATAATATTTAACCTCTTTATAATTTGTTTAACTTTGATTCAATATAAGGTTAACACTTTTACTCCTCAAAACTTAATGAAGATCTTGACCAAGATAAATTTCAAGAGTTTTTCATGAAGAAATTCAAACCTAATCCCAAATTACTTAAAGGATGTTTTCAAAATTCTTATATTTCCACCACCAATAGTAATCCTCAAACCAAAAAAAAGAGTTTCCAATGTTGACACTCCCCCTTCTTCTCACATACCACTCATTGTGAAACAAATAAAACACTTATTTCCACCCTCTAAACCATTTACTTATCCTAACAATCCTCCTAAATGGTATGACCCCAATCAATTTTATTGGTTCCATGATAACATTGGTCACTCCCATAAAACTTATCAAAGGATTACTATGTTTTTTGTCTCCTAAATCCTTGGTGATTCCTTCAACCATAAAGTGATGATCCAACTCCATCATCATGAGTACAACACTGCTTCTCAAAAGTGACAAGCTTCCAAAGCTTCTTCTTATAGTGACCAAAAAAAATTTCCAAAAATATTAACCAAAAAACTACCAAGGATGTTTGTGCTATTGATTTCAATTATGAATAATATTACAATAATTCTCAATATGTTTACACAACTAAGGTTAATTATGATCATACACTATCTCACAAAATCCTATCATAAAACTTAAGAAACCATCTTTGGAGGAACAAATTCTCAAAGATACTACAACCACTCATTTAGGTATAGAATTCCATGAGGAACCACCTCCTTCTTATAAACCCCCAATAAATTATATTCCTTTTAAATATACCTTACCTTATAAACCTTGCATTGGTTCTTCTTTTAAATCCAATTGAAACTTTCTTGAATAACTTAACTCTATGCCTTTCAAGATTCCACTTATAGAGTTACTTCATACTTCCCCTTATCATATCAAGTTACTTATGCAACAATTAAAATAAATCAAAGATCCATCTCCTATAGATGAAGAAACACCTTTTATGGATCCTCAACCTACCAACCTACATAACATTGAAACCATTTTCCCTTATTTCAAACTATCTATTGAATTCATTGAAGAAGACATTATTAATGATGAAATCTTTTTTTATGTTGATGATCTAACCCTATTCATTAAAATATCCATTAATACTACCCTTATTAGTAAAATTTTAGTTGATGAAGGGTCCGGTATTAATGTGACATCTTTATAGATCATCCAACAACTAGGTTATAATAAGGATCATCTCAAGAAAACACACCTTACCTATCATAGATTTGATAAAACTAATCAAAAGCCACCTGGTTGTATTTGTCTTCCCATAAAAATCAAACCCAATATCATATGAACTAGACTTATGGTCCTTAATTTTACCCTATCTTACAACATTCTCCTCAATCACCCTTGGACTCATATAATGAGTACCATCACCTCTTCTGATAGACACCACATAAAATTCTTACATATCGATAAAAGGTATAAGTATGAGGTTGATCCTTACCCTTGGATTATTCAAATTCCTAATCCAAAATAACAATATCACATTCCTACCATCCCTACCATTAATAGTGTTCCCTTACCTAAGTTTATTAACATCAATCTAGACTTATAGGTCACTCTTTCTAATTCTAATGATGATGAAAAAATGACTTACAACATACATGAAACACTAGTAAGCTACCTTCTTATATCTCAAAGTGGTTTACTCCTTATTTATTACCTCCATGTGATTCTCAAGAACCTTCTTTTCAAGAAGATGCCTTCACCTGTAATGACTATAGAGTGGAAAAATTATTTCAATATCCTTTAATCATGTCTCCATGTAAGTTTAGTAATATTCATATTTCACCTTCTAAAACTCCCTCTAAATTTTGAGCATGTACTATTTCTCCAACCTATGATGATAAAGACATCATGGCCCAAGATCAATCTTAAGACTTGTATGTTAAACATTATCATATAAATTTATCTCAAATACATGATTTCAACTAAGATTCTCACACCATTTCTAAATATTTTGAATTAGCTCCTGAAGGTCATATACCTGCTATTAATTCTCCAATTTTTGATACTCCTTGGATGGTAGAAAAAATCCTACATTCTAAACCTCTAGAGATTATTGAATCTTATGTACCACATATATATCCCATCATTACATCTAATTCTTCCCCCGTTAAATAAAATAATGATATATCAATCCCATCCAATAAATCTACTCCTCCTACTCTCGAGATTACACTTGATGACAAGGTCATAAATGTCCATAACATACATTCTAAATATGATTGCCATGGTAATAAAATTATTGATCTTGAAGTAGATGTTGAGTATTATGGTACTCTTCCCAGTGTTCTTAGTGATGAAGCTATTCTTGAATTAATTTATTCTTGAGAACCTCAACTTCCTTTGTAACATCACAAACTTGGAAATTTCAAAAAATAATCCCCTTGTTTCAATAATTTCATCGCTAACATTTATCCTCAAGTTAATATATTTATTTTTTACGTAATACACCATACCACTTATAAGATGGAAATGCTATGTTTATCGAATAAACTATTAGCATTGAATATGGTACTCTATCATGCCCTCAACCAATTATAGTTTCTCATGAACTCTCACCTATAGAACATGATAACTTTTATTTATTTTGATAAATATCATGAGATCTTTGATTGTTCTTATGAGTACATGCTTGATATTGACCCTATCATTATGTTTCATAATATCATCACTTATCTATATGATAAACATGTGCATCAAAATCAATGTAAATTTCCACCTGAGGTTTCCACCTTATGTCACAAATAAATTATCAAAATATTTGATGCTAATTATATCAAACTAGTGGATTATTATGAACGGTTTTCTAACATATTTCTTGTTGGTAAAAGGCCATTATGGTCATTTTTATTTGCATTGATTTTCATAATCTTAATATTACTTGTGCTAAGGATAATTTAACTCTAGCTTTAATAGATTTCATTATCAATTCCACAACTAATTAAGAAATTTTATCTCTTATGGATGGCTTCTCGGGCTATAATCAAAATCACATTTCCCCTAAAGACCAACATAAGACAACTTTCACCATGGAATGGGTCACCTATTGCTATGTTATAATTCCCTTTGGCCTTAAAAAATATAAAGCTACTTGTCAATGGGAAATGACTCATATCTTTCATGATCTTATCCAAAAAATTGTAGAAACATATGTGGATGACCTTGTGGATAAATCTAAATGTCTAAAGATTAATCTTTCTGATCTTTCCATCATGTTCGATCATCTTCTCAAATATAAAGTTAGACTAAATCATTATAAATATGTCTTTGGTGTCACATCTTGATAAATTTTAATATTTTTAGTCTCTTTCTATGACATCAATGTTGACCCTACCAAGATCAATGCTATCATCAACATGCCCATCCCTAAATCCATTGTAGATATTTACACTTATCTCAATAAACTTGGGGCAATTAGATGATTTCAAAATGGCTTACTATATCTCTCCATCAATTTTATTATTAATAAAGGTAATGATTTAGAATGAATGAATCTTCATAAAAAAGAAGTTGATAATATGAAAGAATAATTGCATCACCCACCTGCACTTCATCCTCTTTCAAATGATTGACCTTTAATCCTATAAACCTCTTCCACACCCATATAATTTAGGGTAATTATTTCCCAAGAAGATGATACTAGAAGAAAATATACCATATACTATATCAACCTAGCCCTAATTGATTATGACAAATCTTACATAAAATTTGAACATGATTACCCCGCCATATATTTTTTAGCTAAAAAACTTTGACATTATATGATTTATCAGACTACTTATGTTATCATTAATTTTGATCCCCTTCATCACTTCTCCAAATACTTTATTCTTGGAGATATAATTGTTAATTATATGGTTATTTTTATGTAATTTGATATCTAAATTATTACTTAAAAAATTATCAAAGAACAAATCATAGCTAATGAACTTGCCACAGCTCCATACCCACTACCTATCATCTTAAATATAGTCTTCAAGATGATAATATTCTCTATATTGAAGGTCTTAAACAATCCATATATCTTAAATATTACTTCCATAATTTCACTACTAGTCTTAAAGGAAGTAATCTTGATTAATCTTCTATATTCCCTAATACTACTAAACCAAAAGTAGTTCTCAAAGAAATTCTTGAAATCAATGTCAATTTACATAAGGATACTTGGACACTTCACATTGATGGTGATAAATTACTTCAATCATATGGGGTAGGTTTTATTCTTATAATTCCTCTTTTAAAAATCATTTATTTAACATTTTACTTAAAATGTGATGCCACTAATAGCATGGTAGAGTATGAAGCTTTAATGTTAGGCATGAGAGCTGCTCTTGATTTAGATATCCAATACCTACATACTCTAGGTGATTATTAGATCATCTACCACCAATTTAATGGTGATTACCAATGAAAAAGTGAAATATTATTTCTTATCTTCAAATTTAAACTAATCTCACCAAAAATTTCATTTCTTTCACCATTGAGCTTATCCCTCAAGATCAAATTTCTATTATTGATTCCCTTACTTCTTCAGTATCTCTTTATTATCCACACTAAGTTATTTGTAATACCACTTTTCTTATCCAAATAAAAAAATATCTATCCTCTATTCAACCACATGATTTACTAATTTTCCACTTTGAGGCAATCACCATTCGATAAAACCCATGGTAAAAATACATAATTTAATTTCTAGAACACCAAATTTATCATCCCAACCTAGATTCCCATGAAAAGACTTGCATTCACAAAAAATATTTTAAAAAAGTATTTCAATATAAAATACTATATTATCACAATGATAATGGTACCTTACTTCATTCTATTATGCAGGATAAGGTTCCTCTTCTCCTTGAATAATATCATGGGGGCATTTATAGTGGCCACTATAGTGGACATGCTATAACCCATAAATGCTTAAGTATGGGATACTTTTAGACCACTCTTGAAAAGGATGTCATTGAATTTGATAAAAAGTATACTCCTTTCAAGCTATATGATTATTTAATTCATTTGATTTTAGGCCAAATTCAAATCCTCAAATCTCCCTAGCCATTCTCCATGTGTGAATTATATCTCATAGGCAAATTACCTCGATTCTAAGATGGGCATAACTTTATAATCACAACCATATAATATTTCATTAAGTAGGTTGAGGATATTCCCCTTGTTAATTTCACTAATACCACCATCTCAAAATTCATCCTTAATCGAATTATTTTCCACTTTGGTTTCCATCATACTATCATTTCAAATAATGGTTGTAATTTCAAAAACAAACATGTCAAACAACTCTATGTTAAATTTAAAATCAATCACAAAATTTCCACACCCTATCATCTATTATTTAATGGCCAAGCTGAGGCCACAAATAAAATAATTAATAAAATTATCCAAAATACAATTCTTGAATCTTGCATGGATTAACACCTTCATCTTTATCTTGCTCTTTGGACTTATCGCACTAGCATACATATTGCCACTAGGGCAATGCCATTCTCTCTAGTCTATGGTTTTGAGCTAATTTTTCCCTTAGAAGTTGATCTTCCCTATCTTCATATATATGTTCATAGTATCATAACCAATGAATAATTATGTGAATCTTGCCTTCATACTCTCGATCTTTTTGATGAACACTGTCTTTCTCATTTCTAACACAATTGATAGTATAAGTCATATATTGCCAAACAACATAAAAAATGAATATAATTTCACACATTTAATACTAGTGATCTTGTCCTTAAATTAGACTACACTCATGACATAGAAGGTAAATACACCAAAAAATTATGGGGCCTCTATTTAGTCAAAGATATTCTTCGTCTAAGTACCTATTGCCTTCAAATAAATGAAGGTCATATTTTCAAAGAGCCCACCAACACAAAATTCCTCAAAAAGTATTTTAATAATCCTTCCCTTATTTTCATGATTTATATATTCTATATATCTAAAAAAAATTTTAGGTTACTTAAATGAGTCTCACCCTCTACAACAATTCTTTATTTTCACAAACCTTACTCCTTCCTTTTGGTCTTTCGGTTTCCCCATTTTCTCATGAGTTTCATTTTAAAACTATGGATAGGACCTAGTCTTCCCAATGATGTACTTTTATCTTATTTATTTTCATACTTTTTAAACATTTTTTATCAGCCCTTAGGTTTATATTTAATTATTTGTAGTTTAAGACCATGGATAGGACTTGGCCTTTCTCATTAAATCACCATATTTTTCATTCCTTTTCTAGAATGTGTTTAGCAATGTTTACAATTTCTTGATATTTGTTATTATCTTTAGCTTTAGCTTCTTTTGATAGATAAAATTTGCATAAAATCCTATGTTAACATGTTTTACTACACTCCCCTCTTTCTTATGATAAGTAGTTACTATCATTGTATCCCTTTTTCACCCTTTGTCAATTTGTTTCATATTTCATTGCTCTTTATTTCCATTCATTTCACTCCACACTAGATAAAAAAAGGTCAATGTCAATATAAATATTTTATTTCACCTAGATTTATGAGACTTTTAGACACCATGCTTTCTAATTTATCTCTCTTAGAAGCTAAGTCCCAACTATTCAAATGAAAGTTATATTTAGCACCCATGTCTAGTTTTCCAAAATTTTATGGAGGAAAGAAAAATACATCAATAAAATTAAAATAAAAATCATTTTAAACAAAATATAGTGATAAAAAAAAGGAAACATACAAATCTCAAGTGTCAAAATCACACCAAAAGATGTGATTACAAACACATATAATATCTCCAATAGAAGCTCAAACTCCATTGTTGGCCTCATAAAAGAGACAAGGTCTATTGGAGTGTGTTTGGAAAGTATATTAGAATAGGATAATTCAATAAAATCTATGGTTATACATATTTTCTCACACAAGTACCCAATCTTTTCAGTTTGATATCTCTATAAGGGGTCCTAAGGAATGGGGAACACATTGTGGGAATGTAGGTCCATTTGACTTTTCATGCATATAGCCTTCATGGGATGATCTATATACTTCATTTTTTCACCTAATAATTATGTGGCTAAGATAATATCCTCAAATTCTTTAAGGTTGAAAGTCCTCTTATTTTGAAAAACCTAATTTGAGTGTCTTCACTTTGATAAAGAGTTACTCTACCTTAATTTTTCCTTCATTCTCCCCTTAACCTACTAAATTTCCCCCCTTGATAGGAATGTGTGATTTTAAATATATTTCCCCTCTTCTATACTTACTTTTTATTCACATCTTAAAAATATGCTAGCACTAATTTTTTTTAGTTTTGTCTATCCTTAGAGCAAAACAATATGCTTGAGAAACTATGGATTACTTTATTTACACCATGGATATACATTTATATAATTCCTTGATTTAATTTACCATTTTTCATTGTTATACTACCCTTTTTCCAACACTTGAGTCCATTTATATTTTCTTATATCTTTTCCATTATTGAGTGAGGTTGTCTTCATACTTCTCACTCATCAATGTTGTTTTCCCTTTTATGCACCTCTTTCCATTAATGATTAAGGATTATTAATACTTACTCACAAATGTTTTTTTATCATTTATTTTCTTTTCCATCTCTATTTAAATAAATATTTCTATTGATTTTAAATTGATGTTTGATTACCATCCTTTTTGACGTGTATCTTTGGCTTGATTTGGTGAGTTTCCTTTCTTATTAAATGTTTACTTGTTTGTATTTTTTATTATTTAGTAGCCTTAGCTTTTCAATTACCAAATTTAATCTAAATTTTGACTTGGTCATTTGGTCTAGCATAACACTTATCACCCCAGCTTGCTAAATTTCCAAGTATGTCCCATTCACATAACACCAATTTTCTTGGATTTCTTGCATTTGTTTGTTTTTTAATCTGTAGTTTTGTATTATTAGGTTTATCAAAAGTAGTATCTACACCCTCCAAAATCAAAACTACAAACAAAATAGATAACCATCTAGTGATAAAGGTAAGTCAAGGTATGTATACACTTTTCCTTTTTAGTTATTTCCCTTTTAGTCATTTAGTTTTAGCTATTTTATGATTTAAAATACTACAAAATGTATTAGCCTCATAATTATGTGTTACTATGTTCTTTCCCTAAACACCATCCCCTATTATACCTCCATGACATATGATGAGATTTGAGTGGGGCATATGTATACACATAACATTTTAAAAATTTATCTAATAATGGTGCTTTTTATCTTGTAAGAACCCATTGAGTCTCAATCTCTCTAAGTGTATGCCTTAAGGGGTGCATAGAAAAAGGGGTGGGATATACCATTGGTGATTCATAGGATTTTTTTCACTTAATTCCACTTAGTATCTACACATTTGTCTCATAAAATCATCCCCCTATGCTTTACCTTCTCTTTTGCACCCTCCTATAGTTATTTACCACCTTCATTACCCCTTTTACTAACCTGAAACATCTTTTTATAGTTTACATGACTATGTCAAATGTGTTGACCTTATACTCTTATTGGTAAAACTCATTTAGGGAATAGGTGGGCTCATGGATAACCTAGTCCATGACCTAGTGAGTTTTTTCCAATAATGATACTAGGTTGATTAAGCTGACCCTATCATCCAAAACTTTTAGAAGGGTTTAGGGTTAGATCCACCTATATAAACACATCCATTTCAACTTTATTAGATAGGCATCAATATTTAATATTCATTTTCACTACTTTATAATTTATTCTTCCACCATTCTACTTAAGGAGTCTTAGCTTAGGGATTCTATTTGGATAAGAAACTAGTCTTGTGGAGAAGTATTGGATGATTTGGAATTTCTTAGTGATCCTTAAAAACCACAAAAACCTTTTATGAATCACCTTTGGCTAAGGGAGATATTGAGTCTTAATGTGTTCATCCTTTAGGTAAGTATTTCTAGCTTTGCTTCACTCTTTAGTAGATAAAGGTAGCATAAGTAATGGGATTTGAATAATATTACTCTCATTCTACATGAATTATGGTTTTACCTATACATAACTTAATTTTAATTCTCCTATGCATGTTTACTTTAACTTATTTACTAACCCCCATTTTTGTGCCACAAGTTTTGGTGAGCACTAGATTAGATTTATTTATTTTAATTGTTATTAGTATACTGAATATGAAAACATAGGACTTAGGGTTATTTCATAGTTTTTCTTGATTGGAGGCTTTAGAAACCTCCCTAGTGATCTTATTATTGTAATATATCTGCTAATGTTTTTTAGCAAATCCATATTGGTCATGTTCCTAATTATCTAACATATGCCCAATCAGAAGTGTAAGTGGGATCTATCTTCTTTGATCTATGATTGATTTATAGATTTGATGTATTTTTGATTACATGCAATCTCTTTGATTCATACCATGGGTGATTTATAATAAAAATTACATGAGATCACATTGAAAACTAAACCATACCATTCATGGGTCGATTCCATTGCCATCCATAAAAATCTTATTTGATGTATAATCTTTCCTAAAAACTTACCAAAGCATTTTTATATACCAATATTATTGAAGTTTAATAGACATAGAGACCCATATGTGCACCTAAAATATTAAATAAAGGCCATGTAACATGTCACTGGTAGTTTTATCATCTTATATATATATATATATATATATATTTCCTCAGACTCTAAAGGGTGAGGCATTACTTTAGTTTAATATTCAATCCCCATTGGTTCAATCAATACATATGATGAGTTATAAGATGTATTTCTTATGCATTATATTCAAAATAAGGGACCTCAAGTCACATATGAGAGGTTACCTTCACTAAACTAGGGTGAGTTAGAAATAGTAAATGATTACAACATATGCCTCAAATCCTATATATAATAGTTGATCTACCAACTAATAGATTTAGAGGAACAATACATATTTGATATAGGTCACATTTTACCTCCTAAGAAGATATTATTATATGAGACATAGAGATCATTATAACATCAATGTAACACATATATTACATTAGATAAGAATTTAAGACTAGTTGAGACACATTCTAAGGTAGACTTGGATTTAGGTATCTCATAGGCATAATAATCTAGTATGATCCAATACACATATGCCTAATGAAAATTCAAAACATAAACCACCAATTAAGATACTTTATAAAGGTAAATATATACTTCACAGACCATATACTATAGTGAATAGAACACAAGACACTAGAAATAGGGAAATGTAGTTTTTAAATAGAGATATGCCTCATGATATATTATTTATATTATTAGGCAGAGGGATGATCACCCTTCCTCCTACTTAGCATCATCCATCACATCATTTTCAAAGAATAAGAAAAAACCCATATTTTAATTATCAAAGAATCAATGGATATTGGGACAATCACCGTTATGCCCTCATAGATCATATTGATCAATTTGTTGAAAAACACATTATAAAATTCACATAGGGGGCATCAAAATCTCCTTCTTCAAACTCTCCCAGATCACACCCCTCTAAAAGTGAGTTATCATAGGATGCTAATTTCAAGAATCCATTGTTATGAGTCATGGTTTCTAGGACACCTATGTATGTGAGATCTCATGTACCATTTATTTAACAATGATATAGTTTATATATCTCAACCTAATTATAAAATCATGGTAAAAAATTGGAAAAAAACTCAACAAGTCTCAGTATGACAAATAATTAAGATATTTACTAGAAATCATATAGATCAAAACATAGTTTATATAATAATTGATTAATATATTTTACATAAATCATAGAGATTAGAACATAATTTTAGTATGTCAATAGATTAAGATATTTTATAGAAATAATAGATATCAGAACACGGTTTCATTATGAAAACTAATTAATAAATTTTCCATATATCACAAAGATCAGAAAAAAAATTTAGTACAACATCTAGTTAGGTTATTTTCTATAGAATATACACATCTAGCTACCAAAAGTGCACGATGAGTGGTATCATTTCCATAGTTTACTTTTACACCTACATAACATCAGATGTATGGTCATTTTGTTTAATTTTCCTTAAGGGTTCAGATAATGCAAGTTGTAATTCGATGATGAATACTTAGTTATACTACTATACTTAGATAAAAACTATACTAACAACTAACAAAACATTTCTATCTTAACACATGAGAAATAGACATAAATAAAAATGCTAAATAACACAATACCCATGTAAACAAATTCCATATATATATATATACATATATATATATATATATATACATATATATATATATATATATATATATATATATATATAAAACTAAGTTTAGTATAATCATAAATAATCACTCAATAATCAGAGTTAGGTCATTAGGACCACCCTTCTCACTCTTACTCTCAAATACATAAACACTAGAGCTAGATGCTCTCATATCCGCTCTAGATCTCAATCCAGACCTATGTCTCTAATCTCTATCACATAGTACTTGTTATAGTGTCAATCTACACCCTTAGAGAGGGTTCTTCAAGACCTTGCCAATTGAGCTATAATATTTTGATAACCCCAGGCTATGGGTAACATATGCTGTGGTCAAACCTTTGAATAAGGTTATCATATTCTTAATGCTCACCTAAAATAATTATTTCATAGGTAAAATGGTTATAAGGGGGAAAATGGGCTCCTAAGAAGCATAAAAGGTGATGCACCAAAAAACATAGACACTCACATGAGCTTGAACCCACACTAGATCAACATAAGACATTTATAGCTCACACAACCTTATAATATTTTTAATTGTATGAGTATTTCATTGAAGAGCTTTAGACATAACACTAATCTAGACCTAAAATATCTTGAAAATACATTAAGAAGGGTAACCACAAGGATAGTGAACTAGGAAGATTCTCCTTCATGAATTCATCAACCACAAGGCAAGACAGGCAAAGAGTTAGTATTATTGATTGAAGAGGTAGTTATGACAATATTTTGACAAGGTTTATCCTTATAAAATTAACACCTTTTTACAAGAGTCCTAATGAGTATCCCTATCTCCTAGAAAGATAAAAATTCTAAAATTTGAGAACTCATATAATGGAGAAGAGAATGGGATAATATATAGAAAAAGAGAGAAGAGAGAAGAGGGAATACAACATTCAAGAAAAATAAATGAGCTACCACCTTTAAAGGGATTCTCCACCATATTTTTGGTCTAATTAAGATTATTCCATAATCAACAAGTCAACCTAAATTTGCTCTAATTGGTCCTTGAGTTCTTCTCTTTGGCTGAGAGATATACTAGAAGATAAGTGTTTGTTCTATAAATGATTAGTCATGATCATAAAAAGATAGAAATATCCTTAATACCTAATCATAATTTAATGCTCCAACTTCTTCTCCAATCCCCTAATCTATTCTATGAACTTTTCCACACCTTCCACTTATCTTTATTATGAGGACCAGGTCCTTATATCCTTAGACTTGAAATAGCCATGACTATGTTTGATTAAGTTCATGATTTGAATATCACATTTATGACTTAGCACGCTATTTAATATAAATCCTAGACATATATTAACTATAGATTGAAAACCAATCTCCTTTATTTGTTTTCTTATAGATATTATATTGATGCAGACCTATAAGTGATTTGGTTTCATTTCGATAAAAAGTTCTCAAAACTTGATCTCTATTATATCTAAAGACCTATTTTATCTCTAAAGAGCTCTAATGTCAACCTTAATCATGAAATATCTTGTATTGGTTCAAACTAGGTCATGCTCAGACTTAGTTCCTTTGTATTTACTTTACTTGGTCAAAAACTAATTCATTAACCTTCATTGGAAAGCTCTTGGGATCCCTTTTACTCATTTTTTATTAACGATGTGACTTATCCTATTGAATTTTTTAACCATATAACACCATTTTTCCCCTTTGATATGATCAAATAGGTGTTGTTGGATCTATTTTAGGGACCCTTTTGACTCATTGACTTGATTATGTGCCATAGATCTTTGATGCACAATTAAATGTGAGCCATTGATATTTCTAAGACCCACCATTTAAACTAAAATGGATAATTCACAAGGATAATAATTTACCTCTGAATACCCATATTTGACATCTACATGAATTTATTTGACATTTACACAAACATCTTAGGATTTTTGAACCCCGATAGTTATTTATTATGGTTTAAATTTGACATTTACATGCCCATAATTTGATGTTTGCATGATTGTCATTAACATCCATGTGCCCATATCCATTTTAAATTCCAATAATTATTTATTATGGATTAATTTTGAAATCTACATGAATGTTTCATTCTATAATCTAAACTTTGAAGACTTATATCTTGAGACAGAGAACTCATCGAGACACAAAATTTACATAAAATGATCAAGACATGAAGTACATCATGTCCATGCTTTTATTTTATCCTAAGAGGGTTTCTACATGAAATTATAAAATGTACAAATGAGCTAACTAGTCTAGTTCTACATGACATCCTGATGATGGTTTGGTTCATTTAGACTTGTGCTAAGATATATTGTTTGATCTTTAAAAGCTCTGATAAATCCTTTGAGGCTTGTTCAACTTGTCTTTGACATTAAACTGCTTAGACACCATGAAACCTACTTGGATTATCTTCTTTGTAACACTATACCTATTTCAAACCTTTTATCCACTCATTCCATCACACCATGTAAAATATTTATATGTGGGATAAATTTGGCCATCTTTGGTAAATCATAGGGAAGCATGCTTGTTATGCTTGAGAATGTAGACTGTGTTGACTTATCTAGTGCATTAGGCATAGAGTCTCCTCTCTAGTTCAACATTTTCATCTAAAGCTAAAAGTTGGCTACTAACCTTTAGATAACTCCTCTTAAATAAATAAGGATTAAAACAAAAACAAAAAAACAAAAAAAAAAACAAATACAAGTGCACATAGGCACTTGGAGGAAAGAACAAACAACTAACCTACTAAATAAATGTGAACACATGTACTTAAATAAAAGCATAAAAACTACTCTAATATATATAGGGATGCAATTTACAAGTATCTTCCTCTTGGATCAAATGGAAAAGACTTAGCATCACTCATTTTTTATAAATTAAGATGAATAATACCTTTCTTTGGAGGTACCAAAATTGGTGATCTAGGTAGCTTGATGGCCAATATTTTTGATGTGTTATCTAATGGATGAAATGGAATAATCATGTCTCCAATGCAAACATACTATTATAAGTCTTCTAATCTTGTTTCATGTTGAACTGTAGGAGCACTTTCAACATTCTCTTTTGATGGCTCAATTTTGTGCTCTGATTGAAGAATAATGTATGATGACTCCCCTTTATCATCCTCCAATTGATATAAGTACCTAATATGGAGTTCTCTTGTTAATATGAATGTTGAGTAAGCATATTCTACCTAGATCTTATGTTTTGATTCCCCATTTTAGGCATAATCAAATCATAGTCTCCTTGGGGAGGAAACTAGTCCTTCAATGTGACCAAAGTTGAAATTGCAACCTCTAATGACTCATTAAGATCATGTTAAATATGCACATTTTTAATAGTTACTTATTATACCTACTTACCTAAAGGTACAAGTGTGTCATCTAAATAAAAACCTTCCATTTCATCCCAAAAGGTAGCCTCCTCTTTGTCATTGGAAAGGATGCCAATCTCATCCTCACCAAGACTTAATCTATATCAACAAGATTAGTATTCTTCCTCTGAAGAGAGGGGAGGATCATATTTACAATCAATGTCTAACTAATTATACTTTTGATTCTCTTTACTAACATTTTCATCAAAATGCATCACTTGAGCACTTAAGATGTCTTCTTCATCAACCTCACTCAAGGTTTCATCTCATTCTTAAACTATAAATGAGGGTTGATCTAACCATCTAGGGTCTAAAATGTTACACTTGTCTTACTCAAGATCTGGTATATTTTCCTCTTGCTCCAAACTATTAATGATATCTCCATTTGGTACCTCATCTTAAATTTTACCCACCTCGAACACCTAGTCTTGATCCTCTTATTGATCTATGTAGAATAGACCTTTAGTAGTGGATTCAAAATCTACTTTATTTTCATCTTGAGGGTTGTCCTCATCAGGATCTAGGTCATTAGTGTAAAAGTGATGCTAAGAAGGCTGGTTCAAACCTAAATTCTCCCCTTTTTAATGAATTGGACTACCTATCATGATCTCTTCATCATAGACACCTATGTTGTCCTCTTTCGGCTCATCTTTATCTGCATGTTCCTCCTCTATTCTTTATAGAACAAGTTATTCCTTTATGAGGGAGATGGTGGGAGGGTGAATAAATTCATGTTGATTTCATAGTGGGAGAGTCTCCTAGCTAGGGATTTTGAAGGCTCTTCTATGTGGTTCTCAAGGAAAGGGGAGAGAGTCTTTAAAATCTTGTACACCAAGATCATTGAATTGAGCTATGGTTCTTGATTCATTTCTTACATAGCTAACCCTTCCTCTTCTATAATTGGTTCTTGGACTACCTCAAATAATACCTCCTTCTTATTTAATCCCTTCTAAACTAATTACCATGATAGAAATGCATATATAACAAACACTTTTCCTTCCTTTTGAATGGTTATAGGAGAGGGTAGTCTCACAAGTGAGGGCATGACATAGCCAAGGTCAAAAGTGCTAGATAAGATCCATGATGGAATGAATTCATGTTCTTGAGTAGGAATGGGCATAGGGGTAGGAGAGGGAAATTTGATTAGCTCAGGCTTGACATACTCTTTCTCCCATTGATCAAACACTTTTTCAATGGATAATACTCACCATTTCATCCCTTGCTTCTCAACATGTGGATAGTTAGCTTCTTCAATGGATGCCCATACATTAAAAAACTCTTGTAAGAATATTAATATCTCCTCTATGGCATGAATAAGGAATTCATGTCCAATTTTAACCCCCTCATTGATTTTCATGATTTTTCTTCCTTGGTCTAATATTGTCTTTCTAAGTTTTGACAAGGATGGACTTTGATAAGGTTGACTAGGGGGTTGATTAAGAACTCTTGAAGGTTGAGCTTGAGGGTCTTAGAGATAAAAGGGAACATAAGATTGGTCTAAATGAGCCTACTACTCCTCATAAGATATTAAACTAGTATCTACATTTTGGACCATATTTATCATCATTGTTATTCCCTCATTATTACAATATGACCACTATTCACCCTCACAAACTGACCATCTATTATTGACCAGCTGAAGAGCAATCTTTTATTTTTATAGAACATGGATAGGGATGACTAGAAAAAACTCCAAAACCTTATCAATCTTCTTTATCAACTCAATATAAATTTATAATTCTTTCTTTAATCTTGATAAATATGTAATAGGGTAAGTCTAATCCTAACAAGGGGAAATAAAGGATTTATTTGAATGTAAAGGAGGATGAACTTGTTCATATTTAGAGGTGGGAGGACAAAGGCCATGATAAGGGTGATAACTTGTTTTAGGGCCACTTCGGGGGAACACATAAATAGTTTATATAAAATAAGTGTGGTTTTGAGGTAAGAAATAAACATATTGATCAAAAGATGATTGATTTGACATACCAGATTAAGATGACTAGGCACTTGGGTTACCTAAACCATTTGTTGAATACTCAAAGTTGCCATTGTTGTTTGCACACTTGCCTCTAAAGATTGATTGAAAGAAGAGAACACTCAAATGCTTCACTTAGTGAATGATAAACATTATCCAACTAGGTGTGCTACAAACTATTATAGCATCAATCTACACCCTTGGAGAGGGTTCTTCAGGCCATTTCTAATTGAGCTATTATATTGGGATAACCCTAGGTTGTGGGTAACCTATGGTAGGGTTAAACCTCTGGATAAGGGAAGCTTACTCTTTATGCTCACCTAAACTAATGTTTTCATAGGGAAAAGAATTATAAGGGAAAAAAGGGCTCCCAAGCAGGCTAAAAGGTGATCCACCAAAAAAATGGACACTCACATGAGCTTAAACCCACACTAGATCAACATAAAACAACTATAGCTCACACAACCACACAATCTTGCTAATTACATAAGTATTTGATAGAATAAGTTCATACATAACACTAATGTAGACCTGTAATATCTTGAAAACACCTTTAAAAAGGAAAGTAGAAGGATAATGAACTAGGAAGATTCCCCTTCATGAATTCATCATTCACAAGCATACTAAGAACTAATCAAAGGCAAGAGATAGGCAAATATTTAATCTTATTAATTTAGTAGGTATCTATTACAATATTTTGATAGGGTTTAGTCTTATCAAATGATAACCTTTTTTTAAGAGTCTCAATGAGTATCCATGTCTCCAAAAAATATGAAAATTATAAAATCTAAGAACCATTATAATGGAGAATAGAATGGGATAATATATAAAAATGGAGAAGAGAGAAGAGGGATCACTCCATCTAAGAATAATCAATGATATACCACCTTTCAAGGGATGCTCCACCATATTTTTGTTCCAATCGAGATTAGTCCATCATACACAAGTTAAACAAAATTTTCTCTAATTAGTCTGCATATTCTTCTCATTGGTTGAGAGATTCACTAGAAGATAAGGGATTATTTTGTATATTATGGGTCATGATCCTACTAAGATAAATATATCCTTAAAATTTTATCATCATTTAATTCTCTAACTACTTTTCCAATCCCCCAACTGATTCGTGAACTTTGCCACACCTTACAATTGGATTCATTATGATGACTAGGTCTTCATATCATTAGACCTAATAGATACATCACTAAGTTTGATTAGGTGGTTGAATTTACTATCACATTTATTCCTTAGTGTGCTCTTTACTAGAAATCTTAGACATAGATTAACTATATATTGCAAAACCAATCTACTTTATTGGTTTTCCTATAGCTATTATATCAATGCATACCTATAAGTGATTAGGTCTAATTTTGACAATAGGTTGTTTACATTTGATTTCTATTAGGTCTAAATACCTATTTTATCTTTGTAGAGATCTAACAGTGACCCTTTTTCCTAAAATATTTTGTTTTAGTTTAAATTGCATCACATTTGGACTCAGATCCTTCATATTTACTTTTCCTGGGTTGAAAACTACTTCATCAACTTTCATAAAAAATATCTTAGGCTTTTCTTTATTCATTGGTTGTTGACTATCTAACTTAGCTTATTGACCTTTTGACCCATCTCACACTATTGATTTTATTTTATATGATTAATCATGTGTTGTTGGATCTAGTTTGGGGACCCTTTTGACTCATTCAACTAATCATATGTCATTGATCTTTGATACATTATTGAATGTGAGCCATTGATCTTGATGATACCCACCATTTAAACTCAAATGGCTAATTCATGAGACCCAAAATTAATGTTTTCATGCCCATTTTTGACATCTATGTGAATGTCTTTGACATCTACATGAACATCATAGGATTTTTGAACCCCAACAGTTATTTGTTGGGGCATAAATTTGATGTCCACATGCCTATAATTTGAAATTTACATGATCTTCATTGACATCTATGTGTCCATCTCCATTTTGAACCCCAAAAATTATTTGATGTGTCTTAATTTTGGCATCTACACAAATGTTTCATTCTACAAGATAAACTCTGAATAATTATATCTTGAGAAAGACAACTCATCAAGAAAAGAAATTTGTGGAGAAAGATCAAGGCATGAAGGAAATCATGCTCATGCATTTATTTTATCCTAAGAGGATTTTTATGTAAACTAACAAGTTGACTAGTCCATTTTTTCATGATGTCCTAATGATGGTCTGGTTCATTTAGACTTGTGATAAGAGTTGTTATTTGATCTTTGGAAGCTCTGATGAATCCTTTGAGGCTTATACAAATTTTCCTTGACCTTGAACTATTTAGACACCATGAAACCAACTTGGATCCTCTTCTTTGTAATTCTAAAATTATTTCAAACATTTGGTCCACTCATTCTATCAAACCATGAAAAATATTTATATATTGGCCAAATTTGTTCAATAGTATTATCACCTTGGCTACTAGATCAACATACTCTCACTATAGATGACTATAATTATCCATGATCCTACCATATGCCCTAATAAAAATATCATGTGGGGTCATAGCCTCACTCTTAAACTAGTAATGTGCCTCTTCTCTATGAATAACTTATCACCTATATGTCATAGTGGAAATGGTCATTTGATAAAATAAGTTCACAAGTACATAAGAAAATCTTGTATCCCTTTCCACTAGCTCATCATCATAACATCATCAGGGATATATCATGTTATCTCTCGTAGTTAGCCTCAATAATGGTATCCTGGTACTTTTCATTTTTTGGAGCCATACACACCAAAGTAATGCATTATAAATTTAGTCAAAAAGTTGGTTACTAATCTAAACCAAACATACAAATATACAAAAAAAATATATACCCTCAACTACCCTAATGGTCTCTAGATCTAGAACATCCTCCATGATATCCCCATATCTTTAAGATAGTGATAGTAATCTATGTTTCCTCTACCATAATATGAACTCATTGATCGACCCCACATCATCTACATCATGTACATCTAGCACATGATATCTTTCCATCACCAAAATAGAAGCCACCTCAGCCACAAATGGTCTTGATCTACTACTTGGCCTCACTAAGGCTTGAGAAATCCTCATCCATACCCATGGTGTGTGTAGTACATATTAAGTGAAACCAAATTATTGTATCATTTTTTAATACTAAAATATCTCCAAATAATTGACCCAAAGGTCATGCAAACAACATCTCCCTTGAACCCCTCTCAATTGAATCCCATCCTTAAGCCATTGTTAAAATTCCCTGTAGAGTCTCCAAATAACATCTCCAGCTATCACCTGATCTAATACCAGGTTATAATGCATAATTCTCTTTGATCACATGGGATATATGTCAATCCATCTCTCTAAAAACACCCATGGGTAGGCCCATTATATATGTGTAAACCCCTCAATTTTATCCACTAAAATGTGCTCATAATCCATATAATGCAACAATGTCAAAGATCTAATACCTTTACCACACAACTCTTGAGTAAAAATGATACAAATATTGATATAAGTGGTCTATCATGGTGTAACCCCATGAGTATTTGGTCTCATTCTCCTATATATCTTATACAATCCCATAAATCTTATATAAAATAGACATACCACTACCATCCATAATGACAAATAATGCCAACAACATTACAAGAAACTTCTACAATTATGGAACATTAGCTATAACAATCATTGATGATAAAACATCACTATAATTCCCTTGATGATGGGTACCTAAAAATATTTACACAAAATACCTAGAAGCACAATATATAGATTTATTTGCCATAAAATCCTATAATATATCCAATTGACCAATAATGAACACTCTTAGTATCATGTATACATCATCTAGAGTCACATTAATCTTGCTAATGGGAAAACAAAATATATAGGTATCAGTATTCCAATGCTCACACAAGGTAATCATCATATATAAATCCCAAGGAATTAGTGCAAGTGATGCCACATAACCCAAACCATCCCTATCAACCACTACCCTCTCATCATTTGTTAGGTGTAATCTACATAAGCACTCTTTCACTCAACCACTATAGAACTCCATCATCTATACATCCACTTAAAAAACATCAAAATATGATATTATCATCTATAAATGAGATATAATCATAAAAAATGATCATTAAACATAACTCAAAATCAAAAATTACAATTTGTACTCTATTGGAAATAAGTACTATCACTAGAACACTAGCACTAAATAGTAACATGACCCTTAAATGGTAGAATGATAGTTAAGGACACTAGTGTAGTCCTTAGGACACTAGCACAACCCTCTTATAAGGGTCCCAAACTACCTAAATTTTGTTTAAAATGATAAAAAAAGGTTAAAACATTTTTCAAAAACATAGAAAATGATAGGTTCCTTACCAGGGTAACTTCCTTACTGGCCTAGATGAACACCTCCACTTCCTCTTAATAGGTCACTTTCACTCCTCATCTCCTCTTCAAATTAACTAGGCTTAGATAAATAATTATCTCACGTCAGAAGGTTCAAATTAATTTCAAAATAAATTAATAAAACTATTTAAGATATGTTTTAACAATGTGACCTACCTAAGGTTGACCCTAGACACAAATATCACCAACTAATACCAAAATATTCCAAACACAATATCTTTAAAACCATAACACAAATTTATAATCCATTTCTTGTGTGTGGGGATTGATGATGATATCCGCTACATTGTACTAGTTACACTTCTATCCCAATTGATTTGAATCTAAAAATGACAAAACTCACATTTCCTTACAAAAATCAATATAAACCAATGGTCTATCCTAGAATCAACTTATAAACAATTCCTCTATAATCACCAATATAATTGATCACACATTCTTGTTATCAATGATAAATTTCACTAACATGTATATTGATATAACTTTTGTTTCAACACCTTTACCCTAGTTTCAACTCTTTCACGAAATGGGGGCATATATACACTATTTATTCTAATACATAGATACATATAGATAGTTGTCTCCAATTTATTGATTTAGTGACTCAGACATATAGATACACAGTTATCTTAGATTTATTGTCTCAAATTTCATGGTATAATTTACTCAAATTTCTTATTTATATGACTTAGATACTCAAAAATATAGGTTAGCTCAAACATATAAATTGGCTCAAAAACATAGATATACTCAGACATTAGGTTTAGATATTCAAATACATAGACACTCAAATATATAGATACATAGATTGGATTAGATTTATATGGTTCCATGGTTTTGATAGTTATTATTTCATAACCTTAGGGTTGTACATAGTATTTTGACATAATTCTAGACTCATATTATTACTATTGGTAATGTGCATGGCACACCATCCCTATATACACATATAGTTTTATACATAGGATACATAGTTACATTATTCATATATCAGGTTAAGGGACATGATGTAGGGCACGTATCCTTGATCCCATAGGATTTTACTAGGTTATACATATGGAATAGAAATTTATACCATTCTCTATGTTT
This sequence comes from Torreya grandis, assembly GCA_037957365.1. NCBI lineage: Eukaryota > Viridiplantae > Streptophyta > Pinopsida > Cupressales > Taxaceae > Torreya > Torreya grandis. The sequence goes on along the minus strand of JARHVA010001322.1, from coordinate 2,954,021 downwards.
ATAATATTAGACAACACTTATATTGTCTCTATGATTCCACCAAGATTTCAATAGATTGGGTTATATAGATGTCTAAAGTGGTTGATCCATAGTTGTCACCAAACCTAGATTACAAAGATTGAGAAATAGTTTGACATCCAAGAAAATTATTTTTCAAACTCAATTCACACATCAGAGTGGGAAAAGTAGGGCTTATTTCTCCATAATTCATATTACTTCTTAGACTCAGTTCAATGCCATAGTGGGGAAAAGTAGATCTAGTTTATCCATAGTTCATAGATTACATCTCACTCTCAACTACATATTATGGTAGGGATAAGCAAATATTTGTTTCTAATGATCTATTTAGTTACTCAAATTTAGTATATGAGACATCAATAAGTATTTCCTCTCCACATATAGCATTCTAAATATTTTTCCACTTCTTTGGCCAAGAGGCGGGTTGGGTCCCAAATACATCTACATAGGTAAGTATAGGTATGCATTTTATTTTAATTTTACTCTAGTTCTTTCAATTACATTCCATTAGTATAATAAAAAGGGGGTAAATGTACACAACCTAATTTGTTTAAGCAAACCCAAGCACTATGTATTTTGTTGTCCATTCACCAGAAGGTCTTAATGATGAATGTGAGTCTTGTTCACATGGTCATTGGGGTATTTTGATCCTTATTATGACTTATTTTTCCTATTTTACACTCCTCTAATGGTTATATGTCTTTCTATCCTAGTCATAGGGTCCCCGTAGCCTATTTTCCATTATCAATAATTAGTTTTTGGTCTTAAGACCCTAGTGTGGTGTTAGACACTAGTACAATGAGTTAGTTTCCACCTCAGTGTTAGTGTCTAACAATCAGATTTTCAACTTTTTATAGGTCCTTACCCTTCCTTGACCATATTATTATTATTTTTACTTTATTTTTCACCTTATCAATAAGAAAGCAATGGTATCACATTCAAATTATAGTTAATTTTATATAAAGAGCCTCACAAGGAATTTTACATATAGATCTTACTACTTTGGCACATAATTAGTTAAAAATTAGTCAATAGTATAGCTTAGCACTCTACATATTACTCAAAAACATAATATACCTACATGATTGATCAAAGAAGGGCCTAAGTGAAATTAATTCTAGCATTTCATCCATGTTGATTATGTACATTCCCTAAGGGAGAACTACATTTGATTAAAGACCCCTATTATTAGTGTTAATGTAAGAAGTGGTAAAGCTAGTACGTGTTTTATATCACATGATCATAACATCCCACAACTGATATTTTTATTCCTTTTACATTTGATCCCTTTTTTTCATGCATGGAGGTGTTCATTAGGGTTTTAAAGAATAAACAACTCAAAAATGACATAGAAGAATGATAAAAACCCTTAAGCATACCTAAAAAAACCTTATAGCCTCCTTACAACATCCCCAAAAGTCTCAAGAACCATATCCCTAAAAGGACACTATCATAGTGGCTTATACACTATCATATTACACTTTTATCCTTTTGATTACATGAATATCTAAAAATAGTTTCAACTCTAGTTACAAAATAAAAGGACTCCATACTAGTTTCTAGACTTGTTCTAGACTTTCCATTATCTGGGGACACCTTTCTCACTCTAGATAAGTTAATTTTCTCATTTCACTTTATATTTTAGGTAAATTAAATTGATATATCTATTTTCAATATTTATATATATTTAACCTCTATACCCATCCCTTTAACAACCTAGGATTTACATCTACTAAGTCTTAAATAGTTTAAAATTTTGATTTTTGAATTAGGGAATAGAAGTTTCCAAAAATGCCATGTAATTTTTTGTTAAAAGAATGACTAGGCTAATTAATTAAGTGATTAACTGAAAATTAGAATAATTATGAATTTACAATGTCATTTTTCCAATTAAATGCCCATTTAATTACCATAAAATAACACTTACAAAGGGGTCAGATTCATTTGGGGTGTGTTTGATAAATCACTATTACTTTTAAGATGCATTACACTAATTATGAATGTGTTATTGTGAATTAAGATTAGATCAATAGTTATGTAGGTAAATTGGATCAGTTAATAGTTTTTGGTTAGATTTGAATGTGGTTATAGAGAGTCATTTTTATTACATTTTAGATAAGGAAGTCATGAAAATTAAGTGTCTAAATTTTACCCATGTTTAATAAGGTGTTGAAAGACACGAGGCCCAATAACATATATTCAAATAATGAAAAATTCATTAAGATTTTTTTTTAAATATTGAAGAATAATGTACTGAAAATATCTAAATTTGTAGGATAATGGGTTTATATTGATGTCCCAAAGGGTGCTTGATAAGCCTTAGATGTCCCCTCGATCAATGGTCAAAAAATTATTAAAATATATACTACCTAAAAATGAGCAAACATCGCAGTATAGAGGTGAAGAGGTCTAAATAAATTACAAAATTGAATAAATGGGATGAAAAAGGTTAAAAAAGTGACAAATGGGTCTCCCAAGAATAAAAAAGGATAATTGAGTGTTGGGGGTAAAATATAAAATTCAATCTATATATTTACCCTTGCAGGGTAAAATATAAATTTTAAGCTCTATATTTACTCCTAGGGGTAAAAACATTTCTTTGTTGTACTCCCCTTTAGAAGATTTGAGCCATGGTTCTACATATAAGATATCAGTGAAGAATAGCTCACCATCTATGACAAAGGATCTAAGTGAGTAGGTTAGACAGCACAGGTGACCATGAGAGCACAAACATCTAATAAGTGGGTCTATTTGTTAAATTTGTCATTTAAATACATTTAATGATAGGATAATGTAGTTAAGGGAAATCCATATATTTCATAGGAAATGAAATTGGTAGTTTCACCAACATAAATAATAAAAATGATAGGAGGGAAAAAAATGTTGATTGAAATTATGAAAAACTTCCATGAAAATGGTGAAATTTCCCAAAAAAATGAAAATGTCCTTTAAAATAGTTAAATACCCCTTTTGAGTGGGAAATTTCAAAATGGTGAAAATTTGAAAATGGAAAAAAGCCATAAAAATGGTGAAAATGCGAAAAAGGAAAATATTGGGTATGTTTTATGAAAAGAGGCGGGTCAAATTGGTCAAAGCATAGGTGAGATTAATTTGGTCATGTAGATAGATGTTTCTATAATAAGGATATATTAGGTTTGACATTTTATTGTGTTATACAGATATTATAAACACCTAAAACTAGCCATCGATAACTTCTAATCAGGGTTTTGACCTATTTTTACCCAAAATGCACAATTTGGCCTAAAAAACACTAAAACACACAAAATGATGTGAAATTGACATATTCAAGTGCTGATTTTAGCTAGGTTATCCCTAAATTGGGTAATGTAATTTATGGATCAGCTAACTTTGATCAGTCTATTTTGAGTCAAAATGCCAAATTTGCACCTATGTGCTCTAGACTACTCTTTCCTATCAAATCTTTTATAGAAGACTCGTGCCTTTGTTATTTTTTTTGGAAACATCCTAAATAGGAATACAAATATAATGCATCTACAATTATTTCCAATTCCAATCCAGTCAAATTTAGGACCAATAATAGGGCATTCTAGTGAATTCGGGTAATTTGTGCATAAAGTGCTTAATCATGTTTAAGAGATAATTAATCCAAATCAAGGACTAATAAATAATTCCATGGAAACTTGTTGAATAATTTGTTTTGGAAATGAATATCAAATATTTGCATCATCAAGTGACCTCATTTCTTGGGAAGACATCTCTAGGCTATAAATATCAAGATTCATGCCCTCTATGCCTCATCAATGCCTTCAATGATGCCCTCCATGCCTCTTAATTTCCCCTTCTTCTAATTCCATGATGAGGATAATTACAAAATTAATTTTAAAAATTGAATTAATCCTCAACCACACATCTCAATCTTGAGATGGATGGTTGAGGTTGATTCTGATCAAATCTAAAAATCTATAAATAGGAGGCCTCACAACATTTCTAAGCTTAATTAGTGAAAAGTTATAATGCAAGACTGGTTCCAAAAAGCTTCATGAAACTAGTTTTATAATGACAAATTGATTCTAATCCAAGCGAAGCTACAACCCAAAGATGACAAGAAGAGATGAAGGTAACCACACTCCATTAAAGAAGACCCCTTCAAGCACAAGCTGAGTAAGCCACCACAACAAGCATTTTGGAGCATCCAAGGAAGGTAAACGAGTTTTATTTTGCATTTTAGTTTTATGTTTCATTCATGATTGTTAACTAAGTTGTCCCTAGTGTCTAGGCCTATAGATGTTATGTCATTAGTGTGTTTATTTCATTTTATTTTCATTTTGGAACTAACACCATACTAACCATCCTCTCTTGATTCAAATTCTTAGGTCACATAATGGCACACCCGGTGGGACTAGATGCATCTAACACCTAAAGGAGATCCTTTTACAACTTTTAAAAACATATTTGAGATTTCAAAACTCTTGAAAATTGTTTTTCTAACTTTTTTTACTATTTTTGGTTGCCATGGTTTTTACACAGTAATTGACGTCGACAAAAATACTAACATTAGTTACTTGGCTTAACTGATGTTGGTCAGTATAACTGACATCAGTAAAATCTTAGTTGTCCATAACTGATGTCAATGGTATTAACTGATGTCAGTCATTGTGTTTTTCAAAAAACATAGACCTAAGACTTACTTTTCCAAAGTTGCTTGTTTCAAATTCAAAAGGGCTTCAAAGCTAAAGGACATGCTAACAATTTTGCTACAAAATCAAGTTCAAAATTTTCTTAATACATGTTTAAATCACCTTTTCATGCTTTAAAATGGATTAGGAACCTTGTTTTAATGATTAACAAAGAATTTAATTATTTTTGGTGAATGTTTTCAATGTTTATAGCTAAGACCAAGGGGTTGAATGAACACCACCAAAAAATTCATTTGGGTTTAAAATTGAACACACTTATCAATTTATGCTTGCAATAATTGTTTAGATTAATCTTGTTTGGCAAAAAGAGGTATGTTACATGTATGTTCTTCCATTTGTCCCCTATAGGGAACCTTTGGAATCAAAAGTGCCTTTCCTATTACAAGTAGCCTAGTCCAAGGCTTAGAAAGAAAGTCATCTAAAGCACTCCCTAAAAACTCATCAATGTTTGGGTGACCTCGAAAATGACCCTAAAATATTTCTACTTTCATGCTTTCTTTATTTTTATTCATCTTGGCTTGCGATGAGGACTTCATCACCTCTCACAAGTTCTTTAAGGAAGTTTTGACCTGGGTTTTCATCTCCTAACATTGACTTCATTTGATTCTTTTAGAGTTGCACATGGGATGTAGTGGCACTTTGGACATCACACTACACTAAGCTAATAATAGGATGTAATGGTTGTAAAAAGGACTAGACCTTTTTTCAACAAGCTGAGTGAGACAGACCCAAATTTGTGTTTTTCTTTTACATTGTTTGACATGAAAGTAATTGTGCAATTAATTCCCCTAGATAATTTGGAAACTTGTTATAATTTAGACAAATCCCCACTTGTGGAATTATTATTAGTTTAAGATGTGCCTCAAGGTCCAAGTCATAGTACTATCATTTGAGAGAAGGGGTTTGTAAAAACCCTACTATATAATTCACATTTACTTTTAGATGAACACTTAAAACCCTCTCAAATGATGTATATTTTTGGATTCCAATAATACCAAGTAACCTTGTCAGTTTAGGATTGAAGGGAGATTAATTAGTTGATCTTGTCCTAATTTAAAGTCTTGTTTAGAGTCAAAACTTGGTGTAAACAAATAATACTAAACCCAATACATAGTCCAAATTTTCCTTTGAAAAAAGAATAATTATGTTGCCCATGTGAGATCATCCATTTGCCTTGTTCAAAGTTCATAAAAATATTGAGAGTGATATCATCCACTTTGGCATAGTTATTCTTCTTAATTGAGTCTAGACCTTTACCAAAGTTGTTTAAGTCCTTCACTTATAATTTCAATTCAAAATTACACCTTTACAAGTTCATAGGCTTGATGTGTTAAGTGGGTTCACCATTTGCAATAAACTTGAGGGAACTTAGGCTTAATTTCCAATTTAGGTTGAAGGCCATTTTTAGACTCATAATCATTATCATCACTTGAAAGACTTAAGCCATTTTATGCTAAACACTTACACTTTAAGTCTATTTACCACAACATTTTAAGTCAAGAAAAATAGTGTTATGCTACAAAAATTATGGAAAAATGTCTTTGCCTTAAAAACTTTTTTATCATGCCTTTTGGGTAGTATAATGTCATTATGCTACCTAAATTATTTAAAATGTTGTTTCATGGACTTGCTTACATATAATTCCAAATTGTTCCTACATATTCATACAAATCCAAGTATACTTTTGATCCTTTATCTAAAGCACATGTATACCATTCACCTTTTTCTAGCTTATTTGTCAAAAAGAACTTAGTTTTATAACATTATTTATGATAAAATAAACTATTGCTAAAGTGCCTTTTATTTCATACCTTATACGTAGTTAACCAAGTTTATGTCCAATCGAATGCCTAGTGTTTGTTAGAAGTGTTTCAAATCTATTTGATTGAAACTTTCATCTATTTTAAAAGTCTCACTTTTGATTCCATTTGGCCAAGAGTCCTAACACATGCCTTGTTTGAGCATAAATTTTGATGCCATGTTTAGACAAAAGACCTATCAACTTTTAAATTCCTAGATTAGACTGATTTGAAACACTTCAACCTTAGAGTTTGGAATTTTGATTTTTCGGTCCATTTACTTGCTCATCTTTGTTTGAATAGTGAAATGTTAGATATTTTACACTAGTTTATTTCCTCATAAATCTTTTCATAAACCTTTTGATCTTTTTAACAAATATAGACCAAGTTTAAGGGATCATTTGTTTTAGATTATGTTCTTTTTAGATTTTATAGAAATATTTGACCTTTTATCACCAAACATTGACTATGGATCCCAACATGTATTCCTAAAATTGTAGTGGACTCATGTAAAATCCAAAGATTAGTAATGGAGGTGTGCAGGAAGAAATGGTGGAAGACCCCTATGTAGATAACATTGTTTATGAGATGGATTCTTTCCTTCTTATAATACTCAATCAAGGGCACAAATCCAAGATCCATTAGCTAACTATTTGGTTAACACACCACCTTAGATAGAACAAGACTAAGAATAAATCATGCAATACTTAACTACAATACCCATGGTGGATGAGCCTGTACTTCAACAACCATATTCTACTGATTCGACTTCCATGTATGATCCATTTTTGTTTGAGAGAAAATTATTAGAGAATAAAGACAAGATTTTGGTTAGGGCCATAGAGGTAGGGGCTAAGTTTCTAGAAAACTTCCCCAATGAAAATCTACCAAGTCTAGTAAGAGTACCCCACATTATCATTTATGATCAATAAGCTTCTTCTAGCAATCTTATTGCTCTAGTCTAAACAACGTACCAAGACCCCAATATATCTAATCTAGGAAAAAACATCATGGAAGATCAATTTAACCAAATTCAAACAACATACCAAACCTACCTAAATTTAACATGTGATTTTAATTAGATGAAAATGGTAAGTAAGCCTCTCGTTGACCTAGTTCCTTCAATAGGGGTGTTGATGGAATTAACTAGATAAGAGAATCTGAGTTGTGACCCATTTGTACAAACCACTTCAATAGATAACTTAATATATATGCCAATTATTGAAGTAGTGTCTTCAGATTCTACACTAAATAGTGAGCCAAACATAGTAGATAATGTGTAAACAACATCCAATCTTGATCAAAGTGGTACTAATGCACAAAAAACTAGCCAATAACATGTGCCTATAGTTAATCCCATGAGAAGATCATCATACCAAGGAATAGGAGTTTTTGTAACCTATCCTCAACCATAAATTTACTCAAGTATACAATGTACAAGATTAGATAATCAAACAATGGCTCATGTTATGCCTTAATGATAGAATGTGATGAATCCTACTCCTCTTCAATAAGTAGTGAGTGGTATTCCACAACAATAGACACAATCTAGTGAATCAATGCAACAAAGGATGAGTACATTACCACCTCAACTAGGGGAAACTAATATTCCACCTCATCAAGTAATGAAAAACATACCTCTTCAGCCATAAAATAATATACTAGTCCAAAACCAAGCAATGACTAGCTAGTAACATGCAAATATTGGTTAATGACAAATGTTGAATCTACAACATGCTTTCACTTCTTCATAGGGATTCATGTAATAAGGAAGTCCCCATGTTTCTCATGTACCTACTAAATAATTGTTGGTTTAAAATGTGTCACAAATCTAGAGATAGGATCTTGGTCCACAAGTTTCCACTCAATATCAAGGTTTGAATAGTTAGCAACATATCCCTTTTCAACCACAACAGGCATAGTATAGTTATATCCTTTCATCCCAACCACAAAATACCCAAGTCAAACATTTATCATAAACCTAAACCAAAACATCTTGCATCCAAATGTATAATTCAAGTACAACCCAATCCACATATGCATATTCCTAGTCTATTCCCCAACTAAGCCAATGTACCTTAATAGGCGTGTCCATCATACCCTGGTCAAAGTGTCCCACTTGTGACCTCCCAACCATCTATCCAAACAAATATTCTCCCTCAAACCAATATCCCTTCCAATTTCCTATCTCAAGAATTATAATAGATGAAGGATGTAATTATTGTCATTTAGGTAGGGAAGTAGACTAAAAATTTGAAATTGGATGATGTGTGTTCCTATCCATTCAACATGGAGTATTTGTAGATACCATTTCCTCCAGGATACAAATCACCCAAATTTAATAAGTACAAAGGGAAAGGTGACCCTAAGGCCCATTTGATTAAATTCTTTATTGCATATCAACGAGTGGCATATAGTGACATATACCTCTTAGTGTTATTTCCAAGGATATTGGTTGGACAAGCCTTGGATTGCTTCCTAAAGTTTCCCAAGAATTCAGTAATAGACTTTGATGATCTTTATGATAAATTTGTGCAACACTTTTCTTATTATCTTGAGCATGAGATTTCATTAGTAGACCTAACACAAGAAAAACAAAAAGTTGGGGAGAGTTTTACAAGTTATTTATAGTGATGGAGAACCCTTGGAAGCTATTTCACCCATAGTTTATTATATAAACAATTATCCACTATGTTTACTAAAAATTTGCATAGTGAGATAGCCTATCATTTGGAACTATAATGTGCACATGCATTCAAAGAGATCATTGATAAAGGTTTGTTGATCAAGAAAACACTCATCAATAAAAGAGTCATCAAGATTAATTAAACTAATCAAAATCAAGGTACTAATAATATAAATGATAAACATCACATCTAATCACAAGCATCACACCCATCACAGGCCAATAATCATGAAAGAACAAATAAATTTAATTCAAATAAGAATGTTGTGGGAAATAGAGTGACTAAATCTCATCATGTCCAAATTATGAAAACATCATCTACACAAAATTTTTAGCTTACTCCTACCCAAAAACTTCTCTAAATAATCGCACAAGTGCATTAACAAAAACTTACACAATAAATACAACCTTTACAATTACACACCCCTCCTCTTAGGAGAACCATGATTGTATGTCATACCTTTAGCGACTTGGGGAAACCTATGAAAATTTTATTCCACAAGATTTCTACCACTAATATAATTAGTTATCCTATACCAAATCATTATCCAAAAGGTATTCCTTACCCTGATTGGGACCGTGAAAATGAATTTTGTGACTATCATCGAGTCAATGGGCATAATCTATGAAGATGTGTCCATATCAAGAATTTTTTCAAAAATATGTTGGAGAATGGGGAGACAAAATTAGATAATGGTGCTTCCACTTCTAATCAAACTCTCGGGATCTATCAAAACCCCTTTCCTTGACATAAAAATCAATAACAGTAGAATAATCAACAACAACAACAACAACAATGGCCAATGTAGTAGCAAAATGAATAGTATCAAAATCAAAGGCCAAACCAACAAAACCAATAAAATTAGTAATAGAATCCATAATGAAAAAATAGTGGACAAAACCAAGGTCAGAATAGTAATAACCAACAAACCTATTATGCAATTTCACATGACTACAATAGGGTTGTAGGTCATATTATAGGGGGTAGCGTTAATTCCATCTCCATTAATCCTAGACCAAGCACTAATCAGCCTAGACCATTGCTATACAACAATATTCCACCATCATATAGATAATCCTTCTTTGACTTGGGAGTGCATACAAGCAAACTAGAAAACTATGACTTCCCATTTTGGATCTTATAGTGAAAACTCATTCTTTCCATGTGACCAAATGCAAGTGCATAGATAATCAAGACTTGTCCTGTCTAGTCCCACACCATTTCAAACATCAGTTAGTAATAATGATATAGTATTTAATCCTAATTGTGAAATCATAAGTTAGAGGTCAAAGATTACTATCCTAGGCCCACAATCATCTACCACTTTGCTTATCATCCAACCAATTGTTTATCCTCAGAATAAACCATTCACTCCTGACCAAGACAAGAAGTTTGATATTGTGGAATAATTATAGAAGACACTAACACAAATTTATATTTTAGATTTACTACAGACATTAATAATCTAGAAGAACATCTTGAATGAATTTCTAACTCAATCTACTATTTCTAGTGACATATCCCTTGATAACTTTCAAGCTTTTGCTGGACACCTAGCTCCATCCCAACAAGTCACATTCAACCAAAGTGATATGTCTTCCCCTGGCCCACTCCATAATAACCCATTATACTTATAAGTTTATATTAGACAACATAAAGTGAAATATGTCCTTATCAACAATGGATTTAGCCTCAACATAGTATCCCTCAAGCTCATCAAACTTCTTGGGTACATGATGATAGATCTCTAGCCATAAATAATAACTATCAAAGCCTATGATAATCAAGAAATATAATCACAAGGCCCCATTAGTTTACCAATAATCATTTAGCCTTTCACCCATGATACACTTTGTCATGTGTTGGACCTTAATTTATCATACAACATGCTTTTAGGTAGTCCTTGGTTACATGAGATTCATGCACTCCTATCAATACTACACCAATGTATCAAGTTTTCCCACTTAGGGATAGAAGTGAATATTCTAGGAGATTTACACCCATATAAACACTACAAGCATCTTGAGGCTGAATTTCAAATCTATAATTGTCAGTATGGTATGAATCACAGTTCTAAGAAATATAAAGGAAAGTATATACTTATTGTTTGTTCATAAAACAATTACATAGATCCTAATACCTTAGATTCCCTTTCCCACATACAACCTCCTAAAACTTCTAATCATTTCACCATTTTAGATAATCGACCAGGAGAATATGTGACTCATGACACATTTCATATCACCAATCTTCCTCAGAATATAAAAACCTTTAGGTGACCTAAAATCAATCCACATATGCATTGGCAATAAAAGAACAAAGATAAGGGACCTGTCACCTTTGTACTAGCATCCAGCCTAGGACTAGACCCTCTTGAAGGGAACAGACCATGGTTATACAATGATGACTAAGTTGATTGTTATAAAAATACAAGGTATCCTATTCCCAATAGGATCACAGACCATCATAATTATGAAGGAAGAGGCCTCAGCCCAAATCATCAAGGAACCATCAAGTTAATTTCCATGAATAAGTATCAAAGACCTTATAGACTTAGATTTAAACCAATTGGGGTGACCCCACATATTTTATTCAAACTCCATCACTAGTGAATATTGATGATGATGTTGATAGTGAAGTAAAGTCTGATCATAGCCTTACCTTTGATAACCTAGCTGAAACCAACCTATTTGATAATAATGACATTTGTACCCTTACCCAAGCCATTTATCACAATCCATTGCCATTATATTATCCCCAACTGATAGATTGGGACCAATAGGAATCCAATCTACCAATTGATGAGTTCTATAATGATGAGGTATTCTATGATTTCTTAGGCCTTAGAGACAATGTTTCATTGGGAGATCACAAATCAGGATTCTCAATCACTTTAAATCATGCAGCCTATTTTGGAGAGCAAGTGAACACCTTTAGCCAAAAACAAATGAGTGTAACATTGGGGTCCCAAAGTGAAAACCTCTTTGAGGTACTTTCTGACTAGGGAAAAAGTAAAGATAAATGCTAGTCTAGTGAAAACCTATTTTAGGTGCCATTAGATGGGGGTGTTCATTCTTATTCAAATTTAGACTAAGAGACCACCAATGATGAACTTGCATATGGATCTGAGTTCAATTTTGAGAAACAACAAGTATTTGATCAAATTCTCCAAGAATTTTTTACCATTTTTGTTAGATAGCCAAATATCTCATTAGGAGACTTAGATTCATCATGCCTAGGAGAAGTTGAAGAGCAAGTCCTAATAGAGGACCTTGACATAGTCCAACAATTCAAGTCATTGCTTAATATCCTAGAAGATGTTTCAACCCTCTTAGTCAAAGCTATAATAGACGTAAACATCAAGACTCTATTGGACCTAAAATGGATAAAATTGGGTGCATCCCTCATTGAGGAGGAACGCAACATTTTTGAAGCTCCATTTAGAGAGTTTGTGGATAGATTTACATGGGCTTATTTTGACATGCCAAGATTATGCCCACCTTGGTTTTGCACCACCTTATGGTTAATCCTAATGCCAAACTGATAAAACAAAAGCTACATAAGATGCATCCTTGTATTGTTATATTGGTAAAGAAAGATGAATCTGATTTATTGACTACTCAGAATGGATCTCTAATGTAGTACCTGTTAGTAAAAATCTTGAAGGAATCAAAATTTGTACTTATTTTTAGGACATCAACAAAGCTTGTCTTAAAGATGATTTTCCCTTACCTAATATCAACATGATTATCAACTCCATGGTAGGTTATGAAATGCTTTCACCTATGGATGTATTTTCAACCTAATATCGAAATGATTGTTGGCTCCATGGTAGGTTACAAAATGCTTTCACTCATGGATGGATTTTTAGGATATAATCAGATCAAAATAACACTAGAAGATCAGCATAAAATAATGTTCACCACTCAATGGGGAACATTTTATTATTAGGTGATGCCATTTTGCCTTAATAATGTGTGAGCTACATATCAAATATCCATGACTATCATATTCCATGATATGCTACATGATATTATTGAAGACTATGTTGATGACATGTTATGAAAATCCAAGACTAGAGCCAACCATCCAACAGTGTTGTGTAATATATTTGAAAGACTACAAGAGTACAAAGTTAGACTAAATATAAATAAATGTGTGTTTGGTGTAACTTTAGGCAAATTACTAGGTTTTATCATGTCTCATAGAGGTATTTAAGTTGATCTAGATAAAGTCCATTCTATAAGCGAGATGCCACCACCAACCAATTTGAAGTAACTTCATAGTTTGTAGGGTAAGATCTAGTCCATCTAACACTTCATATCTCATTTAGTAGACAAGTTCCATCCATTTACACATATTTTGAGGAAAGGAGTTACATTTCATTGGGATGATCACTGCCAAATAGCTTTTCAACAACTCAAGAACTATCTTGTTAATATACCTATTTTATGACCTCTTATGCCAAGAAATACATTCTTGTTATACCTATCAACTATAGATTATGCTCTGGGGGCACTCTTGGCTCAACATGATGACAATGTAAAGGATCATGCTATTTACTACCTAAGTTGTACTTTGGTTACATATGAACATAACTATGCACATGTTAAAAAAGCTTATCTAGCCATGGTTTTTTCGGCTCAAAAAGTACATCATTACATGTTGAATAATAAAACCATGGTCATTTCAAAAGTAAATCTGCTCAAGTATCTAATATCTAAAATATATTTGAAAGGTAGAATGGCTAAATTGATCATGCTTCTTAGTAATTTTGACAAAGAGTATGTTAATCAAAAAACAATCAAAGGACAAGTTTACAGATCAACTTGTTAAAGCACTTCTCATAGACACACAACCACTCAAGTTTCCTTTTCCTGATGAATCCCTCATGACCATTATTAATGCACCCCTTGAGAAGTAGCCATAGAAGCTATATTTTGATGGATCATTCACTGTGTATAGAGTGGGGACAGGCCTATTGTTTATTACACCATAGGGGGATCTAATTCTTAAATCATTCAGAATCAACTTTCCTTATACAAACAACATGGCCAAGTATGAAGCACTTATTTTAGGAATTTGAAAAGTAGTGCATTGGAATATATTTCATCTTCATGTTTATGGTTATTTTTAGTTAATCATCAATTAGGTCACAGATCATTTTTAGACTAAAGATGACAAGTTGATTCCATATAAAGCCATGGTTGACACTCTTAAAAAGAAAATTCTCAACATTTAGTTTGACCATATATCAAGGGCTAGTAATAGAAATGTAGATGCAATGGCTATTATTGGTTATCTAATTTCAAAAATAGATAATCTAGAGAGTATCAATTTCTTGTCAAGAATTTGTCAACAACAGCTCATGAGCCTTCAACCATTTCCATGATTTGTGATATTATTGGTTCTAATTCTATCTAGTACTTAGACCTTTATAAATACCTTCATGAACAAGTTTTACCACTTAACCTATCTAAAAATAAATAAAATACTTCATTCATCATTCCACTCATTATAAATTACTTGGATCCACCCTTTACCACTGTAGTTTTGATAGAACTCTACTTCATTGTTTAACTTCAATAGAGTCTACATTAGCATTAAGAGAAGTTAATAAAGGAGTATGCAGAGCCCATTCTAATGGGGTAGTTGTATCCAAAAATCTCTTCCATAATAATTATTATTGGCCCATAATGGATGTAGATGCCACTAGATATGTAAATAAATGTGACAAATGTCAATGGCATGCTAATTTGATTTATGCCCCGACAAAAAAATTGAAACTGATGTTGACACCATGGCCATTTTCTACATGGGGACTTGACCTCATTGGGAATATTAACCCCACTTCATCTAAAGGCCATAAACATATCCTTACCACCACTAAATATTTCACTAAGTGGGTTGAAGCTGTACCCCTCACTTACATGATTGGAAAGTAAATCTCCAAATTCATCTTAAATCATCTTATCTGTCACTATGGTATCTCCTCTAAAATTATATCTAACAATAGATTATCATTCAAAAACAAAGATGTAGACTAGTTATGTATTGAATATAATGTCACACAAAATGTTTCTACAACATATTACCCTCAAGGTAATGGTTAGGCTGAGGCATCCAGTAAAACCATTGTCAACATTCTTAAAAAGATTTTCAATGATGTAAGTCATGATTGACACCTATAAATATTCCCTACCCTTTGGGTATACCATACCAATCATCATACCCCCACAAGAGCCACTCCATACTCACTTGTTTATGGTACTAAAGCCATCCTTCCCATTGAGGTCGAATTGCCTTCACTATGCATCTCTTTCAAGCATGTCTTATATGATCATGACTATTGAGTAGCTCACCTATAAGAGATAGATATACTAGATGATAAATGTATCGATTCCCTCAATAATCTTCAAGCATATCAAAATCAACTCAAAGGCCACTAAAATTGACTTGTGAAGTATCAAACATTTAAACTTGGTGATCTTGTTCTCAAAGAAAACCAAAAGAATACCACAAGTAAGAAGAAACATAAAGGGAAATTCAAACCAAACTAGATAGGGCCTTTCATCATCATTGTAGATTATGGATCAGGAGTATACATGCTTGCCACACTAGATGGTGATGAACTTCTAGATCCAATGAATATTATTCATCTCAAGTGATACTATGATTAAATTCTAAAGTGTATTATCTATAAGGACCATTTCATTTATGCCTTTTTGTCACTATTCTTCTTTGTACACATACCATTCTTATCCATCCTCTTTGTTATATCCTCTTTCCATTTCCACCCTATCGACCCAATGTGTTCTAAAGCCTAGCCCATTTTACCTTTGTCATTCATTACATAGTTTTAGCATCAAGGTATCTAATTAGTCCATCAGTTGGTTCAAGAACTTTAGATAGAGATCATATATTGCGATAGTGTGATAGAATGTTTGGTAGTTGCATCCTTCATTTGTTAAGCATATCTTACCACCACTCTTGCTACTAATTAAAACCACCTTTGAGAAAATTACTACCATTGATCTATCCCATTGTTTCCTAGTTATAACCGGCTATGGGTAAACTAGGGGTAATACTAAACCTTGATGTACCAACTTGCCACTTCCTGTGTCACAATGTGTATTTTTAATAGCTATGCATATTTTGTTTAAATTGGCTACTGCACTAGTTAAATTCCTCCACTATAGTGGTGGAACTATAGTGACTTGAGGTCTTATTCTGGGACTATATAGGTAGTGCTCAATACTTATTGAGGTCAGCTCAGTCACCCTTTTTCCAACACTCTAGCCATTTTGTGAGAAACCTAAACCATTCTCTCGCTATTTTGTGAGAAATCTAAGTTTGAATGTCCTTTCCATTTTATGAGCAATCTAAATTTGAACGCTCTCATTATTTGGTGGGCAACCTAAGTATAAAAACTCTCACCATTTTGTGAGATTGAACCATTTAGTGTCTCATCATTCTTGATTGAGTTACAACACTCTAAAACACTTCTAAAAACATTTCAAAAAATCATTAGAAAAGAACAAAAACATTGACCACTTCTTTGCCTTAAGGATTCTGGGAACCCTTACTAAGTTACAACCAAATCACTTGTAATTTAGTTTCCCCATCCTTTTTGGCCTTTTTCTCTCATGCACTTGCCATTTTTAAAGACCATTCCTATTCTTCTATCACATTCATTTTTTTGGTTTTCATCAATTATCACATTCTTGCCTTTCCCTAGGAGAACTACATTTGGCTTAAAGTTTTTTATTGGATATTACATCGATGGAAATATGTAGGTAGAATTCACTTACCTAGTACATATGGATATAGCTTGACCACCCCCTTATTTTTCTTATATTCCCCCATTTAGTCCATTTGTTAAGTTGTCACCTATTTTCTAAGGGCAATGTTTGTAGGATTTTTATTGCATTACATTGTTTGTTTTTTTCTGATTATTTTGTTTTGTTTGTCTACTTGTTTGTTTTCTTTTAGAACTATTACCCTGATTCAATTTATGTGTGCTAATTGGGGGGTTCCTTGCCCACACTTACACTTGAATCTATCCATATTCATATGTTTACATTGTCATCATGGTTTCTATCATTGGTGCATTTTTTCTATTATGTATTGGATTATGGGAGTCAGTCCTCATGCATATTATGGCTAAGTATTTATGGTGTTCTATCATAAATCCTACCATCACGTGCTACAACAAACCTCAGCTTTAATACGTCTATTTAGCTATGGCAACATCTCTTTAGCATTGACATCTTGATTCACTCCCAATCATATCCGAAATAGAGTAATTAACCACAAAATTATTTCAACCCTTATTAGTTCAGACAAGAATCTCCCTACTAGTAGGTTATTCCAATTCATAATTACCCTTTATGTCAAATGATCATCACCCTTAGCCAAAGTTTATGATGGTTTCTATAATCTGGGTCCAATGATTATAACTGCCTATGGGCAAATCATTATACACCATCCCACCTACATTTCTCAATGATTATAACCACCTTTGGGCAAATCATTGTGTTGTCACCACTTTAATTTTTTTCCTCTATAGGGGCATGCTATTATCTTATTTATCTATCCTAACTGGGGCAGTTCCATCTTCTCAAAGATTCTAACCACCATTGGGTAAATCATTGTGTTATCGTACCATGTTACCACTATCAGGGTGCAATGCTTATAAATACCTTTGGGAAAACCATTGTGCATTATCCTATTGTATTCTCAATGATTTTGACTACTTTTTCAATATCATTATATTTTCACCCCATCATCTTTCCTTTCTTTGGTCCACTCCTTTTGCTTCTTTCTTTTTTGAGGGACCGTTTGCTGACCTCCTTATGCCAAACATTCCCTTGAGGGGGCATCATATAGTTAGTTTATCATCATTATAGTTTTAGACATGTAGGACCTTTTCATTCTTTAAGAATATGTTATTGTGATTATAGCTTGAAATGCTTTCCTAAATAGGGGCAAACTATAAACACCTAAAACTGGCCACTGATAACCTCTAATCAGGGTTTTGACCAATTTCTACCCAAAATACATAATTTAGCCTAAAAACACTAAAACACACAAAATGACGTGAAAATGACATATTAAAGTGAAAATTTTGGCTAGGGTATCCCTAAATGGGGTAATGCAATTTATGGGCTAGCTAACTTTGATAAGTCCATTTCAAGTCAAAATGACAAATTTGTACCCATGTGCTCTAGACTACTCTTTCCTATCAAATCTTTTACACAAGACTCATGCCTTTGTTATTTGTTTTTGAAAACATCCTAAATGGGAATATACATCCAATATATCTAATAGTGATTTACAATTCCAATCTAATCAAATTTAGGACCAATAACAAGGCATTTTGATTAATTTGGGTAATTTGTGCATACAATGATTAATCATGTTTAAGAGTTAATTAATACAAATCAAGGCCTAATCAATAATTCCATGGAAACATATTGAATAATTTGTTTTGGAAATGAATATTAAATATCTACATCATCAAGTAACCTCATTTCTTGGTAAGACATCCCTAGGCCATAAATATCAAGATTCATGCCCTCTATGCCTCATCAATGCCTTCCATGATTCCCTCTATGCCTCTTATTTTCCCCTTCTTCCAATTCCATGATGAGGATAATTACAAACTTAATTCCAAAAATTGAATTAATCCTCAACCATAAATCTCAATCTTGAAATGGATAGTTGAGGTTGATTACAATCAAATCCAAAAATCTATAAATAGGAGGCCTTACAACGTCATTTCTAAGCTTAATTAGTGCAAAGTTATAATGCAGGATTGGTTCTAAAAATCTTCATGAAAATAGTGTTATAATTCCAAATTGATTCAAATCCAATCCAATCTACAAGCCAAAGGTACCAAGAGGAGATGAAGGTAATAACACTCCATTGAATAAGACCTCTTAAAGCACAAGCCAAGAAAGCGACCATAACAAGAATTTTAGAGCATCTAAGGAAGGTAAAAGAGTTTTATTTTTCATTCTAGTTTTGTGTTTCATTCATGATTTTTAACTAAGCTCTCCCTAGTGTCTATTCCTAGAGATGTTATGCTATTAGTGTGTTTATTTCATTTTGTTTTCATTTTGGAACTAACACCATGCTAACCATCCTCTCTTGAGTCAAATTCTTAGGTCATAGATATATTGATTTCTATGGAGTTAGTTACTCATGTTAACTTATCATTGATTACATGAGTGACTCAATGTATTCAAGTGTGTGAGCATCATTTACATTATTTATATTTGGGTTAGATATGGATAAAGGAGATGTGTAACTTTTTAGAGGTCACATATCTACTAAACATTGCCTATGCATTGTTGATTACAAATTATATAACCTACCTGAGTGTACTTGTAGAGAGGTAGAATTTAAATATGTCCATATTAAATTTACATATATGTTAGACCATAGTCACCTTAGAAGACATTTAGAAAATTTTTAAATTGCCCATGTGAGGGTGAACACTATACTAGACCAACCCCTTAGGGTGATAGGGTGTGACAGAGGACCTAATTAACCACATAAATGTGCCAATTATTTATCAGATAATTAATATTGATTTTTTAGAGATAATGATATATATTAATATTGATGACCTGCCATGATAGACATCTCATTTTTAGCATAGATAGATAGAGATTTTTAGTACTTATGGCCATTTTCAATGGTATTCTAATGCCTAAAAAGAGTGGTTGATACTTCCACATGGACTTGGGTGGGATGATTAGAGACATTATTGACAATACCATTACCTTTATTTAGTGGCCAACATTATTAGCCCAAATATTCACAGATATTTATATAGTGCCATATCAATGACGTCAAAATATTGGTGTATCTACACTACTCCAGGTTTGGCCCTGGGAGTATATATCTATTGATTGACCAGTATACCTAAGACTAGTGTAGGATATAGAGGAGCCAATAGCCTATGGTTTTTTTAATAGGATCCAACCATAGAGGAAATATATGTGATATATCAATATTACATAGTTATATATGACATGGGTAATGGTGACTTTATTTGATGGCCTTATATATACTTGGAACTACTTTGGTTGTAATATGGTTGGTATACTATGTTTATGACCACTAAGTTTTTCATCACTAGCAAAAAGGCACACATTATGGAAGAGTTTAGGCTAGATTAAGTTTCACACTAGTATAATATGTATCAATATGTTCCATATGGTATACACTTCTTTACACATGTGTTTAGGGAGATTAATGTGATGGAGTAGCCTATATAAAAGCACCTAAATAGGTTTAATTATCTATGGATACCATAGGTTATCTAGGTTTATATATGGCTCCAAGTATATGCAGGAGTGATAGTGATATATACATGGTGGGTCCACTTCCAACCTAAGAGATTGTTAGTGCCACATGGTTCCCTGAGTTAGTGGTACTAATTTTGACAAAATGTGCACTAGTATAGGGAAATGAAATAATGGCTATGGATTTAAATAGTGATAGCATGATCCAAACATAGGACATCAACCCATACCTAGGGCTACATATTAAGATTGGAGGTACACATAATAGGGTTAGTTAGGATACATAGATGGAAATGAGAGACCCATGCTAGCTAGATTTGTAAGGTATGAAAAGAGCATGTATAAATATAAACATGATTTATGAGGTGATTACCATGAGGGTGGCTAACATATATGTTTTAAAGGTTAGGCTAACCTAGATATATAATTAAGTGACATCTAGAGATAGTTAAATAACAACCCTTCAATCAAATATTAACTCAACAGAGGTAGAGGTGGCCTAGATGACAATGATTTAGGCCCAGAGAGATAGTTCTAGGGTAGATGTGTAGAGGATATATAGGTAATGGGATATAATGTTCTTATATAACTATGTCTTGTATACGATAGGGCTATTAATTTTTTATCTCATAAGGAATATACATTAACTTTTAGATCCACAAGATTGAGGACTCATCATACTTCAACAATAGGGTAATCATTACATCAAATGTCACATCCTCTACCACCAAGGCCCATGTGGCCAACATAATAGATAGAGAGGACATGAGATAACTGTAGACATCGAAATCGTGTCGACTCCCCTGGTCATCCCCCGTCTTATTCTTCATCACCTATTCAACCCTTGTCGATCACTTTTTCCACTAGCCTTGACCTTAGCAGCATGTAACAATGAGCACAGAGCTAAAGCTAGACTCTATCCCCATTGTGCATCTGCCGACGACGGTCATTACCCAACTGATGTCACTGACGTCGGTCACTTATCGGCCAACGTCGGCAATCCTACCAATGTCGGTCACCTTACCGTTATCCGTTATCAGTTATCATTCAGTTCCCAATTGATTTTTTGAACGGTTATCAAACCGTCTCTCGAACCGTCCCTCGCCTTCATCAGCGTCTGCCGATCAATCCCAAATGCTGAATCAATTAATCAATCAATCAATCGACCCCCAAACTCAGACATTCACAAACTCTGGCAACCAACCAACTCTGGCAATCAATCAACTCCAGCATTCAACCAATCTACATTCACTTCGATCAACTTACGGCAACGCTTCAACAACTTCAATCATGGATTTTATCATGTCTTCTAGCAGGGAAGTATTTACTCTGTTTGTTTTATTTCTTTCTGGTTATTATTTGTTTGTTGTTTCCATTTATATCACCCTGGATCTTCAGACTATAGGCCTAAACCCTTAGTCCTTTCTTTACATCTCTGCCCACTATCCCAATCTGTAACTTTGTCCAGACTCAACCAAAACTCCCAGACCCTGTCCAAGCTTGACTTTATTTTGACTAGACCCTGTCCAGACCCTATCCTAAACCTATCCAGACCCTGTCCCAACCCTGTCCAGACCCTATCCCGACCTTGACCAGACCCTATCCCAACTCTGTTAGACCTTCTGTAACTTCACCCAGACGTCGGCACTTTCCCTAATCGACGTCGGCACCACAGAGACTGACATCGACGACTGCACAGAACATTTTACTTCATTATCAGGTACGCATTTTATTTTTTGTCTTTTATTTTTGTCATTTTATCTTCCATTTTATCTACTTTAGTCTGATATTCTGCTTTTTATCAGTGTGTTGATATCCTTCTAGGAAGTCTTCATACTTCCAGGATCAGGCGTTCGCCTGACAGCCCACTATATCTTTGACTAACATTTTTTCGTGTTTCAGTCTCTTTTCTTCGCAGGTGTCATTCCTCCACAGCCAAAGAGGAGAATCTTCCAACGTCTAATTTCAGTGTGCACGACTTTATCAGGTATCTTCTAGCCTTGACCATTTCTTTTAGTTTATTATTTCTTCTTTGAATGTAGAAAGCAATTTTGCATAGAAACATTCTGGCACGCCCGGTGGGACCCTAGGGCCTCCTTGGGTTCTTTCTTTCTTTCTTTCATTCATTTAGGTGCATTAGGTTCCTTCCTTTTCGCCTCCTCTCATCTCTTCTTAAATGACATCATAAGCAGGATTAAAAAGAACATTTCTTTCTTTTTTGCACTTTTAGACTAGCTAAAACTCATATTCTTCGACTCTTTCTCCATTCGTCTTCATACGAACAAACATTTTGACTTGGGCATTAAAACACTTTGCATTCATTTCTATTTACCTGCATCTCTTAGACCACACATAGTAATTAAACCGCATATTGAATTAATCTAGATCACTTCATGTTACACGACCAAACCACCTGCACAAAACAAACATTTTAACTTACCTGAGACAAGGCCCGACTGGGATTTCATCCCCCAGCGGATACCTTACCCGTCCTGGCAATCTCACTTGGATTTCATCACCAAGGGGAAAGCCCACTCCGTTCTCTAGTGGAGGATAATCTCTAGGTGAAGTATATTTTGGCTAAGCGGGCCCAGCTTACCACTGGACTTGTGAAGTGAGGGGAGCTTGCTCCTTAGCACCAGGCCTCGTACAGACCCTAACATAGACTTCTTGAGCACCATAACTGACCCAAAACCATCCATAGACTTCTTCTAAGACCCGACTCAAAGCCAATCTTCCTCTACACACATTCTAAGGCATAAGCCACTATAATCCTAAAAAATTTACTTCTAGGGTTTTAGGATCTACTTGTGTCTTCATCTTTTTAGTTCTTATCTGCTTGTTTGAGCATGTGAGGATGTTCTCTCTTGCCTTGTATGGTTTTGACACGCAGTCAAACCAAGGCCCTTTTTTGACCACTCTAGCCATCAACTACTTTCGTCTACCCCATCTCTAACCCGTCCTATCATGGAGTTCCACTCGGAGACTGAAAGAACTCCTACAGGACCGACCCCGACCTCATCCCCAACTCAAATTTCCATCGTCCCTGAAGGGGACCAAGATTTCAAAAGATTCTTGGACCTCAATACCATAGCCCTCCATAACTATCTCACGAGAAACCCAACGCAAGACCTCTCGGGTGACATGGCGACGACATTGACACCATCACCACCCAGCCTTTTACGACTCAACCTTTCGTCTCAACCGTTAACCCGACCATGGCCAATACAAAAAGTTTGGCCTCTTCCTCTATTTTTAGACCGACCTCCATCGGGGTTTCATTACCCCCTCAATCACCTGCAATTCAACTAAGTTCTACATCATATCAGAACTTGATTGTCTCGACCCTTTACACTCTTGCGCCCACAAATGTAGGAGTGCCAACCTATCCTTCTACCAGTGCCGCTACTCAACCACCTTTGGTGGTGCCTAGTCAACTTATACCTTCAACCTTCATGACGCAACCACCCTTAGCCTCCATTTTTGCCCCTGTGACTAGTCATCCATACGTTGCATCCTTATTGGTACAACCGACTACGTCGTATACCTCCTCTAGCCTCTTTCAAGCACCTTACAACCTAGGGGGCGCTCCGTCCACCAATTCGTTAGCAGACGTCATCAAGATGCTGATGGATAAAATGTCCAGTCTGGAAGCTTCTATCTCTGATTCAAATAATGTCTCTTCATATGACCAGATTTACAACGAGCCCATTCATCCTTCTGTCCCTATCCAACCATACCCCAACCATTGGGAGCTTCCTAAATTTACTCGCTTTCAGAGTAAGGAAGACCCACAACAACATCTACAGGCATTCAGACATGCCTGCTATCTTATTGCCCACGATAATGCGTTACTTTTACGCATGTTCCCTATGTCTCTTTCTGGCCCCGCCCTTGACTGGTATAGCTCCCTTGCCAGACATTCTATCTTTTCATTCATTCAACTCGCTCAATTATTTGTTGACCATTTCTCAATCAATATCACTAAACAAGTCTCGATCACAGACCTTTACTCTATTAGGCAATTTGAGGATGAATCAGTAGTTGATTTTGTCGCTCATTGGAGAGGCTTGATTAACCAGCTCTCCTTCTCCTTGCCTCAACCCGAGCTCATTGAGCTCTTTTCCTGAGCATGTGTCAGTCACATCTCATCCACCTTGCGGGTTCAAACATTCCACACTTTCGACGAGGCCTTCACCATGGCCCGAAAGCTTGAACTCTGCGCTATTGAAAAAGGTAAGGTCAAATTGTGTAACACTAACACAAGAACCAATGACCATTCTTCTTCCAGACCTTCTTTTGCCCACTCTCAATCTAAGGGGTCGGCAAACACTATCATCTTTAGACCATCATCTTCAACAATAACTAACCGACCAACATCTTCAACATTAGACTACATCAATAAACATTTTCAATGTCAATCCATACAGCATCAATTCACTCCAATTAGAGAGTCATATGCCTCTATCTTGGATAAACTCATCAAGTAGGGGGTCCTCAATCTCCCTTCAATCTGACCACATCAATTCAACCCCTCAACACCTATCCCTACATGGTACAGGGAGAACCACTTTTGTAACTATCACCATGTCAAAGGCCATGATACGGATCACTGCCAAACTTTTAAAAACCTCGTCCAGGGCATGCTAGACAAGGTCGATCTTATCTTGGATAACCCGAACACACCACCCAACCAAAACCTCGACATCTTCAAAAAACCTTTTCCTAATCACCCCCTACTCAAGACAACGTCCAAACCATGATCAATGACCCTCAAGACCATGATATACACACCATCAACACTATCTTACCTCTTGTCCCTGACCAACCTTCTTCACAGGATGAAAGACCCTCTTCTCCTATTAGTCCTCCATCGACCTCTCTCATACTGGAGGATGCCTTGACCACACCTACGCCATTAGCCCTACCTTCATCCAAAGACCTTACCTCGCCCACTCATCAAGCACACGTAGAAGGCATGATCATCCCTACCATCTACCTACTTGAGGAGCCACACTCTCCTATTTCTTCTCCACCAAGAGAAGAACTAGTCTCTTTGCCCATTTCGATTGAGAAAGACCCAGTCACGATTTCTTCTTGCCCTTTGCCTAAGATTTTTATATCTCACTCACCTTCATCCACATATAAACCCAAACCTATATCTAACCTCGCCTCGCACAATAGTGGCCCTCAACCCAAACCAATGAAGACCACTAGACCACACTGGAGTACTCCTCCCCCACCTTCATCATTACCTTCAATCCTAGGCCCACATCCATCCACTTTAATTGGAGTGCTTCCTACTCCCATCCTTCATAGAGGCACGTCGCCTCCATTACTCTATCAACCTATCAAACATATATCTTCTCTAAATCATCGACCAACGTCTCTTACGCCTCTCAAACCAACGTCATCAACCCTCACTACAATAAAATATCCAGACCCGTTAGCAGGTTCTTATACCTTGCTATTACGGCACTTGTTGTAGTCATCTCGCCTCAACCTTTCGCCTCTCAAACCATATCAATCTCTTAGACCTAAACCACCTTGGTTCGACGACACTCGTATTTGTGTGTATCATCGCATGCCTGGACACGACACAGAACATTTTTTTGCCCTCAAGGTTGCCATTCACCAATGTATGGGGAATGACACCTCTCTTCTTGACCACGTTATCAAGCCTTCAACACCGCCCCTCTCATCAACTCTCGGATCAAGACCCTCTTGGTTCGACAACTCTAAATACTGTCACTATCATCATACTCCGAGACATGACACTGAGTGTTGTTACGCTCTTAAAGTTGTCATTTGTCACCAACGGAGAAAAGATTCCCTTCTCATCAAGGATCCTCTTGACCACCTCTTTACCAAATCATCAACACCAACTCATGCCTCTCCAACCTCATCACCTAAATCGGGATCTCCACGCCAGGTTCTGGTCCCTTTGTCACCTTTAACCCCCTTATTTGACATCAACACAGTCCATCTGACCACTAAACCTCAATCGACCTTAACCAATCCATCAAACATTCTCCCTAGCCGCTGGGGGAATTCAACCTTCATCCAAACCTCGACCAATTTTTCAACACAGTCTCGACCACATATCAATCACTCTTTCAACTTAGCCTCAACCAGACTAGCAACCAAACATTTAACTCGACCTCAACCAAACATTCGACCCAACCAAAGACCAAATACCAACCAATCAACCCTCGACCAACCATTGACCAACTATCAAATGACCAAATCTCAACCAAACATTGACCAACCTTTTTATCCACACATTCAACCAGTCTCGATCAATCAACGACCATATCAGTCAACTTCACATCCACTCATCAATCAACACATGACCAATATGGAGCACAGTAAACGAGTCAAGTTTGCTCCTAATTGGCTCGGACCTTTTATTATCATGCACAAGTATGGATCAGGGACTTATCATCTGTCTTCTCTTGATGGATGCCCAGAACCTGAGCCTCTTAATGCATTCCATCTGTGACTGTTCTACTGCTAGTCGAGTACTCGTCCACTTGACATTTACCTTGAGCTCATCCCTTGAGCAATCCCCATCCTCTTAATCCTACTTCCTTTCAACCCTATTCCTCTTAACAATTCCTATAACCCTTTTATGCTGTATGGATGCTTTTGTCCTCATAAAAGGGAGCCCTTGACCTTCTATAATCTTGTCCACGACTCACATTTTTGTCCAAACAAATCAAGATGTCCCAATATCCATGGTCACTACATCAATATCAAAATCAAAAAGTAGACTGCTCCCTCAAAGGACAGCTATACTATCATTGCTGTAATATAGACTGCTCCCTCGAAGGATAGCTATTCAAAAGCCTTTATATTAAACAAAAATCTAGACCACTCCCTTGAAGGATGGCTATGACGGCAATAAACATCACTATTTTAGAAGCTTTCCACATTGATCAGCTTCACAACTAACCACCAAGCAAATGACATCTCTATGCAGGCTTCCCGCATCGATAAGTCTGCCCCCAAAAAAAAAAATAAAAAATGAATGAGTCATGGACTTGACTTATAGTTGTCTCAGGGTCTCCTATAAAAAGGGGCATAGTTATCTCTACTCTTAAAACGGGTTACCCTCT
The DNA here is from genome assembly GCA_037957365.1 of Torreya grandis. Taxonomy (NCBI): domain Eukaryota; kingdom Viridiplantae; phylum Streptophyta; class Pinopsida; order Cupressales; family Taxaceae; genus Torreya; species Torreya grandis. The sequence continues at coordinate 2,926,405 of JARHVA010001322.1, read as the reverse complement.
TTCCTCCTCCTATCACCTACTCAAGGGACTTCGAGCTCACTTTAATGTCAAAGTGATTCGATTACCGCTCTAACATAACTATGGTCAACGACGTCACACATGAATGGGGCTCTTGATTCTCATAACCCCTATCTATGCTATCTTTTTGGTCCTTGTCAATGAAAGAGCAATATGCTTTTCACTTCTTCTGCACTTTGGTCACATTCACCTTCATCACTTGTCAATCAACTCACCTCAACTCTCTTTTTAGACCACTCCTTTAGCCTATTCACCCTAGTTTCTATGGACACCAATACAGATGGAAACTATCGACCCGCCACAATTTATGTTCAACATAAACCAATACTTGCTGAAGCATAAATAGACCCCAATTCATTTTTAGCATACATCCATCACGAATATGGAATATTGCTAGGGATGAAAGACCTCTCGACCAATGTTGCAGACTACACCATTTGGAAACGCTGCAACCTCTCTTCCCCTCATCATTTCATCATAACCAAGACCAATCTATCAACCATTTTGACCACCTGTCTACTACTCAGACCCTTTGTCTGAACTACATTAGCCTAAAGCACTCTGACTGGGGCTATGTAGGTAGCACTCAGATGACACGACTGTCTTCTGGGGTTAGCTCGGCCACATCCTTTTGTCCATCCATCCCCTTGACCAATGACCATTGGAGATCATGCCTATCTCCTCCAACCTCGACCACTTCCAAGACATTGTTGCCTTGGTTGTTTTTGCATGTATGCTACCTCATGACTGGTTAGCAGAATTGTGCGCAGACCTTTTTTAACCCTCACAAGTATAGGATCACAAGCCGGTTGATCCACACTACTTGTGACTTTTTCGTGTTTCTAGGAGCACTTCTTGAGCCTGGGGTACCTAGAACATGATGACCCATTTGGAGCTTCAGCTTAGGTTGAGTAATCCGATCAGCAGATGACTAAATGCTGGGGCCCAATTACTTCAATTTTGGCACTCCTCGACCCTTGACCTATGACACTTTGACCTTACCATCTCGTGCAATGGTATGCATGCAATCATGACTTTTGTAGCATTCACCCTCACCCCTTTTCCATCCACTCTTTGTCAAATCAGCACCCGATTCCCGGTTCCCTTCCCTCGCTTCTTGCTTTGAGGGGGAATACCTTATCCATAATCGGGGCAATCCGCTTCATTTTTTTTTGTCTTGTAGTTCATTCAAACAACCAACAAGATGAAATCAACCTTATCCCACACCTGGGGCAATCACTCCTATTTTTGTCTTGCAGTTCATCCAGAACAACCAACAAGACAAAAAGGGGCAAATGTAGACACCAAAATCGTGTCGACTCCCCTGGTCATCCCCCGTCTTATTCTTCTTCACCTATTCAACCCTTGTCGATCACTTTTTCCACTAGCCTTGACCTTAGCATCATGTAACAATGAGCATAGAGCTAAAGCTAGACTCTATCCCCATTATGCATCTGCTGACGACGGTCGTTACCCAGCCGATGTCATCGACATTGGTCACTTATCAGCTGATGTCAGAAATCCTGCCGACGTCGGTCACTTATCGGCCGACGTCAGCAATCCTGCTGATGTCGGTCACCTTACCGTTATCCGTTATCAGTTATCATTCAGTTCCCAATCAGTTTTTCGAACAGTTATCAAACCGTCTCTCGAACTGTCCATCGCCTTCATCAGCGTCCGTCGATCAATCCCAAACGCTGAATCAATTAATCAATCAATCAATCAACCCTCGAACTCAGACATTCACAGACTCTGGCAACCAACCAACTCTGGCAATCAATCAACTCCAGCATTCAACCAATCTGCATTCGCTTCGATCAACTTACGGCAACGCTTCAACAACTTCAATCATGGCTTTTATCATGTCTTCTGGCAGGTAAGTATTTACTCTGTTTGTTTTATTTCTTTCTGGTTATTATTTGTTTGTTGTTTCCATTTCTATCACCCTGGATCTTCAGACTATAGGCCTGAACCCTTAGTCCTTTCTTTACATCTCTGCCCACTATCCCAATCTGTAACTTTGTCCAGACTTGACCAAAACTCCCAGACCCTGTCCAAGCTTGACTTTATTTTGACTAGACCTTGTCCAGACCCTGTCCTGAACCTATCCAGACCCTATCCCGACCCTGTCTAGACCCTATCCTGACCTTGACCAGACCCTATCCCAACTTTGTTAGACCTTCTGTAACTTCGCCCAGACTCTGTCTAGAACTTGCCCTGACCGACGCCGGTCACTACCCCGACCGACGCCAGCACTTTAACCAACATCGGCACTTTCCCTAACTGACGCTGGCAGCACAGAGACTGACATCGATGACTGCATAGAACATTTTACTTCATTATCAGGTACGCATTTTATTTTCTATCCTTTATTTCTATCATTTTATCTTCCATTTTATCTACTTTAGTCCAATATTCTGCTTTTTTAGGAGTGGGTTGATATCCTTCTAGGAAGTCTTTGTACTTTCAGGATCGGGCGTTCACCTGATAGCCCACCATATCTTTGACTAACATTTTTTTGTGTTTCAGTCTCTTTTCTTCGCAGGTGTCATTCCTCCACAGCCAAAGAGGAGAATCTTCCAACGTCTGATTTTGGTGTGCACGACTTTATCAGGTATCTTCTAGCCTTGACCATTTCTTTTAGTTTCTTATTTCTTCATTGAATGTAGAAAGCAATTTTGCATAGAAACAATAACATAGGAATGAGGATACTCATAGTAATATATATTTGGTACATGATGATAGATATCTATATTTTTAGTTATGAATTGTATATATTTAAAATGTATATCACATTTGGTATGGAAAGATATATAACATTAATTTTTTATCTTACTAATGTACATGGACTCAAAAAACATTATGATATATATGATGTTCTTTTGATTTCATATGGCCATTGTCTCATGATGATAGAAAACATGTGATAGAATATAAAATGTGATTATATTTATATTATTGCTTACTATTCATATTGATATGGATATTGTATCATATATATTTTCCATGATTCTACTATTTTATCATGATAAAAACAAATGTTTTAACAAATGGGATTGATATATATTTCTTGTTCTATAAATTTGGCATGATGTGACTTGGCATGAGATATTTAAATTAGATCATGTTAGAAAAACTTTACGACTTTTTGTATACTCTCATTTGTGGATATGTATCATGATTAACATGTAAATTAGTCATGTGATTCAATGATTATGTTTATATTACTATACAAGGATATTTATTACTACCACATTATAATCTCATGTACTTAAATTTTTATTTTACATTTGACATTATACACAATCATTATAAATTAATCATGATAACATTATATGCTATAAGTGTAATAACATGATTTTGATGCAAATGTAAATAACCTAGAGTCAAGACATAAATAATCAAGACGTAAGTGTAAAACATAATGAAATAAATGAAAGGAAACTAATTAAAAATAAATAAATAAAACACACCATCAAGAAATCATGCACATATAAAAACACATAATCAAAAAATAATAAGAAAGTAATTAATTTATCATTTGTGTATGTGTGGAAATAAGTCCTTACTCGTAGGTCTTGCGACAAAGCTAAGAGACACGTCTAAGAATTATTTTATAAAATTGGTGTGGGGGAAATATAAGAAGAGGTAATAAGTGGTTGAGTTGACTTGAGATGCCCCATGCATCAAATAATTACCTATATAATTTGTTGTGGACTTAAATCTAATTATGGTTCTCCTAAGAAATGGGATTTAAGAACAGTGGTGATGATAAGAAATAATATGAAATTGATATGAGAAAATGGGATGGAACTCAAAAAATAGTGAGAGAGTTTAAATGATGAGCTCAAAAAATGGTGAGAGGATTGAATGCTTAGATCATAAAATAGTGAGAGTTTTGAATGATTATCTCACAAAATGGTAATAGTGTTGAATGGTTAGCTCATAAAACATTGAGAACGTTGAATGGAATCCCTCTTAAAAAAGGTGAAATAATTGAATGGTTGGGTAAATATGGATGGTGAAAAGATTAGTCAAGATGACCCAAGATGCCCCATGCATCCAAGTGCTACCTATATATTTCATATGGATCTCAAGATAATGTTGTTGTCGTATAAATGGGAGGATACCAAAGAAATGAGGATGGTAACTATAAATGATCATGACTAGAGAAGAGATTCCATCCTAGTAAAAATTTTGAAATTCAAAGGGAGGATTACATAAACAAGTATTTAAATAGTTCCACCTAGAATAAGACTAAGGAAACTAGTGAATAGAATGATAAATAGTTCAAATATTGTGTGGTTTTATATCTGCTTTAAAGGTTTTAAGTGTTTTTCTATAAAAAATCATTTGTAGGGTTTTTTGGATTTTTCAAGTTTTTAGGTTTTTTTGGATTTATATCTCTTGTGGATATTTAAATTTCCTTTTTTAGAAAAAGGTGTCTATAGGAAGAGTTATCAAGTAGGATTCACAAGGGGGTAAAAAAATTAAAAAATAAAAAATAAACTTAAGGGTTCAAATGGCAAATCACAAAATAGTTAGAGTGTGGCTTAGAATGCTCATAAAACAAAAAGAACATGGCTTAAAATGATATAAAATTGTGAGAATATGGATTAAAAATGATCATAAAATAATGAGATCATGGGATGGGAATGGTTGAGATAAACTCAAAAATTAATTACTACCTATATAGTCCAAATGGACCTCAAGCCATTATAGTTCAACCTACAATGAAAGATAACACTAGTCAATAATAAGTTGTGATAGGAATAATACTAAAGAAGTAATAATGGTATATGCCTTGTAAAAAGCTAAAATATGTAATTTTAGGTGCTTATAAATATAAAAACCAAGTTGAAGGGATCTAATATACTTCTTTCAAGGATGTGCTAGTGATGACCAAATGTGAATTGAATGTTTAATTTGGCACCTAAATTTATGTATTATACCTATTAAATGAAATAAAGATCAAGATGTTAATATGATGAGGGAAAGAGAGGTACTTAATTAAGTAATCATAAAAGAGAGGAAGGTAAGGTAATAGGCCATGACCCAAAGCAAGGATCCCCATTATTAATGGTTGAGTAAATAAAGAATAAAAAAATTTGAGGTGCATAATATTCATGGGATCATGTAGTTCTTTCAAATCTAGTGTAGCCAAACTATATGCTCTAGATCCATATTTAGTCATGATAATGAATGTTCCTATCCAAGTAGGCTCAAAATTTCCCTTATTTTCTCACTCTGTATTAGTATTTTTTTATTCTCTTTTAACACAAGATCACTAATTTCAAACTCTTTAGGTTTTATAAACTTTTTATAGTTACACTATAATATGTTATGATATGGTTGGAGATTATTCAATATGGCTACCCATTTTTCATCTATTAGTTATAGTTATTACAACCAAGCTACTCAATACATATCATTAATGATATCCTATAATGAAATGCACAAGAAAAGCAACTTGATCTCGATAGGGATAATAAATTTAATGCCATAAAATAGGGAATATGGTGTGGATCCCATGGGGGGTTTGAGTATTGATATGATAAGACCAAAGGGTGGAAAATAATTGTAAGTTTTAATCATAGCTAGTGGCATTAACAATCTTTTTTTAGGATTTTAACAATGGTGTTCTTAGATTCCTCAGCTTGGCCATTACCTTAGGTTAAATAAGGAGTGGAAAATTATTATTTTTTATGTTATCAATAACATAGGGATTTTACATCCTTATTTTTAAATTATCCTCCATTGTCAAAACTTATATTATAAGGAATGATAAAGTGGCAGATAAGATGGTTTAGAATGAATTTAAAATTTTATTTATCAGTTAGATGAGGGGAGTATCTTCAACCCACTTAGTAAAATATTTAGTCAGAATGAGGATGTGTTTATGACCATCTAAAGAAGTAGGATTTATTTCCCCTATGAGATCAATTCCCCATGTGGAAAATGATCAATTATTAGTGATCAATTGAAGTACTCAGGCTAGAACATGAATATGATTGTCTAGTTTCAAACAAGGCACACACTTATTTACATATATCTATGCATCTAATTCCATAGTGGGCCAATAATAAAATCTTCATATAAGTTTTGATTAAATAACCATTCAACTAATGCGGGCCTTAAAAATCATTCATTTACTTATGTAATGCTAATCCATATTTTATTGAAGTTAAACAATGAAATAGTGTTCCATCATATCATGTATGATAAAGTGTGTCATTAAGTAAGATATAATGGGAGGTATTACGAATAAAAGATTTTTTCTATTGTGAGAAAGAGTGGAAAGAATAATTTATTCGTGAAGGTAATCATATAAATAATAGTACCAAGATGAGTTGGGACCAATAATATCACATACCATCTCAAATGTTGAACATTCATGGGCTGGTTTTAAAAGATGTTCAATAAGTAATTGGTAATTTGGAACATGATATGTGATTTCTATCAATGAGACAATGGTTATCATTACATTTTTAGTCCTCTTACTATCCACTAGTACTACTTAAACTAGATATGTTCAAGGTTTTTCTTAAATCTATCCACCATGATTTTGTAAGGTATAAGTTTGTCATATTTTGTATGATAATGATATGTCACCTTAGTGATAATCAAATAGGAATCCACATGAACATGAAATTTCTTAATGTTTCATTATATCTATAGGTTAATCCCTATTATGAGTGCTTTATATTATTGTTGTTACAAGTGAAACCAATATGGAAAGCCTTGGGAATAAGATCTCCCTGAAATGTTATGACCATGATTTTGGATCTTGATACATGAGATGTATAGGAACCATAAAATTAAAATGTTAAATGTTTGGATTCATAATATGTTTCATCCAGATTCAGTATTGACTCATTAGGGAAAATGGAAGTGAATGGTTTGGTATCAGATAAGGGTGATTGAACAAGTTGATATATGAGTACTTTCCCCTTAATGTATTTTTTATGTGCATAATCAATTTTAAACTCACTCAAGATCATGACCCATTTATCCATACAACCAATCAAATCTAAATTTGAAATTAAATATATGAGTGGGTCTAAATTATAAATAAAAATGGTTTTGTTTAGGATCATGTAATGTTGTAACTTTTGTGATGTGAATACCATTGGTAAGTAGGATTTTTCAATTGGTGTATAGTTATGTTCATAGGAAACTAATATTATACTTAAATAATATATTTATCTTTCTTTCCCTTGATCATAATGTTGGGAAAGAAGTGCCCCCAATGTATGTTCTATGGTATACATGTATAGGATTAATGGATTACCATGATTTGGTGGGGATAAGACAGGTGGAATTTCCAAATAATCCTTCAAATGCTCTAATGCATATTGATAATCAATGTTACATGAAAAGGTGGTGCCTCTCTTCAAAAAATAAGTGAATAGTTGACATTTGTATTCCAATTAGGAAATTAAGCATCTAATATATTTAATTTTTTCCTACATACTATGGATCTAATTTAAGTTGAAAGGACAAATTTATATAATGGCCCTAACCTTATCTGGATCAACTTCAATACCCCTACGAAAGATAATAAAACCTATAAATTTGACATAAGTGACTTCAATTACACACTTCTTAGGGTTAAGACTCACCTTGTATTCATGAAGACTTTAAAATATTATTTTTAACACTTTTAGATGGCCTTATCTAGTCTTGAATTTTCCCAAAATGTCATCCACATATTCATAAACAATATAATGCATCATGCATCATGCAATATGATAGTCATTTCATGTTGCTACATAGCATTGATGTTCTTGAAGTTGAATGGCATTACTTGATTATAAAACATGCCCCATGGAGTGGTGAACATTTTATTGTGCTAATATTTAGATTTTATTATTATATTATTGTACCTAAGAATCCATCCATGATAGATAAAATCTTGTATTTGGTTGTTGAATCTACAATAATATCAATGTTTGGTAAAGTAAAATTACCCTTTAGACGTGAGTTATGGATATCTCTAATATATGTGAAAATGTGGATTCTTTGTAGCTTATTTACAATTGGGAATATTTTTAATATACATTTTGAATAGTTTATGGGATGAATACATTTTACCTCAAATATTTTTTCCAATTCCTTTTTGAATAGTATGGCAAATTAAGCATGCATTTTTCTCAGCTTCTATTTGATTGTATTTGAATCTGGGTGTATATCAAAGTGATGTAAAACAAAATAAGGATCCAACATATGTATCTTTGAATAGGACCAACAAAAAATATAAATAAATTATTGAATGATATTAGAAAGGATTTCATGCTCTTATTTAGTGAGAGATGCTCCAAATTTATCCCTTTGGGATCATCTGGGGTTCTGATGTTTACTTATGTGGTGTCTTCCATGAGCAACAATGAACCAAATTATATAATAAATTGAAATGAGGTGCATGGATATTCATGATAATCTTTTTTATTCACTATTTTTCAAGACTAATCATATAGGAATAATATGAATCATTAAAGGTTTGAAAAGGCCACTCAACAAAGGCATGCAATATATCATGAACCAATTATTTAAACAATTTTTGATCTTCTGAACTGATTCCCAACTTTCATGAGGTTTTCATACTAGAGGCAACCTATGATTCATTTTAAAGAGGGTGAACTTACTTGTAAAATGGCAATTGAAACATGTTTTCGCCATGGGACTCATCACTTTCTTTACTAATTCCATAGGCCAAAAGTGCCTAAAATAGGGTTTTAGTTTGGTACCTCAATGTTTCATTTCATTCTAATTTATATTTGTGACCAAGGAAGTTCAAATACTCTCCAAAATAGGTATAAAATTATAACATAATATTCAGGTGTTATTTATGATCATCAATCAAAAAACCATATCTGAGGCCCGTGAACATTAAAATTTCTTTAGCATTCTAGAAACCATCTAATTTTATATGTGAATATTGTTAGTCCTAGTCAACTAACTTGGGATGATGGAGGAAAAGAAGGGAATTAGAAGTGATAGGAATGATGCTAAAAATGGTATTTGGACTAAATAGGTTGGTATTGGCTAACTCATCATAGATGTTATAATATGACTCTATGTCATTGTTGACATCATCATTAGATGATAAATTGGTATCACTCTTGAGATTTAAGGGGTCATCCCTAGGTGGTTTTTATCCAAAACCTTGATTTACCTTGTGTTTTGTAGTAGATACAAGTCCAATACTACCTTGATAGTTTTACCCCAATCCTTTACCTTCATAAACATGATTATCCATTATTTTCTTTGGAATAGGATACTTTTTTATTTGGGAACAAGTGGAAAAACTGTCATTATACAACCATGAATTATCATCACATTTGATATATTTTTAGCCTTTTTAGGTAGTCTTTAAAATAGGAATGAGTCCTTTTTGGTGATAATCATCCTTTTTGTACAATTTTATTCTAACACTCTTCACATTGGGTCTACCATATGATTTGGAAGTTCTAGGTAATTATCCATATGAAAAGCATTATCAATATGGTATTCACTAAGGACTTGGTATTTAAGGGTAAAATGAAAGGATATTTAAGGATGTGTTGTAGATGAAGTAGATGTAAAGGTGATTGGAACCATATAATTTGACTGAAGGATTTAAATGGATACATATTTATTATTTTTAGAGCATGCTTTAGTCTAAGATAATAATTATATCTCTCATTCTCTACATTAATATGTTTATAATATATAGCTAAAAATCATTAAGAATGGTAATTTATATTATATAATGGGTGAATTTGATGCATTGAAGTAGTGTATAAGGTAATGTATGTACTTCATGCATTAGAGGTCACCTAAGGAGTAAGTTGTAAGATAGCTCTAGATAAATAAAATTGCAAAGGGTATCATGGATTTGAATCCTAAAAGTAATAGTCAAGTAAATGGTGCCTTGTGATTCTCACTCCTCATTATTATATACTTTAATGGTAATAGTTTATTATTGAAGATATTCTATAGTGTATCCCAAATGCTTAACAATCTACAAAGTCATAATATTCATACTCATACCATTATCTATGAGGACATGGTTAATCTTATGATTATAATTTACTACTTTTATGTAAATTGGATTGATGTGAAGAGGACTAAGGGATGATATATCACTTTGGTCAAAATTAATTTGTTAGGCTAAGGTTACGTGTCTTACAAGTGCTTGGAATATTTATAGATTAATGTCATTTGGGACCTTGGATTGGATTGAAATATCATTTTATATATTTTTTTGGGTGTTTGATTTATGCAAAAGATCTAATATATAAATTTACACCAGTGTATTTTGAAACTATTCCATAATATCATATGGATTGTCATTAGTAGAAGTATTTATCATGATCTTTTTGGCAAAGGTCATAGAATGGGATTATTGGAGGATGGAGTTGTGAGATCTTGGATCATAACCTTGGAACATAAAATTGTAATTACACAAACTTGAGTTCAATAGGGTTACTATATTTATAAGAAGGGTAATGAGGGCTTAGAATGGTAACTCTTGGATGCAGATGGAAGTGAATGTCATTTCAAGCAAAAGAAGGATAACTAACATATATGGGAGGAGGTCCTAAAATTAAATGTGGTGATTATTGGGTGTTGTTGGTTGTTATCTTAAGATTGATATTGATATTGGCTGTATGAGTGTTGGTAATGTGACCTACAACATTTTCATAGTTGTATGGGTTATTATTATATCTAACTTAGTTAGAATGGGTGACTTGATCTTGATTTTGATTAGTTTGTTATTTATTATGATTTGGTCCTTGATTCTAATTATTGTGAGGCATGTGATTTTTCTTATTTTTTATTTTTGTTGATTATTATTATTAAAGTTATGTGGTAGAAAAGGATTTATATAAATACCCCAAATTTTATTAGAAATTGAAGAAACATTATCGTCCAGAATAGGAATCCAAAAAGGGTTAATTCATTGTTAATGAATAAAATAAAAATAATTTCATGAACATAGCACTCTAATACTATCCACTAGGATTGAACAAAGTCAAACAAGAGGTGAATCTATTAGGAAATAAAAAAACATACATTATACCTTCCTTGGAAAATCTTTTGCTTGTTGGTCTAAAGAGGTATGTTCTTGGTTTGTAGAATAGATATAATTGGCAATGTTTACTCCACATGTGAGTAACATTGCCCATTTTATACACTTGATTTGTCTTGTCAATGGTAGGAGAATTGTGAATCTTTATTTTGATTTTGGCATGGTAAGTTTAGTTCAAGAGAGCTAGATAAAATGAAAGGTGATCCTTTCCATTTATAGATTTATGGGATAATTGTAAACCATAAATATCATATAAAAATTAAGGGTGGATAATGAACCCTCAAATTCATTATTACACACATGGAGTGTGTAATAAAATTTTAAGATATTTTTGGAGTGTGGAGAGTATTTTGGAATCAAATTGAAATGATTGGTCATTTTAAATTGTGTCATAGGCCATGTAAGAGAAGAGTGTGTAAGAAGCTCTATAAGAGGTGTAAGAGAATGTGTAAGTGACCATGTTATAATCCATATTTATTTAACTCAATTAAATATTCCATTGACTTTCAAAATTATGTCACTAATGTGAGGTAATATTAAAATTTTAATTATTTAGAAAATAGATATTCTGAAATACATGGAATTTTCCATTAGAATAAGATTATATTGATTAAGTAAGGTTAATAAAAAAATAATAATAGTGGAATTTTGTAATTTTATTTCTCCATTCAAATATTCATTTAATTTTCATATAGAAACACTTGAAAAGGACTAATTTTATTTATAATATTAATGTCAAATTAAATATTGTGATATGATGCATTGCCAAAATCATGGATGTATCATTGTAATTTTAGATTAGATTAGTAATTATGAAATTAATTGGTGTAATTGAAAATTTATGATTAAAATTGTTTATTATTATAGAAATTCATTTCAATTTCAACTTTGACATGGAAGTGATGAAAATGAAATGTATACATTTTCCCCCTATTTGAGAAGGCATTATAAGACAAGAATAAATAACAAATTTTCAAAGTATGAAAATTTTGTTAAGAATAAGTTGAAAATTTATATAATTAAATAATAAGTGACCCATGATACCCCATAGAGAGGGTATACATGGATAAAATACATGGATGGACTCTTGAACAATAGAGGAACACAGAAGAAGACAAGTGAAATTAACCAATGGATGAGATTAATCCAAATGAGCTAATGCTTTCACACTTTGATTTATAATATTGGATAAAAATAAATTTGAATTTTCCCTAAGGTAGGAAGAAGTGGAAAATTTGCATCACAAGATAAGAGGCACACTTTAACTTGCCCCAAATAGGTTGAAATATGTGGGCTTGGAATTATAAGAAAGACTAAATTATTAAATTGATCTAAATAGGGGAGACTAATCTACTAATGGTTTTCCCTATTAGGGTATATTTGATTAATGATTAAATTATTTTCCCTAGTAAGGCATGTTTTGATCATTGATAATTCTAATTGGTTTTACCCACTAGGGAATATTTTCATTGATTGGCCTAAATTGTTTTCCCTAGTAGGGTGAATTTGATTGGAAAATAAATCTCAAGGATGTAACCTATTAAAAATATTAAATATGAGATGTATGATTTAAATGAAAGTGTGATGGTAAAGAAGCTAAAAAATTTGGTCACATAATAATTCACAAGGGTAATGAAAGAGATGATTGGAAGAACAAAATAATAGTTGAATAAAAACTAGATAATGTTCATTTATTTAAACCCAATAAATTAATGTGCCTATGCATGACATACATAGTCCATATGAACCTCAGGCTAATGTAGTTATCCTATAAATTAGGATAAAAGCAATGAAGAACTGATAGAATTCTCATATACACTCATTTTTATATGTGTAATCAATATCATATAGATTAGCCATGGGATTCATTGGATTTGGTTAGAGTGGTATGCCAAGAGATTATTTTATTATGACATTATCTGTTAGACCTCTATTACTTTATTTTTGATGTATCACATGATGGTATACATGATGATATAAAACACCATGATATCCTATCTAAAATGTGAATAAGAAATGGTCATTGATCAAAGCGATAATTGATGACAATGCACCAATGAAAAAACTCCATGATGGAAATGTTGACATATGCCAATGAATGGAATCAAGTACAGATGCATGATATGAAGCACCATGATGATGACATTATTTGTATAATGGAATGAGTCAAGGAAAAAACCATGAAAATTAAGGAAAAAATAAAAGACAAACACAACCACAAACTTGAAAAATAAAAGCAATATAAAGTATCTAATTAACCATTGGTGCATGTGTGATAATAAAGTGTTACTCTTATGCACTACACCAAGGGCAAAGGATATGTCAAATGTAGATTTTTGGCAAATTTGATGTGGGGGAATAGAATAAGAGGAAGGAATTTGCCTAACTATCTCAAAATTACCCATGCAAGTGGACACTACCTATATATTCCAATGGACTTTAGGACAAATTTAATTATCCCAAGAAATAGGCTAAGAAGAATGGTAATGCTGAAGAAATAATATACAATGATAGTAGAAAAGGGGTTGGACTCAAAAAATGTTAAGATCATTTAAATTATTAGATTGACAAATAATAAGATCATTTAATGGAAAAATTTTAATTGTAATACGAGTGTTTGAGTTGACCTCAAGATGCTCAATCATCCAAGCATTGCCTACATACTTTGTTTGGACCTTAAGCTGATATAATTCTCCCAAAAATGGGAGGATTTTGAAATAATACCACTATGAATGATCATGGAAATATAATAATTTGCCACACTATAAATAATGTGGATTAGATGAAAAGTGATAAAAAACATTATAATTATTTATATCTCTTATGGATATTTTAAGCTACTTTTCTACATTTTTTGACATTTAAGATTTTTGGAAGTTTTCAAGTTTATATGTTTTTTTTAATTCTTTATTGTTCCTATGGAGATTTTATTCCATTTTCCAAAACAAGGTATTTAAAGTAATAATTAGTAAATTGAATTAATAATGGGATATAAACATACCTACAATAGAAACACCTAACAAAGTAAAAATCAACCTTGGGTAGGTGTGCAAATTATTGACTTGCAAAAAAATAAGAGTGTGTCCTAAAAATACTTTAAAACTAGTGAGAGTGTGGCTTAAAATTATTGTAAAATAGTGAAAGTGTATAATAGTGGTGACCGAGATGACCTCAGAAACTAGGCACTTTTTACATAGTCCAAATGGACCTCAAGTCATTGTAGTTCAACTTATAAGGAAAGATACTACTAATCAATAATAGGTTGAGGTAGTAAAATTACAAATTAATATTAAGTGAGAGGATACAATTTTAGGGACCACCTTGTAGAAAAACCATGTTGAAGTTCTCTAAGATATTTTTTTTAAGGATGCCTAATGGTGATCAAATCTACATTATATATTCAAACTTTTTATAAATATATCATCTTAATCTATTTGTTGTATCTATAAACTAGAATTAAGATCAATATGGTAATAGGATATGGGAATGAGATCATGAGTGACTAACACAATTGGGAATGGAATGAAGGGAAGGTAATAGGTGATGACCCCAAGTTGGGGTCCTTGTATAAAATGTTCAAGAAAATCAACCATAAAAGAGATTTAGATGCATAATATTCATGGGATCATATATCTCTTTCCCATGTAGTGTAGATAACCTATATGTTCTAGATCCATAATTATCTATAATAAAGGATGGTCCTAGATAATTAGGCTCAAAGTTTCCCTTATTTTCATGTGTTGCATTAGTCTTTTTTTTCTCTTTTATCACAATATCACAAAGTACAAACTCTTCGGGTTCAATGCGATGGCTATAGTTATGAAAAAACTTGTTATGATATGATTGGAGATTATTCAAGGTGAAAATCTATTTTTCATTTAGTATTAAAAATTATTGAAACTAAACTAATATATACTCATTATTGATGATATCCTACAATGAAATACATAAGGATAGAAAATAAATCGATCTCGATAAGGATAATAGCTGTAATACCATACGGTAGGGAATATGGCATGGTTCTTGTTAGGGTTCAAGTAATGGTATGGTATGTCTATAAGTTTGGAATTAATAAAAAGTGCTAATCATGACCATTAACATTAATAGTCTTTTTAAGGATTTGGACCAGAGTCTTTTTACATGCCCTAACTTGGCTATTACTTTTGTGGAAATAAGGAGTAGAAAATTATTTTTTGGTATGGTACTTGGCACAAAGGTATTTTAATGTCATTATTTTTAAAGGATCCACTATTATAAAAAATTATGTCATGAGGAGTGCCAACGTGATAGAGAAGGTGGTTCAAATTGAATTTTGATATTTACTTACTGATTACGTGAGGAGAATGGATTCAATCCACTTAATAAAATAATTGATCATAGTGAGGATATGTTTATGGCCATATAAAGAAATATGATATATTTTCACTATGAGATCATGTCCCCATGTTGAAAACAACCAACGAGTAATAATTAGATGAAGTGATTAGGATGGAGCATGAATGAGATTGGTTTATTTATGACATGGCACACATTTTTTGACATAATCACATGAATACTATTCCATATTGGTCCAATAATACCCTATACATAGGATTTTATTAACAAGGACCATTTTACTAGTGTGGTCCCCACAAATCTCTTCATGTACTTATTTAAGCACTAATTCAGATTCTACCAATGATAATGAATGAAGTAGAGTTCCATCACATCCTCTAGGACAACATGTATCACTAAGTATGGTATAATTAGAGGCATTGTGAATAATTTATTATTTTATTTTAGGAAAGATAATCATAAGAATGTGGTCATGGAGGTAGTCATATAAGTAATGATACCAAGGTGAGCTAGGACCAAAAATATCACATACCATTTCAAATGTTGAAGATGCATGAGATAGTTTAAGAAGATGTTTAATAAGTAACTCATAATCTAGATCATGATGAAATATTACTATCAATGAGAAAAGTGTTGTTATTATGTTTACAATACTATTACTGGCCCTTGGTATCTTCTCAAATTAGATCTATACAATATTATTTTTGAAATTGTCAATCATGTTTATATAAGGTATAATATTTTCATATTTTTCTAGTATTTATCTATCACATATTTAATAATAAACTAGGAATTCCCATGAACATGTAATTGCTTAATATTCCATTATACTACAAAGTGAAGCCCTTTGATGAGTGTTTTGTACTTAGATATATTTTTGGTATAGATGAAACCAATGTGGAAGGGTTTGGAACTGAGATCTCCTTATAGTGTTACAAATATAATTCTAGTTATATATCTAGTGGATGTATAACAACCATCAAATTAAAGTCTTAAGTGTTGTTATTTATTAGAGGTTTCATCTATATTCATGATTGACTCATCATGAAAACTAAAAATGAGTGGCTTGGTATCTAATAAGGGTGCTTCAAAAAATTTATCTATGAGCAATTTTTGATTAATTTATTTTTATGTAAATATTAAATGTAAAACTCACTATAGAGCATGAAACATTTGGCCATACAACCTATCAGAATGGTCTTGGAATGTAAATATTTGAGTCAGTCCACTTTGGCAATAATAATGGTGTTGTTGGTAAGAACGTAATGTCACAAATTCTTGGTTACAAATACCATTGGCAAGTAGGCCTTCTGTATTGGTGAATAGTTTTTTTTGTAGGCAACCAATGTTGTGATTAAATAATACACTATTCATTCTTTCTCTTAATCATCATGTTGGGAAAAAAGTTCCCCAATGAATGTTCTCTTGCTTAAATATAAAGGATTAGTGGATTCACGATCATTGGTGGATCTAAGATAGGTGGATGTTCCATTGTATAAGAATATGAATCACCAAAGATTTGTAACGGCCACTCAAAAAAGGCATGCGAGATATATTGAACCAATTATTCAAATAATTTTTTATATTCTCAATTTATTTATGACTAGAATGAATATCTAAGACTAGTGGCACCCTAGGATTTATTAAAAAGAGGATGAACTTCCCCATTTGGTGGCACCTAAACATGTTTTCACCATGGTACTCATCTTTTTCCTTACTATCTTCCTAGTCTAACAATACCTCAAAGGGGTTTTCACTTTGGGACCTTAATGTTTCATTTTAGTTTTTATTTTTTACCATGGAATTTCACGTACTCTCCAAAATAGGATACATGTTCCAATGTAGTAGTGAATCCTTTCTTGTGATCACTAATCAGAAAACCATCTCCAAGGCCCATGAATTTGGTAATTCCCTCATGGTTCTAGAAATGATCCAATGGTGTATGTGCATATTGGTGGTCCTAGTCAACTAATTAGGGGTGTGTGAGGAAAAGAGGTTAATTAGAGGTGATAGGGGAAATGATAAAAAAGGTATTAGTATTAAAAATGTTGGCATCAAATAAATCATCATAGATGTTATAATAGGATTATACATTATTCTTAACATCTTCATCATTAGATGGTAAATTAGTATCACTCTAAATATCAAAGGGGTCACCTCATTCATTTTTTATCCAATACCTCAAGTTCTTTTGTGTTTGTCAATGTATACCAACTCAATAAAACATTGTTGATTTTCCCCAAGCCTTTGCCTTCAAAAGCTTGATTATCCATTATCTTATTAGGGATAAGATAATTTTTACTTTTATATCAAGTAAAAAAGTCATCATTGTAAAACCATAAGTCATCATCACCTTTTATTTGTTCTTGTTCTCCTATAGTAGTTTTGACAAAATTAATAGGCCCTTTCTATAGAGAGTCATCTTTATTACACCATTCCATTTTAACAATCTTAACTCTAAGATGGCCATGTGATTTAGGTGATTTATGGAATTTGTCTATGTGAAAAGCATTACAAATTTGGTATTCACCCTAGCCTTTGGTTGTTAATGGTAAAATGAAATAATAGTTGAGGATGTGGTATAGATGAAGTATATGCAAGAGTTCTTAGAACCACATAATTTAACTCAAAAGGTTAAATAACTACATCTTTATCATTTTAGGGACATGATCTATGCCAAGGTAATAATTGTAGATTTCATCTTCTCCCTCAAGATGTTTATAATATTGGTAGGGTTTTAAATCACTAGGTATGGTCACATCAAAACCTGAATGATGGAAACTGATCAACTCTTGTATAGTACAAGGTACTATAAATAATTTATGTATCCAATGTCACCTAATGAGTAAGTTTTACTATAAATATATATCAATGACATGGCAAAGGGCATTATGGGTTATAGGCCTAATAATAATAGGTAATCAAATGGTGATGTGTGATTATATCTCCTTTTGATCATAGGCCTTGATGGTAATAATATCTATTTGAAGATCCACTATTGTATAGTCTAAATGTTTAACTAGTTTAAAAGTTATAATATTTAGACCTGAACTATTGTCTATGAGGAAACACATGATCTTATGTATGGAAATGTTTTCCTCTATATAAAGTGGGTTATTAAAAAGAGGACCAAGGGGTGACATATCACTTTGGTCAAATTTAAGTTATTATCCTAGGTATAAATGACTCATAGACATTTGGAATTTGTCATCATAAATGTCACTTGGGACCTTGGATTGCCTTAAAATCTCATTTAATATGTTTTTGTGGAGATTTGATGTATGCATAAGGTCTGTGATATAAATTTTCACAAGTGTATTTTGTAAGTATTCCATAATATCATATGGCTTGTCACTAGTACAATGAGTTGGTTTAAATTTTTAAGTAAAAGATCTTTGAATGGGATTCTTAGAGGAAAAAGGTGTAGGACCTTCAATTGTAACTTTGGAATGTTGAGTTGTGACTATATTATCTTGATTTGGTAAGTGGTTAATATAATTAGAATGGGAATTAAGGCATCAAATGGTAAATCTTAGCCATTGGCTATTGTGAATGACATTTTAAAACAAAGGAGGATTATCAATGTATGAGGGAGGAGGTCTTAAAATGGATAGTGGTGTATGTTGAGTACTATTGTCTATAGGCTTAAGATTGATATTGATAGTGGCTATATGCCCAGTAGTAATGTGACCTACAACATTCACATAATCACAAGGGATACTATTATAGATAACCTGGTTAGAATGGATGTCCTTGACATTATTTTAATTAGTTTATTGCTTTTAATGATTTGTCATTTCATTTTCATTTTGGGAAGACCTTTTTTAATATGCATTATTGTCTTTTTTTGGGATTAATTCTAATTCTAATTGTTATAATTGTGCTATAAAAATGATTTTGATGAATACCCAAATTCTGATTACATGTTGAAACAATGTTGTCCAACTTTATTTCACCATTTTATATCAAATATTGGATGAAGTGCTAAAGTTATACACATGTATGAATGGAATGACCTCTAACCTAATGGTAATCATAGAAATCATGTTCCCTCTACCAGTTTGGTTTAGGTTAGACTTCTAAAACTGGCTTAGTTACTGGCCAAATGATCATATTAACTACAAACATATCCTAAAACACTACCTTAATATGTTCACCAAGATTAAAAAAAAAACTCTTTTTTGGTATTGAACTCTTTTTAGAAGTGGTTATTACAAACTAAGTCACTGACTAGGTGGGGTTACTTGAGTTGGTAGGGATTACAGCATTTTAACTTGTCTAGATTTAGTTACCCCATCACCTATAACATTTTTATTTATTTTGAACTTAGGATTTTTATATGTACTTGCTTGATCTTTTACCAGAGCTAGCATTTGAACCATTTTTTGAACTTAGTTTTGAGAATAGACTTTGATTACTCATTTATCAATGAGGGCTTATTCAATTTATATTCCTTTAGAAATAATATCTTCAATTGTGTTTTTATAATGAAGTAAGATATTATAAGTTGTGTCTAGTTATAGATTGTAAGTAAAGACTATAACCAATTATTTTTAAATAATATCATGTGGGAATAAACTTTCCAATGTGTTCCATCCTTACAAGTAACTAGCAAAAATCTCTCCTCTTTGTTTAGAGTGACATAAGATAGCCATAGTCACCTCATGTTATACATGATATGAAAATTATTGCATAAAATTTTCATATAAGTTATCAAATTTATCAACATAATTTTTAGGCAGATGGAGAAAGCACTCCAAATCATTCCCATCAAAATTTTGGGGAAACAAGTAAAGTAAATACACACTACTATATGTAACATCTTGACAAGACATTAAGAAATATTTTATGTGTTCTTTTGGATCACCCTTCCCTTTATATTTGTTGAAATTGGGCATCTAAAAATGATATGGGAATGGGATCTGAAGATAACTCATATCAAAGGGATAAGAGAATATATCATCATACTTGAAATTTTTATTCTAATTTCTTACTTGGATTGCAAAAACTACATATTTTACCTCTTGTCGATCCTAAAAAGTGGGGTTAGATTAAAAGGGATCGGGAACATGTTTCTGCGTATTTAGATGTGAATCAATTTGACCTAGATAAATTAGTGGTATGGGGTATTTAGAATTTATACCTGAATGGTTCTACCATTAATGTTTACCTATTTATTGAAGTTATAATGTTGATATGGAACTTGTTGTTGGTAGGCCACTTTTTGTTGAGTGGGACTTCAATTTGAAGGTAATTTTATGGTCTAAAAGGAGGAATGGTTTATTTTTTATTGAATGAATATTTTTAACTCGTATGGATATATTATATGGAAGGAAATTATTTCTACTTAGGTAGAACACATTTTTGGATTGAAGAGGCATAATGTTGATTAAATGTGGTATGTGGTTGACTAGTAAGAATACATTATTAGGTAGATAATGTATGTTAGAATTTTTTCCCATTTTTTTACGGTAAAATATTTCCCACCACTTTTTAAAGTGAGGGATTGGTCACCACTTATTTGGGTGGGGGATTGGTCACCACTTATTGGGATGGAATATTAGTCACCACTTATTGATGTGGTGGATTGGTCACCACTTGTTGAATTGAAGGGTTAGTTTACAATTTTTTAAGTGGAGAATCAGTCAACAATTTTTAAATTGGAGAGTTATTATGAGCTTATTTTTATGACTCAACCATATTTGAAACCTATTATTGCAAAGTGTTAGGAACATTGAAAGAAAAAATTTGATGGCGAGTTGGATGAATGTTTTGTTTGATTTTAGATGACACTTGATGTGTATTAGAAAGTGATAGTTGAGAATTATCAATAATATACAAGGAAGAATACATGAAGGAATTGTGATCAAGATTATCAAATAGATTACTTTCAAATATAAGCATGCTAATAAGTCAACTAAGGTGCTATTAGAAAATAGATTAGTATTGGGTGTTGGATGGATTAGTAACTTTGGTTACAGTTTGGTTTATGGATTTATCTCTATAAGTGGTGGATTTTAAATGTAAAAATAAATTATGGATTTAAATTATCCAAGAGTTATCTATCTTACTAAATTTAAGAGGCAATGAATTGGATTTATTAGGGTGAGTTAAAAAGTTCACTTTTTCCATTGCTAGATGTTTTAAGGGTTAGACGCTAGTATAAGAGCCTAACTTTGTTTAAGAGTAACTTGATAGCATGGAAATGTAAGTGGTGTATATAAAGGAGCTCTAATAAAATAAAATAATTTTTATAATAGAAATGTATCTATAAAATTAGCACCAAACTCTAATAGTCTAACGAGGTTTTCATCTTTGTTATCAAAGAGGTGTCATGAAGAATAGTCATGTTCATACTCATAACTAGATAATGTTTTTGTGGAGTGTTATTGGATTTGTCCATTTTTAATACTATAATATATACTTGGGAGGTATTGTTGATGTTTCCCTAGTTCA
Organism: Torreya grandis; assembly: GCA_037957365.1. Classification (NCBI taxonomy): domain Eukaryota; kingdom Viridiplantae; phylum Streptophyta; class Pinopsida; order Cupressales; family Taxaceae; genus Torreya; species Torreya grandis. Next base: position 2,904,522 of record JARHVA010001322.1, on the reverse strand, counting down.
ACATTAGATGACATGTTGATGAAGTGTCATTAATCTTATACCTAGTCAGTATTGGATGCTATACTTGTGAGGTTTTGTCAATTTACCTCTTATTATAGATAATGGTCATGTTTTTATGGATTATATTTCCTCATCATTGAAATAAGGGTTATAAATAATTCCATTGTGAGTATACATTGACATGTTTGGGATTCACAATCTTTACCTTAGAATAAGTTTGAATGTTTGAAATTTTGTTGGATTTAGAATGTTGCTTTGATAATAATACTTTGAGATGTTTAAAATTAGCCAAATATTATGTTAATGTGAATTACAAAGGAATAATGGTTCATTCAAAGGTACATTAATGTGAATGGTTTTTGTAAGATAAGTATGTGAACCAAATTTGTCTAGGTATTTCAAATTTTTATGTCTTATAAAGGTTGAAAATACTCAAAATTTAGATTTTAAAAATGTTTGAACTTGAACCATTATTAATGAATGTAGAAAAGACACTTGATCATTTAAGAACTTTTGAACTTGAAATATTTATGGTATACTATTTTATTTAATTGCAAATATGTTGACCTTAGGTCTCAAAAAGTGTGCTATGGAATATTATATTGGTTTGAATTCGCATAACATTTTTATTAAATTTGGATTTAGAAAATGCTTGAAGAAAATTGAACTAGGTATTAAATTTATGAAAATAAGAGTTTGACCTTTGACTTTAGAACTATAAAATTTAATATATTTGAATTCATAATTGGAAATAGAATTGGAATTTATTTTAAGTTTGGAACTAAATTATTGGAATAATGATATTGGATAGACAATAAATTATATCTTGGTTTTAGAATTTATTTGAAGTTATAAATTGGAATTTGCTTTGGACTAGAACTTGGTTGAAATTGGATAACCTAATGATGTGGTTTAGGCAAGAATGGTATGTATCTAGAAAAAGTTAGATAATACATCTATAAAGAGTATTTTTTGGCTCAAAATTTAGACAAAATAAAACCTTTTTATGTAGGTGCGGTATGAAAATGTTCTAGACTTAGTATTTGGACTTAACTTGTTAGATTTGGTTTTGAACATAAACAAATTTGTAACATAACAATCAAGCATCAACACATAAGTATCACAAGGATACTTTAATAACTGACACACATTTGAATCAATACACTAAGCCTTTAATATAATTACCTTTGAGAAGATTAAATTTTTAAGGGTTCATTAAATGATTAAATGTAATTACGGTTGTGTTTTAATCATACCCTTATCTCAAAGGTATGTACATGTAAGGATATATCCAAGGGTTGTTACCTTTTCACCTTTGCATTAATTAATGTTATATGGAAAAGAGGTTCTTATAAATCAATCTAAAAATTTGGTTATTGATGGGAAGTTATATCCCATTTGTGACATCTTCATCTATTGTATTTTAGTGAAGTACTATTGAATGTTTTAAAATACCTAATTTTTTATTTGTCTTTATAGATGGTCCCTAATAGGTTAAATTTTTTTTTTAAGAAGAGACATAAGTGTCAAAATATTCATATGAAGATATATACCATATTGAAGATACCCTAGATTCCTTGATGGTGATGTATAATGGCTTAGCATTTGGAGTTAACCTATTGATTTAACAAAACCCTTTATGGAAATTCTTCTAAGACCTAATGACACCTAAAAAAATTATATCCTCCATTAGATGTATGGGGATGGTACAAAAGATAAAGGATGAAATATATTCACCACACCCTAAATACCCATGATAGGGAAATGACACCCCAATTGTGTATCCTAAAAGAAAAGGAAAGGTATTTCCATTCTAATTCATAGGAATCCCACTAAGGGAAAACAAATAGTATAATAGGCAAATATTTTAGCATAAAACAAGTGGTCACCTTCATGTTTATGGGTCGCCATATCAAGGAAAGAACATATGCCTAAAGTAACCACACAACACACAAGTAATACAAGACAAATAAAAATAAATAACTTAGGAAAGAATGAGTTTTAAGACCAAATTAAAATAGTGCATTATATTTAAGCCTAATTAGAAATATTTCAAAAATAAATGTGCTTTGCTTCAAGTTATGAATCCAATTCTTAGGAAAATGTATTATAATAAAATAATTAAAAATGTTAAGTGGGGTTTGAAATTAGCATGTGAAATGGTCATAAATTTGGTCCAAAAGTTACAATTTAAATTTATTGATATGCAGGATAATTTCATTATTTACAGTACCTACAAGAAATAGTTAAAAAGGAGTAAAAATAATTTTTTTATTATTTTAGATGATTTCAATGCTATTTGGGATGATTTAACTATTCTTGATGATTTTTCTACTATTTATGATGATTTCACTACTATTGATGATGGTTTCATTGTTATGACCTATAGGGGAAAAAATAAAACAAAAGATAAAAATAATTTCACTATTCTAGATGATGATTTCACTATTAATTATTTTTATTTCACTATTATTGATGATGATTTCAATATTTTATAGTGTGAATTAAGTGTTTCACATTCAAAATTCAATGTTTTAACCTAAGATGGAAACTAGCAATTTTTTGAAGAAAAAGAGGTGAATTAACTTAGCAATTAGGTCAATTATAGTAATTATAAGAACAAGAATGGTTTAAAAATATTTTGGGGTGAATCACATAACACTAGGCATGTAATTATGTAGAATAGGAGTCCAAATAAGGTTAATTAGTTTTTAGTGAATAAAACAAAAATAATTGTAGGAACATAACACTCTAATCCTGTCTACTAGGATTCAGCAAGGTGAAGCAAGAGGTGAATCAAGTAAAAACATTATACCCTCCTTGAAGACTCCTTTTATTTCTTTTTTAAAGGCGTATGTGTTTGGATTGTAGATTGCATATCTCTAGAAATGTCAAATCCACATGTGGGCAACATTTCCCCTTGTCTAAGCTTGACTTAGTTCAGCAATGGCATGCAAATTTCAAATCTTTAGTATGATTTTGGCATGGTATGTTTAGTTCAAGAAAGCTTCATAAAATGGAAGGTTATCCATTCTATTTGTGTCTTTTTAGATAATTTTCAATTTTCCAGCTCATATTAAAATGGGGAGTGGAGAATGAATCTTAAAATTCATGATTACACACATGGATTGTGTAAGAAACTCCATTTAAGACATTTTTGGAGTGTGGAAGTAATTTAGAAGAAAAGTGTAATGATTGGTCCTCTTAGAGTGTATCATAGGCCATGTAAGAGTGGAATGTGTAAGAGGTTATGTAATAGGTGTAAGAGTGTGTAAGTGAACATGTCATAATCCACCTTGATTTCAATCCACTTTGTATTCCATTGATTTTCTAAATGATGTCCATAATGTGAGGTATTGTTATAATGTTTTTTATTTATAAAATATATAATCCCAAATCCATGGAATTTTCCATTAGAATAAGATTAGATTGATTAAGTAGGATTAATAAACAAAATAGAAGAATAGTGGCCTTTTGAAATTTTATTTTGCCAATGAAATTTTCATTTAATTGTCCTTTAATAACAATTGCAAAGAACCAATATGATTTAGGATGTTGATGTTTTATTAACTATTGTGAATGATTCATTTCCCAATCAAGGATGTGGCATTGAAAATTTGGATTAAATTAGTAATTATGTTAATAATTGACTTAATTAAAAATTTATAACTAGAATTATAGTTTATTGTGAAAATTCATTATAATTGTAGTTTAGACACATAATTGATGAAAATGAAGTGCCTACATGTCTAACTCTATTTCACCATTCTCTATAAAATATTGAATAAAGTGCCCAAGTTGATCACATATATGAATGGATTAACCCTTAACCCAATGATAATCATAGAAATAATGTTCTTTAAATTGGTTATGTTTAGGTTGGAATTCTATAAATGGTTTTAAAACTAGACAAATGATCATGTTAGCTACAACTATCTTCTAAAACACTACCTTGATAGGTTTACTAAGATCACTAAAAAACTTGTTTTGGTATTAAGTTCATTTTTGAGGTGGTCTTCTCAAATTAATTTTGTGAGTAAGTGGGGTTGCTTTGGAAAGTGGTGGGTGCACAATTTAAAAATATCTAGACCTTGTCACCCCATACCCTATAACATTTTTTTTCTAAATTTGGTTTATGAAGAATGTTTTTTTAATCCTTTATAAATGAGGTATTGTCTAATATATAGTCTTTTGTTAATAATCTCTTCAAATGTATTTACACAATGAAGCTTGAGATTATAGGATATGTCTAGGTGTAAGTTGGTTATAAAGACTATCACCAATTTTTAATCAGGGTGGTTGTGTGGGAATTAACTATCCAATGTGAACCACCATTGAAAATAACTAAAAAACCTCTCTAATCATATTTTTTCATAACATAAGTTAAACCTAGTTACTTTATTTTCTAAGTTATAGGAAAAGTGTTTTAAAAATGTTTCAATTAGGTTGATAAAATTATCAAAAAAATTCTAAGGAAGATGGGAAAACCATTCCAAAGCTGTCCCAACCAAAATATGGGGATATGAGTGAATAATATAACACTAATATATTAGACCTCTTGGAAAGCAATGAAAAACTATTTAAAAATATCTTTTGGATCATCCTTTCTATTGTAATTTTAAAATTTAGGAATATCAAAATGATGCATAAAAGGTATCTTGAGATAACTCATATTGAAAGGATAAGAGCATATGTCATCTAATTTTAACTTATTAACCTAATTTCCTACTTAGATTTTAAATTTTACATCATTCATACCTTTCAATTCCCTAAAAAGTGGGGACATATTGAGAAGGAATGGGTACATGTTTTTGGGTATTCAAAAGAGTACGTTGACCTAGATAAAGTAGTGGTATGGTGTATTGGGGAATATGTACCTTATTTGTTCTACCATGAATGTTGATAAATTTATTTATGTTATATTTTTGACAAGGCATTAATTTATAGTAAACCACTTATTACTAAGTGGGACATTGATTTTCAGGGAACTATAGTCTTAATGAAAGAATGCTTTATTGGGGATTGAATGAAAATTGCTGGGTACAGAAAGGAACATGCTATTGATTCATAAGAATCTATTGGATGAAAGGGACTTGTTTTTGGTTAGGTAAAACACATTGTTGGTTTGAAGAGCCATATTTTTTTACTATAATAATTATGTGTCTCACTAATAATAACATGTTGATTAGATAAAATTTGTTAAGGATTGGTTACCACTTTTTATTGTAAAAGATTGGTCACCACTTGTTGAAGTGGAAGATTGGTTACCACTTGTTTAGGTGGTGGATTAGTCATGCTTTGTTGTATATTTTAAGAAAGGTTTAGTTATGGTGTGGTATTTTGAACCTAATATTGTGGATCAAATATGTTCACAACCTAGTATTGTGAAATATTGAGAATATTGGAAGAAAGGATTTGTTGGGAAGTCATAAGGATGTTTATTTGAGTTTTTTAGGGCACTTTGATGTACGTTGAAAAATACTAGTTGATAAATGCTGGGAAGAATCAATAAGAGGATTTCGGTCAAGATTGAATATTAGACCAATGTCAGATATAACGGTGTTAAATAAATCCATGGCTAATGTGTTATTATCAAATGGATTAGTATTGGGTATATAATGGTCTAATAAATTTATTTACAATTCATTTGGTGAATTTAGCTATATAATTGGTAGCTTATGAATATTGGGATCAGTTAGGGAGTTATCCAAAATTGTCAAGACCTAGCTATCCTATTATTTTTTAGAAGTAATGAATTGGCTTTGTGAAGGTGGGTTGACAAGTGGACCTTTTCCTTTGTTATATGCCATGAGAGATTATTTCTTGGTTGATATAAGAGTCTGAGTTTAGATATAAGTAGATTTAATTATCTGGTAGTGCAAGGGGTGCCTCTTTAAGATGTTTAACCCAATAGTTTAAATTATCTACTATAAATCCATCTATAAATCTAGCTCCAATCTCCAACACTATCACAATGTTTTCTTCTTTTTTATCAAAAAAGGTGTCATTTAAATTGGTCTTGTATATATTATAAATTAGATGGATCATTAGGGATATGTTTTTAATGTTATCTAGGATTGAAAATAATTGGAATTTTTTGAGGTATTATTAATATATCTTTGGTTAGTATTATATGGCACAATGGTGAGGTATTATTGATTTACCTCTTCTTCAACATATTGTTTAGATCTATATGGATTGTAAATTACCTCATCAAAATAGAGGTTATAAATTTTTTAATTACATGTATACTTTGGCATGTTTGAAATTAAAATATTTTTATTGGAGTAAAATTAGATGCTTGGTCATTTTTTGGATTTGTAATGTTGTCCTGATCAGAATAGAATAGAATGTTTGAAAGAAACTTGCTTTGTTTGTGTCAAGGGGAATATAAAATCACTATGTGTCAATGTAAATAGTCAAGTTAATAAGGGTGTTCAAATCAAATTTGTTTTCAAAAGTGCAAATAAGTCTAAATATACCAAACATTCTAAAATATTTGTGTCTCACAAAGGATGCAAGTGCTCAGTCTTTAGATTTTAAAATTATTTTAATTTTGGTTTAATTTTGAACATTTAATCTTTGAATTTAGACTAGAATTGGAATTGGGTCTTGGAATCATGACTCATGAACGTGAAAATTAAATTTGATCGCTTAATTTTTTTTAATTTAGAATGTTTGTCCTAGGCTACTTGATTTGATTGTAATAGTTTACTTAAGATTTAAATGAGAATGATATAGAATATTGGTACTTTGGATTGAATTTGGATTTGAAAAATGTTTCACCTAAATTGAACTAGGTTTTGACTTTATTAATATTAGATTTTGACTTTTAATTCCAAAAGAATTGACCTTTGACTTTGAATTTATTTAAGGAAGATAGAATTTGTTTATTTTTGGCCTTGGTTGACCTTTAAATTTAGTTGATCTTTTACTTTGGTTTGAATTAAAATTTGACTTCAAGATTAGAAATAGAATCATAATTTAAATTAAGTTTTAAATATAATAGATAACATAACAACAATGGTTTAGACAAGAATTTGGACTTGGGTCTTGAATTGGTTTTGAATAAAAAATGGAATCTACTTGGAACTAGAAGTTACACATCATAACAACACAATTTAAATAAGAATTGGACCTTGGTTTTGATTTTAAAAATAGAACTGAAAAATTGAATTTGAATTGGTTTAAAATTGATAGCCTAATGGCATGATTTTAACAAGATTTGTGTTTATTTAAACAAAGTCTGACATGACATATAAAAGGGGAGATTTTAGATTTGGAATACAAATAGAGTCATTCCTTATTGAATAGTTATGTATGCACTATATTTTAGACTTGGTTTAGGTTTGACTTGGTTTTGAACACACAATGAGTTTTGACACCACAAGCAAACAAAATATCATCTAAGTACAAAATCCTATCTTAATGGAAAATAGAGAGTGCATCAAAATCACTGAGCCTTCACTCATTTAAGAAGATAAAGTTAAGGATTAATTTTAATAAAATTATTAAATCTATGTGAAATAACAACCTCTCTCAAAATCTATACCTGAGAGGTAATCTTTGGGGGATGTTACCTTTGCACCCCTACATCAATGAAGCTTTTATGGCCAATATATTTTAATCTAATTTTTTTTTTGGATTTATATATGGTCCCAAGATGGGTAAAAAATCCATAAAATAAGACATCTAGGTGTTGATCTATTCATACGAGGATATATCACCTATCGAAGAGGCCATAAATTTCTTGATGGTAATGTATAATGTCTTAGCATTGGGAGTTAACATGTTGCTTTCACAAAACCCTTTATGGGGAATTTTTTTAGGCCTTAATGACACCTTCCAAGAATTTATATACTTATTAAGATGTATAGGTCCAATAAAAATGTTATTATATCAATCCCTATTCACCATTATATAAAGACCCATGACAAGGTAATGACACTCCAATTGCATAGCCTAAAATGAAAAGGGAAGGTATGAACATTTTTGATTCATAGGAATCCCACTAAGGGTAAGTGAAGATAATCCTTTGGAAAATATCCTAGAATAAAAAAAAATGTTTAAATTCACATTTTTGGGTCACCCAAATAAGGGGAGAGCATACATGTGAAGGAACCACACAAACACACATAATTAAAAAAAAAAAAAAAAAAAAAAAATTAGATAATTGTGTGAACTAAAATAACAAAGAAATGAATAATTTTTTAAAACCCAAATTCTAAGTGTTGGTTCATTTTAGGCCCAAATTAAAATGTTTAAAAAGAAAGATTTTTTTTTAAAAAGTTCTAAATCTATTTCTTTAGCCTAGAACATTCAAAAAAGGGGTTAAAATTTTGGAAAGTGATTTTGGGATAGCATAATAATTTTTCAAGATGTTTTTTTAATAATAAGTTTTATGAAACATGACATTTTTGATAAAACATAGGGTATCTCCATTGATTTGGTCATTTTCACCTATTAGTAGGGTCTTTTGACCTTTTTGTAAAATATGAAAAACTAATGGCCTTTGGTGTTTTCATCGATTAGCATGTAATTTTGATTGATTATAGTGTTTTTACTCACTTCAATAACATTTCTTCCAAAAATAGAAAAAAATAAAAAATTAACATAGATCCTTTCCACTGATTTGGTTGACTCCACTTATTTCATAGAATGTTTTCATCATTTACTAAGATGTTTTAGATTAAGGTAAAAATAGGTTTTTAAGGGACCCCAAAACCCTTAACAAAAGGAGAAAGATAAAATAGAAATTTCCACAAGGAAGCCTAAAGCCTACTTCATCGAAGTAACAAAACCAACATACAAAGACCTGAAGCTACCAAACAAACAACCAAAGATAGCCCCAAGGTTTTACAGAGACCTGTAAACTCCATAGTAAAAGTTCAAAAAACCAGGTACCAAGACTAGAAAACACAACCAACTAATAGAACCAACTAAAAGAACCAGGAACTATTCTTCTAGTTCCAATATCATCTTCACTACTTCCTTACCTTTCACAACAGTGTCCTGGATGGCAGTAGTCACTTGCGTAGATCCCTCTTGCATTGCTTTCTTTCTTGAACTTTGTCTAGTTCTCTTGTTAGGCCCCTCCAAAGTTTTGATTTCCTCATTTGCTCTTTTGCCAATGTTTACCATAGCAGCACAAATGCTAGAGGTTACCTCCTCCATCTTTATTCTGCTTTCCTTTATGAGTTCTCTTAGGTTATTCTCATACTCTTTGAGTTTTATGGGAATATCCCTCAACTAATTTTCCATGTTATTGATTTTGTTCCAAACTACCTCCTATTTACCCTCCATTATTTCCATTTTCCTATTGATTTCCATAATCTCCTTATACGTCCATAAATCAAATTAAAGGGTAGCATCAGCTTTACAATTGGCCAATCTAGTAGGTTCATCATTTTACCTTTTGTCACTCCAATCTTCTTTGTTATTTTTAGGACTACTTCCACCTTCTTCAATATAATCCTCCGTTTCCATTCATTTCTGTTCCTTTATTTCAGCTGGGCTTACATTTTTGTTACTTACTTCCTTTACTTGAGCTCGCATTTCCAATATTTGGTTAGCAACCTGAACTAGATTTTCCTTCTCATTAATCGGATCAGGGTCCACAGCAAGATCATCTAGATCTTTATCCATTTTCTCTAACACTTGTTGGTTTTCCTCTGAATCATGGTTGTTATTTTCAAACTTTTCCCCTATAGTGACTCCTTCTTTCTCATTCTTATCTTTCCCTTCTTCTTCCTCACTCGAACTTGAATGCCCACTTTCTGTTCCTCCATCTCCCTCTAGACTCTCCTCCCCAGTGTTTTCAAAACTTTCCCACTCTGTTTCCTCATCAACAGTCTAGTTATTGACGCTTGGGAGTTTGAATTTAGATTTTTCATTTCCTTTTACTATTTCTTTCTTATTACTCCTAAGGTCCTTGTATTTTCCTGAATAAGGATTCTTTACAATGCCCTTCAATTATAAGAATTAACCCCTCATGTAGGATGGGATGAGATTCCTTTTTCCTATGAGTGAACAGACTTTGGAGCAAAGAAAAATGCAGATAAAAAGGAAAGGAGATTCTTACTTTGTGTCTGAAGTGATTGAGGAATACAAAGTGAAATTTGTGGACTCTTTTGCTTCTTCCATCAAGTATGAAGTACTCATATATATAACATAAGACGTCCCTCCAAATGCCCTTAATCTGCTCCAATTCAAAAAAATCTCCACTTTTTTCTTGTTGCTGCTCCTCAGTATCCATTTTAGGGAATTTGCAAAAAACCTCATTAGAAATGCTTGTTTGCTTTGAAAATTTTATTCCCTCCATTGGAAGTCCCATCACCTCCACTATGAATTCCTTAGTGAGATTCACCGTAATGCCATGCAAGGTAACCCTATCATCCATCCAATTTTTGAAAAATGCCATTGTGATATGGGGTTTTGAGCCACGAAGCCGTTCCATGTAACTCACAACCTTTCCTCTTTGTAGTATCTTCCAGACATCTTCTTTTGCTTTCCACTCTTCATAATATTTGGGTTCCTACTTCCTTGGTTCTCCTTTCCTATTACAAGCCATATGTATATCCTTTATCACCCGAACCCTATTAGCTAAACAATGAACCTGACTATTACCAATTTGGACTAGAACTCGCCTATGTTTTGGCACATTTTTAGTCCTCCTCGTGTACTCTAGAACATTTCTGTTTAATGAGTGTATATCTTCCTCCATGGATCCACTCCCCCAAATCATTAGTTTTTTATTCCAATCTGATCTCTCCCTCCTTAGCATGAATTGCATCATGATGAATGAGCACTCTAAGATCCACATTCTTGTTTAATGTCTCCTGCCAGCTCACCTTGTGTCTTGCTCGAACTGAATAATTTTATAGCCAATCAGCAACTCTATTTGCTTCATGGTAAGTATGGGTAATAGTGACTTTCTCAAATTTTTTGATTAAAGTTTTCATTTTCGTAACCATAGCCTCAATTGACCATGAGACAAATTTTTTATTATTTAAGATATTTATGATATTCAAGGAGTCCCCTTCCAACCATATTTTAGAATATCTTGATTCAACAACTAGCTTAATGGTTTGGAGGGTAGCACAAGCTTCAGCAATATGGCAGTTTGACTTACCAATGGGAATTACAATAGCATTGATTACATTTCCCATATGGCTTCTCAAGACTCCTCCACATCTTGCACTCCCTGGGTTCCCTTTAGCAACTCCATCAAAGTTCCCTTTGATCCACCCATGAGGGGGGACCTTCCAAGTTACACCAAGTCCAGGATTTTCATTTTTTACATTAGACTTTTCTGATCCTAAAGGATTATCAATTTGAAAGGTAGGATTACGATCCCTTTGCAATGAAAAATTCTCCTTGATAACTCTAATGATGTTCTGCCCCACTACCCATCCTGGAAGTTCTTTACTTCTAAAAATAAGGTTATTTCTTTCTTTCCATATTCCCCACCAAATATGGGGAAGAGTTAGTTTCCATAAAAAAGAACATCGGGATTCTTAGAGGGACAGTACCAACTTTTAAAAGATAGATCCACACTTTTATGTTAAATCCATGCAATACCCCAAAGATTGAGGATTTCTTTCCAAACTAGCTGCGTAAAGGAACAGTTCACAAACAAGTGATCTCTATCTTCAAAACCTTTTTTGCAAAGAATACACCTGTTCATTATATTTATTCCTCTTTTTTGTAAGTTATCAAGAGTCAAGATTTTGTTTTGGAGAAAGTTCCAGAAGAAGATTTTGATTTTAGGGATGAGTCCCTTAATCCAGGCCTGTGTCCACAGTGGTTGGTTACCATTTCCCTTTGAAGTAAAGATGGTAGAAACTTTAAATTGCTCGTTAGGCTCATCATGCCAAACAATCTTATCTTCAAGATTAGGATAGAGGGAAATATCATTGAGGGATATTTGAATATTATTGAAACCTTGATCAATATCATTAAGGTTCACCCATGAATTGTTCTACCAATATTGATTAACCATTATTCCATATATTTGCTTACAATAGTCCATTACTTCTCTATTTTGGAATTCTTCTATCAAAGGGATTTCTTTTAACCAAGCATCCTTCCAGAAATTCACCTTTTTCCATTACCTACTTTCCAGGAGCATCCTTTTTCTAAGATTTTTTTAGCACCCTGAATAGCCCCCCATATAGAAGATGGATGGGTTACGTCAGGGTAAGAAAAGAATTCAGAGAGAGGTTTTGCATTAAATAAATACTTTTGCTTCCATATATTGCTCCATTCTTTGTTTTCATGAAAAACCCTCCATCCCTATTTTGCTAAGAGAGCTGTATTCATACTTATTATTTTCCTTATTCCCAATCCTCCTTCCTTGAAAGGTTTATAGATGTTTTCCCAGTCAATTAATGGCATTCTCCTTCTTTCCTTAATACCTGTCCAAAGAAAGTTTCTCTGGATTTTTTCAGTTGCTTCTACAAATTTGGTTGGAATTTTGAAAAGATTTAAAGCATAAGTAGTTATGCTTTGAAGACTTGCTTTGAGAAGGGTTAGCTTTCCTACCTGACTGAGAAAATTTCCTTTCCATCCCGCAAGTTTTTTACTAAATTTAATTAATGAGATCTTCCCAAAAGGCTTCAGGGACTTTCATCCCTAGAGGGAGACCCAAGTAAGAGGATGGGAAAGAACCAATAGAGCATTCAAGGAACCATGATGAGTAAAGAGAAAGCAGAATAGATCAAGGACTTTAAAAATTATTCCATTAAGGCTTGTAGTTTTGAAGGTGCGTCAGGGGGTACTATGATACTTTGGAAGAAGAATCATTACTCTGGATCAATTTTGACAGAAAGTAAAAATCTCATGATTGTTAAAATAGCTAGTGTTGACCAGAAGGAAAGGTGGTATGTTGTAAACATCTATGCTCCTAATGTTAAGTTCCAAAGGAAAAAGTTCTGGGAGACTATCTCAAATTTCAAAAGCAAAGACTATAGTGGTCGATGGATTATAATGGGATATTTTAATGTACCTCTATATGATCATGAGAAAAAGGGAGGTAATACTAACATGTTTCTATCTATTATAATTTCATAAAAACATAATAAAATAAGAAATATAGTGTGTATACCATTTTTAGGGATGAAACTACCGAAATGTATGGGTCTTTCCACTATTTTCATTTGCACCAAAATTTTGAAACTTTTTGAGGGAAAAAAGGTGAATTAATCTAATTACTAGAATAATTATTGCAACTAGAAGAATGAATAAGGCCTAGAAGAGTTTATGGGGTGCATAAGGTCCGACCAAGCATTCCATCATGTGGAATAAGAATCTAAAAAATGTTAGATAGTTTTTTAGTGAATGAAAATAAGAAAATAAAAAGACCTTAACATTCTAAACATATCCAATAGGTTTGAGAAAGATTAAGCAAATGATGAATCAAATATAAGACAAAAGAAAAATGTTTATAAATTCCTTGAAAGAATTACTTTACTTTTTAGTATGAAGAGGTATGTGTTTGGGTTGTATAAATATATGTCTTTGATAATGCCAAATCTACACATGGGCGACATCACCTCTTGTCTACACATAGTTTGGTTTGAGAATTCACATGAAAGTGGTGAAGTTGATTATGTATTTTGGTGTAGTATGTTTAGGTCTATGAATCTTATCTATAATATATGGACAACCTTCAATTTATAAACTAGTTGAATTAATGAGGACCATCCATCTTGATCTTCAAATAGATGTAGAGAAATGATTTGTCATCCTCATCAATGTTGGATGTTGGAAATGTAAGAGGTTTAATTTAAGGAAAATTTGGAGTGCATAAGAGATTTGGAATAAATACAAAATCATGACCCATTTTGAAGTGTGTAAGAGGGTTTAAGAGGGAGGAGTGTGTAAGAAGGTGTACGTGATTTTAAGAGCTTGATTTCATTCTTCTATAATCCCATTGAATTCCCCATGTGATGTCACAAGATGAGGAAATAAAACAATTTTTTATTTTTAGGTAATATAAGTTTCCAATAAAACCATATTATTTTCCATTAGATGAATGATTACTCTATTAATCAAGTGATTAATTTAAAATTAGAATAATTGTGCATTTGTAATATCATTTATCTAATTAAATGTTCATTTTATTTCCCTAGAATAGCACTTACAAAGTGGCTAGGTTCATTTGGGGTGTATTTTATAAAATCACTATGATTCTATGGTACATTGCCCCAATTAGGAACATTTTGTTGCAAATTCAGATTAGATCAATAGTTGTGTGATTAAATTGGATCGATTGATGTTTTCTATTTAAATTTTCATATGGTTATAGATAGTCATTTTAGTTATAGTTTAGACATGGAAGTATTGAAAATGAACTATCTAAAACTTAATTATGTTAGTTTTAAATCATATTTTAAATTTCATCAAAATCATCTGTGTTATGCCATATGATTACATGATAATAAAATTGTGATTTTTATTCATTATGTGAGATAAGTCAAATAAATTGATGTCTAGTAGATGTTAATGTATAAAATTATGATTAATTAATATTTTAACAATTGATATTGGTTTATCTTTAATATTGTTTTCTTTAAATGGCACTAAAGATTTTTTATCTAACATATCCAAATTATTTACTAGAATGTATGATTAGTTCTTTGTCCAAGTCATGTTTGAGTTTAGTTTCATTTCTTCTTAGTGTGAGATAATATTGAAAATATTTTTTTTCATTTGTAATGTATAGGTGATTTATAAAATTTTCCTTTCCTTTATCCCTAAAAGATTATGAGTAAATAGTAATTTTTTTATTTATCCATTTTTTGTACATTAATTATCTTGATATTCTCCAACTCTAATAGGTGTAAATAAAGTGTAACATAAATATTTATATGAAGAATTGAAGTTTAACTTGTGTATTTGATCATATATCATATTTTCCATGTTGGTATCATATTCATCACTATAATAATAATACGTAACCATGCCATATTAATTTTGTGAATGTACTTGTAAAGGAATATTGATAATATGTTTTAGCTACTTTGTATTAACTTGTGATGTGTATTGTATAGATGTTATGATTGGTTCTTTGTCATTTTTAGTACTTGGTTCTCCCTTCTCATATTTATGTATCCAAACTAATCTAATTATTTGTGATGTAATAATAATAATAATAATAATAATAATAATAATAATAATAATAATAATAACAATAACAACAACAATAACAATAATAATAATAATAATATTATTATTATTATTATTATTGTTATTGTTGTTATTATTATTATTATTATTATTATTATTATTATTATTATTATTATTATTATTATTATTATTATTATTATTATTATTATTAGTATTATTATTATTATTATCTCCAACTATGATTTTGATTTGTTATCATTAGTATATTAGGTTATATTATAATATATAGAAGGGTAATCATCTATTACTTGTATATGTGTCATGTAAAAAAATTGACACAATAGAAACACAAAACAATAGTCCAATTATTTTTTTGAGAATGTATAATACACATCCTTACATAGATGCATTTCCCATTGGATAGAAAATAACATGGAATGAAATGCACAATGTGTCTAGAAAAATTTGCATGCCTAAATGTGAATGGATTAAAATGTGTAAGTGGTCACATGGTGGCTACAAAACCATGTTAGACACACTTTATTTAATTATCTTAAAGGGTATCAATAATTCTAAAAATATCTAAGTTATATTAGTGGAACCCATGAACCTAAAGCACAAAAATAATATTTGATTAATGTGAGGGGATTTTAAGACACCCCTATCTTGAACTAAACTACCTAATTCTTTGTGGTACTCAAAATTTTCTCTAAATGAATTTGACCAATCACAAGGATTGGTTCAAATCTATGCCATAATCAAAAATTTGTTTTTGAATTAAGTAAGTTACAATAAATATATCAATTATCATATAGTACCCATATGACCTAAAAGGGGTTTGAAATATCCTAAATAATCCCCTTGAGGATGGAAAATTCTATCTAATATATTGGATCTATTCAACATGGAATTTTGGATTTGGTCAAAGAGGAGGAATCCCTAGAAATCCCTATGGAATTAGATAATGGATTAAACTTGTAGAATAAGTCATAAATTCATATTTTTAAATAGAGGGAGGAAGTGTTCGAGGATGAATTTTCCATATTCATCCCTCCTCTCCTTCCATAGTCCTATAAAACTACCTTTAATTAAGTCTCCAATATTTTTTACCAAACCAATATTACATGATATGAAATTATGTGAAATAGTTTTTCAAGTACCTAGTTTGATGGAAATATTATAGGAGGTATCAGTCTCATAAAAATTTTAAATAGGTATAAAGAGTTTCAAACTCATCTAAAACCATTAATGTCCACCACATATTAAAATTTAAAAAACATTGTAGTTTAACATTTATATTGTCTCATACTAAAGGGTAATAAAAAAACATGGGTCCCCTTTTAGGTTAAACCATTTTGGGGATCCCATGAACTTGTGCTAGTAAATAAGGCCCAAATAAGAGCCCCTAGGAAAAAATAAGAACCAATTAGAGAATATAAAGTTTTAGGTCCCAAAACCTATTGAAATTAGAATGGGGTGAAAGTTTTATATGGGTTTCCTTTTGGGTTCCCCTACTTCTAAGACATTGAGTCTTCATAATCATAGTTTCCAAAACAAGTCTTGTAGGTTACAAGGAAGTCTAAGGAATAGTTGAATAAAATGGCTGAAAACTAGAAAACAAGACCATTCCAAGGCTATAAACATGAACCATATAGAAGTATACAAAAAAATGGAGGGGAGTCCATTTCGGGTCCATCCCACCTCGAAGTGATTAGTTCCATGTAATTGAAGGACCAATGTAAGGATGAAATAAATATAAAAGTTAAAATTTATAATATTTTGTTTTAGGTTTAAACTTTATCAATCTAAATTTATAAGTTCAAATATTAAACACATTATTTTATATAAGTATTTTTTGATAGTTGGTTTAATAACCATTGTAGCTTGCCATAACAACCAATGGTTTACTAACAAATATGCCTTTAAATAATGTCATCAGTAGTTGAAAAACTATGTACTATTCATATAAATATGTATAACAAGCCATATAAATACGGATAGCCACCCCTAAAGGGATAAAATTAACATTTCATAGTCTCATGGAGGACTGTAGCTTAAATTAGGTAGTTTTTCTACAAATTGAGGCTTCTTGAAATGAAATTACTTAGATAATTTACAATCATATAGTTATATATCATATAAATAAGAACATAATAAGAATATCCAAAATAACAGTTGGTGAAGGAGCTTAATACTTGAATATTATGCCCAAGCCACATCAAGGGAGCAACTTCCACAATGATGCAATAATAACAAAATTTTTAATGTCATGATAAAATATTAACCACTAAATCCTATATATACTATACTCATCTATGGTTATTCCATAGGCTTAGCATACTAAGAAAGTTTAGAAATTTAAAATATAATATAGAGGGATATAAGCCACAAACTAGCCACACATATCCCTAAATGCACTATAAGTTAAGGGCATACCATGTCCTTCCCATTTATAACAATGTTATCTTCAACATTGAATCAAACCAAAACATTTATATAATAATGATTCACCCTCCCATGTTACATATTCAGAATGTAGGTTCTTCGATTTGATCAAAAATTCTTTAATGGCTCTAATTTGTAGTTTTATAGTGTGCATATGAAGGACCTCTTTAGGGTCTAGAATGACTTGGCCTTATTCATACAATTTTGGTAAATTATTCTAAGTGGAAAATATATTTATAATTACCTTATTTATGAAAGATACATGGAAAATTGGATGTATGTAAGATAATGGGGGCAATTCTTATTTGTTAGTCATACTACCAATTTTATGAAAGATCTAGTAAGGGCCATAATACTTATATAATATCTTATTATCCTTTTTATATTGATTTAGTGACATATAATTTTATGGTTTCAAATACACAAAGACCTAATAACTTATGTCAAAAAAATTCTCGTTATGGTCTTGATCTACTTGTTGCTTCATTCTATTTTGTGACACTATTAAATTCTCTCACAAACTAACTAGTACATCATGTTAATGGTGAATGTGATCCTTAATAGATTGAAATTTAGGATGCACCATTAAGGAGTAAGTTATTGATGGGGGGCGATACTCATAGAATTCTACAAAGGAAGAAATTTTGGAAGAAGTGTGGAAATAAGTGTTATACCACCATTTGACAAGTGGCAACCAATGAACCCATTTATCCTATTTATCAAAAACATAACAACAAAGATAACTTTATAGAATTTTCTTCACTACCTTTGGTTTTATATGAGATTAAGGATGATATGATGAGTTATGGGCCAATTGGGTGACTTGTAGATAATTCAGTCCAAAAATTACTAGTAAATATGGGATCTCAAACTCTTATAATGGTCTTTGGAGTAGAATGTAATTTATGAACTATATCAAGAAAATAAAAATATATTATACTAGAAATAAATGGATATGATAAAGGAAAAAATGAACATACATTATGAATTGATACAAAAATACCATGATAACATTTTTACCCTCAAATAATGGTAACCTAATAATGAAATCCATGTAAACCTCCTCCCAACATTGGCTATGGATGGATAAAGGCTGAAAAATACCTATAATATTAATTGTTTCACTTTTGATTTGTTGACATACCATACATTTAGCCACATATTTCTAGACATCCCCTTGAGTACTTCCCAAAAAGAGAACTTATGTTTTAAAAAATCCTAAGTAACCTCCCAATGGAGATGCATGATGTTCCTAAATTATTTTGTCTTAGAGAGTGTTTACAAAGGCATAATTTATCTTTATACCATAATGTATTCCCTTTCCATGTAAATTTTTTAGCTCCCCTAGAACCCTACTAAATATTTTCAATCAAATCATGGGTATCATTGTCATTCTTCCATTCTAATCTTAATTCCTCTTTCCAATATATCTATCAAATAGTCATTACACATAACAATGCCTCAACTAATACATCCCCTTAGGATAGTGCATATTCCACTACATTATCTTTTATTTTATTATGGACTATTTCAAAATCATATCCTAACATTTTATTAACCCATTTTAATTTTTATTCAAATGAAAATCATAATTCAAAACAATATTTGAGGTTATCATGATTAGTCTTTACCTAAAAATGAAAACCCATCATATAAGGTCTCTATTGCTTCACTACATGCATAATAGCCATCATATATTTCTTTTATATTTTTTTGAGCCTATTTTTCCCTTGATTTGGTGACTTTAATATGGCATTGGTATGCCTTAATGAATGATTATTTCTCCCATGGCATATCCTAATGCATCACACTCCACAATAAAAGTTTTTTGAGAAATTAGGAATAGCCAAAACTAGAGTTGTGCACATAGACATTTTAAACTATTAAAATGCCTTGTTATCTAAATCAATATAATATAAGGAGTCTTCATTAAAAAAAAATATGAGTGGGGATGCAATGATAATATAATTTTTGACAAACATATTATAGTAACAAGTTAGCCCTAGAAATCCTTGAAGGTTCTTGAGGGTCTTGGGAACCTACCACTCCATCATGACTTGGATTTCTTTAGGATAAAATTTTATTTCTATATGTGAAAAAACATGACCTGATTAATCCACCTCTTCGACACCAAAATAAAATTTGGAAGGTTTGTCATAAATCTTATGTTGTTACAGAACTAAAAGTCCCTATTTCACATGACTTAAATGGTCTTCCCAAATTTTGTTGTAGATGAGGATATCATCAAAAAACTCAATACAAACTTTCTCAAAAATGGCCTAAAATTAGTATTTATCAAACTCTAAAATTTATATGGTGAATCTGTGAGACCAAAATGTATGACCATAAATTCATAATGACTTTCATGAGTTTTGAAAGCTATTTTAGAAATGTCCTCATTGTGGATTTAAATCTACTGATACATAGAGTGAAGGTCTAACTTGGTAAACTAAATAGAACCATACAATTCATCTATAAAATAATCAATTAATAGAATAGGAAAATTATCTTTGATGGTGTAATTGTAAAGTTATCTATAATCTAGGCATATCATCTAAGTATCATACTTCCTAGACACCATGACCATAGGGGATGAATAGTCACTTTGATTGTGTTGAATGATTCATACCTCTAGCATATCTTGTACCATATTTTTAATTTCACTCTTATGGTCATAAGGATACCTATTAGTTTTGATGTTGGGTGGTGTAATTTTCATAATGAGCCTAATATCATGGTCATGCATGCATACATATTAAAGGTAGTCCTTTTGGCATGTCACCTAAAATATCATAATGGTCATCGAACACAATTTGTAAATTAGGATTTTAAAACTCCTTGGTTGGTTGAATCTCTATGGAAAATAAGTGTGCCAAAATTATTTCAGCACATTTGTTGAGGATACTCGTTATCTAATGAGAACCAACTAGTTATGGATTTTTAGCTTATAATCCACATATTTCAAAAATATTATCTTTTGAATGGAACCTCATTAATAGTTCCTAGAAATTCATCTCAATAGTTCCCAAAGGGTTATCCATTGCACTCCCAAAATAATGCTAACTCTTTCCATGATAATACAAAACATAGGGTAATCTAACAAGTAATCTCTAATAGCAATATTAATGCTATGACACTTTATATAACCATTGATAGTGCTACCATCTACAATCATGACTTGAAATTATAAATCTAGGTAAATGAAATAGTTTAAATGAGTATCCAACTTAATATTGATGATTTATGTGTACTCCTAGAGTTAAATAACATATTCACCTTCTATTTCTTCAATAAACCCACCATTTTAAGAGTTTGAGAAGTAATAATGCTTGAAAGTTCATGATAAGAAATAGTAGGTTGAGAATCTTCAGATGTCATCCTCAGTTTCTTCCAAACCTACCCCTTAGTCCTCATCATATTATTCCTCCTCATTGGCACATTCAATGTAAAAAAAATTATTTTCATCACATTGAGGTTATTTTCTCCCTTTTTACCACATCCAAAACACAAACCTTTTACATGCTTTTCTTAAATTTGATTAGGTGTTAATCTAGTAGGCTATGTAAATGATAGTGTTGAGAAGTTGTGTTAACAAACATTAGTGAAAGGTATTTATCTGATCAAATCTTATTCCTCATCTAAACATGCCCTTAGTATGGTTTTATATACATTACTAGGATGAAACATTGAACCTCTATTTGGATAATATATTTGAGGCAACAAAAAATGGGTCAGTTAGATTTTCCTTAGTGATGTTTGTGATACATGAAGAGAGATTCTAAAATTCATGAATTTAATCTTTTAAAATCTTGGTTTGGTGAAACTTAGATAGTTGTATGAAGTAGTTTTTATATATATTGTTGTGATAGTGGAGCTAAAATCATCAAAAAATATCAACCATGAAACTAGGACACCCTTCTTTTTATTATGAACACACAACTGGTGATACTAAATGAAATGCTTAGGTACTAGATATAAGAAGGCCATGACCAGTTCTTGTGAATAGGGAGTTTTATGTAGATAAAATATTTTTTCAATTTGAGTAATCCATGTGAGTGGATCATTACCATAAAACTTCTATAGGTCCACTTTTGGCAACAACAAATTCATGCCATGGTTGTTGTGATTTTTTAGAGGAGAACCAAACTAGAGTGGTGGAGGGTTATTTTGTAATTGTTAAACTGGACATTTGGAAAATTACCTAGTTATTTGGTGTAATTGATCTTGTAAGCCATTCAAGTCCCCTCTTAGTCCCATGAGGTCCCCTTTAACCACATCAAGATCACCTTTTTGTACTATGACCTATAAATCTAACTTAATTTATTGAAATACTTCTAAAATACTTATATTTGAATTTTTTGACTCCATGCAATCCCTATGAAGTGTTTTTGGCATTTCTTTCCCTTTCTTGCATCCATCCATGTTGGCCTAGCCATGCACAAACCCTAGGAGGGTTGTGACCCTAAAAATAATGTATCAACAGATGATACCATTATAATTTCCTCACCAAGTTACATTCAATGACTATTAATGTGCATAAGGGTGAAAAATGTTGGCCCCAAAAAGTGTATTGGTATAATATATCATTATTAACATGTCATAGAGATGAATCTAATGACTAATAATTTACATAAGGTAAAAAAATAGAGACTTTTTTACTAGTATTTTTTCATTTTTTGTTAAAAAAATCATGAATAAAACTATGGTGTTGAAAAAAATAGTTCATCTAGGATCACAAGTTACATTTTTTCAACCTTTTAGTGCTTAGGACACTATATCTGAACACATTGTGCCATCAAAACTTTCCCAAATCAAAGATTTGATACTACTTATAATTAAATTACTTAGATTATTCATAATAATAGAATTATATATCATAGAATTAAAATCAACATAAGGAGATCCACAAAAATAAATAGTAAACGAGAAAAATACTTTAATATTAGGACTAAGCCACTTCAAGGTGGAAACCTCCATAACACTGCAATAATAACATAATTTACAATATGATGATAAAATACTAACCACTACATCCTATATATACTATACTTATCCATGGTTATTTTATAAGCTTACCATAATAAAAACATTGAGAAATGTAATAAGATAATATTAATGTATGTAAGACACAATTCAAACACACTATAAGTTAAGGGCATATCACTTGTGCCCTTCAGAAGGGCATGCACCAAAAAAAAACCCTAAACAGTAAAAATTATACAAAAGTCATATCTAACAAATTTAAAGGTAAAAACATATGAACTAATGACATTGGGTTCATAAAAATTATAATTTTATGAAAAACTATATTTTTAATCTTCCATTACACCATTTTACATGCAAAATAATTATGTGAAGTGAAGAAAATTTATAAAGGATAAATAAGGGTTTTAGGAGAAGAAATTTTAAAAATGAATATTAACTCATCCATAACTATAAAAATCATTTTGTAATTAAAATTAAATCCCTAATTAAGGATAATTTACATAAAAAAACAAATTAAGAAAATTGAAATTCTTTTAAGTGCCTAAAAATTATTTTAATGCAACTAGCCATCCATGGTTTCACATTAATCAATGAATTTCATAATTTTAGAAAAGAGAAGATAATTATTTTAATCATAGTGTGTAAATAAAGAGATATACATGTAAAATAAAAAATACCAAATTGGAATTTGAACACAAAATAGTAATTATCATTGTTTTTATAGCTTAAACCACTCTCTAAAAAGTGTATACAAGTACCACGGGAAAGTCATGGCAATTATAAACACTTATCACAAATTTTAATCCTAAATTATACATATTATCATTTTGATAAAATGAAATAATAATTCCTCTCAAATATAAAAATATTTATTTAAAATCATATAAAAATATATAGATCAAGATATCTTCATATAGACTCCAAAAGCAATCACAAGGCTAACCAAAGGAGGGATCATCACCCATTATTTTTTATCATTGGGAAACCACCCTTTGTCCCCTAGATCCTAATACTCCTAACTCATAGCATAACAACATCATGTTTTAATGTGGATAAGTTGGGAAAAGGGAGGTTTAGCAGGTAACAAGACTGGTCAAGGACCACTCACTAGGAAATATGCGTCTATGAGGATAAATTTCAACTATATAAAGGAGGATGACATCTCTAAAACCATCATAAAAGGAAATTAAAAAACCATGTAAAATTCTAAAATATCACAAGCTAAACATACAAATTTACAACAAAAATAGTCCCATTGAATGATAAAAATAAAATTTGGATAATTCACCCTTATCATACAATCTCTTGGTTATGGGAGGGCAAAGACACTTCAAACCATAATGAATAACAAGAGGGTATTGGGAGGTCCACTTTCCAGTTTGTATATAGAGAATAAAACTGTGTAGAGGGATGGAATAATTTAATATAATTTTTATTACAAATAATACATATAAGCCCCTAAGGAATGATGATTCCACAAGACAAATAATAATAACATAAAATAAATCACCATGTAGGTGGGCATTGATAGGTCTATTATCCACTTATATAGAGAATAAAACTATTTAGAGGGTCTTGGGAATTCAGTCCACTTTTCGTTACCAATACATGAGAGTGTAACAAGAAATAATACCATGTATAAGGACATAGGAACCTAGTTACATAATATCCACTATCACTAAAAATAAGAATAAAAAAAGGTAAGGAAAGTTCACAACCATTTGTATATCCTAATGATGCCAAATGTAAAAAATAAATATATTTTTGAAATAGTTAATAATATTATGAAGAATTATACATATCTAAAGCTGATGTGGTAAAACAATAAAGATGGTGGCCATAGGCACAATCGTGGAAAAAAATGGTAAAAATAAGGTAGGCTAGGTGACCCTATACCTCTTGAAAATGAGGACAATCATAAGTAATAGACATCTAAATTGAATACAAATAACAAAATGTGAAAAAAAATAGCACATGGAAGCCTACCTTAGTTCTTAGATCCAATCAAGATCACTTACTACAATATTTGGGATATGGATAATCTCCTCCTTATCTAATCTCTTCCTTAATCTCCTCCTCCTCCTTCTCCATCTCTTCTTTGCATCACATTTTGGAAATTTCAAATGAGAAAAATTTCTCTCAAAAAAGGCTTTCCTTCCTTATATAGGCTTAATCCATTCTTTATAAAACAATTGTAATGTGACATGTGTCCCTTCACATCCCTTAGAACTTTGTAAAAAACTCCCCTTCTCCATAAATCCACTTACAAGCCCATGTGGGAAAGTAAGAAATTCCATAACTGAATAAATGAACCCACTATCCCATGCCATAAATGACACATGATGTACTTTAAAATTCATATAAGTCTTCTAGAAATAATACAACCTTTCTATTGGTCCAAGGACACAAAAACTAACATAAAATATCTAATATTTACTTTATGGCTCACTCTAAAGTTGGTTTTCTCAATCCATTTCAATTTCTAGATAAAGGGGGCCACTTACGTATATTATATATTACTTCATGAATGAAATTAAAATTAAAGATAACTCATAAGTTTGGGAATGAAAGGTTTGAATATTATCCAAGCTAAGGGGGTTGAATAGTGTTAAATAGGTTAGGGATGTTTATTATTCTAACTAGGTCCACATTAATGTACAAGGAATGTTTAGGTCATGATCAGATCAAGTAGACATGTCACCACTCTACCCATGATGTGCTCATGTCTAGCATGATCTTAGTTCCCTTACTATCATGCCATGTCACCTACATAAAAATTGCCCACATAGCATTCCCACCCTAGATAGATAAATATGTAGAATATAAAAAATACAAGTGAATTCAATCGAGATAACAAGTACATGACCTATCCAAGGCATAACATATTAATGGTAAAAAACTAATATCCATAATATAAACATATGCATAGTTTAAAATCATGCTTAATATCAATATCTCTAGTGATATAAAATTGATACATATTATAATAAATAATCAAATAGTGTAAGTAAACCAATATCAATGCATAGGATAATCATCTACAATAAGCATATAATTATTCTTGCATAATAAATACAAAATCTCATAACATATATAATATATGACTTAGTATTGATGACTCAATAACATATCATGTCTGAACAACACATAGGGCACTTATCCACATGATGTGTGTTCATTATAACTTTCCTAAAGGTGAGCATTGTTAAAGCAGGGGTCTCATATCCCCCTCCGCTTATGTAGAAATCCTCTTGAAAGTCACTAAGGGTCAAAAGTCTAATATAAATGATGTTAAAAATAACAATATGAGTCTTGTGAACTCCACTTAACTCACTCTATAAGTTAATGATCATACAACTACACTAAGAGATAATGGAGTGCAATGCAATACACTAAAAAACCAAAGTCACAACATAACCCTTTTCCATCACTTTCAAATTGAGGGGGAAACATAATTATAACATTCAACACAAGAACCAAGGCAATGATGGAATTATTATTAAAACTTCTAGATAAAAAAACAAGTGAGATAATGTCTACCCACTTATTGAACAAAAGTCCTAAGATAAACTCAACTACTAAAACTAACAAGATAATTTTCACCTACTACTTCCAAACTTGCTCAAGGTGATAGGTAAAAAAAAAGGATCATCAAAACAACACATAAAATTAAGTTGATAAATATAACAATCCAATCAAGGAGAAAATTTTAATTGGCTAAACAACTTACCTCAATCAATAAAAATGAGCATATATAAAAAGGTTAAAAAACCAATATAATCCAAAGAATAATAAAGGTGAAAATGGATAAATAACCCAAATCAATATAAAATTGAATATAATAAATAAAATTAGGAGCTCCAATAATAAATAAAGTTTCAAAATAATAAATGGCTAAACAATGTCAAAATTCAAAGCAAAGAAAACCATAAAAATATGATTCTAATGAAATATAAATACAAATCAAGAAAAAAAAATTCAAGTTTAATATCATCATGTCATAAAATTTCATAGGTTTAGATATGATAATACAAAAATTTTGGATGTATAAGGTTACCATTATAGAGTAGGGAGATAACATATCAATAAATAAAAACACAACTCTTCAACATCCTCATAAGAAATGAAGAAAACATCAGAACTCCAAATTTCCAAAATGACCATACACTTACCAAACTATAATTGGTAAAAGTCACAAAATCTTTCCCCAAACATGAGAAAAATATTGAACCTAATGGAACAATTAATCTACTCCATCTATACAGTGTCTCTAGATAACACAATTAAATATAACATTCTATTAATGCAAAGGAATGTAGTCCAAATAACACTAAAGAAACAACACCACAATAAACATTAACACATACTTAGGTTCATATATGACATAATACACTAATTAAACTTATAAATATGTTATTTTTTAGTAAGAGAGTATCAAACCATCTCAATTCCAAATTCTTGGGAGCTAAATAGCACATATTCCCAAACCAAGGGAACATATGGAATATTAATCCATAACTAAATTTCTAACACATAAGAAGTCACTACAAAAACAAATTACACTCCTATAATATGAGGAGGATACTTTCCACTAAAGGGTGGTTTCAATCCCTAAATAACCTTGAAATATCCCCTCTCTTAGATTTGATGTCAATGAGGCACAAAACCAAACAATAGGTTCACACTTTCCTAGGTGATTACTAACACATGCTTATGAAATACCAACTATAAAATGTGAAATTGTCCATTATTAAATTTTCTTACAAATAAAAAAATATAATTATCATAAAGTATTTTTGATCCAAGGTGATCAATAAGGTCTTATGAACCTCTTGTTCATAAACTCGTGAACTATGCTAGGTACTCACCTACATAACATTGTAAAATGATAGGTACTCACAATGTACTCGATTAAAAATTCATAACTATAGACATGTAAAATAGGACACTAATGGATTCATATGCAAATATAGATGAATTCTTACCAACCTTTGCACATCTAGCCTAAGAATTTAAAAACATCTCACATTTGGCTTCATAACATGCAATTAGGCCTAAAAATCAATTAAATAGAGTAAATGTACACATGAATTAAATCAAAACTTGGAAATTTTAAAAATATTAAAAAGAATTAATCCAATGAAAAATCAAATCAAATTCCTAAATTAAATTATCCATGAGAAATTAAACGAATTATCAAAAATGAATTTCAAAAATTAAAGAATATCAAAGGAATTCATAATTACCTTTTGTGAGTTGTCCAAAATCCAAAATATCCCACCCATGCCTATTCCATGTTAATCATGAGGTTTGGACACCTTTTAACTCTAATAGTGTTAATTAGCTAAAAAGGTAAGGTTTAAACCCATTCCAAGCCCCAACTACACCTTAACTCACCTTAGGTTGAGGTCAGTTGGTAAACCTATAAATATAAGCCTAGACCTCCTCATTTAGAGAGATTGAACATAATAGTGTTATAATGTAGGTTTTTGAGCAAGTTTACATGACCATAGTGTTATAATGCCAAAATCATAATCCAAGCCATGAATCTACATCAATCAAGCATGAGCCACACAACTCCATTTTCCAAACATTTCTTAAGCACAAGCTAAGCAAGGCAAATGAATAAATATTTTAGGTGATTCAAGGAATTGGTAAGGAATGTTATAAGTTATTTTCATTTTTATTTGTGCTTTGTCAATTATTTTTCTTCACCATGCTCCCCACTTTGATCTAGGCAAGATAGTGTTATGATTGTTAGTGTGTTCATTTTCATTTTGATTTCTTTTCATTATGAAGCTAACATATGATTTAACCACCCCTCTTGGATTCCTTGATCATTAATGGCATGTCTGGTGAGACCATATTCAACACACATGGTAAAGATGTGAATATGTAACTCAAAAATTTACATTTCAATGCTTAAATTCCTTCAAACTTGAAATTTTAGCTTTAATTTTACTAGATTTATAATTCTTGAATTGTCTCAAATATACACAACGACGGATACATATTAGGACTAACTAGCATTGATTCTATGTTATCATTGTCATTTTTACACAAATAATCTTGATTCTTTGTAACCATCATCAGTTAATAGGCAAGGAAAAACATAGTTTACCGAGATTACATTTTGAATGTTTCTAGTGTTCCTAATGGTTGTTTCTTGATCTTAGTAGCTTTTAAACTCTTTATCTAATCCTTACCTTATAGGTTTTGTTTATTTTTTAGCTAATAATTTCCTAACCTAACATTTTTATCTTTTGTAGTTTTACTTTTGGGTTCACAAGTAAATGATGATAGTCTTAATCGATCGACATAGATTCTTCATGACCGACATCGGTTCTCTATGAACCAACCACATTAGTTGCCTTAAATGAGCATCGATAATTTCTAACAATCCATGATCACTGTGTTTTCAAAAATTAAAACATGATAGATATTTTTCCTAAGTTCATTTTCTCAGAAATAAAAGTACTTCAAAGTATAAGGAAAATATCTAATAATCACAGGTCTAGGGCTTTATTGAAACACAAATTTTCTAGTTTTGGTTAAATAGCATTTCATTTTGGGCTTTTAAAAAGAATCTAGCTAAATCACTCGCATTTAATTTTGGTTTTAAATTTAACAAGTCACGCATTTTTTATTTGGTGATTAAAAGGAGTTAGAATTTCTAATGTTTGAAAACACTTCATTCTTTGTGCTAAAAATGAATGCTTCAATCTTGAACACTTACTTTTGGTGTGTAAAAATGAACTTAGGCTAAATATTGAACATTTGGATCTTGAGCTTAAAATGAAGATATATTCTTTTGATTAAGTTGTGTTATTCAATTATTTCAATATTTCACACTAAAACCAAGGGGCCATGTAAATAACATCATCACATTTCAATTTGGTGTCTAAAATCAAACATCACTAGCAATTTCTTGCAAACTATTTGTTGTGTGTTTGTTTTTTGTAGAAATAATAGTGCTTGTATGCTCTCCCCTAATCCTTTATATAGAACTCATGGGATAAAAAGCACATATTCATTACATTTAGTTCCTAATCCAAGGTGTAGATATAAAGTTACCTAGGCTCTCCCTAAAATCTGCATGGTATTGGGTGATCTAAAAGCAACCCTAATGTCTTTCTACTAGTCTTTATTTTCATGAATTTTGGATTGTGAAGGGGATGTCGTTACCTCCCATAGGTTCTCTAGGGATGTATTGACCCAAGGATTAATCTTGTGATAGTGTTTCAACCACGCTCCATGATGGGGTATACAAATATGGAAATGCATATTACTAGAGCCAAGAGGTTAAGCAGCTAACCTCTCCTTTAGTAATGAAGCCCTGAGTCAAGTCTAGTTAACTAGGGGATACCAATAAGTATTCCATGAATGGTATCATCATGCAAAATAATAGAACCTTGTATGATAATTTTATCAGTTTTAACTCAATTGATGTGATGCTTCTCTTGTGTTATCCACACTTGAGATCAATTTAGACAATCATAACATGTGAGTTTTAGTCAACCCCACTTGCCACACCTTTATCAGATTTAAGATAATATAATTATTTTTATTTTGTCATTTATTAGTTTATTACTTGGTATGTTAGATCTAAAAATTTGTTTTTTAAACCACATCATATATGAGTTTTTTTGTCTACACTACTGCATTTTTTGAAGAGGTATTATGACATCCATTTGAAACCTTGATTTAACTTATAAGAATTTCATGTCAAAAATGTTGTGTGTGTCATTTAATTCAATTAGGTATTGTTGTGCTACCCAAATCAATTAAATTTTTGAGCCTTAGAAGTCTTTGAAACAAAAAATTATTATATATTTTGAGAGCACTAACATTGTTAGGGTACTCAAATTATTTCAATTGACCTATCTTGTCTTACGCTCAAATTATCATTATTTGAACCAATCATTTGTGCCTTGTTCGATCTTTGTTTATCATAGTCATGTTAAAATTTTCCTAGATTATTTGTCAATAAATCATAAGTTTTATTAATTTTAGTCTTTTATTAACTTTTCCAAGTTTGGATCCAAATATTGATTGAATTCTATTTAGGCCTCAACACATAGGGACTGATACACAAATATTTATCTTTTGGGTTGCATAAATTAGGTTAATTTTTAACCTAATTTTTGAAAACTATGTTGTTTGTTCCTTCATTTGTCAAAATTAGTCCATATTCAAATGCATTTTGTTTAGTTCCTTGTAATAATTTTATTACATTTATGTCTAGAATCAAGTGCCTTATTTATGCCAAAGTGTTCAAAGTTTTTTAGATAACAAATCAGCCCTTTCTTTCAAGTCTAGATTTTGACACCATGTTTGGCCAAAATTCCTAGCATATGACTTATTTTGAGCCTAGATTTTGACATTGAAATTGGCCAAAAGAACTAGCAACTTTTCCCTTTCCTAGTTTAGACCTATTTGGAACATCTTTGGACTTAAAGTTTGGCATCTTTTTTTCATTTCAATTTACTTGAGCTTGTTTGTGTGAAGCATTTAACATTAGAAATTTGTCATTATACTATTTTTACCAAATATGTGCATTGACATTTTGGAGATAAATCTCCATATCTAGACCAAGTGAGGCCTAGTTGAACCTTTTTTATTTTTAGAGTTTATAAAACTCTAATCCCCTCTTTTCATGAAATATGTGTCATTTAATTTGACCATGTCTCACTATGTACATAGTGTATCCTTGTATAATCTAGGATATGGAAATATTATCACACAAGAGGAGTTTGTTTAGGACCCTTATGGAGATGACAATGTTTGGGAGATGGATTCATATCCATCATACAACAATCAAATAGGGGAATAGAGTTAAGATACTTTGGCCAATTTTTTGTTAGATTTCCTTCATATATGAAGCAAGACTAAGAACATATGGCCCAATATTTTGTTAAAGTACCTTTAGTTGTGGAAAATGTCTAATAATAACCTTGTTATGTTATACTGCGATTAGCCTATGATCATAATAGAGTTACAGAGGTAGGGCATACAAATTTTCCAAGTCTAGTAAGAAGGCCTTATGACATGGCTTATAATTAGAAAAATGAATAGGCATCTTCTATCAGCCCTAATAGCATTATTCCAATGTCATATCAATATCCACATATGCTTATCACATAAAGAGGCCTCATGGAGGACACATTATTTCAAATATATAAAACATACTTGACATATAGAAACCTAGCACATAACTTTAATAATATACATATGTCAAATGTACTTCTTATTTGATCACTTCCTTCAACAAGAGTCTTACTTGAGTTGATTAGTTAGGAAAATGAGGGTTTAACCCAATTACACAAAAAATTTCAAGAGACAACATATTAAAAACTCAAATAGTCAAAGAAGTGTATTTTACTTCTATTCATAATAGTGAGCAAAACATAGTGGATAATATGCCAAT
Organism: Torreya grandis; assembly: GCA_037957365.1. Lineage (NCBI taxonomy): Eukaryota > Viridiplantae > Streptophyta > Pinopsida > Cupressales > Taxaceae > Torreya > Torreya grandis. Next base: position 2,872,535 of record JARHVA010001322.1, on the reverse strand, counting down.
AAAATCTAATTTAAACTAAAGTGGTGTTAGTGCACAAATGCATAATCTAAAAAAAATTTGCCTTTAGCTAGAAAAATTATTGTCCCGCAAACTTAGGGAGTGGGATTTTATACTTCCTAACTTCAACTAACTATCTCTAATCCTCAACCTATTTCCTCTTCGAGCACCCAACAATAGGGATTAAGTAGTCAACCATAGATTAGTGCCATGCCACAACAAAATGTGATGAATCTTACTCCACCCCAATAGGTGATGAGTAATATAATAAAAGAATAGGTAGCATGAAATATACCCATGTAGCTAAGGCAAAACATATTTCCACCTCAATAGGGGTAACTAATGTTCCATCTCACTAGGTAGAAGTGAACATACCTCTTCAGTCATAGACTAACATGCTGATCTAAGACCAAATGATGTCTAACCAATAATGTGTAAATATTGGTCAGGAATAGATGCCAAATATCCAACATGAATCCACTTACCAATATGGATTCATACAACTAGGAGGTTTTAATGTTCCTCAAGTACGTATTAGGCAATAATTACCTTTCATGCAAAATGTGCCATAAGTTCAAAGATAGGGTCCTGTTTCACAAGTTCTCCTCAATCAACAAGGTATGAATAGTCATAAGCATGTCCCTATTCAACCTTATCAGGCATAATATATCTATATACCTCCATCCTAACCATAGTATTCCCAACACTAGAACTATATACCCAACCCTAACTAGAATATTACAAAACCAAACATGAAATTTAAAAAATTGAACCAAAATCCATGTATGCATATTCTTGGTCCATTTCTTATCAAATCCAACAATCCCCAACAAATTCTTCTATCATACCTTGATCAAAGTAAAACATTTATGACCAAACAACCTACACCCCAATATGCCAATGATCCCATTGGTTTTATCACACAAAAACTATATCAAAATAAGGATGCAATTGCACTCATTCAAATTGGTAAATAGATGAAAAATTTCAAGTTAGATGACGTGTGTTCTTACCCTTTCAACATGGATTACTTGTAGATACCATTTTTTTAATGGTATGAGCCACCAAATTTTAAAAAATACAATAGGAAAGGTGACCCCATGGCCCATTTGATGGAATTATTTGTCTTGTTCTAACTAGTGGTCTATAACAACATATACATATTTCTATTTCTAAGAAGCCTAATAGGGAAAACATTATAATTATTCTTGAAGTTTTGAAATAATTTAATATATAATTTTCATAATCTTTAAGACATGTTTGTGTACAACTTCTATTAGAATATCTAGCATGATATTTCATGGGTAGACTTAACACATGCCAAATAAAAAGTTAAAGAAAGCTTTGAAATCTATCTATAGTGATGGAGATCCCTTACAAGCCAATTTACCCATAGTCTACTAGACAAGCAACTAGCCATTATGTTTACCAAAAATCTACATAGTGTGATATTTTATAACCTAGAGTTACTATGCATGAATACATTTAAAAGGATCATTGACAAAAGGTTTTATGATTGATAGATCCATCATTAACAAAGGGATCATTAAACTAGACTCATCAAACTAAAGCTATAATTAAAACCAAATCCAAAATAAGAACAATGGCCAAAATCAAAATCTAGTCTAAGAGCAAGCATCACAACAAACCCAAACCTATAATTTTTATAGAACCAAGTATTTCAATCATAATAAGAATATTTTTGGTAATGGTGTAATATAGTTTCAACATGTCTAAATGGTGCAATCACCATTTTCATAATCTATGTCTCATATGCATATAAATCCTAACTAACAACTTTTTCAACAAATGTAACAAGTGTAATAATTACCACAACCTAAACTAATTTAATAAATGAAGAAACCTATGCCATTATAAAACCCTCATCTAATAATAAATATGCATACTCATTATTACTTTATAAACCTTGGGGAACCCATTAAATCAATATTTTTCAAACTTATTATAGCTAATCTGATTAGATGGCTTATTTCAAAAGGGCAAATGCTTGAAGGCATTGATATTCTAGATTGGTATAGGACAAATTAATTCTATGAATATCATCAAGTCAATAGCCATAATTTATAGGGATGCACAAAAATTAAACATGTCATTGAAAATATTTCAGAAAATGGAGAGATCACATTAGATCATAGAGCTTCTACCTCCAATCAAAACCTTAACATTTGTCAAAATCCTTTTCCCCAATATAAAAACTAACAAAAATAACAATAATAGCCTCTATTATAATATCAATAACAATAGTATCAAAATTAATAGAACTAACATAATCAAAAACATCAAAACAATGGATAGAACCAAGGTCAAAATGGTGCACACAACCAGTAGACCTACCATGCAGTTGCACATGACTACAATTTGTTTATAGGCCATATTATAGGAGGTCACATTAACACCATTTACATTAATATAGGACCAAATACCAATAAAAAATACCATTATTAATAATTTCTAATCAATTAACCTATTTCAATAATCTTTCATTGACTTGGGAGCACATACATGTGAGCTAGCAAGTAGGGATACCCATGATTGGACTTTATACTAATAAATTGTCATTTGCCCATGACAATGCTGAAGTACATCATCAACCAAGACTTATCCTAACTAGTCCCCCTCCACCATTATTTATTATGAACACTAGTCTTGTACCTAATCTTGATTGTGTAATCATAACTCAATGGTCAATTAGTACCATACTAGGCCCATAACCATCTACCACTTCACCCATCATCTAATCAACCATTCTACCTTGGAAATAGCTGTATACCACTATTTTCTTAAAAAATATGTTTCACATTATGTAATAATTATAAAATATGCCAGCATAAATATAAATTTTAGATTTTTTGCATACGTCCATTATCCACAAAGACATCTTGATAGGAATTCCTTTGCCAATCCAAAATTCTGAATGACATGTGCCTTAACAAATTTTAATATTTAGTTAGACACCTAGATCCAAGCCAACAACTAACCTTAAATTAAAGTGATATGTCATCCCTTGGCCCACTTCATAATAATCCCTTGTACATCAAGATTTACATAATGCAACACAAAGTGAAATGCATCATCATAGATAATGGATTAGGCCTAAATATTGTGTCTCTTAAACTCATCAAGATTCTTGGGTAAATGACATAAGATATTCAAGCAAAGATAATCACCATCAAAGCCTATGACAATGAATAATGAGAATCACAAGGCACCATCAATTTATCAATTATCATTGGGACTTTGACCCATGATACATTATGTCATGTGTTAGATATTGACTTATCATGTAATATGCTTCTAGGTAGACCTTGTATACATGAGATTAATAAAATCCCATTGACATTACACCAATTTATCAAGTTCTTCCATTCAGGGATGGAGTTGACTATTTTAAGAAATTTACAACCATATGAGCATTGTAAACATTTAAAGGTTGAGTTTAAGAGATATAACTACCATTTTAACATGAATAAAGTTACCAAAGAGTACAAGGTGAAGAAAATACTTGTTTATTCACCAGAGGCCAATTGCATTGACCCTAATACCATTGATTCACTTTTTGACATGCTACCTCCTAAGATGTCTAGTCATTATACTGTCTTAGATAATGGCCCAAAACAGTACTTGAACCATGAAACCTTTCACATTGCAAAGCTTCCATATAACCCAAAGTATTTTGGAAGACCAAAAGCCAAACCATTCATGAAATGGCAAAGAAAGGACAAAGGCCATTAGTATAATCCACAGCCTACCACTTTCATACTAGCCTCTATCCAAGCACAATATCCTTTCAAAGGTGATGAATCATGGTTGTTAAATGACAAGTTGGATGATTTTTATAAGAACTCCAAGTATCCCATTCCTAATCAGATCATGGAGAACCAAGACTATGAAGGAGGCCTCAGTCCAAATCAATAAGGAACACTTGAGCCAATTTCTATGACTAAATATAAAAGAACCTATGGAAGTGGATTTAAACCACCTAGGGGTGACCCTAGATATCTTTTTTTTATTCCATCATGAATGATTAGTGACAATGATGTTGACAATGAAGTAGAGTTTGATCATAGCTAGTTTGATTACCTAGCACATACCAATTTGTTTGAAAAAAATTCCATTTCTACCCTTTGACCAGTCATTCACCATAATCCACTACAATTATATTATCCCTAATTGATGTACTAGGGCCAATAAGAATCCAACCTGATGGTTGATGAGTTATAAAATGATGAGGCCTTCTAGACCTTAAGGACAATGTTTAATTGGGAGACCACAAAAAGGGTTCTCAATCAAGTTGGATCCTAAAGCCTATTTTGGAGAGTGGGTGAACATGCTTAGCCAAAAATAAATAAATAAAACATTGAGTTCCAAAAGTCAAAACCTCTTTGAGGTACTTTTGGACAAGGTAAAAATTAAGGATAAAGGCCAGTATAATACTGAAAACCTATTCCAAGCACCATTAAATGGGGGTGTTTAACCTTCTTTAAATATAAACTAGGAGACAACAAATGATGAATTTGTCTATGAGTCCAAGTTTATTATTTAATAAGAATATTATTCTGAGCAAATCATTCAAGAAACCACTAATGATAAACTTACCTATGGGTCTAAGTTCAATCTTGAATAATGATAGGCATTTGATCACATCATTCTAAAATTTCTAACAATTTTTGTTACATGTCCATCCCTCCCATTAGGGGAATCTGATTCAACATGCATAGGATAACTTGAGGAAATAGTCCTAACAGAGGACTCTAACATTGTAAAATTGTTCAAATCTTTTCCCACTATTCTTGAAGATAATTCAACCCTTCGAGTGGAAGACATAACAAAGGTAAACATTAGGACTCTAGATGACCTAAAATGAATGAAGTTAGATGCATCCCACACTGAGGGGGATCATGAAGTCCTTAAAACCCTATTAAGGTAATTTGTAGATATATTTACATGGGTCTATTTTAACATGCCCAATTTAGACCCTACCTTAGTTGTTCACCACCTTGATATACATCATAGTGCCAAACTAGTGAAACAAAAGTTATTAAAAATGAATCCTCATATTGTTTTATTATTCAAGAAAGAGTTAGAGAAACTCTTGGAAGTGAGATGTATTGGGCTAATTGACTATTCTAAATGGCTTTCTAATGTTGTACCTATTAGTAAAAATCTAGAAGGAATCAAAATCTACACTTATTTTAGGGACATTAATAAAATTTGACCCAAATATGACTTTCCATTTCTAAACATTGACATGATTTTCAACTCCACAACAAGTTATGAGATGTTTTCATTGATGGATGGGTTCTCAGGGTACAATTAGATTCAAATCACACCAGAAGACTAATAAAATGTAGTGTTCACCACTCCATGGTGAACATTATATTATCAAGTTAAGCCATTTGGTCTCAAGAATGCATGGGCCACCTATCAAAGATCCATAACTATCATATTTCATGATATGATGCATGCCATTATTGAAGACTAGATCGATGACATACTAGTCAAATCAAATACTAGTATTGATCATACGACACCATTAAGAAGGATAATTAAGTGCCTATATAAATACAAAGTTAGGCTCAACCTTTAGAAATGAGTTTTTGGAGTTACTCTAGGAAAATTTATTGGCTTCATTATAACTCATTGGGGCATTAAAGCTAATTTCTCCAAAGTATGAGCCAAAAAAAATATGCCACAACCAACTAATTTGAAGTAGCTCTAAAATTTATATGGTATAGTTTAATTTATCAAATGCTTCATATTTAAATTTTCCAACAAGTGTCACCCATTTTATACACCAACCAAAGAAGGTTTTAACATTTCATTGGGAAGATGATTGTTAGAAATCTTTCCAATAGCTAAAGGACTATCTTGAAAATCCACCAGTCTTATTACCTCCTATACCAAGGAAACCATTAATTCTATAATTATCAATGAGAAAAAAATCCTTTGGGACACTTATATCTCAATATGATGAAAATGGAAAAGATCACTCTATTTACTATATAAGTTGTACACTAGTTACATATGAACATAATTATACACCTATTGAAAAAGCCTATTTAGTTATGGTCTTCGTAGCTCAAAAACTATGACATTACATGTTAAGAAATAAGTTCATGGTTATTTCAAAATTATATCCACTCAAGTAAATACTATCCAAAATATCTTTACAAGGTTTCATGGCCAAATGGATCATCTTTCTCTATGAGTTTGAGATAGAGTATGTAAACCAAAAATATATGAAGGGGAAAGTTATTGTAGACTAGCTTGGTAAAGCACCCCTTACAAACATAGGGCCACTAACATTTTAATTTCATAACAAATCCATTATGACCATCATTAAAAAATATCTTGAGGAGAAAAACTAGAATTTTTATTTTGATGGATCATTCACATCACATGGATTAGGGCTAGGCCTTTTATTTATCACTCCATAAGGGGATGTAATCCCTAAGACTTTCAGAATCAACTTTCCTTGGAATAGTAACATGGATGAATATAAATCATTCATTACAAGACTTAAACAAGTATTAAAATGGAACATATATCATCTAAAGGTTTATGGTGATTCGCAGTTAATCATCAATCAAGTTACAAACCACTTATAACCAAACATGATAAGTTGGTTCCCTATAAGGCCATGGTCAACACTCTTAGGTAATAGATTATTGATATCTAGTTTGAACATATACCAAGGGCAAGTAAATAAACATCAGATATCATGGATACCATTGGATTTTTGATTGAACAAACATACACAACTAGAGACTACCAATTTCTCATTAAAAATTTACTAGTGCCAGTTCATGAACCATAAACTATCATAATAATCTACGATATTATTGATCATAGATATACTTATTATTTAGACCTTTAAACTTACCTCCATAACCATATTATGCCACATATCTTATCTCAAAACTATTCCAAAACCTTCATCCATAATGCTCAATGTTATATATTACTCTGAGCAACCCTATACTACTATATTTTTGATGGAACTATACTTTATTGTTTAACTTTAGAAAAATATATAATATAATTATAGGAAGTTTATGAAGGGGTATGTTGATCCCACACAAAAGGGTTAGTCTTGTCCAAAAATCTCTTGCATACTATGTACTATTATGATATGATGGATGCAAATGTAGCTACATATGTGAAAAGATTTGATAAATGTCAGTAACATGCCAATATAATTCATGACTTAGATAAGACTTTGAATATAATGTTGACACCATAGCCATTTTCTACATGGGGTATTAATCTCATTTGGATGATAAACCCCACCTCATTAAATAGCCATAAACATATCCTTGCCACCATAGAATATTACACTAAGTGGGTTAAATCTATACCCCTCACATGATTGGAAAGAAAATTCACAAATTCATATTTAACCATCTCATTTGTTTTTATATCATCCCCTCAAACATTGTATATAATAATGGAGGATCATTAAAAAATAAGGATGTCAAACTATTATGTCTCAAATACAAGATCACTCTACATTTTCCACAACATATTACCCTCAAGGTAATGACCAGGTAGAATAATCTAATAAAATCATTGTCAACATCCTTAAATATATTATCAATGATGTTGGTCATGATTAAAACCTTTAAATATTCCATGCCCTCTAGGCATATCATACTAATCACCACACTCCCATGGGAGCCACTCCATACTCACTTGTTTATAATACTAAATCCATTCTTCTAATTGAGGTGGAGTTACCTTCATTACACATCTCTTTAAAGTATGTCCTGGATGATGAAGACTATCATGTAGCTCACTTGAAATATATAGAGTTACTTAATGAGAAACACATGTACATAGTAAAAAAATTTAAAGAATATAAAAAATGACTCTGTTTCCACTGCAATCATCATGTGAAACATAAAGACTTTGAACTTGGTGATCTTATACTCAAATAAAACCAAAAGAATATCATAGTTGAAAAGAAGCATAAAGTAAAGTTTAAACCCAACTATGTAGGTCCTTTCATAATTTTTTTAGAATATGGAGTTGGGACATACATGCTTGCCACACTAGATGGATATGAACATTATGAGTTTCTAAACATTATATACCTCAAGTGTTACTATGTTTGAGTGACTTTGTGTATTATCTATGAGGATTATTTCAAATTGTACCATATTATCAACATTATTATTCTTCATTCTACCATTCGATTCTACCATACCTTTCTATAAACCAATCATGTTTTGATCCTTATTATCGAGACCATTTGACCTTGGTTCATCCATTGGCTCCACTTTCAACATGAAGAATTAGATCAGTTTTAGTACTTGTTTCAAGTATTCCAAATAGATTTCATATTTTAGGAGTAGTATGACAAAATTTTATGGTATTTTCATCATTCATTTCTTATTTCATTATATAGCATGCCTTATTTTTGTTGGCTTGATTATAACTTCCTTTGGGAAAATTAGTGTCTCAATTGTCTTGCTACCAATATAGCTGCCTATAAGAAAACTAATATCATTGATCTATGTCATCATCTCCTAGTTATAACCACCTATGGAAAAACTAGGGAGAATAATTTTTATTTTTGTGCCTTGACATACCAACTTACCATTCCTATCTTATATTATGCCATTATGCCAACTATGACTATTTTATTTGAATTAGTTGCTACACTAATCTAATTTATTTGTTGTTAAGTGGAACTAATATAACCTAATGACATTTTGGGACTATGTGGTCCATTCTCAACTCTTTTTGAGGTTATCTTAATGCCTCTATTTTCATACGCTCTCAGCATTTTGTGAGGAATTTTAGTTTGCATGTTCTCTCTATTTTATGAACTTGAACCATTTAGTGTCTCATCATTATTCATTGAGTTAAGGTACTCTAAAAATTTCACAAACATTTATAAAACCATCAAAAAACTAAAAAAATATTGACCACTTCTTTGCCTTAAGGATTATAGGAACCCTTACTATGTCACATGAAATCACTTGTCATTTAGATCCCCATCCTTTTTGGCCTTTTATCCCATGCACTTGGCATTTTACAAGATCATTCCATCTTATTCTAAATCATTCATCATGTTTTCTTTCTCATCATGTTTCATCTATCCCATATCTTAGGAGAATTACATTTTTCCTAAAGTTGCATTAGATATTAAGGCCATATTACTATGTAAGCAACATCCATTTGCCTAGTGCATCTAGGGATAGCTCATCCACTCCATTCCTTTCCTTTTATTCCCTCATTTTTTTTAAGTTCTTACCTATTTTCTATGGGTAATGTTCATCATCTCATTTGATCATAGTGTTTATAATAACTTTATGATTCACATTTATTTATTTTATTGTTAGTTACTTTGTTTCTTTTTATTTTTTAATTTTTTATATTCTAGTATTATTACCTTGATTCAATCTATTTGTGTTCATTGGGTGATTCCTTGCACACTCTTCTTAAATCAGTCCATATTCATATGTTAAAATTATCATCATGGATTTTATCATTGGTGCATTTTATTCCTTTGAATATTAGATTAGGAGTTATTCCTTATGCATCTTTTGGTAAAGTTCTCATGCCATTTTATCATGATTCCTACCATCAAGTGATATAACAAAAATCGGCTTTAGTAAGTTTACATGGAAAATACAATGATGATATCTCTTTAGCACTAGCTTCATCAAAAGTAATGACCTAAACCAAATCATATCTCAAATAGAGTAATTAAATAATGACAAAATTTTCCTCCTGTCTAGTTCAAATGAGCATCTCCCTTCTAGTAGGTTGCTTCATTCATCTTTATCCTCTATACCAAATGTTCATCATATTTGCCACTATCGAGATACAATTATTATAACTATCTATGGGAAAACCATTGTATATCATCCCACTTGCATCTTTCATATCATTTTTGAAACTATCAAGTTACAATGTTTATAACTACCTAGGAAAACCATTGTACATCATCCTACTTCCATTTCCAATTATTATATCCACCTTTATTCAAATCATTATGTTTCCATCAATTTAAGGGTTAATTATTATAAACACCTTTGGGTAAATCATTCACTTTCTTTTGACCAATTGGGGCATGTTTTGTTTCTACCTATGTCGATGATTATAACCACCTATGGGTAAATCATCCTATTTTTCTACCCTAACTGTGGCATCTCCATATTCCACTAATTATAACTGCCTTTGGATAAATCAGTTCATTTCACCCAATCATTTTCATCCATTTCATCTATTTGGGCCACTACTTTCCTTCTTTTGAGGGACTATTTTCTAACCCTTTTTCAACTACTCCCTCAAGGGGGGACCCTATAGTTCATCCATTTCCATTTAAGTCTTAAGCACACAAAACCTTTTTATTATTTGAGAACACGTTATTGTGTTTATAACTTGCAACGCCTTCCCAAATTGGGGGAAATTATAGACACCTAAAACTATCCACTAATGGCTTCATACCTGACATTAGATCAATTCTTACCAACCTTTGCACATCTAGCATAATAATTTTTAAATGTCTTGAATTTGGCTTCATAACATGAAGTTTGGCCTAAAAGTCAATTAAATAGAGCAAATGCACACATGAATTAAGTCAAAACTTAGAAATGTTAAAAATATTAAAAATAATTAATCAAATGCAAAATCAAATAAAATTCATAAATTGAATTATCTATGAGAAATTAAATGAATTATCAAAAAATAAATTCAGAAATCAAAGAATATCAAACGAATTCATAATTAAATTTTGTGAGTTGTCCAAAATCCAAAATATCCCACCCATGCCTCTTTGATGCTAATCATGAGGTTTCAACACCTTTTAAATTTAGTGGGGTTGATTACCTTAAAAAGGTAAGGTTTAAACCTATTCCAAACCCCAAATACACCTTAACTCACCTTGGGTTGAGGTTAGTTACTAAACCTATAAATACAAGCCTAAACCTCTTCATTTAGACAGCTTGAATTTAGTAGTGTTATAATGTAGGTTTTTGAGCAAGTTTACATGACCATAGTGTTATAATGCCAAAATCCCAAGATAAGCCATGAAGCTACATCAAAAAACCATGATCCAAACAACCATGGTACCAAGGGGAGAAGGATCCACACAATTCTATTTGCTAAATATCTCTTGAACACAAGACAAGAAATAAAAATGAATAAATCTATTGGGGCATTCAAGGAATTGATAAGGATTGGTGTAAATTATTTTCATTTTTAGTTTTGCTTTATCAGATTTTTTTCTTCACCATGCTCCTCCTTTGATATACACAAGATAGTGTTATGTTTTTTAGTGTGTTCATTTTCATTTTGATTTCTTTTCATTATTCATCTAACATATGATCTAACCACCCTTATTGGATTCCTTGATCACAAATGGGATGCTTGGTAGGACCATATGCACTCGATGTAATGATTATACGAAGATACAACTCATAAATTGACATTTGAATTCTTAAATTCCTCCAAATTTTTAATTTTAGCTTTGGTTTTTCCATATTTATAATTCTTGAATTATCTTAGATCTACACAAAGACAAGTATTAGTTTGGACTAACTAGCATCAATTCTATGTGATTATTGTTCATTTTACCCAACTGAGCTTAGTTATCTATAATCATCATCAGCCAGTAGGCAAGGTGAAACACAATTTAACAATATTGAATTTTAAATGTTTCTATTATTCCTAATGGTTGTTTCTTGCGATTAGTATGATTTAGACTCTCTATCTAATCCTTACCTTGTAGGTTTTGTTTATATTTTATCCTTTCATTACCTAGCCTATCATGTTTATCTTTTATTGTTTTTCCTTTGGGTTCATAGGTAATCAATGATGCTCTTAATCAATCAACATCGATTCTTCATGACCATCATTAGTTCTCTATGAACCGACTGCATCAGTTACCTTGAATCAACATTAGTGATTTATAACCATCCATGGTCATTGTGTTTTCCAAAATTAAAATCGAAGAGATATTTTTCCTAAGTTAATTTTCTCACAAATAAAAGTGCTTCAAAGAACATTTCATTTTGTGATTTTAAAAGGAATCTAGCCAAATCACTCACATTTCATTTTGGTGTTGAAATGAATATGTTAAGTCTCACACATTTGGTCTTTGGTGATTAAAAGGAGTTATGATTTCTAATGTTTGAAAACACTTAATTATTGGTGCTTAAAATGAATGCTTAATTCTTGAACAATTACTTTTTTTATTTAAAAATGAACTTAGGCTAAATCTTGAACATTTGGATCTTCGGCTTAAAATGAACATAGATGCTTTTACTTAAATTATATTATTTAATTCTTTCAATATTTTGCAATTAAGACAAGGGGCTAAGTAAAAAACGTCATCACATTTTAATTTGGTGTCTAAGATGATCAAGAAGGTTTTAGAAACATCTTATTCATAAACTAATGAACTATGCTAGGTATGCACCTGCCCAACATTTTAAAATAATAGGTACTCACAACGTACTCAATCTAAATAGTCATAATAACTATAGAAGGTATAGGTGCTCCTATAGATATACATTCCTACCACATATCCTTGACTGAAAAAGGGTCCTCTAAAACAAAATCCAAATTTCAAAGACTCATAACATGTCCATTATAGTGTTATTGAACTTTTTCTTTCTATATCTCATTTGAAATCATATACTCATAACATTCTCTAAAACCTGTACAATAATTTATGACAATATTTTGAATAAGGGGATAAAGCATCACACAAGGATTATAAATATTTAATGACACTCCTAAAAAATTAAGAATATACCCTACTATATAATTCTTCTTCTTAGGCAATAAATTCTTAAGAATAAGGTTGTACAACACCTACACAACTCATTAGTCCATAGTCAAGGATGGTCCAAACTTCGCAATCTAAAAAAGGGTGTGGTATGGTTAAGGAAACAAGGCACTACAAACCCCAACACAAATATCCAATATAATAACACATGCTACTAGATCATACATGCATTTCCACAATACATACTATCAAAAAATATGTAATAGCCAACATAAAAATAGAAGGGTTACTTAAAATGGCCAACACAAATAAAATATTGGATATCATATCAATATTAAACTATATGTTTTAGGTAACTAGCATATAAGCTACCCAAACTAAGGGTATAATCTTATCATGATCATGTTTAATAATGAGGAGGTACACCCACTTAGGGTTACGACTACCTATAGATTTGAAAGAGACTTATCTTACTTAAATACTATCAAAAATCATAGTAAACCAACCCAACTAAGTGCCACCACCAAATAATCAAAACTTCTCTATATGGAATTTATCTCATTATTATCAAGGAATTCAAACTATCATGGATACATCAATCCATTCAAGATGATCCACAAGTATGAAGGTAAAATCCAACCTCTTTAGTAATGAGGAAAAACTAAAACACATTCCTCTTGAAGATCCTTTCCAAGAAGGACAAAGATGAACCACTATTGGTGAAACATACAGATGTCTTATAAATAAATAATCAAAGAAATGGGGTCGCTGAAACTAAAAGGGCTCACGTAGACCCTATAAAAATAAGACACTATATTTTATAGACTAAATTAATATCCATGGTCTATTTTAAAAAGATCAACTATCAAGGAAATCAGCTACTAATTCATTCAAAGAAAGATTTGTATGACAATGTTCATGGGAAAATCCAATTGACATAACCCACAATACCTGACTCACAAGTTAATAGTCACTTTTCTCTCCTAACCATAACTTCCTAACACTTGGTTGGAACCTTGTTCCAAGCCTTCATTAAACCTCATATTTTCAACTAGATGGGTGATTTTCCATTAATCCTAGCATGGGTATCATAGGTGTAGAGACCGTAAAAAATAATCTAATAATTTATTACTTCATTAAAGATTACATATTCAATGTAACCTTCAAGTGTATTGTTCTTAACTATTCAATGGGACCTAACATAAAAAAATTACACATAATAGTTTATCATAAAATAAGGGGTAACAAACAATGATCCCTAGATCTCCCTATCTATAAACTATTCTTTGATACTAAAATGCCATGCCTAAAAACTAACACAATGTGAACACATGAAAAATCAATCTAATGTTTTTTTGAGAATGTATAATGCACATTTTACATAGATATATTTTCCATTAATTATCCAATAAAATTTCATGATATGAAAAATGCATCCAATCAAAATCATATGTCTAAATGATGTAGATCATAATGCATAAGTGGTTTCATGGTCTCTACACAACCAAGCTAGCCCTACTTAATTTAATTAACCTATAGGCTATCAATAATCCTAATGATCTCATGGCCCAAAAATAATGTTCCATTAATATGAGATGGGTTTGAGAAAACCTTGGATCAAAATAAATAATCTCAGTCTTTATGGTGCTCAAAAGCATTTCTAGGTGAATCTGACCAATCACAAGGCTTAGTTCACACTTAAGACGTAATCAAAACATATTTTTTTACTTAAATCAAAGTACAGAAAATATCTGAACTAAATATTATATAGTCCTAATATGACCTCAAAATGGGTCTAAAATATCCAAAATAATGTTGAAGAGTTATCAATTATGTCATGGTGATGTCATGAAAGATTTTAGGTAAGGGGATAAAGTGCCTTGATATTCTAAGTGATAATGATAAAGTGTTCTTGTCCTAGTGTATAGTTGGCTTGGTTGATCTTTAAATTTTGACTATTTAGAGATGATTAGGGATGAGTCTAAAGTATTTAACATTTGTAATGGTTCCTATAATGGGTTTTATATGCTTTGAGTGCTTGTGTGCATGACTGGATTTCATCAGTTGATCATTGTTTTCATCTATACATTTTATGTCTAGTGGTAGAAAATGTGAGTAGGTTATTTGATGACATCACCATTAGCACATGTGGATGAGTTAGGGGGATTTTGTCTTATGGTTGTGATAAAATTACTCCCTATTTTCTATGTTCAAAGTCTCAAGTTATATAATGAATTGTAGCTAAATATGTACAAGTGTAATTTTGGGCTCCCATATAGTTTGACTGTGTTTTCCCATACTTAGGCAAATTTATAATTTGGCAAGAACTGAGTAAGCATATTGATATAGTCATATTTTACATGTGTGATAGTTTTAGAATAATTTAATCAAATGAGTTTCTTAAATTTTTAACTTAGTTATTTTTCACTAAATTTTAGGTCAAGTGATGAATCATGACAAAAGATATGTATGTTTAAATTTGGCCTCTCTAGATAATTCTTGACATAGTTGGCTCTGGGAGAGAAAAATCTAAGTAAGCATTTCAATGTCACTATATCTCAAAAATGTGAGGATTTCAAGATAATATTGACACATGATTGGATTATCCTATGTAATTATATCATATGATCCAAATTTTAGATCATGTTCTTGAGTGAAACAAAACATATGTAGGTGTAAAGTTGACCTTATAGACAGATTGTAATGGTCCCCAACTTAGTCTATTTTGTATGATGTTAAAGATAGGGACTAGATGGAGATATAATGGATCATGGTTGTTAATAAATTGAATATATATGGTGTGCATAAATTAAAATAGGTCAAATTTTTCATTGGTTAATAGAGTTAAATATCAAGACTAAATGAGAATATAATAGTGCACACACAATCATACAAGATTGATCTAATAGTACGTATTGAGGAAGATGGTAATAAGTACATGATGTTTAATATTATAAGAGATAATAATTCATTAAAGGGTTCCAATTTTCATGATTATATGGGTTCTTATCAAGATCGAATGACAATCATTAAAATATAAATATCAAGGTGATCCAAAGAGATTGATGGTGTGCATTGAGTCAATATTGCAAGATTGCATGAGATGAGGTCAATTGTTTGAGGTTTAATATTTTATAGTGATGCACTATGAGATAAATTTTTATATTATTATAATAATATAAATGGTGTGTGATTTATCTAAATTAATGAGTACATGATATTATAGAATAATGTTCAATGTTTAACTATGACTGCTTGAATTCAAATATTTGAATTTAACAAAGGAAAGACAAATGTCTGGTTTTTGATCTATAGTTTTAAGTCTAGGATGAATTTGATCATGGTGTAAAAATAAAATTGGTATACAAATCCAAGGTTCATCTTGAAATATATATTTGAATATTTGAAAGTGTGTATAGTCAAAGTTCTGAAGGTCTAAAGTTTAATGTGTGTTCGATAGTGTTCTACAAGTGACCCAAGAAAGATGTTTGAGCTCATTATAATGTATTTTCAATGTCTCATGTCAACTTAGATATATTTTAGTGTTTTATACTCCATGAGGATTATGTTTTTGCATTATGAAGGTCTTATGAATCATATAGAATATGAACAAAGGTTTATAAGTTAACTGTGTATTTATTCATGGTGATTATGTGCATAGAATATTGTTTGAGCAATTTTTGCTTTAGTAAAAGATTTTTTTTTTATAGTGATAATTTGAGGATGTAAAAGGATTATTTTTGAATGGGTCCATGATTTTTCAAGTGTTCCTTTATTCTTATTTTTCTTATATAAGTGTTAAAGATGTGAGTGGTTCTTCATAGGACCTAAAAGGTAACTTAAGCCTATTTGAAAGAGAGTTGTGCTTATGTGTGACCCATGTAAGATGTATTATGTATGAAGGTATGTGTCATGGATAAAAATGATTATTATGGACATGATAATTCATGAATTCATTCTAAATAGTGAGATCATATATGATGATTTCTATATTTATGAGAAGACTCATTCATGGTATTCATGTGAGATTTATGGAGTGAAAGAGAAGTAGATGTTCCCAATGGATGGGTTGATAATAAGAGTATATTTTTGAATACGTGTATGACCTATAGGTATATTTATAATTTCATAATATTTATCTTAAATTTTAAGGATATGTAAGGACATCTAAGTGTGCATATGCGAATAATTTGAATGAAGGAGTGAGATTGTGACATGCCTATTTGAGAGGCCTATATGAAGATCATTAATCTTACTCATTAATTATCTACTATTGAATAAATTCATGATCTTACTCATCAAAAAATGGATCAATTGCATGACACTCTTACTACCTATGAGATGAGGAGGAATGATGATATCTTACCAAAGAAAGAAGCAATATTCAAGATAGAGATGAAGCCAAAGAAGAAGTTTCAGGGTAAGAAACCCAAAGAGGATGAAATTTTTGATATACATGAGGATGAACTAATATATTTGATTTTAAGGAAATTTAAAATAGGTTTAGGTAAGTATTAGGGTAAACTACCCATCAAATGCTTCAATTATAGAGAGATAGGACATTTTGCTAATAAGCGACCTCATAAGTATAATAAGGATGATGATGAAGAGTATGATCAAGGTCATGATGATGGAAAGAGATAATTTAGGTATGATAAAATAAAAAATGGATTCATAAGGTTTGACAATAATAAGTACTTAAAGGACAAGAAGAGTCTCTACACCAAACAATATTATAGCTCATCAGATGAGAGTGAATTTAGTGACTCTAAGTATGATCATGAAGATGATGGTCCTATTGAAGATTAAGCCCTATTCATGGTTAAGGAAGTTATTTTTTTCTCATTAAAAAAGTGTCTACTTGGAGTGATTTAGATGTTGACAGAGATGAGGTGAACTATGAGACTGAATTAATGAATGTTCTTGAAGAGCTTGAGATTGAAAAGAAGATCAATAAGAAGATGAAATATAAACTCAAGGACTATGAGGAATAATTCAGTATGTTTGAGGTAATATTAGTTAAATACTATAGAGAGAATGAAGGTACTGCCATGTTTCTTAATTCTAAATTAGAATCTATGTCCACAAATCTAAGACCCAAAGAAGAAGAATGCTTAAGGTATGATTCTAAGATTGTGTCTTTGAAAGATGAGTTAGATAAGTCTAAAAGTAAGTTGAAATAATTTATCAAGTTTGATAAAAGTTCTAATGATCTAGATGATCTCTTAAAGATTAAAAAATCAACTAGTGACAAATTTGGATTGGGTTTTAATGAAGATCCCCAAGTTGCTTCTTAAGTTGACATGAAAATCAATGAGAAAAATGTGGATCAACCTTTAAAGACAAATCATTAGATAAGGAATGAAGGTTTTGGAAGAATGAATAAAAATTATTTCAAAAAACCAAATTCCATGAGGTATGTAAATTTCAATGGTTACCGCTATACTTGTAATTAGTTTAGGCATAGAGCTAGAGAATGTAAGAGACTTGTTATAAATGAGTATGCATGGAACTGTGATGGGGGTCATCAATAAAAATGTGTGAGGAAGGTTGTGTGTTTAAAATATATTGATAAGGGACACTTTTCTAAGCATTGTAAAAATAAGGTAAGGTAAGGTGAGTCTTATTTAAAAAGAGTAGTTTGTCTCAGTTGTCATGACATTGGACACATTGCTAGTTTTTTTAACAATGTAGGACATGCTAAGATTACATCAAGGAGTAATGTTTGTTACTATTGGAAATATGATTTTCATTGATGTCAAAAGGGGAATTATGAGAATTTCATTAATTCTCAAGGATAAATATGGTTGTCATGTTTATCTTATCAAAGGTTAAGGATGATTAGAATTCTTGTGTGCATGAATGAAATTCAACTGATTCTTCATATTATTCATTTAGATATTTTGGGTTTATGAAAAAAAATATGAGAAGGAATTTTGCTAACATCACCATTACCATGTATAAATGAGTGTATGGGAGATGGTCACATGGTTGTGATTACGTTAGTCCCTAGTTGTTTTGTGCTAGATTTGAATCGATGATATGAAGCACAATTTAAGATATGGGGATACAAAGTTAACAAATGGGACATTATTCATAGTTTCTATACTTATCCAAATTTTTAAAAAGGGTTAAATAAATCCAAGTAAGCATATTGATGAGGTTAATTCTTTCACACCTAGAAGTGTTAGGATAAAATGATCACATGGGTGTGTTCATTTTTATGCCTAGTTTATATGTTCTAAATTGTAGGTCACACAATGTAGTATAATAAAAGATATTCTTGAGTAAAGTAGGGATTCATGATATTTTGATAGTGTTTTCCAGCATAGTCAAATTTTTAGGTTGTAAGATAAAGATCAGTAGGCACTTTTATAATTCTATATGTTACACATAAGAAGGCTTTAGGAGAAAATAGATATATGGATGGAATACCCTATGTAAGAGGATTGCATGTGCTAATTTTTAGGTCATGCGACTAAGCATGTCAAGAGTTATACAAGGACAAAGTTGGATTTCTAGGCAAGTTCTAGGCATAGCTAGCTCTAAGGAAAAATAATCTAAGTACACATATTAATGGTGTTTTATCTCACATGTTCAAAATATTTAGGAAGAAATGACCATATGGGTTTTTCAATTATCATGCCTAATTTATATGGTCAAAATTTTAGATTGGGTAGTTGAGTGAAGAAAAAGTTATGAAGGTACAAAAATAGCCTTTTGGGCTTATTGAAACGGTCTCCATACTTAGACAAATCTGCACAAGGTAAAGTTTGAGCTAGTTGGAAGATCAACAATTAGATCTTTATCAAACATTCAGGATCCAATAGAGTGTAATGAATTAAAAGTGTCAAAGGTCCCTTTGAGTTAATGTAAAAGTGACAATTGTCATAATCATAGAGCCTAGATAGTTAATCTATGGTGTGGATTAAAGTCAAAAGGTCAACAAGTAATGTGAGGATGCCAAGTGTCTCAATAGTGAGAACTAATAGTAATGTACATAAGGCATGCACACACACCAAGTGTTATATCTTCAATTGTTAGATAACTATAAAGATTGATCTTATCAAAATATCTGATGGTGTATGGGTGATCATGCAAAGGAGATCCCATGAAATGAATGGACTCAAATTCTATAAAATGCTTAATGTTTATCAACATAGTAGTAAGCTAAAGACTAAGTAGGTTCAAGAAGATCAATGGAGTAGAAGTGACCTAGAGATATAAGAAGCAATGAGATGAGGTTAAAGATTTGAAGTTTAATGACTAAGTCAAGGTAAAATTCTTACATCTTCATAGATAAAATGACACATAGAAGCTAGGATGAGAAAGATCCAATGGAATGAGTGGACTCAAATAGAACAAAGATCTTGATGTTTAAAATCTCAATAGAGTTAAAGTTTGAAATTGTACAAAGATATAATGGATAGCATGATCCTATCATAAGGTGATCAAATAGATGCATTTTAAATTTAAGCCAACTTAATAGAGGCCATTGGATCATTGTGTCAAATTCAAGATCAATGACAATCATTTAATGTCATGTTAAGACAAATAGTTAGTCTCAAGAACATGTAATAAGTTACGTATAAAATTTATATCTCAAAATAGAAAAAAATATTGATCAATATAGCTAATCAAATATCCATTAAATATCCTATCCATCAAAACTTGAATCTAACATATGTTATATATAGTTAATATAACTACAATTATAGCATGATACATGCAATCTATTGTAAAGTGTCATGGTTTAATTACCTCATGAAGATCCATTAGCTCTATATTTTGTATAAGGCACTAATAGGTTGATCCTCAAGTGAAATGATAATTAGTGGGACAATAGAATCAATATGTGGGAGCTTATAGTTCAAGTCATAATGAACTAAATTCCACAATTGGCATGATGTGCTAATAGTCTGAGTGTGAACATATGGAAGAAGAAAACCCTAGATCCATTATTTGTATATATGATATCTAGAACAAATAAAATGTGGGTTGAGCATTTGTATTAGCTACTAAGAAAAATTTAATATATAATAGAGTGGTTGGTGAAGGCAATGAAGTGTTTCAAACAAAGAAATATCTAGACAAAAGACTAAAAAAAAGGAGAGGAGTAGAGAGGAAGAAAGGCGCACAAAAAATGTGTAGAGAATGATCAGTCATAGATTAGACCTATAACAAAGGATAAAGATATAGATTCACTTATGAATATAATTTGTAAATTGGATTTGTTTCTCCATAGAAAATTTTGATAGGTTAGTGCCATTAGATAAACTAAGTGGGTGATCAGATTAAGGAGTAGGTGCTTCCTTAAAATGGGTGTTCTTAAATTAGGGGATTGGTGTCTCCTTAAGATTAGTGTCCTTAAACATTGTAACCATTAATGTTTTATAGTGAGGCTTTGAACTATGAGGCTAGATTATAATATTAGCTTATAGCAACTATTCTCATCATGGTTTTTACCTTTAGGTTTTCCATGTATATATCTTATGTCATGTGAATTTAAGCTTGTATGTGATCTCTACATTTATCTTTTAATTTATATATGATTTCAAATTTGATTTAAAGGGATTAAAAGACTGGTTTTAATTGATATACTAATTCACCCCCTCTCAGTATCTAATTGTGTTACAAAAATTAGTATCAAAGCCTAGGGTTCCTTTAAAAGAAGATTAATTAGTTTAGGTAGATCTTGGAATAGTGAACACAATGGATAGTCAAGAAGGATCTTCATCAAAGAAGGCACCTCTCTTTGATGGATCTAACTATGCATTTTGAAGCATAAGAATGGAAACATATCTATCCTCATTAGGTTTTGATGTATGGATGTCTATGGTAAATAGATGTACATCCCATGCTAGAACTCCTAATAATTGGACTACCAAGAAAACATATGAGAACAATGTCAAGTCAAGGAATGTTATTCTTAGTGAATTGTCAAAATCTAAGTTTATCAAGGTTATGCACTGTTAGAATGTAGAAGACATCTAGAACAAGTTGAAGGGCATCTGTGAAGGAGATGACAAGGTAAATCAGGCCAAGATACAAACTTACAAAGGTAATTTTGAGATCCTTAATATGAATGAAGAGGGGAATATTGTAGACTACCTCCTTAGGGTAGATGAAATATTAAATGTAATCAGAGGCCTTAGAGAATAAATGAAAGATTCAATCATTATTAAGAAGGTTTTATGATCTTTTCCATTAATATATGATTCTAAACTCTCTAAAATAGAAGAAACAAGATATCTAGATAAAATCACTTTTGATGAGTTATATGGGACCTTCAAAACATATGATGTGAGAATGGGAGAGACAGACACCTTTAAGAGAGAAGTTTCATTCAAAGTAGCCAAACAAGTAAAGGAAAAGTCATCTGCATTTGAATCTGAGGAGACTAGTGAAGAAGAAGCTAGCTTTGTCAGAAGACTAAAGAGAGGATCTAGAAAGTACACATGTAAGTTACCCTTCAAATAATTTAACTATGGTAAAGTAGGACATTTTGTTTCTAAATTCCCTCATAATAAAAAAGATAACTCTAAGTAAGTAGAGAGTAGCAAAAATCTAAAACCCTACTATCTAAGGAAGAAGAGCTTACTCAAAAAGAAGAAAGTTTTGTACACAAATGAAGATAGTGACTCAATGGAATATAGTGATACTTTAAATGATGATAATGATTGTGCTTCTATGGCTAAGGTAAATGAATCCTTGTTCATGATAATAGGATCAACTTCCATAAATCTAGATCAAGATAAAGTTGAAGACTTAGATGAAGAAGAAGAAGTGGATCTAGAATGTGAGCTCATATGTTATCTAGATGAGATTGACAATTTGAGAAAAGAGAACTCAAAACAAAATAATCTTGGACAAAAGTAAATTGAGAAAATGTCAAAAAGTCTTGAGAAATTTGATCAGATTGTAATTATCCTAAATACATAAGTTGAATAGGCTAAAAGAATAAAAGATGTAGTCAAAATGGAACTACAATCTAAATATGATGAATGTGTGAAGCTTGAGGTAGAAATAGTGCTTTTGATAAAATAACTTGGAAAATCCAAAGGTAAACTAAATAAAAGTCTAAAGTTGATAGGAGGATCAGACATTCTTGATGAATTGATCAACTCTCAAAAGTTCTCAAAAAAGAGACAAGGTCTAGGTTATGAGAAGGGAAAAAGTCCCTCAACTAGTACATCTACTAACCTATATGAAAGCTTCAAAGTATAAGGATAATAAAGAAAAAGTAAAGAGAAAGCTTACAAGGACACAAAGAGAAACTCAAAAACAACTGATGAGAAGAAGGCTAAACCTAAAAAAAGCTTGAAGAGAAAAAGTAGACAAAGATAGCTGATTCTTATGGATACACCAAGGTGAGAAACATTAATAAGCCACAACTTAGAATAATTCTTCATGCTACACCAAGAAATGCTATGAATAGGTATTCCTCATCATTAAATTATTATAGCTATAATCATTTTGGTCATAAGGCTATTGATTTTAGAGTTGTATCTACAAGGAGAAAAAATTTTGTAAGTAGGAACTCATTTTCTCCTTTATTAGTTACAAATGCAATGTGCTACAACTGTAATAATTTTGGTCATATATCTAAACATTGTATAACTAGTTTTTTAACATAAAAATTATAGAATATAAATAAAGACATGTATCTAGTGTGAACAAAGGTTCACAAGTCTCTAATAAAGAGAAGAGAACATATAATAAATCCAATGGAGTGTGGAAATTAAAAAATCAATACATGATTGCTCAAACCACATTCCATGCTAAGGAGCAAAATTTATGGGTGATAGATAGTGATTTATTAAAGCATATGACTAGTGATAAGATCAAGTTTACCAAATTGAGTAAATGTTAGGAAAGATCTGTCAGCTTGGGTGACAACACAATAATAAAAATCAAAGGTAAAGGAACCTTAAACATAGATGGTAAAATGCCTACACATAATGTCCTTTATGTTAAGTAATTGAAGCATAATCTACTAAGTGTCAACCAAATGTGTGATAATGGATACAAGGTCACATTTGATGTAGAAGGCTGCAAGCTAAAGAGATTTATAAAAATAGTTTCAAAATGGAAAAGGACTGAGAGCAATATCTACAACCTTGTTGAAGTGAATGGTAATATCTAATTTATAGGAAATTTTGATGAGATTTGGTTATGGCATAGTAGAATGGGTCATGTCAACTTTTATAATCTAGTCAAAGTGATCTCAAATAAGTGTGTGAGACATAGGCCCAAGATAACCAAACTTACATATACTACTTACAAGGATTTTCAAGTAGGCAAGCAAACAAGGGTCATATTTCAAACAAAGGAGTATGCATATATAAATCCTCTACTATTAGTTCATACTGATATTTGTTGTCCTACAAGGATAAGAGGATTTAAATAAGATTAGTAATTCATGTTATTTGTAGATGACTACTCAAGAATGACATAGGTATCCTTTTTGAACTACAAACCTTAAACCTTTGATAGATTCAAGATATTTAGATCCATGGTTGAAAATGAGATTGGAAGAAAAATAAAATGCTTACAATATGATAAAAGTGGAGAATTCATCTCAAACTAATTAATATAGTATTATGAGAAGCATGGGATCAAATAGCGTTACTCTACATCAAGGACTCCACAAAAAATGGAGTTGTGAAGAGAAAGAATAAAATAGTCAAAGAAATGGCAAGAACAATGCTAAAGGAGACCAAGTTACTTGATGGATATTAGAGACAAGCAGTCAAAAAAATAATATACATCTTAGATAGAGTTCAACTAAGGGTAAACAATGATAAAACTCCCTATGATCTAT
Organism: Torreya grandis; assembly: GCA_037957365.1. NCBI lineage: Eukaryota > Viridiplantae > Streptophyta > Pinopsida > Cupressales > Taxaceae > Torreya > Torreya grandis. The sequence goes on along the minus strand of JARHVA010001322.1, from coordinate 2,847,951 downwards.
GGTATGGAAAGCTTACCTCTATTAAGTACTTCAAAGTGTTTGGAAGTAAATGCTACATCAGAAGAAAGGAGGACAAATTGGGAAGCTTTGAATCAAAATGTGATGAAAGAATATTTCTTGGCTATTCCACTCAAAGTAAAACCTATCTCTGTTATAATAAGAGGCTACACAAGATGGTGGAGAGCATAAATGTCAAGGTTGAAGAAGGCATCAAATATGTTGAACTTTACAAGGAAACTGGTAATGAAGAGACAGATTTTGAAGAAGAAGTAGGTAGTGAAGATGTTGAGGAAAATAATGAAAAATCACCTCTAATATTTATTCAAAAGGATAATCCTAAAGAGTAAATACTTAACAATAAGAATGAAGGAGTTCAAACAAGGAGAAGAGTTGTAATGAGCAAGAAGCAAGTAAATTTTGCTTTAATTTCTTAAATTGATCATAAGAGCTATGTTTAAGCCAAAAAGGATGAGAATTGGATAAAATAAATGGAAGAAGAATTGAGACAAATATAAAAGAACAAAACTTTGGCAAATAGTTCTAAGACCCTCAAAAAAGAATGTGACAGGAATAAAATAGGTCTATAGAAATAAGCTCAATGAGGATGGAGCTATTATAATAAATAAAATAAGATTGGTGTGAAAGGGATATGCACAAGCATAAGTCATAGAATTTGAGGAAACATTTGATCTAATTTCTATATTGAAAGTTATAATAATGTTTCTAGCATTCTCTATTTATAAGAAGTTCAAAGTCTATCAAGTGGATGTAAAGTCTACTTTCTTGAATGGGAACATAAAAAAAGGGAGTTTATATTGAACAACTTAAAGGTTTTAAATTTTTAGATAAATAATATGGTTTGTGCTAACTGAAGTGAGAAATCTATGGTCTAAAATTAGCATCTAGAACATGGTATTCAATATTGGACCAAAACCTGTAATAACAAGGTTTCAACGAAGGATGTGTAGACAATAATATGTACTTCAAGTTAAAAGGTGAACATATGTTGATTGTTGTTGTTTATGTAAATGGCATTATCTTTGGTGGTAGAAATAAAAAATATGCCAAGAATTTTATACACAAATGTAAAGTGAACTTGAGATGTCTATGCTTGGAGAACTTTACTTCTTTATTGTTCTAAAAATAACACAAACTAATGAAGGGATATTCATATCCCAAACCAAGTATACAAAGGAGATGATCAAGAAATTTGGAATGGAAGATAGTAGACTATTTGGTACTCCAATGATAGTTGGATGCAAGTTGATCAAAAAGGATGAATCACTTGATGCAAATCAGACTATGTATAGATCAATGATAGGTAGCTTGTTATACCTGACTGCATCGAGACTAGATATTATGAAAGAAATGTGCATGGTTTCTAGATTTTAGGCTTCCCCTAAAGAATCACATGTAAATGTATAAAATTAATATTTAGATACATCAAGAACAAAATTAACTATGACCTATGGTACCATAGAAGTCAATATTTAACTTTGATAATATATATAGATAGTGATTGGACAAGAAGTGTGGATGATAGAAGAAGCACTAGTGGTGGTGCATTTTTCCTTAGAAGTAGAATTGTTTCATGGTTGAAGAAAAAAAAGAGTCAATTATTCTTTATATAGCAGAATCAGAGTATGTAGTAGTAGTGGTATGTTTTACTCAAGTCGTAGGGATGAAACGAACACTCAAGGACATCAAGGTTGAGTACAAGTCATATATTTATATTCTTTGTGATAATTCAGGTGCAATAAATATATAGAAGAATCTAGTGATGCATATTAGAACCAAGCACATATCAATAAAGTATCACTTATTAAGAGAGAGGGATATAGATCAAGAGGTCAAAATGGAATATGTGCTAACTAAAGACTAGATTTTAGACATATTTACCAAACCTCTTCACAAAGAACAATTTGAATATCTAAGATAAAATTTGGGAATAGTGGCTCCTACACCACATCACTAAAGTCACTAATGATAGGGAATGAGTCAAGGGGGAGTCTTATGGAAGCATTATTAATCCCTGGAATGATAAATAAAATTAAATTCAAGTGGATGTATACTTATAAAAATTAATGAGCTGAAAATTGTAGATTCTTGGACAAACTCCTTTATCTAATAAAGGGGGAGAACATTTTGGACAAATATTGTGAAGGAGTCCCATTTTCATTGATGTTAAAGGGGGTGAAAAAAGGACAAATTATCTTTGTAAAATTTTAAATAAAAAGGTACAAATTCTCTCTATAAGAGAAATAGCAAAATTTTCTCTACAAAAGTGCAAATGTCAATGAAGAAGAAAAAGTGTCCAAGTTGATTATTAGGAAAATCTGCCATTGCCTAAGGGGAAACAAGTTTGATATGAATATATTCATTTCATACTTATTAGAAGATAATTTAAGCAATTCCTAAGAAGGATTATAACATTATAAGATCATAGCATTTAGTTTGCCATCAATGTCGAAGGGGGAGATTGTTGGAAATATGATTGTCATTGATGTCAAAAGGGGCATTATGAGCATGAAATTAGTTCTCAAGGATAAATATGGTGATCATGGTGATCTTATTAGAGGTCAAGGATGGTATAATGCTTATGTGAATGAATCGAATACATTTAGTTCTTCATATTATTTATTTAGACATTTTGGGTCTATGACTAAAAAGATGAGAAGGCATTTTGCTAACGTCACCATTACCATATGTGAATGAGTCTAGGGGAATTGGTTACATAGTTATGATCACATTAGTACCTAGTTGTTATTAACTAGATTTGAAGCCATGAAATGAACCATAGTTGAATATATGGGGATGTAAGTTAGCTACTAGGATAGAATTCACTAGGTTTATATACTTAGCCAAATTTACAAAAAGTGCTAAATAGATCCAAGTAAGCATATTGATGAGGTCAGTGCTTGCACACTTGGATTTTTTAGGATGAAATTATCACATGGGTCTATTCATTTTGTGACTAATTTATATGTGCTAAATATTAGGTCACATGAGATATAATGATAAAAGATATGCTTTGGCAAAGTAGGGATCTAAGTCTTTTTGATAGTGTTTTCCAACATGTAGTCAAATTTTTAAGTTACAGGATAAATAACAGTAGGCACTTTTATAATTTTGTATATTTCACATATGAAGGATTGAATATCAAATGTATATATGTATGGAATCCCCTATGTAAGAGGATCATATATGCTAATTTATAGGTCATGAAACTAAGCATGAAAAGAGTTATGCAAGGACAAAGTTGGCCTTTTAGGCAAGTTCTAGGCATAGCTAGCTCTATGGCAGAATAATCTGAGTAAGCAAATTAATGGTGTTATATTTTACATGTGTGAAAACATTAAGAATAAATGAGAATATGGTTTTATTCATTATCAATCCTAGTTTATATGATCTAAATTTTAGACCAGGTAGTTTATAAAAGTATAAGTTATATAGGTGAAAAGATAGCCTTCTAGGATTATTAAAATGGTCTCCGTACTTAGATAAATATACACAAGGTAAATTTTGAGCTAGTTGGAAGATCAACAGTTTGCACTTAATCAAACATTACAGATCTAGTGGAGTGTGATGAAGTCAAACTGTCAAAGGTCCCTCTGAGTTAATGCAAAAGTGACAAATGTAATAATAATAGAGCCTAGATAGTTAATGTATGGTGCAGGTTAAAGTCAAAAGGTTAATAAGCAATGAAAGGATGCCAAGTGTCTCAATAGTAGGAACTGATAGTAATGTATAGAAGGCACATGCTTATGCCAAGTGTCATATCCTCATGGGTTAGATAGATATAAATATTGGGCTTGTCAAAAGATTTGATTGTTCATGGGTGATCAAGCAAAGGAGATCCAACAGAGTAAATGGACTCAAATGCTATAAAGTGGTAAATATTTACCAACACAATGACAAGTTAAAGATAGAGTAGGTTTGAGAAGATCAGTGGAGCAGAAGTGATCCAAATATATAGGAATTTACAAGATGATGTTAAAGTGTCAATTTTTAATGACCAAATCAAGGTAAAGGTCATGCATCTTTAGTGATCAAACAACATGTAGAAACTTGGATGAGAAAGATCTAATGGAGTGAGTAGACTCAGATGGAATAAAGAGCTTGATGTTTAATGTATAGACATAGCTAAAGTGTAGAACCATACAAAGATATAATAAACAGGGTGAGCCTATAAAAAGGTGATTGAATGGATGCACTATAAAGTTGAGCCAAATTAATAAAGACCATTGGATCATGGTACTAGAGGCAAGATCAATGACCATATTTTAAATTCATGTCAAGAAAAACAGTTAGTTTCAAGAACATGTAAGAACTTGCATATAAGCTCTATATCTTGACATAGACAACAAGATTGATTGATCTAACTAATAAAATATCCATTAAATATCCTATGCATCAAAAATTTAGTCTAACATATGCTATATATAGTTAATAAACCTATAATTATGACATGATGCATGGAATCTATTGCAAAGTGTCATGGTCTAACCACCTCCCAAAGATCCATTAGCTCTATCCTTTATATAAGCCACTAATAGGTTGATCTTTAGGTTCAATGACAACTAGTAGGATAATAAAATCAAGATGTGGGAACTTACAGTTCAAGTCATAATGAATTAAATTTCAAAATTGGCATGAGGTGTTAATTGTCTAAGTGTGAACATAGAGAAGAAGAAAAACCTATATCCATTGTTTATATAAATGATATCTAGGAAAATGAAAATGTGGGATGAATAATTACATTAGATATTGAGCCAAATTAAAGATAGATCAGAATGTTTGGTGAAGGCAATTAAGTGTGTTAAATAAAGAAATATCTAGACATAAGATTAGAAAAAAGAAAAGGAGTAGAGAGGAAGAAAGGAACAAAGAAACTGCGTAGAGAATGATCAGTTGTAGATTAGACCTATAACAAAAAATAGAGGAATCAATTCGTGTATGAATATAATCTCTAAATTGGAGTTATAACTCCATATAAAATTATGATAGGTTGGTGCCATTACATAAACTGAGTGGATACTTAGATTAGGGAGTGGGTAATTCCTTAGATTTGGTTCTCTTAAATCAGGGGATTGTTGTCTCCTTTAGATTGGTATCCTTAAACATTGTAACTAGTGAGGTTTGCTAATGAGGATTTGAACTATGATGTTGGATTATAATAGTAACTTCTAGAAATTATTCTCACCATGTTTTCCATGAATAAATCTTTTGTCATGTGTATTTGTGATTGTATATGATATATGAATTTATATTTTAATCTAAATATGCTTTTGAATTTTAATTAAAAGTATTGAAAGACCAATTTTAATTGATATATTGATTCACCCCCTCTTAGTATCTCGTTGTGTTCCAACATCTACAACTATGAATAGAGTGGTTACATGATAGATTTTGGAAAAAAAGGCCTACAAGATAGAATAGGTTTTATCATGCTCTTAAATTACAAGGTAGAATTCAAGTTAACTCATAGAGACCAAAGATGGTAAGTATGAGTCATGATTAGACTACAAGTCTTATTAATCTATTTGCTATGGTGAAGAATGATACATAATTTGAAGAGTGCCAAGGGCTCTCATTGTCTAATCATGTTGATAATGAAGAGACCAAGCTCAAGGAGAAGACCAAGGTGCTTGTTGAGGCAAGTTATAAGATGTGTATGGATCCAAGTGAACATATTTATATTGTTCATCAAGTATCATTCAATGAACATCAATAATTAGTACCTAGTGATGAGGTTCCAAGATGTAAGGTTGAATCTTCAAATTCAAATGCATGTCAAGATTCCATATTTTTTCCACGTTTTATTAATTCTATCTTATAAAAGAAGGTGAGTAATATAGAAAAAGAAGAAATTTTCATAGTTTAGACTAAGAATAAGAAGAACAAGATCAAGAAGTCTTATATCAATAAGAGGATTCTAGTAGTTACAGAGGAGATGTGGTCACTCATGTCTTCTCATTGTTTTGAAGCATAATGGTAAAATGGATGTCTTTGTTTATGATTCTTAAAATACTCCTTTAAGTGAATAAGTATTTTTTTTGTGTTGTTCTTTAGAAGATCCTCTAAGGCTAGAGATGAGTGTTTTTAGTTAGAGTAGGTATGTCTAGGTGGAAGATATGTTGAGGTGATTTTATGATGTCGATAATTGTATATAGAGTAGTTTAGAGGGTCATATTGAAGGTTCCTAGATAGAAAAAGAGGATTTTTGAGTTTTAAAGATGATATTTTTTCATAGAAAGCTTTGTTGACCTTATTCTAGCTTGCTCTAGGTGGTATTGTGGTCTGAAGGTATGTTAGTGTCAATTTGGTTATTTTTGAGTGCTCTAAGTTTTCTTAGTCTTTGGCATACGGGAAAGTAGGCCTAAATTGGGTTATAGTATGTATGGGTTACCAAAGATGTGGATGCTCAAATATTTTTCTAGAAGTGTGTGATGGGTGTCTTCAAGTTTAAAATAACTTTTAGAGGTGTGTATTGACTAGAATGAGGTTTGTTGACCTTGTTTGTTTTGAGTTTCTAGGGTTTTAAGTTATGCTAAAAAATTGGTTTGCCTTATGATTTGAGTTATGAGACTTATTAATAGGATAAATGGATTAAATGGATTTTGAAATCATGCTTCGTAGAGATTTGAATGTTTGTCATTTTCAAATTATTCATGCTTTTGTCAAGATGGAGGCCTAATTATCAAGTTGGTCTGTGAATTAAGTATGTTATAAAAGATAAGATAGTTGTTTAAAATTTGAGTGAATGAGGGGGATTATGAGATTGTTCTAGATATGAATTTTTAGGTCTTGATGTTTTGTCTACTAAAATTTAGGGGATCTACAAATTTTCTTTAGGGATATAAGGAAACTAGACAGGTCTAGTAAGAAGAAGAGTGAATTTTGTTCAATTTATCAAAAATATCAAGGCATGATTATTTAAATGTGAGTTATTAGGTTTATTTAGTACATATATCCTATTTAGTGAGTGGCATGTAGTTATATTGGTGGTACTTGAGGTAGTTTGAGAGAGGAGGCTAGTAAGCTTGTATAGTGGTTCTTTATGGTGTATGGAGATTTGAAGATGCTCAAGTGATGAAATGGATCATAAATATTAAGGTGAGTCCCTCTTATATGTTTCTTGGTGATTTACATCAGAATTTAGTACCTTTTTTTGTTCTTTTTCATTGGTTTTAGTGGTTATTTGAAGAAGAATGTTGACATATAGTAAGAAGAAGGTGTCAAGGTAAAAAGAGGTAGGCTCAAGTTAAGGGGGTGTTTGTATCATCTTTATAATATAGTATCATCATATTTATGGTATTTTTAGGTCTTTAAGATCATTTGGTGCCCAAATTTTAACTATGTCAAAGAGGGATAAAATTCATATTCTGAGAGTGCTTTGAGAGATAAAGAAGGTGAGCTAAATTATGTGTGTTAACATCAATGACAAAGGGGGAGATTGTTGGAGAGTTTTTAATGATGTCATGGTTATGTAATTAATAATTACAAATAAGTGGATGAATTTCCTTGATAGTCTAATTGATAATGACAAAGTGTGCAATGTGCTTGTCCTAGTGTGATTGAAGTTAGCTTAGTTGATCTCAAGAATTTAACTTTTTAGCAATGATTAGGGATGAGTATGAGGTATTGATCATGTGAAATGGGTACTATAAGAGTTTTTATATGATTCAAGTTTTTGTGTGCATTAGTGTATTTCATCTAGTTGATCATTCTTTTCGTCTAGACATTTTGGGTCTAGTTACAAAAAAATTGAGTATGAAATTTGTTGACATCACCATTGACATGTGTGAATGAGTCAAGGGGATTTGGTCATCTTGTTGTGATCACACTAGTCCTTATTTTCTATTCTAAATGTCTTAAATCATGTAATTAATAATAAACAAATATATGTAAGTGTAAATTTAGGATCCCAAGTAGTTGAACTGTGTTTTCCCATACTTAGCCAAAGTTGTAATGTGGTAAGAAGAGTTGAGGAAACATATTAATATAGTCATATCTTGCATGTACGATAGTTTCAAAAAAATTGATCATATGGGTTTGTTTATTTTGGTTCCTAGTTGGTTTAAACTAAATTTTAGGCTATGTAATGAAGAACAATAAAAGATATGCATGTTCAAAGTTGGCCTTTCTAGACATTTCTTGACATAGTTGGTTCAAAGAGAGAAAATATGAGTGAGCATTTTAATATCATTATATCTCACACATGTGAGGATTTCAAGATCATATTGACACATGATTGTATTATCCTATGTAAGGATATAATATGGTATAAATCTTATAACATGGACTTGAGTGAAGTAAAAGATATCAAGGTATAAAGAAGACCTTATAGATAGATTACAATGGTCCCCATACTTAGTCTATTTTACATAATGTTAAAGTTCATGATCCAATGGAGATATAACGTCTCATGTAAATCCATATAATTAAGATATATGTTTCAAAAAAAATAAAAGAGGTGAAAGTATTTGTTGGCTAATAGAGTTAAAGACTAGGACCAAATAAAGATCCAACAGTGTGTGGGTGATCATACAAGATTGATCTAATGATGCTTGTTAAGTGAGATGGTAAGAAGTGCATGATGTTTAATAGTATAGTTTATTATAAGGAATTTTAGGGTGATAATTTTCATGATCATGGAGGTTTTGGGCAAGATCAAATGGTGAGCACTATAAGATAAAGACCTAGCTAATTGATAGAGATCAATGGTATGCATTGAGTCAATATTTCAAGATTACACAAGATGAGGTCAATTATTTGAGGTTTAATATTTCAATGTCTTATTTTTGAGCTAAATATTTTGATCCAAGATGATTTTTTTCATGGTGTAAATATAAAATTTTAGATGAATCAAAGGTGAATATGTAAATATATATTTAAATATCTAAAAGTGTGTATAGTCAAAGTTATGAACGTCCAAATTTTACTGTGTTTGATAATGTTCTGCAAGTGACCTGATAATGATGTTCGACCTCTTTTTGATGTTGGTTTTATGTGTCATGTTGACTTAGATATTTTGGAGTTTTTTATAATCTATTATTATTATTATTATTGTGAATCATTAAGGATTAACCAATCATATGAATTATGAACAAAGGTTTAGAAGTTGACTATGTATTCATTTATGGTGACTATATGCGAAAAATATTATTTGAGCACGTTTTGATTTATCAAAAGAGTATTTTTGTGACTATGATCATTTGAGGATGTTAAAGGGTTATTTTGGAATGGTTATATAAAATTTTAATTGGTATTTTGTTATTGGTTTGCTTAGATAAGTGTTAAAGAGGTGAATTGGTCTTCATGGGACCTTAAAGGTAACTAATGCCTATCTAAAAGAGAGTTATGCTTAAGTGTGACCCATGTAAGATTACATAAGGGTAAAATAATTTGTTGTGTATAATAAGGATTATTTTGGACATGATAATTCATGAAGTATATATAAATAATGAAATCAAAGATGATGATTTCTATATTTTTTTAGAAGACTTGTGAATGGTGTGTATGTGAGAGTTGTAAAGCAAAGGAGAAGTAGATGTCCCCAGTGGATGGGTTGATAATTAAATTAGATTTTTAACTATATGTAAGGCCTATAGGTCATATTTATTATTTTATAATATTTATCTTATAGTTTAAGGATATGTGAAGAGGTCTAAGTTTGCATATGAGGATAGTTTGAGTGAAGAAAGAGTGAGATTGTGGCATGCCTATATGAGAGGCCTGTATGAGATAAAAGGGAGTTTATGCAAGGATTATATAATTATATATCCATCATCATGTGTTGAATATATTATTTTTAAGGTGTAAGTTTTCATTTCAAAGGATGGTCTAGAGGACTCGATCTTCCTTATAGGTAGTTACTCCTTCTAAAATAGGTGTTTCACTAAATGTCTTTGGTCAAGAGGATTTGATCAAGGTTTTATGGTCTAAAGAAGTTTACCAGTCTCTTGTTTTTAATTTATTATATTATGATTATTCTATGTGTTTTATAATTAAGAGTGTTTTTTATATCCCACGAGAGTTTTAATTAGGAACTATGTGTTATGGGTTTGATCTTGTATATGCATTAAATGAATGAGCTCTCTTGTTTATTTTGCTTGATCAAGTTGATATATGATTACTGTTTAATAGTTTGAAAGGATTGGAATTGAAATTGAAATATCTGGGTTCACTAATTCACCACCCTCTCTTAATTATTGTATCTCTAACAAATAATTCCCTTGAGAATGGATCACTCGATCTAAAATATTAGATATATTCAATTATGGTTATTAGATCTGGTCAAAGGTTATTAAACTTTATAAATAATTTTAGAATATAATAAAGGATTAAATTGAAATAATAAGTCAAATTTATATTTTGGAATGGAGGGAGTAGGTTTTGGAGGATTTATTTTCCATATTCATCATCAATTTAAATAAACCCTTAATTAAACATTATTTACATTATAGTATGAATTGAGAGAAATTGGAATGCTTTTAAGTGCTTAAAAATTATTTTAATGTAATTATCCTTCCATGTCTTCACATTAATCAATAAATTTCATAGTTTTAGGAAAAACAAAATTGTTTTCATCCTAATGTGAAAATAAAATGATATACATGTAAAATTAAAAATAAAAAAAATTGGATTTTAAACTCAAAATTATCATTTAAATTTAATTTTATAACTGAATACACTCTGTAAAATGGGGGTGTAAGTACTAAATAAAATTCAAACTAATTCCAAAGACTTATCACAAATTCTCATTGAAATGTATAATTATTCTCATCTAAAATAATTACAATAATCATGCATATCAAATAACCAAAATATTTCCTTACAATAATATATATAATTTTGTATCTTCACATGGACTCCACAGCTAAACATAAGGCCAACCAAAAGAGATCTCACTTCCCATACTTTTTACATCATCAAGGGGTTACCCTAGGCACCCTTAATCCTAAAATTCCTTGGTTAAAATAGGATAAATTAGAAATAATGAGGTTTAAATGGTGACAACACTAGTTAATATGCATCTAGGAAATATTCATATAGGAGGATAAAGTGTCATGACCCTATTAGACTATATTTTTTTCACATGATATTATGGTTTAATTTTGAACTATTTGGGACATAATTGTTTGGATTAATGTTGTGATACAATTATATGATCTATGTTTGATCAATTATTTATTGTTGTTTAGATAGTTATTTTATATTGTTTTCATTACAACATTGCATATTTATGCTTAATGAGTTATTGATTCATTATTCAGTTCAGTTATATTATTACATTTAATGTTATTATTACATTTATTTATCCTATATAGTTTATATATTGTTTATGGTATGTTATGAATATAGGTATCAGATATGAGCTAGGTTTTATGTGACTCTAAACAAATAGGTGAGGCTAAGAAAGTGAACAAAAAGAAACAATGAACTTAAAATGGAAAACTAAGCTTTGAATTATATGAATGCTTTAAGTTAATTTTATATGCATAGTTTATATTTCTAAATTTTATCATTTATTGGATTTGATTTCATTAATAAATGGATATTTACTTAATGTTGAATCCTTGTTTGTTGATTGCCTTGCTTAGTTTTGATTCTGATTCTTACACTTGGTATGATACTTGTGGGCATTTCATTGGGTTTTTATACTATTTGTTTGGTTGTCAAATATGTGACTTGTGTTTATCTTGAATGTCATTTGATTATTGTAAAAATCATGTTTAAATTTGATTAAATATCTTTCATCTTTTAGATTTCTATCATTGGTTATTGTCTTAAAGTCATTTAACATGGTTATGTTTCGAAGACATGATAATTAATTTGGTCTTGTTACTTTGTTTAGTTGCATTCAAGGTCTTAATTGTTTGTTAATAATTTTATATAATTAAATGTTTATTACGACCAGTTATTATCTTAGATTTAACTAGGTCATGAGTGGCATTGGCATTACTCAAAGTGGTTTTTTCAGTTTGTGACTTTAGTTGATGGCATTGACTCACCATTCAAGGCAAAATGCATCGAGACTCTTTTTAATTCTATTAGGGTTATTCTTTTTCATTTTTTGCATGCATGTTGGAATCTCTCTGCTTGGGGAAACTCTATCAAAATTTTGGCATGGTATTCAAGGGAAATAAGAATTCAGTTATTTGCATGAGTTTTTGTTCAGCTTGAACTATAGTGAGTTATTTTTATTGTTGGCCATGCAGGAGTTTTTGTGTATTTTTTGGTGGTTCTAGTTTCATTTTATAGTTCATATGGTATTTTTAATTCATCATGTAAAAGGTTGGAAACTCATGGAGGCAAGTAAAAGAAGTAAAATCATCATTCTTTTGCATTTTTTTGGTGTAGCATTCAAGTAAGTAATGTATTTGATTTTTTGGGTTATTTTTATAGTCTTATTGATTTGAATTAAGTTTTTAATGGAAAATTAAACATGGTCCTTTGATTATAATATGGATTATTGATAAAAAAATTCTTTTGAAATTTTATTTTTGTAATTAAAACCCTATAGGGTTTTAGTTAAAATTTGGGTTATATTTATTGTTTAAATAAGAAGACTATTTTAAATCCATTTATGGCTCAACTATAGCATGCATTATATATTTTGTTGGTGCTAAGATAAAAATGTATAAGGTTTTGTAATAGTTTTTGTTTTAATTCTTGGATATTCTTTTGTTATGTTTAAAAGGTTGTCAGGCCATGGATATGAACAACCAAAAACTTGGTTTCTTATTTTAAAAACCTAGAAATATACTATGAGCTTTATTTGGGTTGTTTATTTTGAATAAACATTATCCTATGAATTTTAGGCCATGGAATTAGAAAAATATATACAAAAATTTGATTTTTAGATGAGGTTTGAATACCATCTAGGTTTTTATTAAAATATTATTTTATTTTGTTTCATTTGTAACCATACAGTGAGGTTTTTTAATTTAATCATCATGAGGTTTTTGAACGATGATATCAGTATATTATTAGTATTTTTACATTTATTATGTTCATAATTTTTTTAATTTGGGTTATGGATTATTTAAGTGATTTTATTCATCATCAGCTTTGAAATCTATTTTGACTTTAAACATTCATATGAATGATTTATGTTATTATTATCACTACTAGTTAGTGATAATAATCTTCGAATATTTCCATCATGAATTTTAATTTATTATATTGGTCAATATTAAATTATTAATTAAATGATATTCAATTATTATTTAATTTTATTGATTTGATTGACTTTATTTACACTGGTTGTGCAACTGTGTTGTTTTGCAAGACAACTTTAGTTGAGTTTTGATGTATTTTTGGTCTGTTGTAAGTTGATAACTCTTTTTTAGAGATTTTATAAAGTTATTTGAGTATTTGGTGTAGTCCATTTTATTGAAATTTATTTTATTTAATTAAGTCATTTTACTTAGATGTAATATTTAAGGAATATTGTTTGTATTTAGGGTTACTAGCAGTAATACAATTGCATTTATTTTGGGTGTTTTATGTTATCATTAGATTGGGGCATGTGAGTGTAAATCCATGGATTTAACTCTTAATATTTAATATTATAATGATATAAATGAGATTCATCATTTAGAATAATTTTAAAGGTTTTAATTTTATTAAACATTCATGTAAACATTCTTGTTTAAGTGTTTCCATCATTTGGTTTTGTTAAGTCAAGATTAATTGACATTGTACCTTACTCACTTTTATCATCTAGATAAAATAGCATCTATATAATGGATGGGGTGGTATAAGGCCATTTATGGTTGGTTTTAGGATTAGAGAGGTGGGTGTTTACTTTAATGGATCTTTATGTAGAAGATTAGTTGGTTTACTTCTTTTGGTTGAATTATTGTTAGTTGATTGTAACATGAACGTGTACAATATTATATAATTACCTTCTTTAATTATATTGATGTTTATTATTTATGTGATACAAGGTTAATGTAACATTTTAATAATTAGGTTAGTATATGAAAATCAACGTATAATGTGATTGGAATTCATTTTATAAATATCAAATTATCTATTATGTTGTTATGTATGATTATAAAGATTCATTATGGACATATGGTTATAATATGAAGTAATTAATTGAGTTATAATTTAAATCTAGGATGTATATATTATATGAATCTATAAATACATGATTTAAACTAATTCATCCATTAGTTTAATAATACTTGGATCCAATGTTATTGATTACAGACTTTTGTCTAAATCTTAAAGTGTTATGCATTAATTTAAAAATGAAAATTCATATATTGGCATATTTGAACAAGTTAATTTAGTACCTTAAGTTATGAATATGTGTTAACAAATCTTTTTAAAGTTTGTTTGATTATTTAATACTATCAATATTCTAATCTCATGAAGTAGGTATTGGGTTAGTAAGATAATGAAATAGATGACTACTATTTTTTGAATTAAACTTTTAAGGTTCATTAGAGGGACATTATAACGATATGTAGTTGCAAATTTGTCCTTAATAAGAACAATTATACTACTCAAACAAGACAAATTATGTTAATTGTTGCTATGTATCATTGTGTTGAGACATGTTAATCTTAAATCTATATAAAACTTTAAAATCTTCATTAAGAATATAGATTAATTAATAAGGTTATTTTTAATGACTTTCAAAGAAGAAATTCAAGTCCAATAAACTCTTAAGGATTATTAAGAAATAATATTTTGAAATTATGAGATGGTGTCTTAATTAGACTACAACAAACATAATATTTATATTAAACTGTTAAAAGCTATAATATTAACTTGGTCTTTTGTTATGGATTCCTAGAAATAACTATAAAATTAATCAATGTTAAATATCTTCTAATGATTTTTAGAGGGAAATCACTTTAAATGGAAAATTTTAGACCACTATTGAAGTGATATGAATGTTTTTGACAACCTTGTTTATTCACATGGCAATAAGGTACTTATAATTATATTTAAATCTTATACTTGTGATAAAGACAATTAAACAAACAATTTTGTAGATAGTTAAGTCATTAAATGATTTAAACTCGAATGGTGATTCCAATCAAGGCATGTTATGATTAAGGATCATCTACTTCACACTTGGAATTTATCATTGTAATAATAAAGAGTTAATATATTTCAATATAATGAAAAGTTTGAGTTAAATCTTAATGAATTGAGTTATAATATTAATAGCAATGAGAAATTCCTAACCTAAAGTATTAAATAATAATGTCATGCTTGATACAAATGGCATTGATCTAAGATGTAGTTTAATCATTTTTAGAATGAGGTTAATGGTAAACCTAATAGAAGTGCATTAAGTTTAATGAACTCATGATGTTTTGTTTTATACGTGTTTGTATAACCTATAAAGGTTGACTAAACTTAATAAGATCACTTAAAAGGCATGTTTTGAACTATAACTTAAGAATAACAATACCTTATAAAAGGGTAAGATGTTACAAAATGGAACATAAACATGGTTTTAAAAACATCTATAGAGTCTTAAATCAGTACATTTAAACCTTTGATATAACCTCCTTATCTATCTACCAATAGGATTTCAATCAAATCCCTTTCTTGTTTGTGAGATTTTTAATGTGTTCCAAAGCTTTGTGTTGATTTTATAAATAGTAATTTTCCATGAACACTTATTATTTATCATGAATATGCTAGATTTTACATATGAAATCTAAGTATGATGATTCTTATATTAAATATGTCTTACTTATAGCTATTTGTTAAAATTTTCTAATTTACCCTATGAGGTACCATCTATTTTATAACATGTGTAGTTACTTGGGTAAGTGTATAAGTGAGTGATATATTTATTAGGAAGGCCACATTAAATTACATAGATATGCATGCATGAGTGATTTACACTGGCCCACATCTATCTGAATACTAAGTGCTTAAAACTCTTCTTAATTAAGTCATTATTAATTTATGGACTTGGTCTATTTTTTATGTTGGCTATGACATAGTTATAGATCTTATTTTGGTTTCCATGCCAAACTTTGATTAAGGAGTTTTATCACACTTTTTATCTCAATGTTATAAAAAAGTAGTTTTTATATAAAGTTAAACTGTACAAAGGAGGATTCCATCTCCTAAACTAGCATACAAGGAAATAAAAAGACCACTCAAAATGCTAAAATATCATAAGGCATGCATAAAAGTTTCTAGAACAAATAGGCCATCTGAATGAAAAAATGAGCATGGGCATGATTCACCCTTGTTATAACATTTATTGTCTATGGGAGGCTAAAAATACCTAAAACCATGCTATATAAAAAGTAAGAGGGCATAAATAGGTCCACTTATTGCTTCCTATATACTACATAGATGGATTCATGAATTAGGACCATTTTCCATTAAAAATAATATATACAAGTCCATTAGAAACTATGGTTCTACCAACTAAATAACAATACATAAAATAAAACACCATGGAGGTAGGCATTGGGAGGTCCACTAGCCAATTCCTATATGAAGAATCAAATTGAAAATAGGTCCTTGTTAATTTGGTCTAGTTTCCATTATCAATATGTGATATTGACATAACAAATAAATATACATATAAGGTCATAGGAGCCTAGTTCCATAATATCCACTATCAATATGAATAAGAATAAAATAATTCAAGTATATTTTGTATCCATTTTGACAACATAATGACATCAAATATAAATAATAATTGTACTTTAAACATATCCAATAAGTTTAGGATGGATTGCGCATCTCTAAGTCTCATGTGGGTAATAAAACCTACATTATGGCCATAGGAACAACCATGGAAAGCAATGATAAAAGAGGATAGGTAAAGTGGACCTACACCTCTTGAAAATGAGGAAAATCATCAGGAAGAACATTCTCAATTGAAGAAAATAACAAAACATGGAACTAAAAGATCACATGGAATGCTACCTTAGTTCCTTATTGGATCCACTCAAGATAAATTGTTATAACCTTTGGGCATTAGCTAAGCTCCTCAATATCTAATCTCATCTTGAATTCCTCCTATTTATCCTTATCTTCTCTAATACCCATTTTGTAAATTTTAAATGAGAAAAATTCATCTCAATGAAGGATTTCTATCCTCATAATAGCTCAACTCCATTCTATATAATGTAATGGTAAGGTTACACGTGTCCTTACCCTTGATTCTTCATCAAAAAATGTCCTTATCCACAAATACACTTTCAAACCCATGTGGGAAATCATGCAAGTCCATACATCGATGAATGGAACAACTATCTCATGGAATAAATGTGACATGGGATACCTTAAAATTCCTCTAATATTACTAAAAATACTCTCTAACCTTGATTTTAGTTCAATTACATAACATTCATCATAAAATATCTAAGATATATTTTATGACTCACTCTATTGTTAGTTCTCTCAATCCATATAAATTTTGAGTCAAAGGGGGAAAATTAAGTGGATTATAAATTACTTAATGAATGAAATAAAAATTAAATATAACTCCTAAGGCTAAGAATAAAAGGTTTTAATAGTATCCAAGGGGATAATAGTTTTAAATATGTTAAGGATGCCCATGCTTATAACTAGGTCCGAAAAAAGGTACAAGGAGTAGTTGGATCATGGTAAGGTAAATTTTATAGGTCATCACTCTACCCATGATGTTCCCATGATTTACATAGTACTAATTACATTATTGGTCTCCCTTGTCACTTTCATAACACTGCACAACTAATTTTGCCTACCCTAGATAGATAGAGTAGTAGAATATGACAATACAAATGATCTCAATACAAATTAAAAACACACAGAATATCCAAAAAATCTTATATAAATGGTAATAAAATAATAAAAATAATATAAGAATATGCATAATTAAAATTCATGCATAATAAAAATAGATTTAACAGTATAAAATTAATATGCATCATAATGAACAACCAAATAACATATGTAAAATGTTATCAATGCATAAAATAATCATCTAATTTAACCATATAATTTTTCTTGCATAATAAATTCATAACATATCATTACTTATTTGATTTATTACTTAGTTTCAATGACTCAAGAAAATCTCATTTTTCAACAACTTAGAAGGCACATCTCCACAAGAATTATGTTCAACACGTGTCTAAAGGTGAGCCCTATGAAAATAGGGGTTTCAAAATAATAATATCCTTAATGAGTGAAATTGATACATATTTTTAATGTTTATGGTACTGATTCCATACCATTTATCCAAGTTCATCACCATAAAAAAATTCAGTGTAGTTGGTTAGACATAATGTGGAAGGATGTAGGTACCATCTTGAGACCTAGTTTTAAATAAAATGATATGGTCCCAATTATTTTACATAGTTTTGTAAATTCCTATTATTATTTTATTTTATTTTTAAATATTTTATATATTAATCATAAATTATTTTATTAAGGTAGTGTCACACATATTTAATTTAGAATAATTATCTTCGAACACATGCTCGACCATTCTATTGTTCACTTTAAATTGAGAGAATAATGGTACTTTTTTCTCACTTGTGTGTTGTGTAGTAGTATTATTTATTAAAAGTGATTAATTTATAAATATCCTATAATTTATTCATGATAGATATAATTGACATTGAATTTGAATAAATAGGGAGAGTTGTTTCTTGAAATTCCTTATATAGTATGTTTTTATAAACCATTAATCTCTTGAGTGGATCCAAGATATAAATTTTATCATGGGTGTTATTTATTTTATCTATAATTTCATACCCTTTTTTTATTATCTTTATTCATGGGATGTGGAGGGATTTAAGAGGAACATGTTGACTACCTTCATCTTGCTAGACATGATGGGCCACCCTAATTCATCTAATCTTAACATCACATACTATGAAATCAAAAATAATGCTTGGGTGAATAATGGAATCAAAATTTTATATATTTAAACCTTGTTGTTTAATGGGTGGAGGAAAAATATGAGTCATCTGTGTCCTTTTGAGTCTAGTGGTAATAAAAAGAAACTTGTATTAGATGTTTCAAAAATACGATTTAAAGAAGTCTTGGAATTTTTTATTATTATTGTTAGCATAATAAGTGTTTTTAGATTTTATCCATTTGATTGTATGATTGGTCAAAATTTAACATAACCAAGTTAAAAATATGAAAATATTATCTTCATGACCTCGATTAATAAATAATTTTAGTTTATTATATCCATGGGTAATGTGTATTACTATATAATAATCATGAATCAAGTCTAAAAAAATTGTAAGGCTAAAATTTTAAAGCTAATCAAGACCTAAGGTTTGACACAATTTGAGAAATTTATGGGTTCATCAATATGTTTTACCAAAATTTTGTTTAAGAAAACACTAATACGATGAAGCCTAGTACATGAATTAAAATAGATAGATATGGAATTCAATCATATATCTAAATATAAAATATTAAAATTGATTGCAATGATATAACAAGTGTAATAAATATGTTAATTAAATCAAAGGGATACATAATTTATTTTACTATGTGATTGTGAATATGTTCACAAAGTGGCTGAAGTAGGCACGTGATTTATCTTATTGAGGAACTATGTTTTTATCCATGCCAGGTCAAGTTTGTCATATCTTACTCAGTATCAACCAACAATATAGAACCATAGTGGTTAATAGTGATATGTGGATGAATATTGGAAATAATTTTTCCTATTATCCTATTATAATTTATATATTTTTTAAAATTACATATATATTTTTTGGACTCCAATACGAGGTTTATTAGATTCCAATTCAAAAAATTTCAAAATTCAATTTTAAATAACAATCAACATTTAATTATTATTTCTCTTTGTAATCTATGAGTAATAATATTTTTTAAAAATAATAATAAGAGATAACTCAATCAAAGTTATTAATATCAATTTTATGTGAATAATAAATTTTGTATGAAACATAAATCTAATATTTAAAATTTATGTTATAAAATTGTTATTTGCATAGCTCATATGCTATTTAATAAACAAGATCAATCAAAGTATCAATAAAAACCTTCTTAATAAATGATATCTAAAAATATGTAAAAAATAGATAGTTTTTAATATCTATATAATAATTTCAAATCATTAATAAAATTAATTATATTTTTGAAAAGTAAAATAAAACTTGAAAGGACATTTAAAAAATATATTTTTAAATCAGAAAATCAAACAAAAAATAATAATTTTGTATCTCAATTATTAATTATTTCTTTTAAAACAAAACTTAAATAAATTGTTATATGTACAAAGCCCTTAAATTATATTTATTCCATATGATTTAAATATCCATTGGATAAGTAGACCCATCTATAGTATATAATGGGTTTTATTTTCAATGAGACTAATAGTGTGATGTAGTAAATTTTGAAATGTTTGTGGCCATACATTAGAATGGGTGGTTGACCATTATTAGGTTTATAGAGATATTTTTAATAAATATTTAAAATATAAAAAATGATTCATTTATTTCTATAAAATTCACATTTTAATAAGTTTCATGATAGTCATTATTGTGAGATATCCATTTTTTCATTAATCAGCAATCCCATCTAAAAAAATTGGTATCGTCATATCTTGTTTGTTTTTGAAATTAAGGCTTTAATAAAGAGATTAGAGAAAAATTTCTCACCCCAATGAATATGCATTAATATATTGATATCATTACATGATCCACTTGTGTATATATTTTAATGTAGGTATAGGAATAAATGTTGACATGACACTAATGAATACTGACATATAAATCTCTTTCCTTATTATATTTTTAAAAAATGTGTCCCTTACCATTTGGATAGTGTATTGGCCCATTCCATACACTTATAATTATCATAGATATATTTAATTATATTTTTCATTTCCATATATTAATATCTTATAATTATTTTGTTTCTATTTACTCTCTTTTAAAAATACCCAGATCTTGAAAGTGGGAAATAATTATTTTTATAACGTCCACCATCCTTATGACCCTTTAATGTGGAGGAAAGTTTATGTTGATGCTTATTGGATTTATTCATCCATTTTTGTTGAATAATATCTTTTTTTAACATATATTTACCTTTACTTCCCATAACAGTGATAGAGAGTGGAAAAAATCAAGCATTTTTGTGCCTTATGCATCTTTCTTTCTAGTCAGTGATGAAGGCCTCACAAAAATTTAAGTGGAAATTAAAAATCCTTCTGGTGGAAAATTTCAAAGTTTAAACTATAAATTTTTACCATTGGACCTCCCAAAACATTAGGTTAATGTTTTTTAAGGTTTGGTTTCTCTTTCTAGAATAAAAGTGTCATCAATTCTTAAGGCATGAAATAAATTATATAACACATTTCCATGTAAACCTTTATTTTTTATAAAAATAATTTCATGAAATATTTTTTTTATATTATTTATTCATTTTATGCATTTTCATGAATCATTTATCTATTATTTATCATCTATTTCTTGATTATGTTTGATGTCTATACCAAATGAGGAGTCTTATGGTATCTCACGTTATCATCAATTAATTAAGATACAAGAACAACACCAATATTACAATGTAGACTAAAAATTAATGTTATCAACTTTATTATAATCTATTATAAGAATTAATTTTAAAATTTGACCATTATAGCCAATTTTAACTATGTTTTAAACATAGTAAATTTTTTGATTTAATTAAATTAACCACACATCAATAGTTATTTACTAAAATATATGTGAATGGTGACCACTATAATTTAAATGTAAGTATTAAAGTTCACAATTTAATATCATGGCCACTTTATAACCTAAATATTTTTCCATCCATGGCCACCTTAAATGTAATCATAAAATAATAAGGTTCATGTATATTTATGACTCCTATGTATTTCTTAAACAAGTAGACCTGACCATAGTATAAAGTAGAATCCATAAGCCAACCGATTTATAGCCTCAAATTATTTCAAAACCATCATTAATTTTTTTAAATTATATGCATGAATATATATGTTTTAATTGATTTTACAATAGGCTTTCATAATTTGGAGGCCACTAGGAAATAAATAGCCACTATGTGTATATTAGCAATTGCCCCCATGGTACAAAAAAAGTTAGAGATTAGATATAAAATGTTTTCATTTTAATAAATGATAAAGTAATTTTTTTACTAAGTGTTTATATTTGTTCTTCACTAAATCATATATATTTTTGGGTGTAATTTTATTATCAATTTATTTTGAAATTTATTATTATATATATTATATAGTTTATATAAATATTATATTATATAGTATATGTTTTCATATTATTTATTAATTTTTATAATATATACTAATGATAAAACTTTTGAAGATATAAAATTCATCACATGTAAAAATAGTTACAAATATCTCTCTTTTTTATTATATATAACAATAATTATAAAGTTAGAGTTCTTATGAATGATGTGATTCCATCAATTCTTTTCCTCTGATTTTCAAAGAATTACATATTTAATTTATTTCATTCTTTCAAAGAATTCAAAGGTAAATGTAGGAGAGATATACATGTCATTGATTTACCATACTCTTGATACAACATTAAATGTTAAGACTTTCTGATCAATGTCTCTAATGTCAATTATTGCTTTATTGAGTGTCATTCCTTGTGCTTTACGTATGGTTAGAGCCCATACCATTTTAATGGGCATATGGAAATGATTACCTCATCTAATAGGAGATGACCATTTATAAGAGCATCAAGTGTGATGATTTTTTATCTTTGGAAGGGGGATGTTAGTGACCTCTTATTTTACAATATCATTCTAAGAACTTTGACATGTTCTTGCATTCCTTGGTGTTTGTGTATGTGATGCACAATCAGAGTAACACTTTTCAGTTTTTTTGGGTAGTTTAATTATGATAAATGTTGATAAAAAATTATTCCTTGTTTGGTTGCATTATGGTGTAATTTTGAAAATCATTTAGTTGCTTATTAAAACCTATATATATACATACATATATATATATATACATACATATATATATATATATATATATATATATATATATATATATATATATATATATATATATATATATATCATGAATAATTTTGTGTATTGATAGACACATTCATTTACAACATAGTATTAATAGTTGTGGCACAAGAATATATATAAGAAAAATTGACCCTAAAACTCCTTAACAACTCTAGTTGGTTATGATACCTTTAAGGTTACATCTAAGTTGACAATACTTTAGCCTATTTTTTAATAAGATAGAAAAATTGGAAGCCTTTCAAATTTAATGGATTGAATAATTATTAGTATATGGAAACTAATGCTTGTATACTACTATTACAATGAATAAATTATAATATGAAAAAAAAATCAAGATTATCTTTGTATAAGAGTTGCGTCTTTATCATAATGGTTGGTGGCATGATGTGATGCATGTGTCTTGCAAAGAAATAACCATGGTGCTTAGTGATGGTTATTAGTAGTTTGAATATATAAAATTATGAATAAATATGAATGTATAGTAAACCTATGGTAAATGGTGATGTGATGATAATTTGGATTCTTAGTTTAAATTATCACTGAAAGATTATGAAGGAAGTTTAAAATGTGAGTTGGTAATGTGGTAATATAAAAGTATGTTAACACAAAAAAATATATTATAATGTAATATAATTATATGAATTAGTACAATGTAGAGTAATATTTTATGCCACCCTTACTTCCAATTCAACTTTTAAAAAATTATGAAATTAAATACATATTTTAAATATTCATCCCTCTTCTCTTTACATTGAAAATATTTCATAAATTGATATATCCTATATTAAATCTCCTTTCCTAGAGAAAATTTGTAAGTCTCTTTTATAATTTCCATCCCAAATGATGCTACAGAGGATGTGCCATAATAAAGATTGCAAGGGATTATTAATTAAAGTTAGAATTACTAGTGATTCATATTTTAGATGAGGCTTTACCATTAATTTGTGAAATTAGATTGTCTCAGACATATGCCTAAATATTGTTCACACAAGGCCATGTTTCATTATTAGCTCTAATATTTCCTCAAGTAAAGCAATACGCGTATCTATCTTAGAATTTTAAAAGTAGTTAAAGCTTAATCAAATGTTGTCATATGTCAAAGGTCCCTTTTGGTATTCAATGGGTGTATCCCATTATCATTAAATAGTAATAAATCTTGAAATAAATGTACGCTACTGATTTTAGTATGTCAATTATTTTTTGGCTAGCTTCTCTCATGTGATAGCTCAAGGTTGTATGTGCCTTCTTATAACATTTATTAAGCCTCAAGAAACTCAATGGATGTGACTTTAAACACTTGTATATTATTATTCTCTAAAGAACATCATTAACATACATGGTTAGGACACACACAAAAAATGTAGATAGTATTCTCTTGGGAATAACCTTAGTTTCTCCAATGCAACACCCATCCTCATAGTTATTCTGATCTTGGACCACATCCCCTAGGAAAATATTTAAATCTGGAGCATATTTCCTTCTTGCAATGTATATTAAACTTCAATGATAGAGGACTACACCCTCATTATAGTAGGCATGTTTTCTCCATAATATTAAAACATATTATGAGCTATCTCTTTCTCTCTATCTACTTTTGTTTATCCATTGATTAATTTTAAAGGTTAACATTTATTATAGTAGATGCTCCAACTTTGATAGCATGCAAGTTATCCTTAATATTTTTTCTTTGAGATATTTTTGTATTATTTACAATTTTTTTGTTACCTTGGAATAGTAAATTGCTTGAGTTCTAAGATTTACTTTCATCCTCTTCAGCCAAATGGGCTCATAGTTGTTGGTAGATGGATTATTTTCGTTTATTTAAAATTTGAAATCTTAGTTCAGAATAGAATATATTTATACTTTTGACATGTATAGTTAAAATTTGAGTTCCTATTGTAGAGAGAGTGGATTTAAAAAAATATATATTACAGTTCATGTACCTTCAATATGCTTCCACATTCTAAACCCGATTTCTTGTTTGGTTGGTTTCTCTTTGCATAATTGTTCTATTATCTGTAATATTAATATCTAAAACTAGTATTAGTATACCTAAGTTATTTATTGGCTATTATACCTTAATTTAGGTTTCATATTGCCTATAATCTCAATACCCAAAACCATTGGTGAATCTATAAAATTAATGTAGATTCATGGAAGATTGAGTTGTAATGATGCAGATTCATGGTGGAAAACATGCCAATCAAAGTGTTTAGCAACCACAAGGTGTCAGATATTGCATATCTAAATAGACAAGCCATACGAGTATAATTTCTAAGCCACAAAATATATTTGAGTGGATGAATAAAAACTTCATGATATATGACTACTCCATTGACAAACAAATATTTCATGTGCCTCTGCCAGAATACACTGTAGATAAAACTACCTCCAAAAAAATTGTTTAGTATCCAAGTGTCAACATTTTAATGGGTTTAAATTGAATATTCTCAATTTTTTCTCTTATGAAATGAATATTGGGTCTTCTCCTATCTGTAATAAGCCTCTGAATTTATTATGCCATGTGGGTATTTAGGTGATTGTTATGTGTATTTTAGGAAGACCATGTGAAGTTTGAATTTTTACCCTATTAAACTAATTTTCAAATGTGTTGTGATTTATTAAACTAGTTTAAAAATGTGTTGTGATTTATTTGGTATGTAAAAATACATGTAACTATTTCAATAGATCCACGTGAAACACAAAATCATGAACATTCTAATTGGTCACCAAAAAGATAAGTGGGACTACTTATGGTTGTGGTATGAACATTCTAAATGGTACCTATGTTATCCTCCCTATGTTTCCTTTAAGGAAAAAAATAAAAAAAGTTTGGATTAAAACTCAAATGTGTCCATAGTTTACAAAACACAAAATCGAAGAGAATTACATGGAAAATGGATTATGTGATCTCACCATGTTGAGGGATGTGATTCACACTTTTTTATAACTCCAAGGATATTAATCCACAATGATAAATAGTCACCCTTGACAATTATTAAAATTATGTACATATAGCTTACCATTTTGGATAAATTATCACAAATAAATTAATATAATATTTAATTGATAAAAAATACCACACATATAATTGTTGGAATCTTAACTTTTTAAATACCATATTTATATGTGTTCAAATTAAAATAATTAAAATTTGTGTTTCCATAAATATATTAAGTGTAAAAATATTATTGAAAATAATATGTTTATTGAAAAATCAATACAATGTATTTACAACTTATTTTATATTTGTGACATTATTTATAGGAACAAAATCTAGCCATAAATCATGTAGTAAGTTACTATCTAAAACTAAATTATTATTAAAAGTCTTCTCAATAATATAATTAACCTTATCATTATGAATATTTTTCCCATATTTTTAGTTAATTATACTTTTGTGGAAATGGTTGTAGAGTCTCATGGTATGTTTGCAAACAAACTCCTATTATTTTAACAACATTATTATACTTAGAAAACCTTTATAATCAATGGGTTAAATTTATTCATAGTATTTTTGGGTATATACAAACTCAAATCTATTTCATTTCAATGATATTTATTTTAACACTGAATTCATTATATTTTAATAGATACTAAAACCTAGTCTTTAGTACTTGACAATGATAATATTGACATACATTTATCACACATTATTTTAGTATTCAAACAAGGTTCTAGTCCTCCATCCTCTCACACTTCCATTGTATCTTATAATTCAACCATTTCATTCTATTATTACACACTTATATGAACCCCATTGTTTATTGTGACCCTACTAAATATCCTATATAGACATTCATGACTCTAAGATTAGTCTGCTTGTATATAGGTTGGATACATAAGACTTGGTCAATAATGTCAGTCATTACTGACCAATATGGTTAGATCCAACCAACTGCTAGTAATGGCTATTATATAAAATTAAAACCATCATTATCATCATCCCATTTTCTTAATGTCTTTATGGCATAAGAAATTATTCAATTATATCTATCTATAAACAAATGAAGGTATAATTAAAAAAAGACTTGGATCTTATCTTATATACATATACACACTATTTGACACTATGAATATCAAACCCCTTCTTCCAAAATTTAAAACTTAACTTGTATAATCAAAACCCAAGTATTAATCACCTAAAATACAAGTCAAATAAACAATTTTAAAGTATCAAATCCACATCATTATCTACATATGTATAATGAAGGATAAATATCACATGATGATACTAAGTTAGAAAACTACATGTGGATTGATTTCTTTCAATGTATGGGATACACATGCAATGTTAGATTTCTAGACATGGGTGGTTGGCGTTAACTTGACCCATTACACCTCACACATTTTTATAAGTTTCTATCTATCATAAGAAAATATAGGGTTTCAAATAAAATAAATTTTATTTCTTGATATTCATGCATCATCTTTGGATCACAATCATACAAAAAGAAAATAAATTCATAGGTGACTGCATAACCACTATGCCATTATTACAAATATGTCAATACCTACCATAAGGTCAGCATAAACCATTGATAATCATTGAAATATGTAAAATTGACTTAGCAAAGTCAGTGAATTAGCTTAAGAATTAAACAAACCAAAATCATTCTTATCTCTAATTTTTACTTATAAATTAAATTCATAGTTAGATAGTCAAGGAGAAAATATAACCACCATGATAAATTTATTATGATCTATATTTATCATATTCCATTTAAATTTTTTAAGAATCAATATGTATTTTGCATTTAGATGTCTTCTTTAAACATCTGGTGATTTAAATTACATTTTAAAGTCTTATCTTAATTAGATTAATATCAAGCATTAATAAAAATTAAGTTAAAATGTATTGGTAAACCCTTATATAAAAATTTAAAATAACTAGTTTTTCCCGTAGGGTTCTAATTTCAATTTGGTTTTCAATTTGTCCCTAATCATACACATTAATCATGACCATGATGAATGAAAATTATTAGTTAACACAAGTAATGAATTTTATATTTTCATATTGTTCTACATGGATATTTTATCTCATTTTTATCAATTATGTAATAAAATGGGTAATAAAGATCAAATATACATTCAATAATAAGGTTAAATTTACTAGTGAACACTCCCAAGCCTTCCTCAAATCATATTATTAGAACATAAAATCTCATATTCCTATTGTTACTAATGTAAATTACATGGAATGCATGAATCCATTTTTTCATCCTCCACTAATATCTCAAGGTTGTATTAGTGACCATCCAACTCCCATTATTTTCCCATGGCTTATTTTGTATTATGTCATCCATTTTGTCAACACTAGACAAGATACGGAGCCCTATCATGTGTCACCTAATGAATGTAGTCAAAAAATTTCTCCTCAATCCCCACCACATCCCAAAAGAAAATAAAACCAACATAAAGGCTATGACATCATTAATTAACTAAAGAATACACCTACTAATATTTCTATGTTAGAGCTATTCAAAATTTCAACAGTCTACAAAGATATATTATACAAAGCATTTCAAAAAAATCATTTACCCAGTAATATAAAACATAAATCATTTTATTCCATTGTGATTAAATTTAATGAGAAAACATAATTATTTCTCTTGAAAAATAATATTTACCCACACAACACATAATAGAGAAAAGTTTTCCATTATTCATTTAAGT
Organism: Torreya grandis; assembly: GCA_037957365.1. Lineage (NCBI taxonomy): Eukaryota > Viridiplantae > Streptophyta > Pinopsida > Cupressales > Taxaceae > Torreya > Torreya grandis. The sequence goes on along the minus strand of JARHVA010001322.1, from coordinate 2,819,259 downwards.
GAAATTAAAACACAACTTAGTCAATGTGTGTTGGCAAATAATGGTTTTGGATTTAAAATTTGTAATAATGCCTTATTATAATTATATTTTATCAACATGGATGATTCTAAAAAATAAGGTTAAATTATGAAAGTATTTTATAACACTCCATGTCAAATAATTTAAATCATTTCATTGGATGTAACACTAGGTCCTAAGATAGTACTTAATAATTTCCATGTTATGCCTAATCAAATATATAAAATATTACTTTTGGAATGACCATGGATATGTGATATGGAATTAGTTATATTTATATTAAAAGTGTGTACTAATTATATTAATGATGGGTAATCCTATTCATAACCAACAAATAAGGATCCTTTCAAATATTGTAAAATAACCCAATCTACTAGTGAGAACTAATTAAAATTATAGTTGGAATACCATATTATTATTTCTCCACAAAAAATAATCCCCATAGGTAATATGCATACATAATATGTTGTGAGTAATGTACATAAAATTAAAATCAACCATTTATTACACACTAAGAAGATTGCATGGAAAGAATCACAAGTTAATCTAATAGTTGTAGTGTATTCCTAATCTTCCTTTACTAGTAAAATCATAATATCAAGACGTATTGGTTACAAAATATTATTATAATGATGAAAAATATACCAAAATGTAATATGTGATAGATGATAAAATAAAAAATTTAAACTTTAATCCTTAATAATAATAATACTTCTCCCATACAATATTCACACATAGTATGGTTGGACCATATTGGGATGATTAATATTTAAGAAAAAAAGATAAATTAGAAACCCATATTGAGGCAAAATAATTTTATGTAAAAGTGAATTTATCAATGAGAGATCATTATTATATCATAATGTGAATATTAGTTTCAACAATACCACACACTAGGCAGAATAACATTAGATACAAAAAAAACCTAGGAAAAGGAAGAAATCATATAATTCAGTGAATGATTTGGAGATGGTAGAATTTAATACCAAACACCATTAAAATTAAATAAATATTTAGGAAATAATAAAAAATTTATTAAAAATACTATTTGATAATATTATTATCACATTAACAAATACTAGACATCGAGACATGGGTAATATTTCAAATCAAGAAGGCAAGACATATTATGGATATCATAGAATCACAAGACATGACACAAATTATTGTGAATATTTTCAAATAAGTTTGAAAAATATAAGAATTAATTCATTATAATGATATTTATATCACCAAAAATAACTCAAATCTATCCTCATAAATGCATCATATACAACAAAAAAAACTAAAAAGGATACTCAACAAGAGGTATTGAATATTACCATATTTATATAAGGATACTACAAAGAATTCAAATTGATGTTAACAAAAACATATCATCTATGGTGTAAAATGTTTATAATAGTTTTGACATGGTATCATAGAGTTACAACATATCACATAGTGGCTAGGATGCCTTGGATATATAATTTTACCAATAGTTTATGTGGTAAAAGTGGTCAACCCATGCATATGGGTCATGCCTCCAAAACTACATTAATAAAATTATGGTTATAATATATGAATGATAGAATATATTTTAATAATCAAAATATAAATTGCCTACGTAGAGGAAAAATGATCAAAATTTAACATGACTATGATGCTTACCATCAAATATCCCAATATTCAAAGATGACATAAGTCATAACACTTGAATAATCAAAACCAAAATAAGAAGAAATAATTCATTTATATAATCTCAAATAAAATTAAAGATATGTCAACCTTATACATAATTAATATTACCAATTTCAGATACATGACTTTAGATTTTGAATATTTCTAAAATATAAAACAAACAAATAATAAAATATAAAAATAATCTCAAATATTCAAAAAATCCAAAATTAGGACCCGATCATGACATGATTTCTAGTTGGTACATTTTACACATGTTTTGTATATGAAATATTATGTAAATACAGACATGAATTTGATATTAACTAAGCACTATATAAGACATGCATGTTACACATGGACAAACAGATGTCGGTTTTACCTCTACCCAGTGTCCATGTTAATATTGTAGACATCTTGTTCCAAAAGTTTTAATTTTATAGGCTATATATTTCTATGGTATTTTTACCATGTCATATTTCCTATATTTTTTATACACATGCCTTGATATATACCATTTATTACACATTTATACATGATATGCCATCATACTATGATGTGATATTGATATATGGATGGTGTAGACTAATTACTTATCTTATGCTCTATTTATGTTATTAATTTATGTTATTACTCTTTTACATGATAGTTTAGTTTGTGTGTGACTATTTTTTTATGGCCTTTTGCCTTGATTTATGTTACATCCTTGATGTCCCTTATTTGTTACATTTTTATGTCCTCATGCTTGTGTCCCTTGGAATTTTCAACATTTTATATCCTTCATATGTGACTTTTGCCCTTATGTGTGACACTAACATTTGAGATTTGTTTTCTTGTTGAGATTGATAACATTGAGGGATTTTGTTATTTATATCATGCAATGTTACTAAATAGTCTTATTTAGTTACACTTTTTCTATGTTCTTCATTGAAACACCTATCTATACATGACACTTACATTCTATGTATTCCATATTTTATATACATGCCTTGATTGATGCAAACATTAATATGATGGCATATTATCCACATGATCAAACTATATTACATGGGTATATCTATAAACATAAAACAATATAATGAAATCTTATTTTGATATGTTTTAATTATAGGATACATCCCTTATCTCAAAATGGGGGAATTATTATGGTATTTTTTATAGACATATAATCATACACTAGTTAAAGATCATAGCATATTATAGATTGTATATATTTTAGAGACTCATATGATTAAAAATTTAGATTGGTTTAGATACAATGGAAATATTGGCACATTGATATAGTTTATAAGGGCACATCCCATACATATACATTAAATTTAATAAAGTTGAGAAAATTTTCATACCCAATTGGGTACATATGAATGGTAATATGAATAATATTATAAATTAACATGATTACAATTCTTTATATATACATACACTTGATATATATGATATCAAATTTGACATATAGATGCATAACATTCTATATAAGTTGATACAAATTTATGTGGTATGATATTATTTCCTACAAATAAACAAAAACAAATTATATAGTTGAAGGGATTTTTTTAATATATTTTTAGTTCACACTTATAATATATGTGGTCATTATGGTGTCATGGACATTGTCTATTATTTTTTATTAATCATGCTTTGTATTTTACTTTGAGAAAAACTACACAATCAAGTATGTTTTCATGATGGGGGAAGGAACATTTTCCATTCAATTTGTATCATGAATTTTTGTTTTACATGGATATAACTTGATTGAGATAGACTAAAAATTTAAAATTGAATCTACAATCCATTTGTAGTATTTGATTCATTTTCTATGAATAAACCTAGCCCGATGGTTCTCTCATTTATGTATGTAGTCAGTTTTTTTTATCAAACCTAGCCTAATGGTTTTATTTTTTATTAAAAAGTTGTTTGATTTATTACTTTATGTAATTTACCCCTGATTCATGGGATTTGTGTCCTTTTTCCTTCCCAACCTAATATGTTGTATAGTTATATAATTTTAAGGCATCATCATCCCAAATCTTCATGTTCTTCAATAAGGAAGCATATTTATCCAATGATTTAAAAAGGAAGAATAATATGCAACAAGTTATAATGGGATCATAGTTTCCACCAACATCTACATGTAATCTAACCCTTAAGCTTTTAAAATTTTAGATTTCATATTTCATAGATACACATTGACTACTTTATTTTCATTGTAGGTTTTTATGTAGAAAAGTTATATATTTAGATCCATTTTCAAAATAATTTATTTTCATGTACACTTAGGTGATTTTTTAGGATTTATGCCTAAGTTTATATATTAATGTTTAAATATGTAAAACTAATTAATATAAACCTAAAAATATATCTTGATATAAAACAAAACATAAATGTGAGAGGTATTATTTGTCAAGTGGGGAAAATATCAAATGGATAAAAAAACCCACATCTATTACAAGTCTTTCAAAACATTGATCTCCATGTACAATCTAAAATAGAATTTAAGGTAAATATAAATATAAACTATGTTATTCCATGAAAAATCATCTCAAGATAGATTAATGAAACAAAGTTTCCATGTAGAATGAGAAAGGAAATATTGCAATAAATAGAGATAGGAAGAAATAGGAGTTACTTTCACAACATTACTAGTCTGTGCCAAATTTACCTAATCCCCATAATGTGTTGGTAATGTCTGTGAAAAGTGTGGATGGAGTTACATATAAATGAAAATCAAATATTCCCTACAAAAGGACAAAATAGGTTTGACACCTCTTAAAAGAAGGATAAGGTGAAATTATTTTAATTAGAAACAAAAGCCTTAAATATAGATTTAAGATTATCCTAAACTAACATAAATGACTTAAGATAAGTGTACCAAAATAATACTAATATCCAACACTCTCAATTAAGCTTAATTTGATGTTATAAAAGTGGAGAAACCCTTAATAACAAAGAAGGAGGTTGACATTTAAAAATACTTCCCCTAAATGTAAACTTACTTTGAGAGTAATTACAAATATTTGAGAGTAATTACAAATATTTGAGAGAAGAAATTATAAGTGAAGGTTACAATAAAATTTATAGGGATGAAGATTTAATAATTAAAAATCTTCAAGTAGGATCTTTGGACATGAAGGTCAATCTACTTTAGAACAATGACCAATAAAAAAGGAGATGATAAAGATGATTTACATCAGTCATCAATGTTAAGTAAAAAATATGCCATAATATTGTCTACATACAATAAATGTAACAAAATTATAGATAATAATGGAAAATGGAGAAAAAAGACAACTTCCATCATAAAGTGTAAAACTTGCATGGAAAAGGAAATAAGTTAGATCAAAATTATTATCTCCAAATAAATAATATTAATGAAAACTTAAAATATAAGCAAGAAAGCAAGTAATGCATAAAAAATAGAGTTTTGAATTTATCAAAAAGGATAAAATAAGTTGTGTCACTTGTGAAAATATATTCTAAATGAAGCAATGGACAAATAATCATAAGAAGACACATAGAAATATCAAGAAGATATAATGGAATTTTGGATCCAAATTGATTTAAAATTAGGAAAGTGTTTTATTGGTTTCTAGATAATGAAAAATTTCATGTGTTGATTTTACACAAGGTTTACATAGATTCAATTTCAAACATATATAAATATGATGTTAATTTTTTCCAAAATACTCCCAATCTTTATTATTTTTAACCAACGTATGAGAATAATAAGCATTATAATTAAAAAAAATCACCAACGATGATTTATCCAAGCATTAAATGCAAAATGTATATTCCACACATGGGAGCTTCATCTTAAGGTGTGTGGTATTTCATCCCCCCATAGTTTCATAATTGGGAAACCAACAATTTTAAATCCTTCACCAACAACATTAATATTTTTTTCCTAAGTCAACTTTTATAGCCTCATTCCAAATTTTCCTTTCACATTATTTAAAGTGGGAAAAATAGAATCCAGTTTCAAATTGGTGGAAACTATAATCACATGGAGCTAGTGTCCTATGTCAAGGTGTAGGTAAACAATAAAAACTATAAGAAGTTGAAAAAAAGAGGCCTTAATAAATATATGTTGAGGTTAAAATGCCATGATGGGGTCATTTATAAGGAATTAACTCTCTTATCAAACAAATGAATTATGAGATTGAGGGGGATGAAAATAGTTGTGTTTGAATAGAACATTAACACAACCATAAGGATGTCACATGAAGGTGAGAAAACCTACAAAGATAAAATTTGAAAGTTGGGGTTAGTAAAAAAATTAGAATAGATGTTATGAGAAAGAGTGATAAAAAGGGATTTACTAAGTAGGACCTCCCTCATAGATGCCCTGAGGTATGTTTACAAGTCATGAAATATCTAACCTTGGAAGGGAAATATACTCTAAATTTTTCACATCATTTCCAAGGTTATAGAATTAGCTTGCCTAAATATCCAATAAAATACCTTGAAGCCACCACCATCTCCTTCTAGGTCAGTGAAAAAAATTATATTTTTCACCATGGATTTATCCTCTTGTTAGTCCAACAAGGTGAAACATTGCACGAGAAAGCCATTACCTTGGTTTAAGGTTTCCTTACTGAAGGCATTCCTATGGAAGACACCCCTCCCAAGAATTCCCTAAATTATGCCCTTTATAAGGAAAATATTTAACTGTGAGGAAATGAGGAAGATTACCCAATCCATACCCTCTTAAAACCCTCCCCACTTAGGTTCACTCCCAATCACACTTATGTGTTCCCCTTTACCTCTTTGAACAAAAAAGACAAAACCCTCACCACTCCACCAAAAGGTCTAGTTAGTCCTATAAGTAATGACCTCAGCATCTTGGCATATGATAATTTACATCAAAGTATAAAATTAAGGATCTTATTGTAAAAATTAGAAGGAATTATGATGGTCTTTTTAGCTCTTATAAAATATTACAATGATTTGAAGGTAAAACTTGTTAATCTCAAGTAGGAGTTGGACAAGGAGAAAGAAAAGAACATTTGTCAGTTTGATAAAGATCAAAATAGTATAGTGAGGGAGGATCTTGTTTAAGATTCCCATCCTTCCCTAAAGGCTAAAATAAGAATCCAATTTTATAATCTAAAGGTCAAATAAACTACCCTAGAGGGTCTTTCCAAACACACTTGGGGATGTACCATTCATAATATATTATGGGAGAATAAAAATAATGTTGATTGAGCTACTTTAAAGGTGAATTATTTAGAGGAGGTATAATATTAAGATTGGGGTCATTTTTTTGTTGTTTGTTAGTTTTACCTTTCTAATGGTATTTTTTCATATGTTTTTATTTTTATTCTCCTACTTGGATGCCCATGGGGATATGTTTCATGACATTTGGTCTTACTTTGTTTAAACTAGTGGTTGTTGGATCCCTATAAAACCATCGTTATTTTACATATAAAATAAAAAACACATATATGTCTAGAATAAATATTATGCAATACCATTCGATGAGGGGGAAAATACAAACTCAAAGTCAAATTAAAAAAAGTGAAATCATTAAAATTGAGCCATGTGAAATTCACATTAAAATTAATCAAGATAGACTTAACATTATCATTTTCACATTTTATAGTACCAACACTTGAATAAACCATATATTTCATAATTGTTAGTAGTTGTTCTTGGTTTTACCAAATAATGATAATTATAGGGATAAATATTGTGATTTAAGGAAGAGCTTGTAGGAAAGGATAAATCAATACAATTTATTCTAGTCTATACTAGGATCACAGAGGTTTAACACAATCTTAGGTAATCCTAAAAATGTTTACTTAGATATATACTTAATGGAAATACTTAGGTGTGAATACATATTTGTCAACTCTTAGAGAAATAAGAGTAATTCCAATGTTTAATAATTAATGAAAATAAGAGTACTTCCAAATAGTGATATTAATTCATATAAATATCTCAAAGAATATTATCATTACATAGAGATATTATGGAGTAACATCTAATTTCAAAATAATCATATTATATTACATAGAAGATAGAGTTATTTTCGTCAAAATTAAATTATAAAAAATATCTATATATAAAAGACATAAATAAAATAAGAAACATATATCCACCATATTTATCACCAATTATAGAGTCTTACTTACAATCCTTATACTAATAGGAACTCATTTCACATTCATTTTAGATATCCCCAGTCTACACTCATTTATTCATGCATTCATAAGAATCTTTTACCAAATGGCCCTCACACAATATGATCCAACATTATCCAACCCATTCTACTATAATCTACATGAATATATAATCCTAAAAACTATATTTTTATAAACATGATGTATATTCTTAGCATCCATGTATATCAACCTATATTCTATTGCTAATGATTCCATGTACATGATCCTAGCTAGAAATAGAATATCATCATAATAATATTGTAGAATAATCACTAACCAAAAAGAAACCATGTTCCCCATCCATGTGGCACATTCATATATTCAAGTGGTCAGTATACACATTCTCCACCTAACACTTTACCAGATTTATCCTAAGTTAAGATCACAAAGAAATTCGAGTCCAAAAAACAAAATATAGGTAAAATTCACATAAACTATAAATCACTCAAGGTGTCATTTTATATTTTTCACCCATTACACACTACTTAAATACCCTCACAGGTGTTCAACTAAGTATCAATCTAGTTTACCACCCTTTTAGGTTTTTAATAGACTAACAAAAGTAGATGGTTTCTCTTAAAGGTTTTCAACCAACCTATCCCTATGTGTTCCTATGGTCCTACAAAACAATGGAAAATCAAAATTTCAAAATTCCCTATTGTAAAAAATATAGCTGGATGGAGGAGGTATTGGTGGAGAAATAGATATAAAAGGTGGTTCCAAAGTAGATGGATCACTTTACAAAGAATTAGAAATACCAATTTTTTTTCTAGTGTAGTTAATGTTGAATTTGAATTGGATTAATAATGGATGGTACATCAACTAGTAGAGATATGGTACTATCAAACTCAAACACATTCATATTATAATTTTTATAGTCAATCAAGTAATCTTGAACATTTCAAAAAAGTTCTCGTAATGAAATATGAGTGTATATTAGTTGATAAATATCACTATTCATGGCTAAAAGATGAGTGACTATAGTATTAGTCATTTTTCTATAGATATCCACATAAATATGGGTGAGATTCTCAACATGGTGATTTGATTAGATATCTAAAAATTTGTTTCACAACATCTATGTTTGTTAAGTCTACAACTTTTGCATGAAGGGGTCTCTAACTACCACAATTACTTGAAACATAGACACAAACCTAGTATAAGTGAAAAACATATCAATAATTGTAGCCTTAGAAGAACTCATAGTGTTAAATTTAGGTATCACACCATTCCATAATACATCCACTTTTGTTTTATATTTAATCAACTAATGGGCCATAACTATAGTTTGGCCAATCATAACAATGAGGTCAGCTTGATAAATATCTAAGAGATCACATTACTCTTTTGAATCCTCCTTAATAGTTTGACCTTACAATTTTATATGGTTGAGCTGTTGGATTTCATTTAATCCTACATAAGTTGGGCCACTAGATTTGGAGGTTCTATGTGATCCAGCATTAAACCATGGCCCATAACATGGGAGTAAAGGGTGGGGAAGGAATCCTAAATTAAGTTATTAGTATTGATGAGCACACTCTTTAGCTCAAGGTTATCCTACTGTAATTAAGACACCCAATTTTTCAAAGAAATAGTAGTTTGTGTTATGAACTCCTAAAAAATTAAAACACCTAATTATTTAGATAATGAAATATTAAAAACATACAGATATGCTTTAGTGGTGGGGGGTCATGACATAGATAATAGTGGAGGCCATAAGAGGTAGAAGGTAGAGTCCTATATGTTGGTTATGGTGGAATGTTCTATGTGGCTCAACCTATTATGGAGTAATGGTATTATCCTTAGACAAAATTGGAATCATGGTGGTATCTATGATTTTTTTTGGAGGTTGAGTAGTGATAGGAACATGTCGTATTATCTCCATGTCCACATCTTTTACTACCTCCTATGTGATTTTATCAAGTTGTTTCTACACTACCTCTATCACAAGATTTTGATTGATCACATAAATAGCCGATTTCTTTTCCAAATCGACATCAACATTTTGATTCTACACTTATACACAATTATATTATTTTGATGTGCCTCAGTGTCTGAAATCTATGTAAACTAGATGGGGCTATCCATTGTCATGTGAACTTCTTGTCTAGTTAGTTTTGATACATACTCCACAATTAGTATTGGGGTTTATTTGAGCATAAAAACTAGTTTTAGTTTTTATTATTTTAAGGGTACCTTATTCTACTATTGATTTCATGCTTACAAATCATTTTGCTTTGATGTTTATTTCTATTGTCTATTATCTTCCTTTCTTATCCTATGCTCAATACCTCTTTGCACTTCTTTTATAGTCTAATTTTACTCTAACATTGTGTATCAAACACCAACTATTTAGTATTAGTGAGAGGTTCATATAAATGAGATAAAGGAGAAACCACAATGGACCCACACACCATTTCTCATGACACATAGACAACATAAAAACCAAATCTAGGGGAGTCCTTAGAAATTGTTAGCATAGTCCTCCTAAAGATATGGGAATTGTTGTGGGATATTGAGTTATAAGTAAAAATTCCCATTCTTCTTCATTAGTATTAGGTTTATATCTCTGAAACATGTGACACTTGTACTAGATATTTATTGGTGGACTGTTGGTAAGAGAATCAAGTGGTTGGGTCTTAGAGGACCTACCAAGTCTACCTTTTGTAGTAATTTCTTTTTTTAGTCATTTAAGTTTGGCTTCATTTCACACATTGTCAACAATAATATACTATGGACATGGTGATAATTCCACCCATTAATGTCGGGGAATCTACTTACATGTTTTCACTATATGCATGATTTTATGAAATAAAAATTCTTTTTCTTCTTCTCTCTCATATAGATTACTAGACATGTCTATGAGAATAACTTGATAGACCTCCTATTCATCAGTTTGAATGTTTTACCAATGATATTTTATAGAAATACAAGGAATATGTGGGTATCTAACCATTTCTTCTGATTGTGAGTCTTCTTTCTTAGAGAAGAAGGTTGTCAACCAATCACATGATATTTATGATTCCCTCTATCTAATGGAATAGACATCATCAAAGAAGTTTATGTGAGTTTCACTAGAATAGGAACGTCAATTGGAATTATCTGTATAATATTAGTTTTACATGTGACCAAAGTTTTTGACTCAATGACTTCCTTTTGTTTCATATTTATATCAATAAATAAGGGCAAAGGTGAAAATAGAGTCATAATGAGCTCATGAATGTGGACATAATTAGCTCTAGAAGCTTCATGACCACTATATGTTGGCCTATAAATTACATCAAAGGAAGTGGGATTTTTATGTTACTAAGGTCTAATTTCATGAGTTCATCCCACCATTCACTAAAAAATTATTTATGTGCAAGGTAGACATTTTTTCTATGTTTCTAAATGAGGTTATGAAATGTGACTCCTACCATTAATCCACTTCTAGATTGACTGCACCTTCTAGAGACTCACACTATGTGAAAATGAGGAATAACACTAGAAAATGATATAAAAAAGGTTATTTTGTAGATGTGATGACTTTTGATATATTATTTTTAAGCTTGAACATAATAAATTTTGGCTAATTAAATTATTCCTCATTATGGATCATGTAATCTGCAATATCGAGTTCCCCTTTTGTGGCTTCCTTTATATCTTTTGTTGTTTGCCAAAAGTGCATAGTCATGAAAAATACTAATATGGATGATACTTCATTTGTTATGTCATTTAAAGGAATTCTAAAATTTACTAATTATAGGCTTCCTTAATTTCAATTATAATTAGAGGATTTTTTATTTTTAAGGTGTAAGAGAGTGTCCACATTTTGTCATGCCTATAGCCCTTTCCATCATAACTTAATTCACATAGATAGTGATGTCCATAGATAGATTTTTCCATCATTTAACCTTATTAATATAAGTTACATGATCTCACTCATTTATCCAAATGTAGGTAACTAAATTAACCAATCCACATCGATGTTGTAGAACCTATGTGGATGTGTAATTGCCAAGGGTTGTACATTTGGGGATAGTTTAAAGACAAATAATATTTCTTCAGATTGATTAAGAGAAGGATATGACTTATGATATAAAAATTTATCTTGTAATATATTTTATCCAACCCTAATATCGTCTAGTTGTGCAGTGGAGAGCATTTTTATGAACTATGGTTGTCTAGATGCATCCATGTTGAATATCTCTATGCTTTAGCTAAACTGGGGTGAAGACAAGGAGTATAGAGCTGACTGAGATACTTAGAGAGATAATAACCAAATTAATTTAAATTAGATAAATATTAAATGATATATAAACTAGAAATAGGATCTATATAGGTCTTTGCATGCCCATTTTTATCGTTTAAATTTAAATCCACCAAGCTATCTTAAGATCCTCTTTTGAAAAACATTGGTAACTAAATATTAAAATTGATGATATGGGATGCATTTTAATAAGGTATAATCCTTTTATGGTGGCTTTGTGGAATGATGTGGCCCACTAAATCTATGAATTTATTGTTCTTTTTCCTCATTCGGACTAGTATGGTGATTTAGGATCTATATAGCTTATCTCACATGTGTGGTTATTAGCAACCATCACTTATCCATTAGGCATCATCAAGATCTATGTCATCATATATTTCATATAATTAATTATCTTTCCATGATACTGATTTTAACCTTGGTGTTTACTCTTTCCTCTTGATTATGCACAATGCCTCCTACTTGCAGGTTACTAGTTCTAATTTATTACACTTACTACTGAACTACACACACAACTTTTAAAAAACCAAACCTAATCCATAAATCATGAATGAGAACAAATCCTACACTAAAAAATTATGATATGATCACCTAACCTTTCTTGGGAATGAAAATTAATGGTATTAGTTTTGCACCTACTGCCATTCTCCTTTCTAGGTGAAACGATACATTTTAAATGTCTCGGGACCATCGTTCCTAGCTATGGTAATGTATGAATAATATATGTTCCCTTATAATATATGTTCAATTTTATTAGAAAGGATTTAAATTGACTATCATACAATAATATGGTCTAATCTATCTAAAATTCTTTATTTCATAGATTCTTTTCTTTCCAATCTTTCTATCTACACTTGTTTATGTCTTGTGTCTAGGGTACTCTATAGTAGTATTCATCCATTATTTTAAGTCTAATAACATACTCATAAAATATTCTTTGTATCCCATATGGATAATAATTATGATTCTCAATATGGGTATAACATACTCCAAGGGCATTACTACTTATAGACCATAGACTAGTTGAAAGGAGGTAAACCCTAAGGCACATTTGTAATGCATGTGATATGCCCATAAGACTACAAGAAGTCTATCCTCCTAGTCATCTCACTAAACATCATAGAATTTTGTGAGTATTTTACTTGATAATTTATTTTAAGCCTCCGATTGACCATTCACCTAAGGGTAGTAACTTATACTTTCATGGTGTAATATGAATAATTTGTCAATAAGTGTCTTTATGGTTTTAGTCAGAAAGTGCATACCTATATCCCTTACCAATTTGATTCGACCCCCAAACCTGGTGATTATGTTCTCATTCAATAAATTCATTGTATCCTTTTCATCATAGCTAGTTGTCACATCATCTTCAATTCACCTGGTAAAGTATTTAGTCATAATGATTATATAGAATGCATGTTTACATTTATTGGGTGGATTGATAAGCCCAAAAAAATAAATTCCCCATTGTTCAAGGTGTTTCTACACAATAATTAGATGGAGTGTCATTTCATCTTGATGGTTTAGATTTCCCATCCTTTGATAGACATCATACTATTATGTGATCTAGTGTGCATCTTTAAATAAATAAGGCCACCATAGGCCACTTTGCAAAAAAAAATATTATAGTATCATGTCCAGTGAAGTGACCTTCAATGATGCCTTGATGTGTTTCTTCAATTAATTAAATTCATTTATGCTCGAGTGGTACTCTATGTAGTACTTCATGTTTACCTAAATAATATAGGAATCCCCTAATGATACTAACATCAAGGGACTTAGTATTCAACTATTTATTTTCATTTTGTGTAGTGTTTTGAAAATGTCCCCTATTATAAAAAATGTGCGATATCCTCTAGATATTAAAGAATCATGTACACACAAAATAGGTGTACATTAGGGGATTCATCAGGAATTTATTATAATTCTTGGCCATTTTAAAGTCAAATCAAATGATCTGGTCCAATATTCTCTCCGCCAAGTTTGACATTAATCTAAAACTTAAACTCTTGGAAAAACATTAACCATAAATATGTATAACATCCTATCAAAGGTTTGTTCACTAATTAGCCTAAAACTTGATGATCAGTGAACAACTCATATGATATAGTTAATAGGTAATGGAAAATTTTCTACACTATGAATACTATGATAAGGGATTCGTGATCTATGGTGGTATAATTATTTTTAGCCATAGACAACTTTTGATTATCAAAATGAATGGGGTGATCTCAGACACCTTATCTTGGCTACACCAACACATCACCAACTATGATACCCAAAGTATCCACATGTACGTAGGACTTACTCCAATCTATAAAAATTAATATCAGTCTAGTTAATAATCTCTACTTTAAATTGATGAATGTTGTATGGCATTCATTTATCCAGATGAACCATGTATCCTTATTTAATAACTTATCTAAAGGGGAAAATATTTTAGCATACACCTTAATAGTATTTTTATAGTATCTTTTATATCCAAGGAAAGATTGTACCTTTGTTACACTTGTGCATGGTGGCATTCCCATAATTAATTTGATCTTAGCTATATCTACCAAGATACCTTTTCTATAGACTACATGTCCTAACAAACACACAAAGGGTGTAAAAAACAAACATTTTTTATGTTGAGCATTATCTATAATGCTTTACATCTTTATAACATCAATATTAGTTTGGAAAAATGATTTAAAAATGGTGAAAATATTACACAATCATCCAAAAATAATTCTAAGAAATCATGGATGAAATTCTTAAACATAGGTACAACATCCCTTAAGAAAACTATAGGTGCATTATTTAATCTAAATAGTATTATTTGTATGAAAAAAAACCTCATTATATTGTAAAGGTTATCTTGGCTCTATCTTCTTATGTGATTGTAATATGATGCTACCCATTGAAACCATCAATAGAGGAATACACCTCATGGCCTATGACCACTTATAAAAATTCATTAGTAAATGAGATAGGTAAAGTGTCATTAATGAAAGGCTTATTTAAAAGATGATAGTTATTTTAGACTCTTATCTCATCGGTCTTGTTTTGATAGACCATCATAGGGCTCACATAGTCATATTTAATCATAGGAAAGATAATTCCAACCTATTGCTTGTGGTCTAGTTTATCTTGAACTTCATCTTCATGTTTGGGTTCAAATAATATGGTCTTTTTCTTAATCAAACATGTTCACTCCTTTAGTTGAATGTGCATCTCCCCTAGAGATGGGTCCACACCATTGACTTCTATGAAATTTTTTCAGAATACATTTTGATAATCCCTCAATAGCTATAGTACTTCAGATATGTCTTCCTATCACTAGATAATCACCAATATGTGTCAATTTTAGAATGGAATCAATTCCAATGTTCCCAACATGATATTTCAAGGGTCCATGGTAGATATTTCATTTTTCCTCCAGAATGGAATCATGTAGTAGTCATTTTACTTCTCATTCTAGGATGTTAATATGCCACAACATTTTTTATTTAGATCATTCTATGATGGGACCTAAAAGTGTCTTAAGTTCTTGTTCTAGTTCAAATAATTCTATGAGAGCTAGATTGTCCTCCTTGAATGAATCTGTTGTCCCCTCATCTTCATCTTGTATTATATGACATGTTTGAACACACACACACACACACACACATATATATATATATATACCTTGTCCTTTTTTGATTTATAGGCCTATGGAGCTTTATTAAAATCACAAGCTATATCATGGGAGGATGAGAATTTAGTTAGTCCATCTTAATATTAAATTATCCCGTGGCATATAAATACCTTTATATTTTTCAATGCCTTATGTGTCAGATGGTTATCATCTTCAAAAATAAAAGTCTGAATGAAATTGCCTTAAATATGTGCCCAATGCCTTGTCTCCATTTTACACTCCTAGTGTATGTAACAAGTAGTAGGAAGGGTACCTAGAATATAGTAGAATATATGTACTCAATACTTTGGGGTGATAACCTATATATTCTAAATCATAATTCACCAATAAATATGAACCTCAAGGAAATCTTCTTCATGAAATATTGGCTAATCCTTTTTGATTCCTTCTAGTAACTAGAGCTGATCTAGAAGGATTTTTCAGGATTCATCCCATTACATCTATGCCTCCTTATGTATATACCACTAATTCAAAACAATCCCATACAATGCATATGTGAGAGTGTTAAATCTTTGGTTGATATCAAGCACATATTATTAGAATTAGAGAATAAACTAACCAACATCCTTAATGTCAAATTAATGTGGTAGTTGGTGTTCTATTATAAAAACCATTTATAGAGGTTATTACTCATGGTCACCCTTAGTCCAATTGAGAATGTGAGTTTTATAGTCTACAATTATCAAAAAAATCCCTATCTCAAGGTATAATGGCTTCTCTCATTAGTTCTATGTAATCTTGATTTATTCAACTAGTCTGATATACAAAATATATGTCTTACTAAGTTGGTGACTTACATACATGAAACATAAATCATCTTCTAGTGATGGTTGAATATACACACTTTGTATTATATGATTTAGAGGTAACTCCTCTAAACACAATGATATTTTTTTAGGCTTGTACGATTATAGAGGAAGTCATATTCAATGGTTTTCATGGCATACCATTTGTCTTTAATGTTCACCTTCATCTAGTTATTCTCACCACAAAAATAGGGAGAATATGGATCTTTAGGGATACAATATGCCTTTTATCCATCCTTATTTAAAAGGATAATTATAATATTATCTCCATGGTGAGATTATAACTATTTATTTACTATATTAATGGTCATTTGACCATCATAGGCCCAATTTTTTCCAATTAACATAAGATAGTGCATGTCATTTGTCTTCATATCTATGACTTCAAAGTCACCATGTAGGCTCAATTCTATGAGTTTGATCTCCACATCCTCTAATCAAATAATTCATTTAATGCACACATAATCAACAAGAATTAGTGTAACCAAGTTTTAACGTAATACACGTTAGCCAATAATGACCCATGTTGATCAAGGGATCATATTGATAGTGTTAGAAAAATTAAACATTACACTCGGCACCTCATAACTTAATATTTCAATGTCCATTATCGAATAAAAATCCCATGGTTTTTTGGTTTTTACATACCATATCATCAAATATGCTTGTTGTTGGCCCTTCAGGGCACACTTTAGTAGATTATGGAGAAAACTTGTGATGTTTTGTGAGATGTCCTCATTTTTAGTGTACTAAGGAGCTCCATCAAGTCTATTAAAGTGGTGACAACACCATATTATCACATGAGGTGTAGTATATAGCCATAAATTTCCTCATCTATGACTACATCATCATCTTTAGTGAACTCTTGTTGTTGAATCATTTTTAGAATGTGTTACTTTGCACATTAACCCTTTCACCACGACGAGTTTCTAGATACTTGTATGGCTATGCTTTTTTGATCTTATGGTCTTGTGATAATTACAAAGGGGGTAATCACTTATCTAAATGTTGCATATGAGTGATAAATTTTAATAATGTATCCTCTCATGGTTATGAAGTTACCATATTTACATTTCTTACAGCCTTACCCTCTTGCTTCTTTACCAACACCAAACAATCCTCTGTATTGTGTTATTTAAAAACCATATAATAAGTGTAGTAAGATTGATATTATATATTTATAAGGTAATTATTTTATACATGGTTAAAATCACCACACAAATAACATTTAATTAGTTGTTATGGTCCATTTTATCTACCTCTTATTTTTCCTCTTGAATAACCTCCCCTAGTTCTTCCATGATATCCTCCTCTATTCATTTAGAAAACCTAGTTACCAAACTATTGTGGTCTATAGTTCATAGAATTCTATTTTGTATTCCACCATTATGGTTGTTGGGTTTCCCCATATCTACCATATTGGGTCTGAGTTGGTTGTGGTGCCTAGTTAGACAATGTTAGTTATGGAATTAAATGATTCCATAGATTATAATTCTATGTAGTGATTTTCAAGTTCTAAATAGGTTGATTCCTACTAGGTATTTTCATAGGTTAATAGGATGATACTATTGGTGCCCCAAGTTTAGTAGCAAGATTAATGCCAAATATATTTACTTCAAGTGGGATGATAGCTTGCATTATCATACTTTCTTTCTACATAGCCACTGTAAAGATTTTTTTGGTAATGTTTTCTCTCAATTATTGTAGTGCTTGACAGTTCTCATCATGATTATGGGATTTATATAAGTTGTAGTATAATGTTTGTAGGTTCCTTACATACTATTACAACATATGACATCAAGATGTCACATGTCCTACTATGTGATAGATATTGCAAAACTCAATTTTTATTCTCGAGAACTAATTCCTATGGTACCTTTCTTTACCACACTCCATAAACCAAAATACTAACCTAGGTCTTTATGATGATTCTAGTTTTTATTATAATATTTTAATGAGAATTTTTAAGGTGTTATCTATTTACAAACTAGGATCCAAAGACCCTCCATAATCTTCAATCTACTCCACTCAGATGGTAGTTTTTTTAGCTTTTACTTTATTAGTGAACTAGGTTTTCACAATAACAAACCTTATCATTGGTTGTAGTCCCTCTATGAACTAAGAAAACTTGTCTTTATCTTCCATAAAAAATTAAATTTTTTTCATTATATCTAAAAATATATGATCATATTTGAGGATATTCCCTTTCACTCCTTGCCTAATTTCCTTTAGATTTTGTATGGTCTAACTATAGCATTTATAGACATTAAATTTTATGATCAACATTGTTTTGACTTATTGTACTGTCTCTTGGTCAACACATTTAAGGAATATAAAGTATAATGCTCTATTAGCCAGTACTTTAATAAAATTTCACTTCATCACCACTTCATCAGTGATTCCTTTAGCTCACCATTTCATATTGCAAGTGAGTACGTACTATTCCAGGTTTAAAGACCCATCATAAGGAGTCAAGTGGGTTAATACCCCTAATTAAGCTACCGTAGTGGGGTGTCTTATAGGTATAATAGTTTTTTTTTTTGCAATTGGCATCTAGGATGGTTGTAGTTTTAGGGGTTTTTGTGGGATTTGGGGTGCCTCCTAGTTTGGTAATGGTTGTGATGTCTCCTCTAGTTTTGTGGATGTGGTAGTCATAGATATATCTTTATTGTCTCCTTCCTCTTCTTTTAAATTTTAAAGTTGTGTAATGAAATCCTTAGCCTTTGTAAAAGTTAATGGATCTATCTCTATTGATAGTAATGTTATTAGGTTCTTCTTATGTTAGGTTAAGAAACAATAAGAAACTTCATGATACATAGTCTTTCATACTTCTAGGGTTTTTCTATGAACTTATTATAGAATTGGTCCTTAATAAGTGTCATCATCTAAAATTATGTAGAAATTACTACATTTTTTTATAAAAAGAGCTCAGGCATGTGTGCTCTATTGGGAAATGATCCTTACCTCCAAATATATATCTCTCAAAACTTGACCTTGTACTATGTCTATTACTATAAATCAATCCTTGTTTTTCTCTCTAGAATAAACTTCCTATAAACTATAAAATTTTTACCATCTAATCTACTTCTATATTACTACCTTCTTATTTCATCCATGCTAGATCATCATCACTTTCTTGTACTCTATCCTTACTTTTCTCAGGTTCCTCACTCTATCTTTCCTCAATGTGAACTTTTCTTTGTCATCTCCTTTCATTAAAACCATCAATACTACTACTCCTCTTAATCACAACTTCTTTAAATTCACTTTATTTATTCCATCTCGTCTAATTTTGTAACTCTCTTTCTATCTCTAAAGTCTTCTTATAGTCCTTTTATTATGGATTTTCCATGTTGGACTCAAGTTCAAGATCTACCTTTTAATCTAATATTCATTATCCCTTATATTTCACACCCCCCCATGAAACCCAAAATAATTACTCCATATGGAAGGGAATAGGTACCATTGGTTTATCCACAATCAAAATCTTAATGAGCACAGGAAGACATTGCATGAATTTTCCTTTTATCCCTCTCATAAATAGATCCTTTTCCACTTCAAATGTTATGTAGAATTATACTATGAACTCTATGATATACCTGTCAATGGTCAAACCCAACCAATGATCTATCACATGGGTTTAGCTAGTGTTTAAGGCCTGATGCTATTTGATCTTTGCTTCTGACCACATAATGTTAGTAGTCACATGAGATATGAAATAATGGTATTCTATATGAACCAACTAATTAGATAGCAATCTAGATAGTTCATACCATAATATCTCATAAATTTCACTATAAATATGTTCTTGCATAATATATTGTAAAGAACACCCTATTCTTTGAGCCTTCTCCAAAGTACTTGATGATTTTATGATATAGCTATTGTTACACATCTCTTTGACTAGGTAAACACCTTAACATATCCTCAAATAGTGAGTTCTAAGCTCACCCTACCATTATTAATAGATTTTCTTTCATTCACCATAGCATACTAATTATAGGGACAACTCTTTTAATTTGAAGAAGAACTTGTGGTAAAGGATAAATCATTCAAAGGTATTAAAATATATACTAGGATCACAAAGGTTTAACACAATATTAGGTAATTTTATGAATGTTTACTTATGTAGATACTTAATGGAAATACTCAAGTGTGAATACATAGTTGTCAACTCTTAGAGTGAAAAAACTTTTAGTAATCAATTAACATAAGAGGACTTTTAACTAGTGAAAGTAATTCATAGAGATATCCTAAAGAATATTATCATTACATATAAATATTATGCAATAACATCCAATTTCATAATAATCATACTATATTACATAGAATACAAAGTTATTTTCATCACAGTTAATATTTTAACACATATCAGTATACAAAAGATATAATTAAAATAGGAAACATAGATCCATCATATTAATCACCAATTATAGATTCTTACTTACAATCCTTATATTATTAGGTACTCATTACACATTCATTTAAAATATCCCAGGTCTACACTCATTTATTTGTGTGTTCATAGGAAAATTTTCTCAAATGGACCTCATACTACGGGACCCAACATCATCCAACAAATTATATTACAATCTATAGTAATATGTAATTATGAAAACTATATTATTATAACCATGATGTCCATACTTGGCATGCAGGTATGTCAACCTATATTTTGTTTCTAAAGATTACATGTACATGATCCCCACTAAAAATAGAATATCATAATAAAATTATTATATAATAACCACTAACCAAAAAGAAACCATGGTCCATATCCATGTGACACATTCATATATTCAAGAGGGTAGTGTACACATTCTCTGGCTAATCATAATTTTTAAACTAGGTTCAAAGATATCATGTTGTATAGTAATACACTTACTAGGAGATGAAATCTAAACATTAGAGGTCTGTGTATTTTTAAAAATATCAATTTTAGTAGTGATAGAGTCAACAAGTTATTATATTTTGCATTATTTTTCAATGTGCATGTTTTGTATTAAAATAATGGTTTGATTTTGGCATTCAAGTTTATAGTTTAAAGCAAGAATATTATTGTATTTCTTATATAATTTATTGATTCATTTTATTAATAATATATATATGTGTGTGGAGAAACATCATGTCTAATTTTTTTTTGATAAAATAAATTATAACTTACCATTTGATAAAGATGTTATGATTAAAAAATTAAATGTAACTTATCAAAGCGTATGTCAACAAATCTTACAAAAAAATGTTAAAATTTTAATAGTATATAACTACTACTTTAAAAAAATCACATCAAATTAGATTTTTGCAAAAAGAAAAGAAAAAATAATTTTTACTTTAATATCTCATGTTGCATGAGAATATTTTAGTTTAAAAAGAGATTTAAATGGCTTTTATATGGGTTTTGAAAAAAAACTAATGCATAAAGGGGAAAAAATAAATAAATAAAGAAAAAAATGATGTCAATATAAAGAAAGGATTTTAAAATTAATCCATGATATTAAATTTAAAAAAACCAAAGGTAAATAAATATTATCAAAAAATAAAATGACATATTTTTAAAAAAAAATTATGGTGTGTTTTGTTTTAAAAATGCAATGTAAGGCATCAAAACTAATACGCCTTGCCACATGTAAAGTTAATAAAGAAATTAAAAATATAGAATAGAATTTATGAGAAATGTATGCCAAAAGAGTTGAAAGAGGAAAATGGATAAAATGGAAGAATTAAATGATACAATTTAGAAGTGAAAACTAATGCACATAAACTGATAATATAGCCAATTCAAGCACAACCAATATGATAAAAAAAAATGACACTAGCAACAAATGACATATTTGAAAGCATTCCACATGCAATAAAAAAATGTTACGAGTGGTATACATAACTGTGCACTAAATTAAAAGTGAAATTTTATTAAAAAACACATAATGAAGATGGGAAAAAAATAAAATTTATTACTACACATTATCAAAAGATGAAACACAGAGAAACCACAACAAGGTTAAATATAAGTTGAGTACAATTGGGACATACTAGGAAAGATGAATAGATAATTAAATAAACAGAATAATAATACTCTTAGTCTTAATGAAGCATGGAAATATGAAAATTTCAAACATAGTGAATGAAGATACCATAAATATTGATAATCATAAGGTCAAGGAACAAAAGCATATGTCAAAAAAATAGAAAGTTAATCATGTTAATCTAAAAGTGGATATATTATTATTTTTTACACAAATTAATAAACAAATGAATGATGATCCCATAAATATTGTGAATTTATAAGAGTAAACAACTAATGTATTTGATTTTTTATTTGAAAGTAATGTGAACAAGTATATTACTAAGTTACAGGTTTTACAATTTCTTGATGTTAGTAATACCAATTAAAAATGATGTATAACCAACTATAAATACAAAATTAACTAAAAAATACTTATTAGAACAACCTAAAACTCAATATTAAATTTTAATTAAGCACATAAATGATTATATGAAATTAATATGTGAGATAAATGTTGAAAAATGCTAGTTTTATTTTCAAGGGTGTATATCCTTGCAAGAAAATTGTCAAAAAGACATATTTCTCCACTAAAAAGCTTACACAAACTCAATATTCAATGTTTAACAATAATTTTCTCTAATGCCATGTAAATATTTATGCTAATATCAATAGATTAAATTTTAAATATAACAATAAAGAATATTATAAACTAAACAATATTTCCTTAATATCAAACAAACCACAAATGCTAGAGACAATATTTTTCAAATGGGGAATAATAAAATAAATAAAAATATGAAATATATTATAATAAGTTCTAATAAGTAACCTGTAAATTTAATCTCAATTAAAAGATAAGATAAAGAGAAAAAAGAATGGATTTTTTACATTAACAAACATCTCAACATAGACTAGTGAAAGAGTGTCTCAAGTATGTAGAATGTGAGAGAAGAGATTTTAATAAATAGATCTATGAATAAATATGAGTTACTTACACAACCTTCTTAGTGTGTTCCTAAAGTCCCTAATATCCATAAGGTGATGGGAATGTGTCTGACAAGTGTGGATGGAGTTACATGTGAATGTAACTCCAAGATTCTATACAAAATGACAAAAGAGGTGTGACACCTCATAAATATGAAATAACATAAATTTATTATAATAGGAAATTCACACATAAAAAATATACTTAAAATTAACTTATATTAGCATAAATGACTTAAGATAAGTTAACTCAAGTAATTTATCTCCAAAACATATGCAATAAATTCACTACATTTGAGTAAAGGTTCATACACACTTGGTTACATGTGCATGGTCATATGCATAAAAATATACAAGAACTTAGTTATAGTTCTCTATATTGACATACATTTGAGATACATCATCTCAAATTAGGCATATAGATGCATATCATTCTATATTAGTTGGTACAAATTTAGGGGACATGATACTAGTTTGTTTACATTAACAAAAGCATAGTATATAGCTAAAGGGAAATTTATTGTCTTTCCACTTAACACTTATAAAATATATGGTCATCATGTGGGATTGGATATTTTCTATTATTATTTTTTTTAATCATGCTTTGTATTCTACATTGAGAAAAACTACATGATTAAGAATGTGTTCATTATGAGTGCATGAACATTATCCATTATATTTGCCTCATACATTTTTGTGTTTATATGGATATAACTTGATTTAACTATAGATAAACATTAAAATTGAACTATAATCCATATGTAGTGGTTTATTCACTTTATATTTGCAAACCAAGTTTGATGGTTGTTTCATTAACATGTGTAGTGATTTATTTTATTGAACCTAACCTGATGATTCTCTATTTTTGATGTATAGTTATTTGGGTTAGTGAAATGTGTAAATTGCCCTTGTTTAATTGGATTTGGGTCATTCTACCTTGACAACCCAATATATTTCATAGTTAGACATGTTTGGGGAGTCATCACCCAAACACTCCATATGATGGAATAAAGAATAAAATTTATCCAAATTTTTAACAAGGATGAATCATCTACCATAAGATTCAAATAAAACATGGTTTCTACCAAAATATAGGTGTAATATAACCCTTTCACTTTAAATGTTTCATATCTCATATTTCACAAATGGACATTGACTAATTCATTTTCTTTATAGGTTTTCATGGATTAAAGTTATATATCTATATCCATTTACAAAATAGAATATTTTTTATACACACGGAGGTTAATTTAATCCTTTTAATCTAGAATTTCTATTACTAAAATCAAATAGAGACATTTCTAAATATTAAAATATAGTCTTCGGTACTTGATAATGACAATCTTCATATATAACTATCACACAATACTTGGGAACTCAAAAAAGGTCCTAATCTATCATCCTTTCATACTTTCATGCTTTGTTATGAGTCAAAACTTCCATTATACTATTTTACACATCTATAGGAACCTCATTTTTTACTTCAAACTTGTTAAATATCATGCATATAAATATCTAGACTCTTAGATTAGTCTACTCATACAAAAATTAACTCCACTATAACTAGTTAATATTTTCATTTGATATTGATTGATTTATGTGGAACTGGCCCACTCTTATAAATTTTTATTTTATAAAATTAAACCCATCCTTAGAGTCATCAAATTTTTTTAGTGTGTTGGTGGTATGAGGAATTATTCGATTGGATCCATAAAAAAATTAAGGTCTCATTCAAAATGGAACTAGAATAACATGATATGCATATATACATCATTACAGATTAATAAAATATACCCTATCATTCCCAAAATTTAAACATAACACTAAGATGGGTCACAATCCAAGTCAAAATAAATCAAAATTAAATTCAAATCAAACTTTTCCAAGTATCAAATTCACATCATTAACTACACATATATAAAAAAGAAGAATAATTTAAAAACCACACTATGTGGGAGAACTACGTTTGGCTTCATTTACCTTATTAAATTATTAGATACATAGGAAAAAATCAATAATTATATGGGGGTGATTAGGTTCAGCTCACCCATTACACTTCCCCCATTTTTAAAAGGCTATATCTCTCATAGGAGCATCTAGGATTTCAAGGGAAAAGAGCCTGATTTCTAGATCTACATGTGTCATTAGGGCTTAAGATTTTAAAAATAGAGTAAATAGAGTCTTAGGTGATTGTAAATTCAGTATTCATTAATTTTACATAGGTCAATATTAATGCACTAGTTAATATCAACCAATGATATTAAACCAAATATATGGAATCAACCCAAAATAATAAATGAATTAGTTTCAAAACCTAATGAACCACTTGGTTTCTTATCTCTAATTTTCACTTTCAATATATAGTCATATTCATATAGTTTAATATAAAATATAAATCATGATTTCTTTATTATATTATATAATTATCATATATTCATATTGTTATCACTATGGAGTGCACCTTGATTGAAGATGTTCAAAACACACCTTCACTCTAGGTGATATAATGGGAGCTTCTTAGAGTGTGGGTGAGTCTAAATTGAGAATAATCTCTAGAGTGTGTTGGTTCCCTCAGGATTTATCAATTAAATCTGATCTACTATAATTTTTGGGATGAAAGGAGGAAGGGAAAACTGAAGGAAATCCTATTTAAATGGGGTGATGGACTTGAATTGCTTATATTCTCTAAAAATAATTGAAACTGATTTACACATATGAATTAATAAAATTACTATTTTGCCCTTAAGCATAAATATTTTAGATTAAGGGTTGAAAGGATTTGGGATCACAAAATTTCTTTTACCTCTTTAAATGACCTACAAAATTTGACATAGAAAATAATAGGTGAGGAAGGGACCTGCCAAAAGGAGATATAATCTCTCTTATATGCTAATACACAATTAAATACACACTATTATCTATCAAAACTAATATGCAAAAAAAAAGTCTTCTATATTGATGTATGGTCAAGATTACAATTTCTTCTTCTGCTCTGGGAATGATTTTATAATAATGGCTTCCTTAAGCAAATATATATGTGTCTTGAACCTAATTACAACTAATGTGGTGTTTAAAAATGGGAAGGGTTAGTCTTGGTTGACTAGCTCAAGAGTAACTCCTTTTACAATGTTTTTTAATAATCATTAAAAGCTTATCCCTTTATAAAATTTGCATGCCTTTCAAACTTTGGCATAGGAATATGGATGGTGGGCCCAAGTTTGACAAGTCAAAATTGTTTTCATGGAATGCTACACCAATCTTCAAAAGGAAACTCTACTTGATATGTTTGAAAGTTGAGGTAAAACAAGAGAAAGTCCTCCTTTGCATGAAAACCAAGAGTGTATGTGGCAAGGTTTGACAATTCAACTTAATCTAACTCCATCTTGCATTAGATGATAGTACACCAATACCTATGTGGATAAATTTATCTTGAAATAAGTTTTAAGTGTTGAAATCCTTCAATTAATAAGATAAACAAGAATAGATGTGGCATTTGACAATAATTCAACTGAAACTCAAGACTAGTCCACTCCAAATGGCCTCCACTTACATGAAAATGGACCCTTAAAGAGTGAGATAAACATGAAATCCTCATGAAATAGAATCAAAGTGGTGTTTAACTCAAAAAGGAAAACTTTGAATAGCCATATAATGCCAAACTCAAACTTGGTTACTTGATCAACTAGGCATATTAGGCCAAAAGACCTACTAGCCTATTTTTGCACTTGGACTCCATGAAACCTAAAAAAACAAAAATAAAAAACCTATAACATATTTATTCATCATAAAATATGTGATTTTGATGAGAAAACCCTCACCATTTAGTCAACAGGGTTGACTAGGCATATTTTGCCTCATTTTCTAATAGATTGGCCATTTTTATCAAGCTAATAGAAACACTTCTAGGATGAATAAAAATTCCTAGGTTTTGAGCTCCATTAATTATATTCCATTGATCTACCTTGTATTTCATTTTACATGCTTTTTTACACAAAAAACATCATTTATACCCTAATCTGAATAGCTTTATGCATAAAATTTAATTTATGGAATCTTCTATCAGTTTAATTTATTTTTGAATTTTTTTTATTTTTATCTAAGATTATTTGATGGAATTAAAATCCAATTTTCTCAAAACTAATTTTTTAGTTATTTAAGAGTGTTTTAAAGATGAAACTTCAAATTGATGATTCATGAAGTACAGACCTCCAAATACTGAACCACTTAAATTTATATTCATAACATTAACCCATATAACATTAATAAAAATATTGGTCTCCCATGAAAAAGATATGAAAAGTTACCATGTGAATGAATTTTTCATGTGGGGAATTGATTAAATTCTAAGATACTTAAAATCTTAATCATTATTAATAAATCACATCCCATAAATTTATCTCAAATGTTCATGAATTATAATTTCATATTGGTCCTCAAAACATACTAAGAGTGTTCAGCGCAACTCCACACGTGGTGAACGAAACGAGCATCTGAACAAGAGGTCTAGAAGGGTGCCTAGAACTATAAAAAGTGAAAAACTTAACTATGATGAAAATAAATACTTAAAATATTTTAAAACCCTAAAAAAATCTTTATGTGACCCATACTATTCTATCAAAACACTTTTAAAGTCACTTTCCCTGAAAAGTCAAAAAATGCCTTTTTGGACTAAGTGCCTATTTGCTTGCAAAACACTGTGTGAGCATGTTTTTCATAAAAATTGGAGATTTTATACTCTATATATGTCTTATTATGATGTAATAATAACATCCCGTGATTATTAATCTTTTAACTTGCACTAGAAGATTTTGTATCACTTTGGAATGAAGGATGTTCCAATGATGACTCCAAATGAATAAGATGAGGTTTGAAAAAAAATATTGAATATTTTAACTGATAAAATGGCCATTAAATATTTTAATATTTTTACCCAACTAATTATGACTCTATGCACAAAATTTTAAGTCATGAATCCACCTGTAGCTCCCAAAATCTTTAATTTTGACCTCTGTGCATGGTCTGTCTACATTTTGATTGATTTTTCATGATTTGAAGTTGAATTTCATATATTTATATGTATTTAAATTCAAAATAATATTTTTATGTCTAATTATTCCCTTAAAATTTTTATAAAACTCCTCTACCCCTATTTTCAAGCATATTAAGACCCTGAAACAAGTCAATAAGGCACGAAAAATGATTGAGTTTTCACTTTAAGAGATGGATATTGATAAAGTTTGATATTTTTAGTGGTAATAAAATATTAAAAATATATTATAATACCATTTATTCCAAGAGATATTTCTTCACACATCTCCACTATGGCAATTTGACTAGTTTTAGGCTTTATACATCTTGAACTAGATACATTCTGTACAATGGCTGTGTGATATTATCCTTGAAGGGATATAAATATCCTTGTGTGACATGACTATTTTTATGTTTTATTTATCCCAAGGAATATCCAACACCATTGGATTACCATCATACCAAGACTATCCATCACTTAACCCTAAACCTTCTTGAGGTCTCCTTGCTCAAAAGCTTACTTGGCTATAGGTCTCTTTAGTGATGGTTGTAGGTATGAATTATTTTATCTATGATGGACACAACATATTCAATGTTAGTTTCCATGATCAGTTAACAATGACCACTACCTTGTGAGATTATCAAAACCCTCTAAAATTCCAATCTTTGATAGATTTATAAACTTGACTATAGGTCAAGTTCTCAAGAATGCCTATAGGTTCTTATTTATATTAGTATGCTATTATTAAGTGAACATATTTAAATACATGCCGTGAATATTTGAAATAAAAAATAACCATTCATTGGCATTTATCCTTACAATGACTATAGGCATGATTCATTAAGTCTTGTAGATGATGTTTGAAGGTCAATTTGGTTGTGTGCACCTTTGAGAGTCAACCCTTTATACATTTGAATTTATCATAATTCACAACCTCCTTTCATTTCATTTTTTGATATCTCAAATCATAAAAAACCCTCAATTAGCATTTGACTATGTTTCTTGATATTTGATAGCTATAGGTAGGGTTTCATAACTTATTTATAAATATTGACCATGATTGAAACTCTGAGAGCTTGAAAACCACTATACCCTCTTAACAAATGAAAACTCAACATGAAACTAGTTAGGAACTAGTGTATCACCTACTACTTGGAAACAAAACACTTCATTACAACCTATACCCCTACCTCTGTTGTAGTTTAGCTATAGGGTTTCATATTATGTTAGAGGTAATCTTATCATTGTTGGAAACTAATCCTTACTTCAATAATTTGATTTTTTAGGCCAAAAATCTCAACCATCACCTTTAGAAACAAACTATCTTCTTGGAAAGAAAAATCCTTCACCTTTATTCTAAAGTTGGCTATGTTTTTCCTTTGAAAGTCTTATACAGACTAAGTTTAATGTCTAAGAGTTCTTGGATGGTTATAAAAAAACATGAAGTGTCAATGATAAGAAAAAATTCCCTCATTAAATTCCAAAGATCTTCCAAGCTTAACCATTTCACATAAATGTATTAAACATGGGAAACCTCCCTTATCCCTATGACTTTATTTGGTTGTAGGGTTTCATCTTTAGGTTTGTATGACAATGTTCATTCTCCTTGAGAATAAAACATGATGTTAAAACCCAATAATAATTAAATTTTACCCCAAAATCCCCTTTAAGTTTGAAATAAAACCCTCACTTTCCCTTTAGGTTATCAACTACAACCTACTCATATACCTTGTAGATAGGTCTATGCATGTGACAACTGAGAATGGTTGTAGATGCTTTATTCCCAGGTGACTATAGGATGAAATGAGATTTAGGTGAAACTATACTATCCCATTTATGCCTAACACATCATTAATTATTAATTATATGCCATCTCACTATGGATTCCACACCTTATATCAAAGCATACTCACATTTCCAAGAAGGTTTATAGATGAGCAAAACCCTAGCCAATGTGGATATGTCTATATAGGCATATAGGGTGTTGATTTAGTGTCTATTATTAGATCCATTAAGCCTCATATGAACTATAGGTTCTCATTTCAAACCTTTTGATCATACTCTCAACACTTAATCGCTCTTTGAGATGATGAAAACCTTTCAAACCCTCAAAGCATCCGTATAGTATCAATGACCTATTTACTTTAGCTTATTCAAAGTAGCAGATGTAGGTCCTCATTAGGGTGACTACAAGTACATATATGGAAAAGGATAATAATATTTATTACACATTTTTTTACTGATTAAAACATAACCTACAATACCATAACAAATCCCCTATGGTTTTAACTATGATGCTTAGTTAGGATGATGAAGCTCCTTTAATTACAAACACATACACCTATAGGCCTATAGGTGCATTATGGAAATGTAAAAAATAATTTATTCTTTTAGGCCATTGATTTGAATTTACCTTTGATTTTAATTAAAATTTACTCGAATTTACACATCTTATATCAACATGACACCCCACAATTCATTAAGATAGTCTCTTTTATGCTTGGCTTGATGATTCGTAGTGGTGTCTTTAGTATGGATAATAACTTATATATAACCTTGAATGATGGATTTAAGGTAAATTTTGACCCAAATTTCAATACTTGTATAATATTAAAACATTTTTATATATCTTAAAGGAGATATTCTCACCTAGATCCATGGTTTATGTTTCTCTTGATCCTTCATGATAATAATAGTCTATTGTAGGTCACTATCAGTGACTGTATAAGATATTGCTTAGTGTGTACTCTTTATCATGTTCATGAATGACCTTCACCCTCTTATATTATGTGTCAAGGTCTCACCATAACTACCTATCTTCATTATCCCTTATTGACCAATATTTCTCTATAGCTACCTGTTGTAGGTCATTTTTTGACTATATATGCTTTGACTAGCCTTACAAACACTCCTTGTCATACATATTGATCCTTGGTTAAATTTTAGCTCCTTGATGGTGGTGAATTGGAATGGAGGTGGAGTTTTAAGGATGAGTGAAGTGTAAGACAATTAAACCAAGATGGAGGAGTTGAAAATGGACAAAAACATAGTATTAATGTTGTTCTTAGGCAGTGAGGTGTGGATAGATGAGATGGAGATGGGAAAGGAGGGAAAAGAACATGACAAAAGAAGGGGAGGGATATTATGAAAAGGTATACAAAAATATCATAAAATTACAAGTTAAATACCATTTAAGGAGGGAATTAAGCCAAAAATGAAACATATTATTCATCATAAAACCTTAAAATATGCAAAAAATGATCATATTATGTTAAAGAGGCCCCTTGAATACACCCTTAAAGCATGGATATGTTCACTCATAACCATGGAATAAAATAAAAATTGAATAATTTATCTTGAAAATCATGAAAACCTTAAGGAAACCCTAAAAAAATGAATTTATTGAAATTTTGAAGCTAAAATCTTCTCTTTAGACCATACAATTCACCCTTGCAAGCCTGCCTATAGTGCAAATTGACTATCTAAATTTGAGACATTTGTTTGAAATTGAATTTAAATAATAAAAACTTAAAAATTACATGTAAGGGTATCAAAATACCTAAATAATATTAAATATTTTGAATTTTCCCAAAATTATGTCCAGGTGAAGAGAAAATGAAGAAAAACAATTGCCTTTCTGGTTGTTAGGTAGTAGAATTTGCCTTGATTTCAACTAGATGGTTCATGATCATGGAGAATAAAATTGAGAAACCACTAAACCGTCAATATTCCCTATAATTCTTGTTTATTTAGCCTAAATTTAAGAGCTTTACCCTCCTCCAATCTATACCAGCAGAGAACCCATAGGCATGTCTCTCTGTGCCAAGAAGCAAGAAATCAAAAGGAAGCTAGTTTAGGGACTATATGGCCATGCAAATACTTTAAACTATTTTTTAAGATTTAATATAATTTTAATATGATATCTCATACCCTAGATTTTATGGAACCCATACAAATTCTATACTCTTTTTGTAAAATATATGAAAATAAGTTATCTACTCCTTTTAAAAGGTAATTCTCCCTCTCTACCACTTACAATGGAAGTTTTGACAATCATTTCATTCCAAACATGCATATTTTAATATTTTTAACCTTTTATTTGGAAAATTTGTCATGTGGGAGTCCAATTGGGGGCTTTTTTTGCTATATAAGATATCAAAAGACCTTTTTATGAATTGAAACTTAGGACTTAAGCTATTTTGATTTCTTTGAACACATTTAAAAATATTTTGGAATGATTTAATTACTTTTAAAATAATTTTTGATGATTTTAACCCCATTTATGGTAATTTTGACCCAAATTTGCACTTTTAGACCATAATTGACCAATTTGACCAGCTACATTGGGAAATTGATCATTTTGGGAAATTTTCAGCTAATAGTGGTAATAATTTTGCCTTGACAAGAAAAATTACTAACAGATATCAAATTATAAAACTAGATATCCATATTTTATATTCATATATATGCTTGAATGCCATATCTATTGATCTAAATTATATTTGAAAGTTATATCTTAATTAGATTAATCTCACTAATTAGTCCAAATTAGAGTTAAAAAAATTACTTTATTATATTTAGCTAAAGTTCATACCCCAATTTTGAAGATACATAAATACATGTGCAACAGTTCACTCACATTTGGTTGAAGGAAGTAGTATATATTTTTAAGCTCTATAAATCTTGTTACATTAAAATTATTTGTAGAAACTTCCCTTTTAACAACTATATCAACTAAAACACCATTCTCATTGAACACAATCAATTTTTATCATTATTATTTGTAATTTATGAATAATAAACTATTTTAATATAAATAAAAATCAATAAAATTAATTATAAACAATTTCATCCAAATGATCAAATTTTATCTAAATATGCAAGAGAAATCTCATGAAAATAATCAATAATAACTGCAAGATAAATTTCATTTAAATTTCAATTTCAATAAAAATATCTTGTTTATATATCTTATTATAAAAACTACAAATAGGTAATTTTTCTCATAAATATAATTTAATAAATTGAAGATAACTCAACCAAAGTCACTTTTATATAGCTTACAATAATACATGGAGATCAATAAAATATAACTTAATCAAGTTATGTCACTTTTTTATATAGATTGATTTAATCAATGAAAATTAACTTAATCAAAATCATTAATGGTTTGTTTACATGTTTCAAAAAATTGAAACCTATTTGGGTGTCACCCTACATGCTTCATCCACATACATAATTGTGTGAATAGTTTCCTATCAGAATGCAGTGTTGTATCAAATTTATGGCTCTAAGGAAATTCAAAGAAAATATAATCTTTCATGCCACAAAAATATCATGTTTTATCATCTATAAAAAATAAGTTTTCCAATTATTACATGTGTTTAGACTTGTATATAGCCAATTTCATGTATTTTTAATGTATAATGGAAAAAAAATCATTTTATTTATTCTAAAAGTTTTGTTACTTAGCTTTCATTGTAATATCCCCCACATAAAAAAATTTAAGAAAAATAGTAAATTTAAACTAGTGAATGAAGAGAACAAGTACTCTTGAGTGTATATAAATAAATCATAACCTAATATCCAAAAGGTTCTTTGGAATCTTTATCAAGTCAGGTCTGTTTACACATAATATTTTTAAACTTTAAAATTTACTAATTCTTTATCTCTTAAAAGAACTTGTTGAGTTTCTATCTCTCTAATTTTAAGCCTTAAAAGGTGAACTGGAAAAGGGGTGGGAATACCTTTGGTTCTTCACAATATTTTTGGTCAACTCTATAATTACCTAAACCCATTACAAATCCCACTTATTTAACTCCCCAAGCAATCCAAACCTTATCCATACATTTTCCTAAGCATTTATCCTTTCAATAGCCCATAATTAAGAAAATACCCACTTTTTATACTAATTCAGCCAAGATGATATTCTTAGAAAGGATTAAACACATGTTACAAAATTAATTCAAATTGCATGACTTAGTTCAAAGACTAATAGTAAATTTTTATAAATAACAAGATCGAGTTGGCCCATCTTATCAACTAAAATTTTGTAAGGATTAAATATTATCCATTTCTATCGATATAATGCTCAATTCAATCGAATAAGAGGTGAACATTCATTTTCCCAATGTTATTACTTGTAATTCTACTAATTCTATACTTTAGAAGTCATTGATTAAGGTTTTGCCTTGGAAGGAAGATAGCTTATCTTGTGGGAAAGAATTGGATGGAAAATATGAGTATTTGTGCCTAAATATATTCCTTAAAAATCCACAACAACCTCTTGCAAAGTGTATACACTCCCATTTTATTACTTCTCTATTAAAATTGAAAATTAAATGATTTCCTATAGTTACACACAAACTAGTCTAAATTCATCTATTCATATAACATACTCATTTGAATTCACCTTGAATCATATCTAAGTGGGATAATTCACCATATTATATCTTTTCAATTATTATTTTGGTCATTTTATTTGGTCAGTTATTCTACACTAATCATTTCACTAATTCCCCTTCACTAATCAATTAATACATTCACTTCCCTATTCTAAATCATTCTTCTAACCAAACTTCCCATATTGTACTAATGAAATTGATATTTTATTAATTGAATTAATAATTATTATAATTATAGTTCTTTCCAAATGGAATTATAATTTCTTTTCAACTGTTAATTCCTCCTTGCCTTTCCAAAAGGCATCTTCATTTAAGAAATCATCTTGAGATCCTATGGAATATTTTTTGTGAGCCAATAAATTTACTATATGAATTAATAATATTCAAGATTATTCTCTAACCTTCATCTTAGATTCAAGATTAAGGGCCCACAATTAATATTGTAAAATATTTTAGGGAAATATTGTCAACCCTTAACATTGGAAACAAGATGAATGGCTTATGTTGATTATCCATGTGCTTTCTTGAGAATGATTCTCCACCCTTCATATTGGAAACAAGATGAAGGGCCAACAATGACTTCCAAAAAGATATTATGAGGATAATCCTCCACCCTTCATCTTGAAAACAATATTAAGGGGTCATATTAATCCTTATTTTATAGTTTCAAGATCCATCTTTCACCTTTCATATTAAGCAAGATGAAGAGTTCACATTATCAATCCATGTGTTGATATATGTGAATTGTTGAAGATTACTTTAAAGCCATTATTATTGTAGCCAATATGAAGGTTCTTCATTGATCTTAATTTGTTTAAATAGACCTCATCTCATTATAATTTACATGTTCAATATATATAATGAAGTGGTGATATATTCTCAAGTCCCCTTGTGCATCACCTTTTTAATTCTTGATCAAATTAAACTAGTCCATGGCTTCAATGAATATGTCTCAACATGAATTGGCATTGATAAATACCATCTAACAGCCCATCTAAGTTGAATCATATACAGATACATTTCTAATTAAGATTTGCATTCTTTTGGTTTAAATATTATGTATTATTAGCTAATATTATTTTTCATTTACCTGGTGTTTTATAGACATATCTAATATTTTTTAAAATATTTTTTGTCAATAATCTTATGTACACATATGGAATGCACAAAGAATCACTAGAAAAAGGAAAAACCTATTATATCACTAGAATGGGATTGAATAACAAATGACAAGATTGGAATGATTGGTTTAGATAATAAAGGATGATAAGTGAATAGTAAATATCCAACTACCATGTTACATGGGAACCAAATTTCCAATCATTAAAGTGTCACTAAGATGATATGACAAGATATTTTATAAAACAAGGCTCATAACAACTTGCACTTTCTTATTGAGATCAAGGTGGGAAGTAAAAATTGGACCAGTGTACGATGAAGAGAAAGATGGTTTTAAACAAGGTAAAATTATAAATATGATGGAAACGGAACATATTTAAATGCATAAAAGGATGATCCAAAGTTTCAAGGTTCTTGTAGATAATAAATTATTTACACATGATGCCCAAAACCTAGTTTTCATCATGGTACTTGTCCAAGGTGCCACAAACATTATTTTCACCATTGGACAAATTATTTATCTTTCACTTTTGATTGCTTTGGAATTTCAACTTAATGGATGATTAAGAGATGCACAATTTTGAATGTTAGAGCCGAAAACAAGTCATTTGATGTAATGGATACCATTGGGTCCATGATTACACTTTCTCCTTTTGTTAAAGAGTATCAATTCTTCATTGAAAATCTTCTTTTTCTAGTGTATGATTATTTTGATTCTAAGATGATATGTGTCATTAATGGACCCAATTCCCCTTCTTACATTAAAATCTATTATTATATTTATAATCAAATCCTTGCACCTAATTTATTCATGTAACCAAACAAAATCATTTATCTAAAACACTTCATATTACACCATAATTGGTATCACACTCTATTGTAGGGGTTATGATGGAACTCTTCTTCACTATTTAACTATAGGATAATATGAATTAGAGATTAGGGGAAATAATAAATGAATTTTTGGGGCACACACTAGTAATACCCTCTATCATGTCAAAAATATGGTGATCTTATTCATGCTCCAACACAAGTACTTCAAACAGTAATAACTACTTGTCTATTTTCAACATGGGAGCTTGATATCATATTATATATTAACACTAATTATTAAAATATACATAAGCATATCCTTACCACTACTAAATATTTTACTAAATGGGTAAAGGCAATCCCTCTTAATTACATAACTAATAAATAGATT
Source organism: Torreya grandis (assembly GCA_037957365.1). Taxonomy (NCBI): domain Eukaryota; kingdom Viridiplantae; phylum Streptophyta; class Pinopsida; order Cupressales; family Taxaceae; genus Torreya; species Torreya grandis. The sequence continues at coordinate 2,781,943 of JARHVA010001322.1, read as the reverse complement.
TTTAAATTCATCCTAAATCACATCACTTGCCATTATGGCATTCATTCCATAATAATATCAAATAATATAATAACATTTAGAAATGAGGATGTCTCTACCCTCAATTCCAAATTCCATGTCAAGCACAAGTTTTCCACTCCTTATTACCCTCAAGGTAATGGCCAAGCCAAAGCATCTAATAAAACTCTTATAAAAATCCTCAAAAATACTGACTAAATTTGGTTGTGATTGGCATTTGAAAAATATTCCCTCCCTTGGAGGTGTATTGTACCAATGTCTGCACTCCTATTGGTGCAACTCCCTATTCCCTAGTTTATGGATATAAAGCAATTATTTATATTGAGATCAATTTAACCTCTTTGAATATTTCACTACAATATATCTTTGATGAATAAGACTATCAAGTTTCTAGATTTTAGAGTTGGAATTCTATATGAGAAAAGGATAGACTCCCTTAATCACCTCAAAGCCTATTAGAATCATCTAAGTTGGGATTAAAAAAACATTATCTCTCAATAATTTAAACTTGGTGATCTTGTGCTCAAATAAATTAAAATAATATGAATTATATATGGGAAAATAAAGGTAAGTTTAAACCTAATTGGTTAGGTCCCTTAATTGTTACAACTAGATTGGGTGTATCTCATATATATTAGCTACTTCAGAAGGTGACAAATTAGATGAGGCAATCAATATTATGCATCTGAAGTGATTTCATGCTTAATTTATTTCACTATTTTCTATAAATGTTCTTATTTAGGGGAATCTCTATTCCATTATGTCTTCCCTATCTTTTCATTCATTGCTTAGGGTCATCTTTTCACTATTACTCATTTCCCTTTACTATTAACACCCTAATATAATTAAAATTATCCAGTTACAATAGGTGAATCAAAGAAAAGAACATAACAAAATTGTATAATAGTTTTCATTGGACTATCTTGCAGAAGAAATGTCACAATGTGGAATGTCATGATTTTCTAGCTTGTATGACTTATTTTCCCTTTGAGTTCCTAAAAATTTATGTACACACTCCATCATTTACCCCCTTTTCATCCCAATTATTTATTTTAAAGTAATAATTCTTATCTTAATCCAATTTTTTTTTGAATTTATAATCCCTTAATTACTCATGTATGTATAACCCTTTCACATTACTTGTTCATTATTGAGTTCATGCACCCATGATCCTCTTTTCCTTTGATAGGTGTTTCTAGAGTTTTATATTCTATTTTTTTATATTCTTAGGTCAAAATGATATTATTTATATCATATTCCAAAATATCCATAGAAAATTTCAAATATTCCAAAAAAATCCCTAAATAGTTCAAATATTTCAAAAATCCCTCAAAATCAAAATACTCCCTGATGTATGACTCAGTATCCCATAAAGTTTCCCCATTTATGCCCATCTCTAATGTCACAGAATTGATTATCTGTAATATTTTACTTGAATTGGATTTTAAATTACTTGTAGTTAGGTGGCATATACTAAAGTACCTCATAGGTGATTTTCATTTCCTCATGAATATGACATCTCAAAAAATGGGACCAACTTCCAACACTCTCACCATTTTAAGACCATTTTAATTCCACTCTCTCACCATTTTTTGAGAATTTTAATTCCACTCTCTAACTTTTTTTTGAGTTAAATCTTACTCTCTCACCATTTTGTGAGTTTAACCATCGAGCCTCATAAACATTTCTATCTTGTTCTTGATCATAATTATAATTTTATGTGCCCAATTTTTTGTTGAACTACAATGTCTTAAGGTCCAATTGGAATTTTTAGGTAGTAATTAGTTCTCTAAGGTTAGCTCAGCCATCTCTTGTCCCATGCTCTTATCTTGTTTTGTGCATATCTCTTTCTATGTTGGCAAGCTTATTCCTTATACACTCTCATATTTTTTTGAGTCCTTTCAAATGTTTCTTCCAAAATATAACTTATTAAATTGTCATTGATTTTATTCTTTCCCAAATACCTAAGAGAAATAAATTTGGTGTGAAGTCCATATAACTATTTAGGCAATGTCCACTTGTGTGAGGCATTTGGTGTCAACTCAGCCATTCTTCCTTATTATTCTATTACCCCTTCCCTAGTCATGATTATTTTATTCTTGATTTCAAAGAGTAATGCCTTATTGTCACACACTAATTTATAAAATAATTTTTTATTTACTTTAGTTGTATGTTTGTGTGTTGAATATTTGTTTTCTTATTGATATGTTATTTGTTTCTCAATTTCTTTAATTTAGTAAATTATAATTTTCACTTAAGTCTTGATTATTTATATCATGATTTTGAGTTATAAACATTTGTATATAACTTATAATTAATTTAAGTGAATTATGTTATATATTTAAATCTTGGTTTTCCATATAATGTTTTAAGTTTTATATATTTGCATTTTGCATTGAAATTTACATGTATTGACAAATGAATTTTATGATGGTCCTTCCTAGATTATGATGCATATTGTCATGTTAAATATGAAAAATAAAGTCTAAAAAAGTTTTACATGTAAATTCCATAAATTAAATACATATATACATACATACATACATACATATATATATATATATATATGTATATATATATATATATATAATCTAATCATCAAACTAACAAAAAAAATGATCATCTCATCAATACTAATATAAGGAACATCTATAAATTAGAGTCATATCAAGTATGTCTAATCTATGCAATAGAAGCATACACAAATGAAATAATAATATCATAAGATAACCATAAATATCATATATAAAAGTGAAAAAATGTCCATATATACATAAAAATGGGTCATATATATCAAAAGAGAAAACATGTACATCTCAGATGATAAAATTGCATCATATAAATTAGTATATCTTATCGATCAAAAATGAAAATATATATCTCAAATAGTAAACTCTAGCTAAGCCCATATCTAGTAGATATATTATATGGATCACCATGATGATAAATATCATCTATATTATCCCATGGTGGGGTCAACTATGTTGGAAGACCCATTGATGGTGATCAAGGAGGTGGCTAGGTTACTAATCTTGTTAATGAAGAAGTCCTATGAGATTGACTAGATCTGGATGTTAAACATTAAATGCATTACTCTTAAAAATTAGGTCTCCTAGCTACATGTAGTAAAACTACCTAATATATACTTAAATAATACTAATCCTCATCATTAACCTAAAGGATCTTATCAAAATTATGTAGAAAGCCTCTATCTGCCACAATAATGTAGTCCTCATCAATCTCTACCTGTACTCTAGCTAGATCTACCTATGTTGTATCTCTTTCAACTTAAGTTTAATCCTAATCTACTAGAGTAGAGTCTCTATGAGTAATAACCTAATATTGGAACTATACTATAAAATCTCACTCAAATCATGTATAATTAATATTAGTGATAAGTTGTACTTGTATCTAATGCATCCAACTCACCTATGTTGATAGTTTAGATATATCTATATAATATACACTAATCTAGCTATGATATGTATACAATTATTATGATAAATTATCTAATCACACCTATAACCATGTGATTTCAATCTCTCTATCATTAATATCCTACCTCAATCTATAAATTAAATCTTGAGTATCACAAGGAACTACTAGTATAGATGTGTCAACCTACCAAACATATCATTTCATCTACATACCCAAATATTTACATACCACATCCACATAAACCATCTCCTCATTTGAGCCTATCTCTACCTCCTACACATACTCTATCTCAACCTCATCTCACTCCTCTCCCTCATCTCCCTCATCCTCTCCCTCCTCATCTACATACTCTACCTCAACCCCATCTCCTTCCTCTCCCTCCTCCTCTCCCTCTTCATCTCCCTCCTATTATCTAACCTCCTCCTATGATATTATATCTACTTACATCATTATAGGACCATGTTATTGAGCACATAATGGATTCTATGTTAGATAATCTCCATAAACTAGTCCCTAATTTCCACATAGTCAAGTAGTCAATCTCACTAGATGATAGTAAGCCAACCATGTTGCATATTACTTAGTAACACACACATATATTGGAATTACTTCATAATCCAAATCCACCTATGGAATTTACCCAAATATAGCTCATGTCTCATCCTAATTAGGTGTCGGTCCCCACTATCATGTCTTTCTAACTATATGTGCAAACTAGTGATGTCTTATAAGTACATCACGTTGTATCCAAAATTATCATTATACCCTATCAATACTATAGTGATATATGTTGTAATAATACCAACCAATAATATAACACATAGTGATCATAAAAATCATGTAATTTTCATCTTCTTCCCATTAAAAATAAATATCTAAATATGGTCTCAATATAATATTTACATTTATCATGTCATCTATCACTTTGTTATAGTATAAAATCTCTCTTTGGTACCTCCTATACTTGGGACCCACATGATACCATCCTATGCCATACAATCTTCTAGTCCCCTCTATTATTTTTTCCCCACAAGTCTCTCAATACTTATATTCTCATATGTCTAAAATTGGAATAGTGTCAATAGACCAATGTTACATCCTACCTGGTATACAACATATTAAAGATCATAATATAGCTATGACATAATATATAGTCCCCATGCAGAAACCATTATATCCTCTAGCATATCACCCATAATTTCTCCTAAATCCACATGAAAATATTGATTACTCTTGTCAGGAAGTATAATGTCATTGACCACAACCATAAGAAATATAAATGTTCTATTAAAAAAAATACTGACACATTAAACTCTATGGACCCATCTCATGGTATATCCATGATAAGATTAATATAATCAATATCCATGTATCCACCCTGAATCATTTCAATTATAATAGGTCCTATTAAATAATTTAATGCATCATGTTTATGATTCGAGGCAAGATAACATAAGGGATGTCCTCTGATCAGTAACCATAATATCTACTAGACATCTTCTAAAGTGATAGTAACCTCCCTTATACATAAATATAACTTATAAGTGTTTGATCTCTATCACTCTAGTTAGGCAATAATTAATGCTAAATCTACTTTGATAGTTGATATATTAGCCATGTAGGAGGTTAATTATTTCAAAGAACATAGGCATGTCACATGTCCATATTATTGGTTATCATATAAGCTATAAATATCTCTCACAAGTTATTAACACCTCAACTCACTCTTGTAATCTAGTCAAATTTGTTATGGTCAGTTATTTCTCACTAATTAAATCACATTTATAATTAATAATCTTATGAAATATCTCATATAATCCTATGTAGTATTGGTAATAATTTTCTCATTCTCTCCCTATTATATTTTTTTCATCTATGCTATTTGGATGTTTTCACCATTTTTTGGTGAATTTACCATTTAGCAAGATCATTTCACCATTTCTAATGATGAATTAATTTCTAAACAAAGTTAAAATGATTTCATCATTTTCATGATGATGTCGACATTCACCATAACTATTTCATCATTTTCTCAATTATGTTCTTGTTCTTAACATCATATTCACTTATTGGTTAATTCATCTTTCTACTAATCAATTTCAATATTTATATGGGTCATTTCACCATTTTATCAGCCAATTCATGCTTTATATATTCAATTTCATCATTTGGATGGCATCAAAGGTATTTTAATGTTTTCATCATTTTAATGATAAATTAACTATTTAAATAAACCAATTCATCATTTTCATGAAATTGCTCTATGCCATTTTGACATTTTGTGATATCACTTTTATCAACTACCAATTCACTATTTTGATAGTTGAATTTGCTATTCTCTTGACCAATTCCCTATTTCCATAGATGAAATCACTGATTGCGTGGGCAAATTTACTATTTTGAAAACATAATTTTATTTTTATTTTTCCTACTAAAAATAATTAATACATTTAAATGATAAATTCAAAAATACAAGTGTACTTATTAGTGGTTTAGCTCCCTATGACCATCTATGCTCTTAAACATAGTCTGGAAGCACCCTCAAACATAGTCTACTAGCCAATATTTCTAGGTCACCTTTATAAAAAATTTCAAAAGTAAATTTTGAAATGATAGGGTGAAAATGAACCAAAATTCCATGCCAAGGTGAATCTGCAGCCTTTTATTTCAAAATTTAATCCCCCATGCACTTTTTTCTTCTTTGGAAGCTCATTTTTAGCCTTAGTATCTATTTTTATTTCCATTTTCACCAATTTATTATTTTTTAATCCTCTTATATCATCTATACACTATTATTTCATTATTTTGAGGGTTCACTCATCCTTTTTTCCTTGAATATCCCCTCAAGGGGGCATCTAGAACATACCAAGCATTGATTTGGGACACATTTGAACATGTTTACTAGTACATTTTACAAATTTGTCAAAATTAACATCCATTAATTTTATTCTAGGATCATTTTAATATATTTTTCATTCTTTGAAAATTTATTGCTTCATAAACATCTTGGAATGCCTTCTCAAGTAGGTCCAAATGTAGACACTCCATTTTTATCACTTCCATGAAAATTTTTCAAAATGAAATGACTTCCTAAAATTGTACACAAATTGATCTAAATTCATCTATTCATCTAACATATGATTTTCAATTCACCTTAGATTATATTTAGGTTGGATAATTCACTATATCATATCTGTTAAACTATCATTCTAGTCATTGTTATGGTCAATTCTTTTACTCCGATCAATTTATTAATTCACCTTAATTTATCAATTAATATAATCAATTCCCCTTTTAAATCATTCTTTTAATCAAATTCCTTACATTATATTAATTAATTTAATCTTTGATTAATTTAATAACTCATTGTTCTAATTATAGTTCTATGCAAATGAAATTATAATTTGCTTTAAATTTTTAATTGCTCTTTTTCCTTCCAAAAGACATATTAGTTCAAGGAATAATCTTGAGATCCTATGGAATATTATTTTTTGAGCTAAACAACTTACTAAATTAATTAATATGTATGATTATTATACAACCTTCATCTTGGAGATAAGACAAAGGTTACACAATGAATCTCGTGATATATTTTATGGGAACATTCTCAACCCTTCATCTTGGAAATAATATGAAGGCCCTATATTGATTATCCATGTCCTTGTTTGGGAATGATTATCCACCTTTCATCTTGGAAACAAGATAAAGGGCCCATAATGACTCTTACAAATATATTATGAGGAGAATCCTCCAACCTTCATCTTTAATATAATATGAATGGTTCATTATTATCCTTCTTTGATATTTTCAAGAGCCATCATCCACCCTTCACCTTGAGTAAGATGAAGGGATCATATTAGTGGTCAATGTGTTGATCCATGTGCATTATTTAGGACTCATTTGAAACTATTCATATTATATTAAAGATGGAGATTTCTTATTGATCTTGATTTATTTAAATAGACCTATTCTCAATATAACTTATATTCTCAATATATATAATAAAGTGCTAAAAAAATTTAAAGTCCCCTTATTCATTACCTTTTCAATTTTTGATCAAATTCAACTAGTCCATAACATTAATGTATGTATTAACACTAGTTAGAATTGACAAATACCATTTGATGCTACATCTGAGATTCATCCTATCAAAATACATTTATAATTAAGGTTTTCAAGCATTTGGTTTAAATATTATGCATTATTAGCTGATATTTATAAGCTCACAAGGTCCTAAGATCAAGTGTTTTTCATTTACTTGGTTTTTGATAGACTTATATAATATTTATGGAAATATTGATTTTGAATAATCCTATTGACACGCAAATCACCATTGACCAAGGAAGAGATTGAGGCATGATAAGTTCATAAAAAGTTAAGTATTTCTAACTTTTACTCTTTTATTTGGTAGATTTATCTTGCATAAAGTAATAGGTTTAAAGTTTTATTCTTTGATTAGTTTACCTCTAAATAAGCTTGAGTAGAGTTTTATTTGATTGATTGATTTTATTTAGTTTAACTATCCCATTTTATGCCACAATATTTGATAATCACTATCTTCCTTTATTTTATTTCATGTATTATAGGCCTAGTTAGGGTTATTATGTAGTACTACTTGATTAGAGGTGGTGGAGACCTCTTTTATAGTGTTTTGAGATAAGAGATACCTTAGGTAAGTTTGGTGCATCTGTATTTCTCATGTACTTAATATAAATAGGTATGTAATGAGTTATTGATGATATTACCATATCTAAAATTAGAATTCACTAAGTAGGACAAGATATAGATTTATCCTCATTCATTGCATATATTATAATGAACCTAATGTGAATCTAAACCTTGAAGTTTTTTTATTATTTATTAGTTTCAATCAACTAGATCAAGCTTGTTGATCTAATATCACTTTCTATTTTTAGGTTTTTTCCTCAATAAACTAGATGATATTATTGATCTAGTCATTTTTCTCTATTTATAAATCTAGGGTTTTTGGTCAATTAGGTTACACTAGTTGACCTAGTTTCACCCTATGTGTATAAGTCTATTCCTCAGTCAATTAGATCACACTCATTAAATTAGTCATTTTGTCCATCTATAGATCTAGGGTTTTGAGTCAGCTAGGTCATAGTGGTTGACTTAGTTTTATCATCTATTTACATGATTCAATTTTAGCCAATGGATCATGCTAGTCAATCGAGTAATTTTATTACTTTCTAAATTTTACTTACAACTAACTAAGTCAAATTTTTTAATATTCTTTATTTAGGTATTATTTATATTTTCAATCTCAACAAATTAGATCATGTTTATTGATTTAATTTTACTTTCATATTTTTAGTTTATCATTTTTTGTAGACTATGTTGACCTAGTCAATTCTATTTAATTATTATGTTTTTATATTTATATCTCTATTGGACTGAACCTCACCTAGATAACCCAATAAATAGAACTTTACCACTCTCATTAATACAATTAAATCAACTTGGTGTATCTTGTTTAATTTTCCAAGTTCATTATTAATTGTATAGTATTGATTTCTTGTCCATTTTAATTACTTTTAAAAATTTTCATTTTCAATTACAATAGTTAAAATATCAAAATTATCTTACTAATTTCATTAGTTTTAAGTTTTTTTAAATTGTAAGCACATAGTCAACTAAATAAACCTAGTCAATTTAGTTTTATGTTAATGTTATCGTCCAACAAACGAAATTGACCTGGATGATTTAGTTTGTTTGGAGCCTATTTTCATGATAGATTATGTTGACCAGCATTGACCCTACTCTATTTTTTTACTCAACTAGATCATTTTACTTGATCTTGTTTAATGTGTTGTATTTTTAGCATAATTAAAGTCAATTAACATCCATTTTTGAAATTACAACTTGGTTTTCAATAATTTTATTTTTACTTTTATTTTTGATTTGATTATATTTACGTAGATACTATGTACCAATATTTTTAAAACTACTTAGTTATTATCATGAAGGGATACATGATATTTGTTTATTTTCCTTCCCTATCATTTATAGATATCATGGAATGAGGGGATTGACCCAATACTCATAGCCATACTACATATCTAAAGTAAATATTTATTTTCCATGTACCTCATGATATTTAGAAAATGCCTAACATTTCACTTTTAATTGAACCTTAGGAATCCATCCATCTATTTGATATTGTGGTGTATCAATTAGATATTAGTTCCAAGAAGTTACTCTCAACTTACCCTTAAATATAGGTTTAGTGAGATATAGGAATGACACTTCCTCCATGTTATCACTTTGAAAAATTGGGATATCACTATCCAATGTATAAGTATCTTTGGAATCCTACATTGTCAAATAAAACCTTTTACTACAACTTCCTGATCTTATTTTTGTATAAATTAATTATCATTATTAGATATAAAATAACATTGTATACTTGTTGATTTATAATATATGTTGTATTACATATTATATTGGATAAAATTTATATATTTTTAAGTTTTTTTTCCTCAACTAGATCAACCATCTTGATCTAGTTGGTTGTGTGTATAAAGACTATGTCGGCCAATATGACTCAGTCTTATATATCATGTTTAATTTATTTCTATTTTAAATTAGATCATCTAGTTATATAATATTTAAATTATTACAAACCCATGAAACTATATTTACCATCTTGATTTATTAGGTTTTATAATTTTCTATAAATTTTCCCTCTCTATGCAATTAAATTGATAAATTCAATTTAGTAGGCTTTCTAATTTTTTAAATCATAATAGGTAGGTATTGGCTGACTTAGATTAATATCACAAAATTATTTTTATTTTAAATATCTAACTAGTATAACAAGGTCAATGTTTTAGGCCTTGGCCTCCTTAGTTTCATTTCACAATATTGTTTTCTTCAAAATATCTAGCTATATCAACTTGGTCGACCCTGTAATTTCTAGCCAACTTAGTATAATTTTATAACTTAGATTAATTGGCCTACCTAGTTCAATAAGTGACTGACTTAATTATATTATCAATATTTTTCTATTTTAGATTTAGCATAGACATTTTCATTTCCACACTGTTTAACATCATAAAATCACCTATCAGAATATTCTCTTACAATATTAACCCATTCAAAAGATACATGGGTTGTTATTTCTTACCCACTTTATCCACACAAGAATAAAATACCTCCTTATGCAAATAATTCCAACCCTCATCTACATCCATTTAACGTAACATGGTATAAATTACCTCAAATGATGATTTAGATCAATCTAACATGTGTCATACTTTTGCTGAAAATACCATTTATACTCCTGACATCAATGTTACCCTATCCAAAATTCCTTACTATATAATTGGAAGAAATATATACTAACATAGGGAACCCTCCCATAATCTACATTCTTATCCTTAATCTCATAAATGATTATCCCACTAATACTAATATTTCACAACCTACTAATCCTAACATTCCATCATCTACCACTAGACATAAAAATATACCCATAAATATAACTCAAATACTTCGCCAAATGGTTCAAAAACTTAATGTTATACTAATAAATAGCAATTCCTAAATCATGCCAGTTTAAAATCATATCTTTAAAATGTTTAATCAATAACTCTTATCATGCCTTAAGATAACCAAAATTTTATTCCCTCTCCTCTTTGAGATGTTGATGAGAATATCATCCCTCAACCTATAATGCATATAAATATGCTTCAACATCTTCAAAATGAACATTTATCTCCATTTATTATATCTATAAACATTGGAAAAATTTATCCAACCATTAAATATGATGAAATTAAATATTCCTCTCTTTTTATTATATCATTTGGTAATCTATTTAAGGAATGAATCCAAACCAACACTTTCACTGCCACTAAAATTCTTGTCAAAATAATCACATGAGATGTTTTATAAAGGTATAATCAACTCATCCAATATTCCATTTTATAACTAGAGGATTTAGTCAATACTTTAGTTAAATAATTTCAAAAATATATTCTTCCTAAAAGTTGTCTTAGTCATTTCATTAATGCTAATCAATTATCCTCTGAATCTCCTCACAACTTCATTAAATAGTGAAAATCATTAGCTCATAAAGCATATCAAAACATGAGTGATGATAACATTTTCAAACTATTTATGACTATGTTAAAACCTTATCTTCAATAAAAGTTTTTATTTTTTCCCCCTCAAACTTTAGAAGAGGCCTTTAATCAAGCTAAAAGATAATACTTCATTATGAACCAATTTGATCCATCTCATAACTCAATAAAGGAGTATTTCCAAACTGTAAGTAACACGATCACTACTACAAGTCTGCTATCTAAATACCTTCCAACAAAAATGGTATAAATTAATTTATGTAATAAAACCTCTTCCCACACACCATTGATAGTTTCAAAAATGAATAATTTATTATCTCCATCTAAACCTTTCATATATAATAATATTTCTCCCCCATCATGGTATGATCCTATTAAATTTTATTAGTTTCACATCAATATTGGTCATTCTCCTAAAACATTTTGTGGGATTATAAAATTTGTTGTTTATTTCATGTTATATGATATATTTTATCATAATTGTATAATCAAACTATCTCACCCTAATTATCTCAAAGTTTCTCAAAATTTAAATTTTTTGAAACACATACCTTCAAAATGTCACAAATATTCTTATGATCTGAATGCACAACATCCAAATGAATACATTTGTGTGATTGATGATAATTAAGATAAATATTATACTAAATCTCAATAAGTGACCATGGTTAAATTAAAATATCATCATAATCCTATATCAAAAAGACCTTATCACTAAGCCTAAGCAATCTTTTACTGATGAAATAATTATTAAATACACTACAACTACTCCACTATCATATTTAAAACCAAACTATAGTGATGAGTCACTTTAAAAATGATAACCTCAACCCATTTCTTCTATCTCTATAAATAATGTCATTTCCCATAACCCCAAACCTCATGCTAGTTATTCATATTCTAAATATCATCAAAATTTTATAGAATATCTTAATTCCTTGTAAAATTACCCTAATAGAATTAGTATGAAATTTAAGAACCACCATCTCAAGACTCTAAACTCCATTCTAATGTTCCTTCACATATAGAAGTTTGTGCCATCAAAATTATTTATTATTATACAAAACCAGATATATAATTTATTGAATATGATATTATTAAGTATGAAATTGTTTTTTGAGTTGATGATCCACCACTTTATCAAAAATGGAAATAATAATACCATTATTTGAAAAGTATTAGTATATGAAGAGTATGGAATTAATGTCACTTATCATTGGTTAATTAAACAAATCAGATACACCAAATAAAATATAAAATAAACCCAACTCACATGTCAAGGATTTGATAAAACTAATAAAAATCACTTATTTTCATTTGACTCCCTCTTACCATTGGACCAAAAATAATTTACATCAAGCTTATGATTCTTGATAATACTTTATCATATATGTGTCATTGCCTCTTTGGTTAGACAATGTATCTAATTTATACATAATGGGAAACATTTCAAAAATGAGGTTGATCCCAATCCTTGGAGAATCCAATTACCAAATCCTAGATATCAATATCGCATTCCTACTATTTCTCACATCAATAGTCTAACTCTTCCTAATTTTTTCAACATGAATTTTAACTTACATCTTAATCATAAAAATTAAAATGATGATAAACCTAGTGAATTAAAAAATACTTTTAATACCACTCAATTACCTTATTATATATTAGAACAGTCCCCTCCTTTGCTCCTGCATGATCACACTATTCCCTTAATCAATTATATTACTAATAGCCCTCCCCCATGAAATGCATATGAATTTTAATATACAAAGGATTATTTTATTTGTAATGAATATGGTGTATCCAAACTCTTTCAATATACTTTATCTATCTCCTCACAAATTTAGTAATATAGGTATGTCTACTAATGATACTCCCATTGAAACTATTGTATGCACTATTTATAAAACTTATGATCACAATTATATCATTACCCAAGTTCAATCATGAAATTTATATGTAAAAAATTATCATAAGACATTATCCAAAATACATGCCTTTAAACATGATTTTCATTTCATTCATGTATCATTTGATAGTGAATCGAAACCAAAAGTTTATGTACCCCCAGTTAATACACCATTGATTAACACTTAATGGATAGTCCAATAAATCCATAGTATTACATGTTATGATTATATCAGTCAACTACATTCAATATAGTGTCCATTTTTAAACATAAATATTATGGAAAATAATTACATCCCTTCTCCTCCTTATGACTATATTGATCCTTCTAAAAACATTTAACTATCAACTTCTGACTCTATTCACCATAACACATACTTAATTGACATGATTATTCCATATTACTCCACTAAAATATCATATATTAAAAAAACAAAATAATTAATTTTAATTTTGTTGTATCATTCAACCCAATATCATTAAAACCAAATGTTTACCCTCTATTCCACCTCTTGAAATTACCTTAGATGTTAAATCTACCACTGTGAGACAAATACAGTCTGAATACAATATAAAGGGTAATGTAATCATAAATCTCAAAGTGGATGTCAAATATTATGGACCCTTATCCACACTTACTAATGATGAATATATATTATAAATAATTCATAAAAGAGAGCCTCAACTTACATGCTAACATCAAAATCTTGGCCACTTACTTTAACAATTTCATCTCTAGGATTGATCTTAACACACATCTTATTTATTGACTTCCTCCTACTCTATATAATTTCCAATATGGAAATTTCATGCTTAATGAAGAAACTAAAAAAAATTAACATGGAAAACCTACATATCATCATCCTATAACTATTTCTAAATATCTTACACCTAATGAGTATGATAACTTTAGTTTCTTCTTTGATAAATATCATGAAGCTTTCACTTGGTCATATGAAGGCATACCTAGAATTGATCTTAATATCATAATTTATAATAGCATTACTTGTTTTTAATCCAAATCCATTCATTAAAAAAAAAAAAAAAAAAAAAAACTTTTCTTCTTGAGATCTCCACTCCATGTCATAAGGAAACCATCAAACTTTTGGATGCTAAATTTATCAAACTTGTAGATTATTCATAATGGGTTTCAAATATTATCCCCATTCATAAAAAAATCACTATGTTCATTAATATATATTTATACTATAAACTTAAAATTTTCAAAATATCATGTTAATTTACCATTGATTAATGCCATTATTGATTCCACTACTAGCTATGAAAAGTTATCTCTCATGGATGGTTTCTCAGGGTATAATCAAATTCATATCACTCCTAAGTATCAACATAAATCAACACTTACAACTAAATAAGTAACCTAATTTTATGTTAAAATTCCTTTAAAACTCAAAAATTTTGGAGCTATTTATCATTATTTAATGAGTTAATTCACCTCATGAAGTAAAATCCACTTCAATTTCTAATTGAAATAATATTGCATGATAAAGACTAATATCCTTACCAATGGGACTACAAGAATATAAAATTTAGATACATAATGAATATGAGATCATTGATAATCTCATTTAAATCTTAATTATAATGTTATTTATTTCCCATTGAGACATGCTTTCGGTATGAACAATGTGATTATGTTAATTTATGGCTATACTTATGTTGACCAAATTTGACCTAGAGGTCAAATTGGGACCCCTATAAGTAAAAATTTGAATTTTTAGATGTTTTATGGGTATATTATATTTTCATGAGGTGTATTATATTTCATTTATTTCAATTTCATGTTATAATATCCTTGGTCAATTATTTTTTTAGTTTATTTATCATTTTGAGGTAAAAAAATAAAACATTTCATAGGTTGTATAGCCTCCATTGGTTGATGGTGAAACCATGGCCAATTATTTACTTGAATATCTCTTCAATAAATAAAACAAGTGAATTTTCATATTTACATGTTGTATAACTCATTTTTTTTTCAATATTTTTTGTCTTGTCTAGTAAAATATGATCTTTTCTAGCATGTTATCCTTGATTATTCACCAAGTGTGTAGAAGAGTAATTGTTATAGGTCTTTATTATTGTTATATTTTCAGTGTATAAGTGATTTATAAGTGGTTCACGATTTTATTATATTAAGGAATCATTAATTACCCTCCTAATTATCAAATTACCTTTTGAACCTTGCATATGAAACATTTATGTAACAAGTTATCTTGTGTTGTGAGGTTTATGTGAAGAAATATTTATTTTTCTCTAAGTAGTATAATTTAATCAATAGGAGGAAATTAAATATTGGTTCATCACCATTTAATTTTCTTAGTTTGTCATATTAAACCTTTTCATACCAAGTTGATAAATAATATAGTGTTTCAAAGAGTGCATCAAGAGAACTAGCCCTTCTAAAGACTCATCTCACCAAAATGTTTACCCACAACAAGTGACATGTTTTCATTGTGACACTTGGATAAGGAGTTTTAGGAATATCCTCAAGGGGTGTAAATCCAATTGAAAATAGTTTTTGGCATGACTGGTGGGACTCTTAGTCCAAGAAGTTGAATTTTTGTTGTTGTTGTCTTTCAATAATTAGCCTTTAGAAATATCTAGCGAAACACCAATGGTGACTCTGAATGATAACTTCTGGTTGTAAGTAGCCTAGGTATATCTATTTGAAATTTTTTATTATTTTGTGTGTTTACTTTGACATATGAGGTTGATATGGATATCTATGGCCAATACTCCTATCATGAACCTTCGTATTAGCCGTGCTATGAATCACCTTTTACCTCTCAATAGTCCTATCAAAATGGTTATCAATCTTATGATCCATGGAAGCCCTATAACCCTTCATTTCCCTCTCCATATGGACACCATGATGTTGGAAAACCCTATGTGGATGGTTACCAAGAAACCTACTAGGAAACACCTCTCTATCAGCCCTAATATGAGCCCTATCATTCATACTATGATACCTATCAGCTTCAAGAGTACTCCTATGAGTCTTATCATATGAAATCAAATGTTTCTATGAATTATACACAAGGATATCACTGGAAAAGTATAGATCCTATTGATTTAGGTGTTTATCCTTCTAATGATCCCAATAATTCACTTTCATATGAGATTACTAGTGTTTTTATCTTTTCCAAACCCACTCATAATCCTTCTCCTTCATCCCACACTCCATTTCCAACTCCTTCACCTTCCACTACATCTCATATTCTAGATCCTTCACCTCAAATCCGTGAACCTATCCATCAATTTTCCACCTCAACCCTTATTGAAAAAGAGCCTATCTTGAGAGAATCAAGTGAAGAAGAGAAAACACAATTCATGACTAATCAAGAAGACTTAATGAGTGACTATGATGAAAAAATCATCATAGGGACTCCCCTTGGTGAAAAAAGGACAATCCACAAGATTTTACCTCCATTTTTGAAGGAATGTGTGTCCTTGAAGTAGACTCTAATGACTCTAATATCTAGAGGATGTGTATTTATGAGGAATATTGCTAGGACTTGAAGAAATAGGTATTTGACAAAGACTCTATGTCTAATCATGAAGTTGTGGATGACCATCTCAAACATGAAGTAGAATGTGCTATCAAGGATCGAGAACACTTCTGAGTCATCCCTCAATAAGTGTCAATATTATGAGAGTCTCATGAGACAAAAGTAGAAGAAATAGATCTTAAATATGGCATTCATGAGGAAGGGGATTTGTGGTAGAATTTTAATGCCATATGCAAAGAATTTGATAGGTTGGGTAAAGTTTTTTCCTCTCTAAAAGATTGCATAGATAATGACAAATTTATTGATGAATCTAAAAATGATATTTAGTATTCAATCAAACATAAAGATGAAGTTAATTGTATTGGTCAAAAAGTTTCTATTATGAATCCATTTGATTATGTTAGTGTACAAGAAGTTGTAGACATGGATAATGATGGCAAGGTTGAGAGGGTTGTCATATTCTCAAACTTGCACATCAAGGACCAAGTTCATGAGAAGGTTGATACTATTTGGATGCAAGGGGAGTTAATTTTCATAGGCAACATATATGGAGCTACTTATTTCTATTTGAAATTCATGCCAATTAAGTTAGAAAACACCATAAATAATATAGAGGCATCAATACTAAATGATAAAAGGCTACATGTCTCACTAAATCCTTCATGTCATGAAGAAAGAGATGTAGGAAAACTTTCTTTTCGATCCTAGAAAGGGAGGTATGCTTAGTTGTTACTTTTATATAGATGATTACTTCTTATTTTTCATATGTGACTTGAGCACATGTGTGTGTCTTGTTAGTGTTTTTTCTTTGCTTGTGTGTGTCCTTTGTTTTGTGTAGTTGAGGTAATTAGTTGTATTCTCTTGATGAAATACTTTTGGTCAATGATCAAGGTATCCTTATTTTTTTTCAAAATTTAGATGACTCCCTAATCCCAATGGACCAATAAGGCTACTATTCTAGCTAGTATAGTAGGCATACAACCCCTATGAGTCACCAATTTGTTGACCAAATTTGACTTGTAGGTCAAATTGGGACCCCTATAGGTAAAAACATGAATTTTTAGATGTTTTAGTGGTATATTATCTTGTCATAAAGTTTATTATAGGTAGTTTAGTGTGTTTTAATGTTATAATATCCTTGGTCAATTAGTTTTTTAGTCTATTTATCATTTTAAAACATTTTGAGGTAAAAAATAGAGCATTTAATAGGTTGTACAAACTTCATTGGTTGATGGTGAAACCCTAGACAATTTTGTACTTTAATGTCTCTTAAATAAATAAAATAAGTTAATTTTAATACTTACATGATGCAGCATTGAGTGTTTTTGTAATCTTGTTGGTCTTGTCTAGTAGAAGCTGATCTTTTGTAGCATGTTATCCTTAATTATTCACCAAGGGTGCAAAAGAGTAATTGTTACAAGTCTTTGTTAGTGTTCTCTTTTAAGTGTATAAGTGTTTTATAAGTGTTTGAAGAATGTATTATCCCAAGGAATCATTAATTACCCTCCTATGTATCAAAATACCTATTGAACCTATCATATGAAACATTGATGTAATAATGTGTCTTGTGTTGTGATTTTTGTGTGAAGAAAGCATTATTTTTCTCTAAGTAGTATAATTTTAGTTAATAGGAGGAAATATAATACTGGTACAACACCTTTTAGTTTTCTTAGTTTGTCTTATTAACCCTTTTCATACCAAGTTGATAAATAAGAGTGTTTCAAGAGTGCATCAAGGCAACTAGCCCTTCTAAATACTCATTTCACCAAATTATTTATCCACAACAAGTGAGATGTTTCCATTGTGACACTTGGACAAGGAGAGTTAGGCATCTTCTCAAGGGGTGAAAATCCATGTGACAACAACTTCCACAGTGGTGATTATTGTATGAGTAAGTGGGTTATGAATATGGTCATTGTTAATGAAGGAATAAGGCCTAAGCTAAGAATTATTTCATCATGTGTGATCCTATCTCTGACCCATATATTATTTAAACCTTTGATTCATTATGTACCATTCACCCCTTTCTTTAACCTTGACATGTCTTAATGGATTTTAATCACTTTGGTTGGTCATATTTAATATATTAAGATGAATTAGACCAATATATAATGCCTTATGGTAAAGTGGTGGACATATCCATTAATTACCTTTGCCTTGAGCCCTACATAGGGAGGTGGGTTGCCTTATAATCAACCATAGGACTCTATTAGAGCCTTTATGTGCCATTATGGACTGGTAAAAAGAATGCCCATTTTTTAAGGCATGGGTTGGAAAGTAGAGTGGTTGGTCGATCCAAGGAAAGAATAAACACATGTCATGTTCTAAATTGGTTGTACAGAGGGGAGAATGCCTATTTGAGGAAGGTGGGTTTCTTAGAAAAATATTTTTTCCATTTTATTAATAAGATACAAGGAATAATTGAAAAAAAAAGAAAACCAAAA